>JAZKJV010002716.1:0-635154 GCA_037367405.1 Ottelia alismoides
TCCCCTGGTCAACTCTCCCCGCGGACCTATTTCTCACGGATCCGTGCGCCTAACCCGAATTCTTCCAATTTTCACGCCATGATCCGCCACCCACTTCCTCAAACCCTGGGCTCCGATCTTCCAAGAGAGATCCGCGATCCACGCCCGCCTATCATCTTAGGGATCCGCTCCTCGGATTGCGCTCTCCATGACCATCTTGTCGGACCCTTTACCATATAAAACCTCGCCTCCGGCCAACTTTCCCCGGATCTTTGGCTTTCCCCCTCGATGCCAGTGAGCTCCTCGCCACCCGCCTGAGTGACAGCCGTGCGGAGGAGGGTTGCAGCGAGGCCCGGGCAGCCGGGAACCATCGATCCGGCGACGATCATCGTCGTGCACCGCCGCGAGGTGCGCTTAGCCTCAGGACTTGACGAACTCTTGAGGCAATGACCCCCAGAGCTCCCTGAGCTCCAGCCCAGTCGACTGCAGCCACCCATTAGGTCAGATCTTCTTTAGCTTAGTTTAATTTTAGGTTTCCCCCAATTCGCACCGCCGGCTTCGCCGGCTGATTCACCCCATTTCGACCATTCATTTGCCACTCCGACCCAACCACCACCTTCTCCATACTCCTCTCCACCTGCTACGCCCCTTCATTCCCCCTGTCTCGCCCCGGAGCAGGTACCTCACCCTCCTCTGTCGTCGCCTCGCCGGAGGGTGCCACCCCGACTCCTACACGCATCCATTTCACCCCTAACCAGGTCGAGGCAATTTGCCCTCGACCCAGGAGCTTTGATGTGCACTTTGCAGGACGAAAGGGGCCCATATAAAGGTCCGAGCACTTAGCCTCAACAGCTCCTTCTCTCCTTCGTCGCTGGAGCATCTCCGACGTTCCCGGCCTCATCGGAGGGCCCTATCAGCTGCGGAGGGACCTGAGCTTTCTTCTCCACATCCCAGCAGCCGCAGAGGAGGCCTCCACCGTGCGCATTAGGCCGGCGAACTTCACCGACGAGCTGTTCTTCGAGGTTGTCCAGACGTCGTTCGATCGAGCCTCCCGCTCCAGATCTGATCAGAGCCATTCATTCACGAGGGGCCTCCACCGTTCGATCCTTCGGGGGCATGATCCAAACCGTTCATCCAGCGAAGAGGAGCCTTACATCCACAGCCGTCGATCATCCACGTGGCATCCTCCTCCTCGTTGATCCAGCGAAGGGTTAGCCACTGCCTCCCACCGTCGGATCACACACGTGGCGAACCCTCGAGCGTCCATCAGCTGAAGAGGCGTGCGCGAGCCACAGCCCTCCGATCTTCCACGTGGTGTCGCTTCAGCCGTCAGTTTTTAATAAAGGGTAATTTTCCCTTAGGCCCTTGTCTGTTTTGTTAGTTCTATTAGGTGTTGTAAATATTTTATTCCATTGTTTTTATTTTGGGTATTTTGCACATTGGACCTGGATGTTTCATGTATTTGCATTATTGTCCCTGTGTGTGTGGACCACGTGCTTCGACACGTGAGGACCTGGAACTTTTGCATGAACTATCCTATATTTCTTGGGTGTTATTGTTTGATCTTTTAGGAATAGGAATTACAAGTAGGTCCCTCCGTGCCTGATTCACGTGTGCAGCGCGTGACTTGTTAGACATTTTGCACGAAGGGCCCTAGGTTTTATTTGCTTGTTACTGCTTGGCCCCTGAAACTACTTTTTATTGCATTTAGGTCCCTGTGCACTATGAGCCTCTATTTTATTTTAATAAAATAGCAAATTAAATACAAATTGCATGAAATTTGGACATGTGGCTCCTGTCACTGTGTAAAAATTTCACTAAAAATTTGGTACATTTTTTAGACCTTTTGTTATTTTTAATAATTCGAAAACAGAAGTTTTTATGACTGTCTAGTTTATAAAATCATAAAAAAATATAAAAACTCTTTTAAAATTTCCAAAAAAAAATAGGTTTTGTTAGTTTTAGTGTGTTTGAATTCCTATGCAATTTTGGTAATTTTTGGATATATAAAAGCCTTAAAACTAAAAAACCATAAAAAAACTTATAACAATTCTAAAAAATTATAGAAAAATCAAAAAAATATAAAATCTTTTTTTGAATTTTACTTATTGTTTATACTTTTCATAAAAATTACCTCCATACTTTATAGGTCCATTTTATATTTTTAATGGACCTTTCAAGTCTAGCTGGATAGTCGCTCACTGTTTTTGCTCTTTTTGAATTTTAGAAAATTATATAAAAATTAGAAAAATCTGAAAAATTAACCAAAAACACTAAAAACCTAATAAACATAAAAATATTTTTGTTTGAATTTTGGAGTGTTTTTGAGTGTTTTTATTATTTGTCGAGTTTGCTTGATTTTGCCCTTTTCTATTTTCATTTATTATTAAAAATCCCAAAAATATAAAAAGAATTAAAAATCCACCAAAAATATTTGTTTTTATTTTTATCTTATTTTTAGACTACTTCGTAGGTCGTGAGGCCAACTCGTGCTCCCTGAGACCGACCCTGGGTGCTAAACTAGGTTAATCTTTTAGCTAGGACTGCTATCTTGTTTTTAATTGTTTTTATCTCTGATTTTGGTGGTCTTTTCATATTTTTCTTGATCGAGCTGATTCCTTGAGATCCGGGTCGCAACGACCCTTGTCTTATTACCCTCACCCGGGTCTTAGGGATTTTTCGGCTCATCAACTGCATATCCGGATGTCGTACACTGTATGAGTGTGTCGCTGTTCTCACAAGGAGACAATCACGCAAGTACGGTATTCACTACCCTGAGTTATTTCATTCTTTTCGATCCTCTCCATTGTCTCCTCTTCTTGTCTATACTTAGGGATATATTATCCTAAGTATAGGGGGAGACAATCTGAGTACGATCTGTTTATTCCCACCCTTGACCCTCCCTGCTTTGTGTATAGTCTGCTATACTTAGGATTACTTGATCCTAAGTATAGGGGGGACGGTCAACTTCTCATTCGTTCATCTCTTATTCGTATATTCTTTAGACTTTTCTATACTTAGTACGAGTTATGTCTTCTTTTTTCTCTCTGATCTATGAGGACATAGCTCAAACTAAGTATAGGGGGTCGTATATATTGTGTATATACTTTAGCCATAACTCGTACTTTTGTATTTTCTTAATAATTATGGCTAATAATTCTTTAAATTCATTAAAACCGTTAATAAAAAGATGTGATTATTCCTCAAAATCTTTTTGTATTTACTGATTAATAAATCAGGTGAAAATATTTTTTGTAAAATGTTTGAAAAATAGTTTTAAAATCTTTTAAAACTATTTTGAAAACGTTTTGTTACATGTTTTCAACCTTTGTAAAATATTTTGGTTTGTAAAGTTTATTTTCTTTGTGTGAAATAAAATGTTTGAAAAATTATTTGCAAATGGTTTGAAAAAATGGTTGCAAAAATATGTGAAAAAACTATTTATACTGTTTGAAAAACCTTTGCAAAACTATTTTCAAATGTGTGTACATGTTTGTAAATATTTGTAAAAATTATGGTGTACTATAGTTTTCAAATGTTTGAGGAATAAAAGCATCATAATAAATAAAATAAAATAAAATAAATGAAAAATAAAATACATTAAATTCTTTATTGTATATGCACCTAAATAAATCACTTTGTTAAAACCTATAAATCCTTCATTCTTTGTAAATAAAGTGGCACGCCCGTGTAAATAGATGTATATATTTTAAACTTTGGGTGCCAAAATTCTTTTATTTGCAAATTCTTTGTTTAAAAATTTCTCTCTTTGTTTTCAAATTCTTTGAAAAATTGCATTATTCTTTGCATATTTGTAAATAGCATCTGCATAGCATTCATATATTTTTTATTGAGCTTGATGATTGAACTAGTCCAATAAAGTCGAAGATTGGAGCTTGGTTGGACCTTACCGCACCTAACTGCACTGGAACCTTACAGGAACTAGGTTTAAGGTACTTCAGGTCTATTCAGACTTAATTCTTTGAGAAATCAGGGCTGGGTTCAAGTCACCTCAACTGACTAACTAGAACTTTTCGAGACACGCGCATGACTCTTGTCGGCCGTGACCTAACTTGGACACTTGCACCTTTCACTTGGCTCAACTCAGTTGGAGTGGTGAGGGGGTTGGATTTGCCAGTCTGAGACGCACACGAGTGGAAACATTCGTCCTCGTCTAGGGAGGGAAGTGTGCCCCAACTTGGTCCAGTTTCAATGAAGTCGAATGACAGGAGAGTGTGGGTTGCAATAAAGCTTCAAAAGAGGGATAGTCTTGTGGCTCAAGAGGAAAAAGTCCTTATGTAAATGCTGCTGTAAATAGTATGTTGAAAAAAACTCCAAAAAAGTGGACAGGCTTGTAAATAAATAAAAATAAAAGTGCATGCCAGCGTATTTATATATGTTGTATAGAAAATAAGCAAGCTTGAGCATCAAAGTTATACCATGTGAGCCTGCAGCTGGATGACTTGACTACACTGGTCTTGCATCCCAGGATAGGTAGCTACACTGGCTACCATCCATTCTTTTCTCCTCCTCCTCCTCTTGAGTGGGATGCCACTTGAACTTAGAAGGGAATATTCCGCTCCTTGATGGTAGAGGGCTGGATTGGGGAATCTTTGGGTTTTCATTTTGGAGAAGTCAGTTCCTTTGTCATTTCAGTTGGGGAGAGCCACTATCACTTACACTGTACAAGTCAGCTTCATAGTCATAAGGGTTTGCATATGATGTAGGTTAGTTCTGACCTGGCTATTGAGGTAATTTGAACCGAGTTCTGTGACTCTCGAAGGCTGTTGTGTTTGAATTTGGTTCCCGACTAGGTTCCACACACATTTTCACATCAAGGTCTAACATGAGCTCTAAACTTTTATTTTGTACAGATGAGTTTAATAATCATGATCAATTCAACTTATTCTTTAAATTCTTTATTTTTGCTTTTTTTTCTTCTTATTCTTTATTCTTTTTGTACTTATTGCATAAGTATTTGCTAGGGACTAGCAAAGGCAAGTATAGGGGGGTGATGAATCTCCATTTCATCACCTTTATTCTATCATTTTGGCCTTAAAAACCCCAGCAAATGCATGTAAATAGCACCAATTTGTACATAATAGCATTCATTATTTATTGTATTTATTGTACATAAAATAAGGTTTTTAATGCCAAAATTATAGAATAAAGAGAAGAAAAGAAAAAGGAATAAAATATTAAAAATGTTTTATGACCCGAACCCTGAGACCAAGTCCAGAATGGATTGGTCGACAAGGAATAAAGTAGGGGGAGATAAGGGCCAATAATACAATAAATTCCTCATTTATTTATTCATTTAGGCATTTTTTGACACCTATTTTGTATATAATTATTTATTCATCAAATAGAAATATTTTGTACATGAAAGTTGTAGATAATAATGTGAATAAAAATACAAAATTGAGTTTGTAGAAAAATAATGTACAGTGTACATTTTATACACATAATAAAAAGCCAGAATCTCAACTTCACAGACCCATATCTTGCAAATAAAAACTCAAAATCTAACAAAATCACCTTTAATTGTATATAGCTTTTCAAGAGCTATTTAATAAAATTGGTTTCATAATTTTTGGAGTTAATCTGTGAAAGTTAGGTTTTTGGCCTTCATTGTACAGTCTACCTGATTAAAATATTCAATTTATTCATTATTCATTATTTCTATAAATTTATATTTTTAGAATTTTGTAAATAATATACATAATGCACGTACATATTGAAATTAGAATAAAACCAAAAAGAACATATAAAATAAAATAAGTCTATAGAATACATAGACAAAAATACCTATGTTACCTATGTATATAAATAAAAGGGGATTTCATTCTTTTATTCTTTATTTATCTATATTTTTATTAATTGTAAATATTATCCATACTTTATTAAAAATGTAAATCCAAAATAAAAACAAATAAAATTCATTAAATAAATAAAATGTATATAAAATATAGGTAAAATACCTATCAGTGTACCTACATAACATATATACCTATTTATTTAAATATGTGTATAAACTCATAAAAATTAAATAAAAATATATTTATACTCATAAAAATAATTTATAAATTTATAAAATAAGAAAATAAAATAATAAAATAAAATATACAAAATAAAAATAAATTATACAAAATACATGTAAATACACTTATAAATACATTATTAAAATAAATTCATAATAAAATACATTAAAAAAATTAAATAAAAATCACAAATAAATACTACATTATTTAATAAACATTTTTTATTTTATAAATAAAATTTAATTAAATCATTTATTAGGTTAAAACAATCAGTCAATATCGTGCTGACTTGGACCAATAGGGTCCCTGCGAACGTTGACCGCCTGGTCAACTCGACCCCCAGATGGCTGATTAGACGTGGTAGGTCTTTTCCGCCCGTCTTCTCCCTTTATTCCCGCTCGACTCGTCCATCTCCTGACATCGCCGCCTTCATGAAAAATGTTCCCCGATCATTGTGCATCAACGCCCTTGTCTTTATCCCCTTGAACATAGCATGTAGCTCCGCCAATGGCCCGATCAATAAGGGTGAGCCATCTGTTCATAAATAAACAACCCCCGCCTTCTTCTCAATTTTGGTCAGCCTTTCTCCCATTTTTCTTCCTCGTATTCGGTCCCAGAGGTGCTCCTCGTGATAGGAGGACGCCGCCGGCGCCTTGAATCGGTTGAAGTAGGCGGAGGTTGCACCCAAGGCCGCCGCTCCGGTGAAGCCTCTGCTCCCTGGCGTCCAACCAGGTATGAGCTGCACCTTTTAATGATTTTAGGTAGCTTTTATTCTTGTCATTTCATTTATGTTATTAGTATAGTGAATAAGTTAGGCGTGTAGCATAGTTTGGGCGATTCGTATTTCGCCGGAGCTTTGCTGCGGCGAGCATTTCACGGTGACATCTTCCTGCTCCGCCCTCGCTTCCACCACCATCTTCTTCCCCTTCCATTTTCCCACGCCCCAGGCGCCCTCACTCACCCAGATCTTCATCAGATCTGGAGATCAGATCTCTTTCCTCCACCCATCGTCGGAGATATCCGCCCGAAGCCCCCCTTCATCCATTTTCCGTTCTAACGGGACGAGGCAGTTTGCCCTCGTCCCTTGTTTCATCCTACGTAGGTACAAGGTGCTTTGAGGCACCTGGAGGCGGTTTTCGACGCTTGCCGGAGGTACCTGGAGCGCCACCTCGACATCGACCTGGTGGCAGCGCTCCGGTCGCCTTTTGGTCGATCTGAAGCCTCTGGTAGATAGAGTGGAGCACCTGCAACGTGTTGGGACCCTTGGGAGCAGCAGAGACCGGCGAGGGAGAGAGATATCACCGGAGGAAGTTCGCCTAGGCGAACCTTCCACCCTGTTCTTCCTGATTCCCTCACTGTCGTCGGATGAAGGAGGAGTCCCAGATCGAGCGCCAGCCGTCCAATGGAGCGAAGCCATGACCGTCAGATCACCCACGGGATCTAATCTCAGCCCTTCATCGGTGAAGCGGTATCGGGCGCGGAGGAGGCGACGCGTGTCAAGTGGAGAAAGCTCAGCCGTTGGATCGCGTGCCTGAGGGGGTAATTTACACTCGAGCCCCCTCCTTTTGTATTTAGATTTTAATATTGTAAATAAAATGTCACGTTGAAAAATAAATGTAAATTTTGCAAAAGGCCCCCTGATCTTTCGTGAATTACATTTTGGTCCTTCCGCTCCTCACGTGCAGTCCCACGTAAGGCGCGTGAATTTTGCGTGTACCCCTTGGAGGTTTTTGTAATTATAAATTAGTTCAAAAAATTTAAATAAATGTCTATTTCTGTAGGTATTTTTGCACAGAGCCCATGTATGTTATTTTATTTGCAAAAATGCCCCTACCAGGCTTTGTATTTTTTTATGCCTTTTATCTATTTATTAAAAATACCTATGTAGCTCCTAAAAATCCACAAAAATTAGATTAGATGTTTCATGCCTCATACTCACATGCCACATGTCCATTTTGCATTTTTTTGCAGTTAACCTAATTATAAAAAATGAAAAAGGAGCCATTTTTGCACTGTTTAAATTATAAAATACCATAAAATATAAAATATTTTTGAAAAATTACAAAAATAATATATATGGTATATTTATATATATTGAGTCCAGAAATTGAAAACCCCTAACAATAAGAAAAAGAAAAATATAAAAATCAGAAAGCCCCAAAATCTAACAAAAAATATAAAAACCTAGAAAAATACCAAAAATATATTTTTCTCTTTTATAATTATCTATATATTATTATTTACATATTAAAATTAATTTGGATATTTTTTGGACTTATTTTATATTTTTAAAGCCCAAATTAGTTTCGACCTATTTAATTAGTCTTATATTAGGGACATTTTTGAAATTTAAAATACATAAAAATTAGGAAAATTGCAGAAAAATAATAAAAAATTAGAAAAATATAAAAAGAAAAAAAATATTATATCTACATATTTTAGGTATTAATGTATATACATACCTATATATTATATTATCTCTCTCTCTTCTCTTATATATATCTTTATATAAATATATCTATATTATATAATTAAAAAAATAAAAAATAAAAATAAAAATAAAAATATAAAATATAAAACAAAATAAAAATTGTAAAAACCAAAATAAGATAAAAAATATATAAAATCAAAAACCCACAAAAACAATAAGATTTGGACATGATCATTGAATTGAATAATTGTACAATCATTTTCTCCACACAACCATTCGCCTCCCAGTGTTCGACCTCTACTTGTGCTTACACCTATACACACTTGCATGTAGAGTTATAATAAATTTTAACTCCACATTTTTTATATTAATTGCATATATTTTATTGTGGGTTAATTGTTGATTAACCAAGGATTTTTGAGCGGTCAATTCAGTGATGGATCTCTCGCCTTGTGAGATTTCTAGACCCTCTGAGATTCTCAGTCATCAATCATCAACATCCCCATTCCTTAGCAACATCTCATTGAAAGCTACACAATAAAGGGATTCCTCGCCAACCTTACTTTCAGCAACAACTGATGGCGACTTCTCCATTGCAATCGGAGATTAGTGATGCCAAACACTATGCACTGGACATGAGGGTTGACGATTAAAGACCTATTTGTAAAATCAATATCCAAACCTGCTCATGTATTAAATGGGTATAATTCCTATCGAGTACATCCATGCAGGATGGATATACGTGCCTTCATTGTGTACATATGTGTCAAACATAAAATCAATTATAAAACTAAATAAATATACATTTTCGGGAAAAGTTTTTAAAACAAATCATGTAGAACCATCATCCATGTATCTAACATGGAGTCGATCCTAAACTATTTGGAGCATGAATTGCTTGTGGATATCTAAGATGTACACTATATTTAGATATCAACGATGTGTGACACGTGGATATGCAACTCATGCAAAAACATGCAATGCACGATGATTACCAAGAAAAACCTGCAATATGCTAGGGCACTAAGAGGTGTAGGAATACAAAAAGGCATTTGAATCTGGTTATGTAGTTATCCATATTAGGTTAGGATCTTTTGTATATTGAAGATACGAGACGGAAATTGGATATGAATCAATGGAGAAAGAGGGGAGGGTAAAGATGGAACTTTTATGTATGTAAATTAAGAACTGCCATACATGGGTGGTTGCATTTGACTAGTTTGACTAATGTGCAACACCTACACACAGGAAATCCTATTATGTTCCGAATATGTTCGATTACTGGGTAAGTTCGGGTACCCACGAGGTAACCCGAACTCATAAAAAGAGAGACTAGCTTTGTGTCCTTAATGGAGTGAGTTCGGGCTGGGTTCCGATGAATAGATCCAAATTGACACATGTACTGATGATTCATGAAGATCCTGCATCTGAAGAAGATAACCTCACTCTTGAACTCCTTCAGGATTGACTATAACGACCACATATGAAACAACAAGTCTTCTCGGACCTCCCTCACCAGCCCCCGCCAACGTCATATGTGTAAACCTATTTTTCCTTTGTTTTGCTGCCTGTATACCTCCAACATCTCTGGAATTTTCTTCGATTTTGTCTCCCGTATTGGAAGTGATGGGAAGACTGCTTTGTCTTCTGCTGGAATCTCGGGGGATGCCATCGCCGATCCAGGGCGGGAGGTCATACACGATTTAGAGAGGTTGAGGGAGATGTTCGAGAAGATGGGTCTAGAAGATCCTCATACATGTAGTGATGAGGTTGAATGACTCCAGGTGGAGATCCTCGATAATGCAAAGGGAGCGAAAAGGTCGGCGACGATGATCTCGCTGTTGGGGCTCGTGCATTACGCCAAGTTCGTGTCGTTAGGCATGTCCACACTAAGGGTCATTAGCTTGTCCCTCCGCGTCTTTGGGCCGAAGGGGCTGCAGGAAAGGTCGAAAGTAGCGGCAGGTGGAAGGGGCTAGGCGTTACACCCCCAAATTCCATGATCGAGAATAATCGTGCAGACACAATAGCTGGATGTTCGATATTGATCGATGAAGCTGGACTTCAGGAGGAGTCCGAAAATGCATGGGAATTATAGAGGTTATCCATGAGAGTCTGGAGGCTCAACCGTATGTGATAAGGGAAAAGCGTCACACATGACACTGGCTCGGTAGCAGAGTGTCGTGGTGCTTGTAGCAATGCAAACAAAGCGAGTATAGACAACAATGCAAGACATGACAATGGATGCACGTAACAGGTACGTACGCGAGTACAGAAGGATGCTATACAGTGAAACAGTATGCATTGGGGAGCAATGGAGTACGATCACATAGGCGTACACACGAAGGCGGACGGTACCGGTATTGATACATGTCGATCCAAGGAGGCATGGAGCGTTGCAGGTGTTGAGTACGAGCATTGTCGAGCATGCTCGGTAGTACGTACGAGAGTGGTCTGTAGATCACAGATAGCGAAGTTTCGGAGGACTTCCCCTTAGCATGGAGAACGCTAAGGAAGGGTTTATCGCATGAGGGTTTGGAGGCCACATGTTTCCTTTGGCAAAAGATCAAGTGTTTGGTAGCACTCGGTGAATTATGCCAAAACTGCATCAGCAAGTGTTAAAGTGCGAGTGTGCTGATGTCTGGGCGGTTGATTGGGCATCAACTGTACGAGAAGATGAAAGGACAACAAGGGAGTCAAAGAGACGAGCAAACGAAGAGTTGCCGAAGAACACGAAGGGTCTCTTATGTCTTTACGTATAATTATTGTAGATGTAATAATGAGTGTCCATTGAGTTGCCTTGAATCATGTATAAAAGGAGAGGTGGTGGCTCATTTGTAAACACATAGAGTATACGAGAGAAAGTGTAATGTCAACCCACTCTAGAACGAGTTCCCCTTCTAATAAGAGAAGAAGCTTTGTGCCCGTGCTCGTGTGATTTCATTGTGGTGTTATTAAGCATTCTTGAGTGAGTTCTTGATAGTGTTCTTGAGCGATCCAGAGTCCATGCTCGTGTTTGTGTTAGAAGCGTCCATACGCTAGCAAACATGAGTTCGAGAAGAGTTGAAGAGCGTCCGTGATCGTTCTACTCGAAAAGGCTGGTTAGCTACGGGTTAGCTAACGTGGCACATGTTAGTCTCAAAAATCGATGTTGAGATTTTATCCTGTGACAATTGGTATCAAAACACGATTCGTGATATAATTCGTTGGCACGAATTGGTATCATAGAATGGTTTGTGATACAATTTGCCAGCACAAATTGGTATCAGAGCACGGTTCATGATATAATTCATTGGCACGAAAAGGCATTTGAATATGGTTAGGTAGTTATCCCTATTAAGTTAGGAACTTTTGTATATTGAAGATACAAGACAGAAATTGGATTTGAACCAACGGAGAAAGAGGGGAGGGTAAAGATGGAACTTTTATTTATGTAAATTAAGAACTGGGTGGTTGCATTTGACTAGTTTGACTAATATGCAACACATACACACATGAAATCCTAATATTTTCCCAATATATTCGATTTCTACGCATGTTCAGGTACCCACGAGGAAACCCAAACTAATAAAAAAAGAGACTAGCTTTGTGTCCTTAAATGGAGTGAGTTTGGGCTGGGTTTCGATGAATAGATCCAAATTGACACATGTAGTGATGATTCCTTAAGATCACGCATCTGAAGAAGATAACCCCATTCTTAAACTCCTTCAGAAATGACTATAACGACACATATGAAATAACAGGTCTTCTCAGATCTCCCTCACCAGCCCTCGCCAACATCACGTGCGTAAACCTATTTTTCCTTTGTTTTGTTGCCCGTATACCTCCAACGTCTCTGGAATTTTATTCGGTTTTATTTCCCGTATAGGAAGTGATGGGAAGACTACTTTGTCTTCCGCTGGACTCCTGGAAAATGCCATCACCGATCCAGAATGGGAGGTCATACACGATTTGGAGAGGTTGAGGGAGATGTTCGAGAAGATGGGTCTAGAAGATTTGCGTACATGTAGTGATGAGGTCGAATGACTCCAGGTGGAGATCCTCGATGACGTAGAGGGGGCGAGGAGGTCGGCGACACTGATCTGACGGTTGGGGCTCGTGCACTACGTCAAATTCGTATCGTTAGGCGTGTCCACACTGAGGGTCATCGTCATGTCCCTCCGCGTCTCTAGGCTGAAGGGGATGCAACAAAGGTCAAAAGTAGCAACGGGTGGAAGGGGCTGGGTGTCACACCCCCAATTCCATGATCGAGAATGATCGTGCAGACACAATAGTTGTTGATTGATGGAGCTGGACTTCATAAGGAGTCCAAAAACACGTGGTTATTACAGAGGTTATCCATGGGAGTCTGGAGGCTCAACCGTATGTGATAATGGAAAAGCGTCACACAGGACACTAGCTCGGTAGCAAAGTGTCATGGTGTTGTATCAATGCAAACAAAGCAAGTACAGATAACAGTGCAAGATATGACAGTGGATGCACGCAATAGGTACGTACGCAAGCGCAGAAGGACGGTATGCAGTGAAGCAGTATGCATTGAGGAGCAATGGAGTACGATCACACATGCGTACACACGAAGGCGGACAGTATCGGTATTGATGCATGTCGATCCACGGAGGCATGAAGCGTTGCATGTGCTGAGTATGAGCATTGTCGAGCATGCTCGGTAGTTCACGTACAAGAGTGGTCTGGAGGTCACATATAGTGAAGTTCTGAAGAACTTCCCCTTAGCATGGAGAACACTAAGGAAGGGTTTACCGCATGAGAGTCTGGACGCCATGGGTTCCCTTTGGCACAAGATCAAGTGTTCGGTAGCACTCGGTGAATTATAGCAAAGCTGCATCAGCAAGTGTTGGAGCACGAATGTGTTGATGACTGGACGTCAACTGTACGAGAAGACGAAAGGACAACAAGGGAGTCGAAGAGACAAGCAGAGAAGAGTTGTGGGTTGCCGAAGAACTCGAAGGGTCTCTTATGTCTTTATGTATCATTATTATAAACGTAATAATGAGTGTGCCTTGGGTTGCCTTGAATCTTGTATTAAAAGGAGAGGTGGTGTCTCATTTGTAAATACATAAAGTACATGAGAGAAAATGTAATGTCACCCCACTCTAGAACGAGTTCCCATTCTATTAAGAGAAGAAGCTTTGTGCTCATGCTCGTGTGATTTCATCATTATAGAATGGCCCTTATGCTTTTGGGGAGGTCGTGGTGGTCATCCGAGATGGAATATCTCATAGAGATGAGTTGGATGTGCATGGGGATCTAGAGGGCCCTCCATGCCTCTTTTAAGCAATACTGTCAATGTTGGCAGTATAGACATGTTTCTGCCTTAATGTAGTAATGATGACAATGAGAGGCGATTTGCCTGATGGTGATCTTTGGCACCGAAGCAGTAAGGGCTTCATCGATTGTGAATATAGCAACAACGTCACACTTTCCATCGCCAGTTATAGATTCAAATCGACATTTAACTCGGTGGGGTTAGTGCTGGAACAATTGCACAATCTTCGAAATCCCAAGGTATGCATTTAGATGTCTTATTAAGTGGGGGCTCGTTCCATGGAGATTAGTCATGCCACTTTGGTTAACATGTCAGGTTAAGATGGATCTACTATGACGTGAAGGTGGATCCAGCTTAGCTTTACAGGGTCATAATATCTTTTGCCTTAAAAAATGTTGAAGGATACATATCTAGGTGAAGCACGTTCTGGTCGAAGGAAGGTCTACTTTGTTTGCTGGTCATGAAAACAAAGTATTATGGATGCTTATCTGGAACATGTGAGCTGCTACTCATATCTCCATTGAGGCATTGACACTTAGTAAAATTTGAGTGCTCCATTATGCTCTCCTGGCATAGAAGGATTGAGTGGGTGGCTTCGAGGTTTGACATTTGTTTACATTAAAGGAAACATGATAAAATGAGGATTTCAAGGATTGGTCAACTTAGAAGGATACATAGAAGAGATTCTTTTGGGAAAAAATTGAAGAGGGGGATGGATGTTTCAAACAAGATAACATTTTGGTTTCTTCGAGAAAATAGAGGAGAATATAGGATGCGGCTTTGCAGTTAAGGGACCATGACATTGGAGCAATAGTTAGTGATGATCTTGTATTCTTTAGAGAGAAAGTGGCAGATATTGGCCCGGTGGATAGAGAGGTGGTCAAGTAGTTGGAGAGGTTACTTGGAAAGTGGAAGTCTTTGTGGGCGTTATTTTGCACGGAGGAACTCCATTGGTTTCCCAAAGAAGTTTGTCTCATGGAATATTAGAGGCTCGGGTAAACCAGAAAAACATGTGGTCATTAGTTCTTATTTGGGCTCTTGGTATGTGGATGCGGTATGTCTGTTTTTAGGCATGTTGAATTGGTAGGGAGCTCTGATAGATTTATTCTTGGTTGGAATGGGTGTTTTTTTTGGTATTGGAGGAGTTATCGAGTTGTCCTTCTCTCTTGACTCTGTTGTGGCAAGGCTCTAAAGGAGTGCAGTGGTGGTCACAGACGTATTTGGATCGGCGCAGGCTTTGCAACGTGGGGATTTCTGGAAGGAGTTGTTGCTTGTCGAATCTCACTTTTACCCGATCTTATGGATTGTAGGGGGAGGCTTTAATGTCTCATTGCTTGCAGAGGATTGTCTGTGTAGGGGAACAAGATCATGCACTCAGAGATTTTGCAGTCTTTATTATTGAGCTTCTGTTGAAGTTCATTCATGTGTACACTTGTAGGAATTTTTCTTCCAAATTTTATATCGATCATTTTCTTCCATTAGTTGAGATGCTTTCTTTGTTCCAGATGCTTTATTTGTTCCAGTTTCCCTTGGTGAAGTCATTACCTAAATCTAGTTCAAACCATTGTTGATTGTTTCAGACTCTTGGGAGGGCAAACCATTGTTGATTATTTTGGACTCTTGGGAGGGTCACCGCCTTTAATTTTTTTAGATTTGAATGGTTCTTATTATTGGAGGATGATTTTAGCGTTTTGATTACAACATCTAGGACCATCACTATATAAAGAGGTTCGCTACAAGGAGGTTTCTTTAAAGTTAGTGGTCTTGAGGAAGTTGCTGACATTGTACATGAAGGAGATCAACTCTCACTAGGAGGATAGGATGGGTCAGCCTCAAATGAAATTGTCAAACTTAATAAGCTTAAGCGTGATAGAGTGCCAAGTAGCATCGAGGTGAAGACTCCTTGGGGGTATTAGAGGATTATTTTAAAGGAGGACAAGAAGCGAGAGGTGGAATGGATACATAGGTCAAGGCATACATTGTTAAAGGATGGAGTCACGAACACTAATGTTTTCCATGTAATGGCTAGCATGAGGTGTAAAAGGAACCTCATTTATTCCCTCTATGTTAGTATTAACCTCTTCCTTGAGGCGCATGATGTGGGGGCAATGGTTGTGGATCCCTTCCGGTAGTTGAGTGTGCATGTTTGCAACCGTAGTGGGCATTGGTTGGGTTGTCGGGTGAGTACATTATTCCAAGAACATGCCTACGTTCTTGTTAGGGTGTTTGAGGAATACGAGGTTCGAGCCACCATTTTTGACATGAATGCGATGGCTCTCCTAATCTAGATGGATTTCTGGTTTCTATTTAAATGAATTAAATGAGGTTTCTTAGAGCGATATTGTGGAGCTGGTTAGGAGTGTAAACAGGGAAATGAAGGTTCAAATAGGGAATCCGATTAATTTTTCTTCTGCTTATGGCTCTTCAAGCGGAAGATCTTCGGTTAATTGTACTCTTAAATGCCCACGATAGCTGACAACCAACGCAAAACTGTCGGAGACAAATTCTTAAATAGTGTTTTTATTTGAGAAACTATTTAGGAATTAACCTAGTCAGATCTTTTCAACATGGATTTAAGCAAACATTTGAATTTTATTGGGGGTGTTCCTCCTACTAGTGAGAAATTGGCAAGGGATGCTACATCGATGCTCGAATGTAGTTCAAATTTTGTAAGGATTCTCGCATGAGTAACATATGCGAGTAAATAAGCTAGTTATGTTGCATCGCTGTCCGGATGCAGACCAAAATTTGCAAGGGTTCTCACATGATAAACACATACGAGTAGAGAAGTTAGTCAATAAGAGGTTGCAAAGAGGTTGAGGATGGATAGTTGGAATACTGGTACATTGACTGACAAATCGACGGAGATAGTGGATACTATGGAAAGAAGGAGGATTCATATTCTATGTCTCCAAGAGACAAAAGAGGTTGGAGAGAAGCAAGGGAGATCGAGAAGATATGATTTAAATTATGGTATTCATGTCAAGAGAATGGTAGAAATGGTGTTGGAGTGGTTATTCATAAGGATTCGAAGGATAATGTGGTTGAGGTGCAAATATTTATGGATTAGATTATTTTATTAAAATTGGTGCTGGAAAAAGAAATTGTGAATATAATCTTAGTTTATATGCTAGAATATTGCTTTAGAGGAAATGATTAAGCAAGTTTTTTGGGAGGAGTTGGATAAGATTATGCAAGGAATTCCACAAGGGGGGACGATTTACCTAGGTGGAGATTTTAATTGACACGTGAGAAGGGATGCTTTAAGGTATGTTGTGAAATCTTAGTCTCAAAGATAGCCCGACAGTTCTGATTGGCATGATGGGATCCCCTCGAAAGTGCAATGAATACTATATAACTTTAGAGAGTTCACAAATTTATTCATTGTTATTTGGCAAAGCAAGAAAATGACTGAAAAATGAAGGAGAAGTATTGTAGTGCCTCTTTATAAGAATAAATGATACTTTTAAAATTATTCAAATTATAGATGTATCAAACTGACAAATCGTACTATGAAAATTTGGGAATGTGTGATCTAACGAATGTTGAGGCAAGTCTCCAAAGTAACTGAAAACCAATTCTGATTCATGTCAGGTAGATCAACCATTAAAGCTATCCACATGTTGAGAACAATAGAGATAAGGAAGTGCCTCCATATGATTTTTATTGATTTGGAAAAAGGCTTATGATTCAGTCCTACAGGAGATACTGTGGTGAGTTTTGGAGAAGAGACAAGTATGTGCTCTATAACCTTATAAAGGATATGTATGACGGGGCTTCATCTTTTGTAAGGATCCAATCTGGGTAGACGAACTAGTTTAACATCAACATCAAGGTTCAACTTTGAGTTTGTTGGAGTATGTGTTACTTATATGTGGCTGGGTAAATGGATATCTCTAAGATCAATTTACCACATCCATGTATTTAGTCCCGCATCGACTGCTGGTGTGACTTTGAGGGTCTGTGGAAACTATATAAGAAGCCCTGGACCCCCATGTATTAGTTGAGAAAGTGCAGTGCAACATATGGCCCTTTGAGGCCTTCTCTTGTGGTTTCATCCCGCTCCTTAGGGAGTTGGGTTCCACGTTAAAATCATGTGTTCTTAATTGTTCATTATTCTTTATTTCTGATACGCTTCCACATTCAAATTTTCTAATATGGTATCTGAGCGGGCTCGATTCTCAAGGAGTTCATTTTTCATTTGTCTGAGAGTCAATTTTAGTGTTATGTTCTTGAAGATTTATTAAAGATTATTGTATTCGGGATTTGTTCAAACTCAAATTCTAGGGTATACTAAGAAGCCCTAATGACGCCATCAATTTCAGAGTAGTGATTCTTTCAAGATCACGATCTAGTGCAAGTCGAGCATCATTGATGGTGCACAAGTCTTCCGGGTCATACATGTCTTGCGCCACATCTCAGCATACGAGCAATGTTCCAAGCTCCAACCTACAGTTTCACAAAACTCCGAAGAAACAAGTCCATCGGAGGCGACGCAAGTCTGAGTCCCATTGGGGGCGCAAGGTGCAATTCCCCCTTCTCTTCTCTCACGCAGGTGGTGGCTCCTGGCATGACCATCTCTAGGTGACGAGCCTGCTTCTCGGTGATGGCTGCACTCCGTCCCTTCTAGCAACGAAAAGCGAGACCGATCCTAGGCCAAGCATCATCGATGCACCTCAACCATTCCAAGCGGAGGCGACCAGATATTTCGTACCCACGAGGCAGCGCGACTCGAGCCCATCCATATCCTTCAAACTCACCAAGCGGTGGCGACCTCCCCATCTATTTCCAATTTGTCGCAAGGTACCGATCACACCTTTACTCCAAGCGGAGCCCCCCCAGCCGAAACTCGAAGTCCTAATCCTAATATGTGAGAGCTCCATTGTTGCGGCTCTACAGGTGGCAGCGGCGGCAACAGGAGCCCCATCGTGGGAGGGCTCACGAACAAAGGGGTTCGCAATCGGGGAACCCTAAATAGGGTTAGCCCCAAAGGGGGTCGCATGTTATATATAGAGAGAGAAAGCAAACCCAATGGACCGCTATATAAAGAAAGTGGCATGATTGAAGGAAAAAAGGAGAGAGATTTTGGAAAAGGTGCGTATAAAAAATCCGTACGCAGGAAAAACATTATGAATTGGTTATTAAAAAGAGAGGGAAAATAGCCGATTTTTAAAAAAAAGGAGAAGAAATGAAAATTCATAAAAAATGAACGGCTTATTTAAAAAATGGTTTTAAAATAGGAAGAAAAATCCTAGAAAATGTGATGGCTTATTGGTTTTTTGTCCTCCCCATTTTCTTGTCTTCTTCCAACTTTATCGATATCATTGTTTTCCAACAAGTATGGGAGAACAGGGGGTACTGTGTAAAGTCACAAGTCGGATTTCATATTCAGATTCTCCAGTCTAGAGGTCAGCCAAATTTTCAGTTTCCACAGAGATGTTCATATTTCAGACTCGACGATCAGGTTTCAAGTCATTGGTTTGATTCGCACATGGATGCGATCATCAGTTCATAGGTCCCCATATTTATGATTTTGTCGGCTCAGGGTTTTCATGTGTTTCATGCTATGTGTGCTAGGGTTTTCATGTGGTTTCATAGGGACTCCAGAGTAGAGATCCCATTCTCTGAGCCAGTATGAGAGAGACCCAGTTCTCTGATGAGACTTTTTAGACTCCATTCTCCAGCGACGGTGGACTCCGACTAGGATGTCTCCATGACTTTTCAGTTCATCCCTTTCAGAGAGATGGAGCAGTTGTCCACATGATGTGGTGAGCCAGAATTCTCCAGGTGGAGAATCATTTCTAGTTGTAGTGACTCTGACAGGCGCAGTATAGAGCACATGCTCTCCAACAAGGAAATTCATTTTTATTCACACTCCAGCATGTTTGTTCCTCTTCACTTGCACGACATGAGAAGCAACGTCCTCGACGTCAACTGACAGTTGTGTTTGCGTTGAGTTGATATTGTCTGTAGTGTCTTGTAGTATGAGTTTGAGATTTCTTTTTGTTTATCCAAGTTGAGCATTACATGCTCTAGCTTGAGGGAGAGTGCTGGAGTATGCGTAACTTACATGTAGATGGGTAAATGGATCTCTCTAGGATCTATTTACCACATCCACGTGTTTAGTCCCACATCTACCGGTGGTGGGACTTGGAGGATCTATGGAGGCTATATAAGAAGCCCCAGACCCCTTGTATCAATTGAGAAAGTGCAATGCAACATATGGCCCTTTGAGGCCTTCTCCTGTGGTTTCATCCCGCTCCTTAGGGAGTAGGGTTCCACGTAAAATTCTACGTTCTTCATTGTTTATTATTCTTTATTTCTGAAACGCTTCCGCATTCAAGTTGTAACAGAGTCTATTCATTTTTACTCTTGTTATGGACAAGTTGACTAGTCACATTTAGGATGAGAAACCTAGATGTATGTTATTTCGATGATATTGTGTTGATTGATGAGCCAAGAACTGGAGTAAATGAGAAGCCGGAGCTTTGAAGACATGCCTTGGAGACTAAAGGATTTTGCATCAGTATGACTAAGGCTAAATATATGGAGGGGACATTTGATGGAAGCAATGCTGAAAGACTTGAGGTGAAGATTGGAGACGATAACAATCAAAAAAAGTTCCTTTTAAATAGTTGAGAGCTATTTTACAACAAGATGGATAAATTGATGGAGCATGTTACTCATATAATAAATGCATGTTGACTAAAGTTGAGAGGAGCCTTTATTGTTCTTTGTGATAAGAAAATTCCTTTGAAAGTCAAACAAAAGTATTAAAAACAGCATGGGACCGTCTATTTTTTATGGATCAGAATGTTGGACATATGCAGAGAATGACAGTAGCAGAAATGAAAATATTAAGGTGGATATATGGGAGAAAACTACTTAAGATGGTTTGACCATTTTCAAAGGAGATCGTAAATAGAAGATGCGAGATTTGGGATGTTGAGCGGACTAAGAGAGGGTGAGGAAGGCCAAAGAAGATTTGGAATGAGATTATCCGAAGGCTCTTAGTTATTTGAATTTAACCATGGAATTCCCAAGATAGATTTGAATGGAGGCAAAAAATTCATGTAGCCAATCCTACTGAATTGTGGGAAAAAAAGCTTTGTTGTTGTTGCATTCTTAAATACTATATATATAGGGAATTTATCCAATGGGCCCCATACCCATTTCAGTTTTTGTGAGCACCCAATTGCAGTCGTCCATCCAAAATTCAATTTTCAAAAAATAGGAACCGGTTTTTGAAATGGAAATAAAACAAAATTGGATAATATGATTTTCCCAAAATAGTAAACCTCCATGGAAATGCTTTGATTGTATCAAGAGGTGATTGATATCGTCATTTACAATGCCAGGCGATCGTTCTTGTAAACTGAGATGCAGATTTTGTAATCTTAGGCGATTGCTTTTCTCCAATTCAAGGTATTGTATTGGAAATAGAGATGTTTTTTCATTCATCGTACTATCTAATAATTTTTCCCTATATCAGTTTCAAACGCGATGGATGATTTGCGAATTGATTTTGATCGTGATTTAAAAGAAGCAATGATGAACGATGCTTCCCAATTTAATTTGGATCGTGAGAAGCTCATATCAGAAGGATCGATGATGGATGACCTGCAGATGGATTTGACTTATGATCTGTTGTCATAATTGATTTCTTTATCCAAGGTATTTTGATCCCGTATAATAGAACGTTACAATAAATATAATGGTTACTTTTCATGCATTACTTTGAAAAGATATTAAGTTAATGATGTGTTTACTAGATTTACTCGTAAGATATTTTATGTTACAATTGCTAACACAATTGTTACTTTTCATGCATTACTTTAAAAAGATATTAAGTTAATGATGTGTTTACTAAATTTACTTATAAGATATTTTATGTTACTATTGCTAACACAATTGTTATTTTCATGCATTACTTTGAATATAGTAGGTTACTAATGTATATACTTAATTTACTCATAATAGATTTTATGTTATTGTTGCTAACACAATTGTTACTTTTCATGTGTTACTTGACGTATTACAAGTAACAAAACATAAGTTTAGTAATTTACGTGCGGCTATCAGTAACACTCGATGTATTACAAATAATAAAATAAGTTGCCTAAGTAAAGAGAGGGGGTGGTTTGATAGTAATTCAAAACGGATAATAGAACAAGTAAGGTTGAGAGAAGCATCAGTAACATGTAACAAATTATAAAGTAAGAGAAGACAATGTAATCAGTAACTTCGAATAATTATAAAAAACGCGAGACCAATAAACGTATTGCTATCATTAATGCTCGATGCATTATAATCAATTAAAAATGTTATATAAGTAAATAAGAGGTTCCTCAGTAACACTCAAAGTATTAAGTAACTATAAAATCAGTAGCAATCAAAATGAGTTCAGTAATATAGACATTTGTAATCTGTATTTGTTATATGAACATTAGTAATTTTTACCTTCACATTGGAATATAATACTGATGTCACAACAAAAATTACTTGATTCATGAATATGTATTACTTGAGTAACATGCATGAATTACTGATTTCCGTACAATGTAATATTACAAATGTAAATTACTAACAACTGTTTTCGACATTACTGATCTTCCAACAAATAATTAATTGAGTACAACAAGTACATTACCGATCAAATGTACAATGAATGTTTCTTCGACCCGAAATTAAGGATTTGAATTTATCTTTCCCAAAACCGTCTTCCCTTTTTTATGTATTCGGTATAATTGGAAATATTAAATGCTCAAACATATATCCTTTCAAATCGAAATCCTTCGAAATAGGCAATCTTCAAATGAAAATACACGTATAGAGCCTACATTTGGTGCCCACCAAAATTCAAATGAGCATGGGACTCATTGGATAAGCCATATATATTTATGATTTCTTTCAAATAGGACTTGGTCCTTCCTGAGTTCAGAAAGTCCAGCCCCTTTTTTATAGAAAATATGATGACTTTAGTAGAATACGTACACATATTGTATTATAATGTGCAATTTTAATATTTTTCTTATAATATGCAGTTTTGTATGCCGTTTTGTATTTATAATGTGCAGTTATAATACAAGTTGTATACACATTCTACTAAAGTGCTCATGTTTTCTACAAAAAGATGGTGGCTTTCCTTAAGTAGGGAAGGATGCATCATATTTGAAAGGCCCCTTATATATATATATAATTGTGGACAAGCTTCCATCTAGTTGCCTTATAGAATGCAAGATCTATCATTTCTTCAAATCAATTGACTTTCATCTTGGACGAACAACTCATAGATAGTATGGTGATGATTTCTGATATCGTTGTTGATTGCAAGTGTCATAAGGTGGATGCTTTGGATAGTGAACTTTTCGAAGGTATGTTATTGCATGGATTGATGGTTCATCCGGACATCCCGCTACAGACATGGCTTCCCGGATGTCTTGACTGCTTGGATGAGGAGACACGTTACTACCATGTCATGCTCAATGTTGGTTAATGGGTGACTGGAGGGGGTTTTCTTTCTATCCCAGATGGGTTAGGCAAGTATGCCCTCTTGTGCTGCTTTTGTATGCCATTGCGGCTAATTAATAAATTCTTTATGATGGTTGTTCAGACAGTGTGAGCAGATAATTTTTAAGATGTTTTGAAGAGACGAGCTTCTAATTTGATTCTACAATATGATGACAAGATTATCTTTGTGGAAGGTAAGGAGATAGAGTCTAAGGGGATCTCCCTGGTCTTGGAGTTTTTTTGTGACATTTTGGACCTCAGGGTCGATGATGAAAGGGGATTTTGCCGAGATCGTATCTTTCCACAAGGCGGAGAGACAGTCGCTGAGTTGACCTCAGACAAAATCCCCAAATCAATCAACAATTAACCCACAATAAATGTATGCAATGAATATCCAAAAATGTGGAGTTAAAATTTATTATAACTCTACATGCAAATGTGTATAGGTGTAAGTACAGGTAGAGGTCGAACACTGGGAGGCGAATGGTTGTATGTCATGTATCATTCTGTTATTCAATCAATGGTTCATGCCCTTTTATTGTTTTAGTGGGTTTTGGGTTTTGTAATTTTTTTATATTTTTATTTTTATAATTTTTATTTTGTTTTTATATTTTATAATTTTTTTATATTTTCTTTTAATATTTTTAATTATATAATATAAATAGATAGATATATATATATAAGACATATATATATAAAGAGATATATATATAAGAAGAGAGAGAGGAGTATTATAGTCTATAGATATATATAAATATATATTTATACTTAAAAGATGTATATAGATATATATTTTTTGGCTTTTTAATATTTTTCTAATTTTTTTGTTATTTTTTTGAAATATTTCAAATTTTTATGTATTTTTAAATTCAAAAATGTCCACAATATAGGACTCAATAAATAACCGTATATAATTTGGGTTTTAAAAATACAAAATAAACTCCAAAAATTCCCAAATTAATTTTAATATATTAATAATAATATATAGATAATTATAAAAGAGAAAACTATATTTTTGGTGTTTTTTAAGGATTTTTCTATTTTTTTGTTGGATTTTGGAGCTTTCTGATTTTTTTAATTTTCTTTTTCATATTTTTAGGGTTTTTCAATTTCTAGACTCTATATATATATATAATTATACCATGTATAATTTTTTTTGGAATTTTTCAAAATCATTTTCTAATTTTTTTGTATTTTATAAATTAGACAGTACAAAAATGGCTCCTATTTCATTTTTAATAATTAGGAAAGATGCAAAAAATGCGAAATAAAATGTTGGCGTGAACTAACATGGCATGGAGCACCTATCCTAATTTTTGTGGATTTTTAGAAGCCTTCTAGGTATTTTTAATAAATAGATAAAGAGACAAAAATAAAACTGCCTGGCAGGGGTATTTTTGCAAATAAAACAAGTTACAGAGGCATCAGTGCAAAAATACAACAGAAATAAACATTTATTTTAATTTTTAGAACTATTCTACAATATACAAAAACCGCTAGGGTATAACTGCAAAATTTCACGCGCCTCACGTGGGACTGCACGTGAGGCGCGGAAGGACCTAAATGCAAATACTATAAACTCAGGATCCTTTCTGCAAAATTTACATTTTATTTATAACGTGCAAAAATATTTACAGAATTAAAAATTAAATACAAAAAGGCGGGGGATGGTTTTTGCAATTTACCCCCAAAAAAGGCGCTTCATCCGACGGCTGATCTTCGTTCACTTGACACGTGGCGCCTCCACGTGCGCCGATGACGATTCGCCGATGAGCGGTTGAGATTAGATCACTCGCGTGATCTGACGGTCGCTGCTTCGCTCCATCGGACGGCTCCTGCTCGATCTGGGCCTTCGTCTTCATCCAACGGCTGAGAGGACGCGTGGAAGAACAGGGAAGAAGACTCGCCGGGGCGAGCTTCCTCCTCCTCGATCTCGCTCTCCAGCCGGTCTTCGCCGCTCCTGAAGGTCCACAAAGCTTCCTGGCAGGGTCTTCTTCATGCTGGAGGTCTCAGATCGACCAGAGGTTCACTGGAGCGCCCCCGCGAGGTCGGAGAAGGCAAGGTGCTCCAGGTACCTCCGGCGTACGTGTAACTCGACTCCTGGTGCTTCTCAACGCACCTAACCTGCACAGAAAGATAGAGGGGCTCGAGGGCGTCTCCCTCGACCCGGGGTTTGAAGCTGACAGCACAGGGATGAAGGTGGGCGAAGAAGCTCCGGCGAAGGGTGGTGGAGGAGCTTCGATTCGCGGATTCAGAAGCGAATCCGGTTGGACAAGGTGGCTGGGATATGGAGAAGGCGTAGGGGAATGAAATGGCAGTGGAAGGTGGTCGGGGCACAGTCGGAAGCACAGTGAAAAGCTCGCCGGAGCGGAGCTCCGGCGAACTACGAATCGCCTAAATTACGCTAAACTACAGATCTAAATGCGAATTAAATGCGAGAATGAAATGCATAAATGAAAAACTACCTAAAAATGATAAAAGCGCAGCTCTTATACCTGGGGGCCGCCAGGGAGCAGGGTGGTCGCCGGAGCACCACCGCGACAAAATTTCCCACCTCCTTGGGCCGAATCGAGGTGCTGGGAAGCGCCTCCTGTCATGAGGGCTCCGCCAGGAGCTCATTCAAGCTCAAAGAAGGGGATGAAAATGGCCAAATTCGACCAAGGAAGTGGGAGGAGTTATTTATATACAGTCCAAGGGACCCCCATTGACCGGCGATTATTAAGGAATCGGGGCTATGTACAAGGGATCTAAGTAGACGGCGAGGATGTACATTGATCAGGGAAGATCTTTCATGAAGGATTCGAGGGCGATGGGTGAAAGAGACGCCCAGGAAAAAGGCATGAAATCCGGGGATGCGATAGTTCTGACGGGTCAGTCAGAGGCGCAGGGGGAGTTGACCGGATGTCAACTTTCCCTGGCCCCTGATTGGTCCACATCGGACCGAGCTTGACCCATTTATTTAACATATTAAATGAATTAATTAGAATTTACTTATAAAATAAAAAATGTTCATAAATTAATGTAGTATTTATTTATGATTTTTATTGAATTTTTCGAGGTGTTTTATTATAGTTTTATTTGAATAATGTGTATATGTATGTATTCACATGTATTTTTAGGTATTTTATTTTTAATTTATTTATTTTCTTTTATTATTTTATTGGCTTATTTTATAAATTTATAATTTATTTTAATGAGTATAAATATATTTTTATTTACTTTTTATTAGTTTATTTATATATTTAAATAAATAGGTATATATGTATGTAAGTATACTTATAGGTATTTTACCTATATATTATATATTCTTTATTTATTTAATGAATTTTATTTGTTTTTATTATGGATTTGTATTTTTAATAGGTTATATATAATATATGCATTATTATAAAAATATAAATGAATACAGAATAAAAGAATAAAAATCCCTTTTATTTATGTACATTAGGTAGCATAGGTATTTTGTCTATAGACTTATTTTTATTTTACAAATTCTTTTTGATTTTATTTTATTTTTATTATGTACTTGTATTATAGACATTATTTACAAGATTCTAAAAATATGAATTTATAAAAAAATAATGATTATTGAATAAAATGAATATTTTAATCAGGTATTATGTACAAGAAGGGCCAAAAACCTAACTTCCACGGATGGACTCCAAAAATTATGAAACCAATTTTATAAAATAGTTTATGAAATGCTATATACAATTAAAGGTGAGTTTGGGTGATTTGGAGTTTTTATTTGCAAGATATGGGTCTGTGAAGTTGAGATTTTTGCTTTTTATTATGTGTATAAAATGTACACTGAATATTATTTTTGCACAAACTCAATTTTGTATTTTTATTTACATTATTATCTACAACTTTCATGAACAAAGTTTCTTTATTTGATGAATAAATAATTATGTACAAAATAGGTGTCAAAATGCATAAATGGATGAATAAATAAATGAGGTATTTATTGTATTATTGGCCCTTATCTCCCCTTACTTTATTCCTTGTCGACCAAGTCCATGCTGGCCTTGGTCTCGGGGTTAGGGTCATAAAATATTTGCAATATTTTATTCCTTTTTCTTTTCTTCTCTTTATTCTATAATTTTGGCATTAAAAACCTTATTTAATGTATAATTAATACAATAAATATTGAATGCTATTATGTACAATTTGATGCTATCTACATGCATTTGCTAGGGTTTTTGAGGCCAAAATGATAGAATAAAGGTGATGAAATGGAGATTCATCACCCCCCTATACTTGCCTTTGCTAGTCCCTAGCAAATACTTATGCAATAAGTACAAAAAGAACAAAGAATAAGAAGAAAAGAAAAAGCAAAAATAAAGAATTTAAAGAATAAATTGAATTGATCATGATTATTAAACTCATCTGCATAAAATCACAGTTTGGAGCTCAGGTTAGACCTTGGTGTGAGAATGTGTGTGGAACCTAGTCGGGAACCAAATCTAAAACACAACAGCCTCTGAGAGTCGCAGAACTCGGTTCAAATCACCTCAATAGCTAGGTCAGAACTAGCCTACATCATACGCAAACCCTTATGACTATGAAGCTGACTTGTACAGTGTAAGTGATAGTGGCTCTCCCCAACTGAAATGACAAAGAGACTGACTTCTCCAGAATGACAACCCAATGATTCCCTAATCCAACAGCTCTTTCCTCGAGGAGCGGGGTATTCCCTTCTAAGTTCAAGTGGCACCAACTCAAGAGGAGGAGGTAAAGAAAAGAATGGACGGTAGCCAGTGTAGCCACCTATCCTGGGATGCAAGACCAGTGTAGTCAAGTCATCCAGCTGCAGGCTCACATGGTATAACTTTGATGCTCAAGCTTGCTTATTTTCTATACAACATATATACATACTCCGGCAGGCATTTTTATTTTTTTGTTTACAAGCCTGACCACTTTTTTGGAGTTTCATTTTTTTTTATTTCATTTTTTTTCAACATACTATTCACAGCAGCATTTACATAAGGAGTTTTTCCTCTTGAGCCAGAAGACTATCCCTCTTTTGAAGCATTATTGCAACCCACACTCTCCTGTCGTTAGACGTCATGGCTATTGGACCAGGTTGGGGTGCACTTCCCTCCCTAGAGGAGGACGAATGTTTCCACCCGTGTGCGTCTCAGACTGGCAAATCCAACCCCCTCACCACTCCAACTGAGTTGAGCCAAGTGAAAGGTGCAAGTGTCCAAGTTAGGTCACGGTCGACAAGAGTCATACGTGTGTCTCGAAAAGTTCTAGTTAGTCCACTGAGGTGACTTGAACCCAGCCCTGATTTCTCAAAGAATTAAGTCTGTATAGACCTGAGGTACCTTAAACCTAGTTCCCATAAGGTTCCAGTGCAATTAGGTGCGGTAAGGTCTAACCAAGCTCCAATCTTCGACTTTATTGGACTAGTTCAATCATCAAGCTCAATCAAAGAAGATGAATGCAATGCAAATGCTATTTACAAATATGCAAAGAATAATGCAATTTTTCAAAGAATTTAAAAACAAAGAAAAGAATTTTTACACAAAGAATTTTTGCAAATAAAATAATTTTGGCACTCAAAGTATAAAGTATGTACAACTATTTACACGGGCGTGCCGCTTTATTTTACAAGAATTAAGAATTTACAATTTAATTTTTATATATAGGTATATATGTACACTTATTAAAGAATTTTGTTTATTTTTACTTATTTTTATTTAGTTATTTATTATATGTGACTATTCCTCAAACTTATTTGACACAAATTTTCCAAATAATTTTTGAAAACTATAGTCTAAAATAATTTTTACAATCATCTTTACAAACATGTACACACATTTTGAAAAATCATTTTGCAAACAGTATATATAGATTTTCAAAATATTTTTACAACCATTTTTCAAACCATTTGCAAATCATTTTTCAAACATTTTATTTCACACAAAGAAAATAAATTTTTACAAGCCACACATTTTTACACAGGTTGAAAACATGTAACAAAACGTTTTCAAAATAGTTTTCAATAAATGTTCACAATACTTTTCGAACTATTTTTCAAACATTTTGCAAAAAACATTTTCACCTGATTTATTAATCAGTATATACAAAAGAATTTGAGGAATAATCCCATCTTTTTATTAATGGTTTTTAACGAATGTAAAGAATTATTAGCCATATTATTAATAAAATACGAAAGTACGAGTTATGGCTAAAGTATATACGTAGTATATACGACCCCCCTATACTTAGCTTGAGCTATGTCCTCATAGATCGAAAAGAAAAAGCAAAGACATAACTCGTACTGAGTATAGATAAGTCTAAAGAATATATGAATAAGAAACGAATTAAATAGAAGTCGACCGTCCCCCCTATACTTAGGATCAAGTAATCCTAAGTATAGCAGATTGTACTCAAAGCAGGGAGGGTCAAGGGTGGGAATAAACAGATCAAAGAATTAACAAATCAGGGGTGCACCCCCTATACTTAGGACAAAGTACGTCCTAAGTACAGAAAACTGACACAAAGGGGTGACACCTTTTATTTAGATACAGAAGATAGAAAAGGAAAAGAAGAAAAGAAGAAAAGAAGAGATATTTACAGATTGATGAAAAGATCATGGAGAATATACACATCACTCCCCCTATAATTAGGGTGAGATATCCCTAAGTATAGGCAAGAACAGGAGTGACGAAAATGTGCACGGAAAGAACAACTCAGTGTGTGCCCCCCTATACTTAGGACAAGTTACGTCCTAAGTGTAGACACAAAGATGTGGCGATAGATCTGGGGCACACAGAACATACGGGAGAATGAATGAAAAAGATACACATATATACAAATGGTGAAGAACCGGTGAAGTACAGGACGGTGTCTGGTCAGCGACAACCGTGCTCTCGTCGTCGTCTCCCTGTGAGAACGAGGACGCAATCAGAAGGTGCGAAGACACCCGAGTCTGCAATCAAGTGGGTGTCAGCTACCGGAGTCAACAGATCGAAAGGTTAGATATCGGGTCCGGTAGCATGAAGCAGTCAATCGGCTCATATGGTCAACATGAGGGAACAAAGCCGATACCGTAAGACCGGGAGGAAGAAAGAGCAGTACAGACTCCTCCGGTCAATCATGGTCTCAGATAGATATGAAATAAAGCATATGAGACTGTGTGATGCACGGTGGTGATATAATCTGAAAGTCAAAAGAATACACCGAACAACACAATATGTGGCTCACTCTTGCGAGGGTCCTCAAGGTGAGCAAAGTCAGAGAATAGTCAGAGGACTCGATTCCGTGCTCCATCAGACAGGAGACACCACCAGGGAGGAGACCGAGTACAAATTCAGAAGACCCGGCTTCGTGACCCAACAAATAGGAGACACAAGAAATGAAGCCGGGTACCTAGAAAATGATGTACTCTCCCGCAGAAAACCCTCGGGGAGTAGTACATGTTAGTCAATGAATAATCAGAACAGAAGCTCACCCTTCCGAGGGTCATCAAGGATAGCGGGCTCAAAGGAGCCTGATCCATCAGACAGATCATAGAAACGGTCTCGGTAGGCGACAGATCGGCTACCAGCAGAAGAAACCGTAAAATCGAGAAAGTGTGGCAGCGTCCGGCAAATAACCCTCGGGGAGCGGGCTGCCAACTAGTCATGGGAATAGCAGATACCAGAAGCTCCACCTTGAGAGGACCATCAAGGCGAGCAGACTCAAAGGAGTCTAATCAGATAGGTCCCATGATCCGCAGATCGGATACACAACTCAAGATGGGACCAAAAATCATATATCAGACGACTCGGTTCCGTGCTCCGCAGATCGAAGACACAGTCAGCAGTGGGAACCGAGCGTAAAGAGAGCGTCGCAGTCTCTCGCAGATAGTCCTCGGAGAGTACTGCGATCTAGGCAAGGAATAGTCAGAGTGTGTCTCTACCGTGCGAGGGCCGTCAAGGAGAGACGAGGGCTCAAAGGAGCCGGATCCATCAGACAGACCCACATAGTGATCTCAGTAGTCGACAAATCGGCTACCAGCAGCAGAGACCAGTCAGATCGGAAATATGTCATAGTCTCCCGCAGATAACCCTCGGGGAGCTACGAGCTAGTCAAGGAATAATCAGGAAAGTGGAGCTCTGCCTTGCGAGGACCGTCAAGGAGAGCAGACTCAGATGAGTCTAGTACATTGGCCTCGTGTACTGACAGGTCGGGTACACAATCACCAGGGGAGGCCAATCAAGCATATCATCTGACTCGGTTTCGGGTCTCATCACAATGGCGACCCAAGCAGTGGCTGAAACCATAGTCCTAGAAATTGTCGCATTCTCCCGCAGATAGTCCTCGGGGAGCAATGCAAACTAGATCAATGTAGGTCATGGGAATGCTGGCAAGTCATCTCAGGTCCTCAAAAGCAATAATTGGTTCAATCATTTAGAGGGCATAAGATCATGCAAGGGAGCAAATAATCATGTCATTTACCAAACATCCCTCAGGTCAATCCAGTAAGCTGAGATGGCACGAAAAATAGTCAAGAATCCTCTAAGTGCCATGGTGGATCAAAGAGTCAGGAGATCAAGGACGAGTCAATCAGGAAGATGAGAGATCATGTAGGATCCGCACACCTTTATTAAGAAATCCAAAGTAGAATAATCAGTCAATCCCCAAAGATCAAGATGGGTGGAACCTCAAATAGATAGATCAATCAATGCTCATGAAATCATCATCAAATCATCGCATCATATAACATCCTTAATCCGGTGTGCGAGAACTAAAATTCCTCAATAATGCATCACACCTATGCTCTATGCATCAGCAAAAATCCTCAAGAAATCCATATGCATGTATCAAAAACAAATCCACCAAATCGATCTCAGCAACCTCAACATCATGGACCCGGCCTAATTAGTATAAATAATCCTTGATGCGGGTCTCATCAATATGCACAACATTCCCGGGTAATGGGAGAGATGATACAGGGGACACGAGAAAGATGGATAAGAAGGGTACACAATGGGGTGGAGAAGCTGATTGAGCGGGCGTGCCAATATCATGGGTGGTAGAAAGGTGATACAGAGGGAACGAGGAGGGCGGGTGAGAAGATCGGTACATAGACAAAATTGGGTGTTCCACACAAGGCGGGAACACCGTCAAAATTGAGGTCCGAAGAGCGGTCTCTCCTCGAACCAGAGAAGATGGTACGATGGATACATAGAAGATGGTGAAGAAGAGGGAAACGAAGGACTTTGGCGAAGAAATGATTGAGCTCAAGCGCCAATATCACGACTCGATGCAACATGAAGAGATATATGTATAAGAGGGGTAGAGAGACTCAAAGATGAAAAATGCATGACTCACTCGGACGGGACCGACTACTCTAGGGATGAAAGAAAAACACAACGAACTCCAAGTCACAATCAATACACAAGGCAAAACCCCCGATTCACCTACTCCACACAGTGAAGACCATCAAGTGACGGTCATTTATCTTTTCATTTTTTAGAGTTAGGTGAGAATCACAAAAATTGTACAATCACTTAGGAGGCTTGATGGGATTTGGGCTCTACTCCTTAGTGTGCACGTAAGCAATTTAAAACGCATACAATGAGGGGGTTGCTCTCCCCAAGACAAGGAATCCATTACGTTTTATTTTTAAGTCCAAATAGAGTTAGCAGTCCCGATTTTATTTAAGTTATCACTTTTTTTTGGGTATTTTCAATGCACGTGCCTATCGAGGTTCCAATTTCCATTAAGCATCCTAGGTTGGAAAAAACAGAGGGAGAAGATCGGAAAAGCCATGCAAGTCGGCAAACGATGATGCATGCTAAGTAAGAAGACTTACAGTGCCTCCCAGCTCTCTCCATGCGGAATGCAAAACAGAATTTGAAACCTATGCTATATGCAAATGCAAACCGAAGAAATCGCCCTAGGTTCAGAAATTGCTATTATCGTGAAGCACCACAAGTCGCTCATTCATCTCTAGCCTCAAAAAGTCCGGTCTTGGCTCACCCCTCCTCTGTACTCAACATACTTGAGCTCAGGAGAAAGCGCTTTGCGGGGCTCGCTGTGGCACAAAGGCTAAGAGATTAATGAGCGGCTGTTTAGAGTTTGATCTAGGTCCAAAGCGCACTATAGGTACATGCAAATCAATTAGGGTGTTTGGACCTAACTCTACGAGCAAGCAAATCCTAATGCTAAGGCTCATTCACAAAATAATAAAATAGAATAAAGAAAAGAAAAAGCGTCAAAATCATCGAGGCCCCCAAGGGAACAATCCCTCGGGCACTGGACCTCGGGAGTCTGCGTGCACCTGTGAGAGTCCTGTATTATTACAAACCAAGTGTCACTCTCTCACATGAATATACAAAACAAGATAAAATGCATAAAAATAAAGGCTGTCTTAAAAAATTCTCCTTCTCTTGTCATGGATGCTCTCTCCTGTTGGCTTGGCATAGAAAAGCCAACACCGCCTCGCTTGGGTGCATAGGTCCTCCTAGGAGGTCCTCCTTCGCTTGGCGGTCCCTCGCATCAAAGACAAAAAGAAAGAGGTGGTCAGAGCAGTCAATCAATAATCTCAAATAAAAATAAAAATCTCACAAATAAATAAATGAAGGACATGAACAAAGGATCAAATAGATGAACAAATAACCACACAAAATCATACAAAATCCGTTGCCTCCCCGGCAACGGCGCCATTTGATGAAAGGGGATTTCGCCGAGATCGTATCTTTCCACAAGGCGGAGAGACAGTCGCTGAGTTGACCTCAGACAAAATCCCCAAATCAATCAACAATTAACCCACAATAAATGTATGCAATGAATATCCAAAAATGTGGAGTTAAAATTTATTATAACTCTACATGCAAATATGTATAGGTGTAAGTACAGGTAGAGGTCGAACACTGGGAGGCGAATGGTTGTATGTCATGTATCATTCCGTTATTCAATCAATGGTTCATGCCCTTTTATTGTTTTAGTGGGTTTTGGGTTTTGTAATTTTTTTATATTTTTATTTTTATAATTTTTATTTTGTTTTTATATTTTATAATTTTTTATATTTTCTTTTAATATTTTTAATTATATAATATAAATAGATAGATATATATATATAAGATATATATATATAAAGAGATATATATATAAGAAGAGAGAGAGGAGTATTATAGTCTATAGATATATATAAATATATATTTATACTTAAAAGATGTATATAGATATAATTTTTTTGGCTTTTTAATATTTTTCTAATTTTTTTGTTATTTTTCTGAAATATTTCTAATTTTTATGTATTTTTAAATTCAAAAATGTCCACAATATAGGACTCAATAAATAGTCGTATATAATTTGGGTTTTAAAAATACAAAATAAACTCCAAAAATTCCCAAATTAATTTTAATATATTAATAATAATATATAGATAATTATAAAAGAGAAAACTATATTTTTGGTGTTTTTTAAGGATTTTTCTATTTTTTTGTTGGATTTTGGAGCTTTCTGATTTTTTTAATTTTCTTTTTCATATTTTTAGGGTTTTTCAATTTCTAGACTCTATATATATATATAATTATACCATGTATAATTTTTTTTGGAATTTTTCAAAATCATTTTCTAATTTTTTTGTATTTTATAAATTAGACAATACAAAAATGGCTCCTATTTCATTTTTAATAATTAGGAAAGATGCAAAAAATGCGAAATAAAATGTTGGCGTGAACTAACATGGCATGGAGCACCTATCCTAATTTTTGTGGATTTTTAGAAGCCTTCTAGGTATTTTTAATAAATAGATAAAGAGACAAAAATAAAACTGCCTGGCAGGGGTATTTTTGCAAATAAAACAAGTTACAGGGGCATCAGTGCAAAAATACAACAGAAATAAACATTTATTTTAATTTTTAGAACTATTCTACAATATACAAAAACCGTCAGGGTATAACTGCAAAATTTCACGCGCCTCACGTGGGACTGCACGTGAGGCGCGGAAGGACCTAAATGCAAATACTATAAACTCAGGGTCCTTTCTGCAAAATTTACATTTTATTTATAACGTGCAAAAATATTTACAGAATTAAAAATTAAATACAAAAAGGCGGGGGATGGTTTTTGCAATGTACCCCCAAAAGAGGCGCTTCATCCGACGGCTGATCTTCGTTCACTTGACACGTGGCGCCTCCGCATGCGCCGATGACGGTTCGCCGATGAGCGGTTGAGATTAGATCACTCGCGTGATCTGACGGTCGCTGCTTCGCTCCATCGGACGGCTCCTGCTCGATCTGGGCCTTTGTCTTCATCCAACGGCTGAGAGGACGCGTGGAAGAACAGGGAAGAAGACTCGCCGGGGCGAGCTTCCTCCTCCTCGATCTCGCTCTCCAGCCGGTCTTCGCCGCTCCTGAAGGTCCACAAAGCTTCCTGGCAGGGTCTTCTTCATGCTGGAGGTCTCAGATCGACCAGAGGTTCACTGGAGCGCCCCCGCGAGGTCGGAGAAGGCAAGGTGCTCCAGGTACCTCCGGCGTACGTGTAACTCGACTCCTGGTGCTTCTCAACGCACCTAACCTGCACAGAAAGATAGAGGGGCTCGAGGGCGTCTCCCTCGACCCGGGGTTTGAAGCTGACAGCACAGGGATGAAGGTGGGCGAAGAAGTTCCGGCGAAGGGTGGTGGAGGAGCTTCGATTCGCGGATTCAGAAGCGAATCCGGTTGGACAAGGTGGCTGGGATATGGAGAAGGCGTAGGGGAATGAAATGGCAGTGGAAGGTGGTCGGGGCACAGTCGGAAGCACAGTGAAAAGCTCGCCGGAGCGGAGCTCCGGCGAACTACGAACCGCCTAAATTACGCTAAACTACAGATCTAAATGCGAAATAAAATGCGAGAATGAAATGCATAAATGAAAAACTACCTAAAAATGATAAAAGCGCAGCTCTTATACCTGGGGGCCGCCAGGGAGCAGGGTGGTCGCCGGAGCACCACCGCGACAAAATTTCCCACCTCCTTGGGCCGAATCGAGGTGCTGGGAAGCGCCTCCTGTCACGAGGGCTCCGCCAGGAGCTCATTCAAGCTCAAAGAAGGGGATGAAAATGGCCAAATTCGGCCAAGGAAGTGGGAGGAGTTATTTATATACAGTCCAAGGGACCCCCATTGACCGGCGATTATTAAGGAATCGGGGCTATGTACAAGGGATCTAAGTAGACGGCGAGGATGTACATTGATCAGGGAAGATCTTTCATGAAGGATTCGAGGGCGATGGGTGAAAGAGACGCCCAGGAAAAAGGCATGAAATCCGGGGATGCGATAGTTTTGACGGGTCAGTCAGAGGCGCAGGGGGAGTTGACCGGAGGTCAACTTTCCCTGGCCCCTGATTGGTCCACATCGGACCGAGCTTGACCCATTTATTTAACATATTAAATGAATTAATTAGAATTTACTTATAAAATAAAAAATGTTCATAAATTAATGTAGTATTTATTTATGATTTTTATTGAATTTTTCGAGGTGTTTTATTATAGTTTTATTTGAATAATGTGTATATGTATGTATTCACATGTATTTTTAGGTATTTTATTTTTAATTTATTTATTTTCTTTTATTATTTTATTAGCTTATTTTATAAATTTATAATTTATTTTAATGAGTATAAATATATTTTTATTTACTTTTTATTAGTTTATTTATATATTTAAATAAATAGGTATATATGTATGTAAGTATACTTATAGGTATTTTACCTATATATTATATATTCTTTATTTATTTAATGAATTTTATTTGTTTTTATTATGGATTTGTATTTTTAATAGGTTATATATAATATATGCTTTATTATAAAAATATAAATGAATACAGAATAAAAGAATAAAAATCCCTTTTATTTATGTACATTAGGTAGCATAGGTATTTTGTCTATAGACTTATTTTTATTTTACAAATTCTTTTTGATTTTATTTTATTTTTATTGTGTACCTGTATTATAGACATTATTTACAAGATTCTAAAAATATGAATTTATAAAAAAATAATGAATATTGAATAAAATGAATATTTTAATCAGGTATTATGTACAAGAAGGGCCAAAAACCTAACTTCCACAGGTGGACTCCAAAAATTATGAAACCAATTTTATAAAATAGTTTATGAAATGCTATATACAATTAAAGGTGAGTTTGGGTGATTTGGAGTTTTTATTTGCAAGATATGGGTCTGTGAAGTTGAGATTTTTGCTTTTTATTATGTGTATAAAATGTACACTGAATATTATTTTTGCACAAACTCAATTTTGTATTTTTATTTACATTATTATCTACAACTTTCATGAACAAAGTTTCTTTATTTGATGAATAAATAATTATGTACAAAATAGGTGTCAAAAATGCATAATGGATGAATAAATAAATGAGGTATTTATTGTATTATTGGTCCTTATCTCTCCCTACTTTATTCCTTGTCGACCAAGTCCATGCTGGCCTTGGTCTCGGGGTTAGGGTCATAAAATATTTGCAATATTTTATTCTTTTTTCTTTTCTTCTCTTTATTCTATAATTTTGGCATTAAAAACCTTATTTAATGTATAATTAATACAATAAATAATGAATGCTATTATGTACAATTTGATGCTATCTACATGCATTTGCTAGGGTTTTTGAGGCCAAAATGATAGAATAAAGGTGATGAAATGGAGATTCATCAGTCGACCACCACAAATATGCTTCTGCCCTTTCTGGAATGTCAAAGGAGGAAGCTATCGGGTGTGGGGTGCGTTGGGTACCTTCTTGGATTTGCCCTTGATTGTCAGCAGGCTTCACCTGATTAATTGTATATCTCTAGTGGAAAGTTTGGGGAAGAAATTGTCTGGCTAGAAGGCCAGTTGTTTTTCAAGAGGTGTTAACTTGGCGTTCTCAAGTCGTTGATGCCTGCCATCACTGTGTTCTCCCCTCTCTCCCCATTTACAACTATCTGGGATCAAACTCACTTGTAGTCTTTAATGCTGAGATGATTATTCGGGAAATCTCCAAGAGGGAGGTAACTGGGTAACTGTGATGGTTTGAGTGTCCTTCGACTCAAAGGAAATGAACATGGAACTGGTGGCAAAACGGGTGCTGAGAATATGGGGAGATGGCAATAATCTGCTCTGCTATTAAGTGCGGAAGATCTATGATGTCAATTCCAGCTTATCAGTTGAGTCAGGGATTGTTATTTCACCTTCTACATTTTAGAGGGGAGTTCACATCGTGCTTCCTGAGATATATCGTTGTTCTTACATGGGATGAGCAATACTGATAATTTCAGATTTTGGCGGGATGATTGGCTCGAGGAAATCATTTGGCTGCATAGAGGTGTTCACGGGTCGGGTACCTGACCCATTCAACCGTGACCCGCCCCGATCCATTGTTATAGGATCATGGGTCGACCTGACCCATCACAATGGGTACCCGATTCTAATGGGTACCCGTATTATTTGAACGAGTCACGGGTACCTGCAGGTACCCGTGGAATATAATGAATGGTCTAATTACATCGATAATGTATAAAATATAATGAAAGTAGCTAACTTGCCCCCCTCCCTCCTCATTTATAATCACGTGTTGCATCTTCATCCCTATGCACAATTGATGTTGCAGGAAAAGAATAATATGGATATTCATCCCTAGTGTTACGTTCATGTAGTAGACCCTAGTGTTACGTTCATGTAGTAGAAAGCTGTCATTGGTGTATTATACAATTGTATCCCTATTTATAGTAACATATATTTCTAGGGGTACAAACGTAAAATGTCTTCGTAAAATATCCCACCGAGAAAAGGGCAACCACACCAGCATCCTCCCGATAGCGCCTCCTTCCTCTGTTTGCTCCCAATCCCCGCCGCCGGCACAGCCCTCCACGCCTCGCCATCGCTCCCCTCTGTGCCTTCCCGCCCGCCGCAACTCTCTGCCCCGACTTCACGCCATCATAGTGAAATCAACTGTCAGTGAGGCCGCAACCGTCCTCCGTGCCTCACCACTTGTTGCAAATCTCTTCTCCGCCGCCTCACTGCTGTAGATTCCATTGCAAAGTGAATTATCTTTTTTGAGTGGCTTTGTTCCTAGTCCAATAAGACTTTGCTTCCCTCTTTTTCTCATTCTTCTTCTCCTTCTTCTTATATTATCATTGTTATTGTTATTTTGTTGGTGTCACTATTTTCTTCTATGGTTATGTTTTGCATATAAAATATATTTCTGTGATTTTTATTTTGTGATTATCTTCGGATTTTGATACATTTTTATAAGAAGAACATGTCATTTTGAGTGTTAGATTTATTATTTCCTGTCATCATAGCATAGGTTCTGACTTATATTAGATCGGGTTATGTTATTTGATAAAGATTAGCAGTATTTTGCTTCCTTAAGATGTGATAAATGATTCCTAATGAGACTAGTCTTGACATTAGAATAGATTCCAGAATTAAATTTTGGAAGGACTTCACCTTTGAGTTCTCTGAATCTGAGAATCTCAAAGATCAGAAGCTTTGGATATATTGTTATAGTTCGGCATTTGTTTCCACAGAGAGCATTCATCCTTGATCAATTCCAATGATCAAGCCTTAATGCCAATTTACAAAATCAAGGCAGCCTTCTTTTAGAGGGGTATTATGAGGCATCCCACTTCAGCCGCATGTTTTGATAAGAAAAAGAACAGATATCAAATACTACATTTTATAATTGATTAAACAAGGGATGGTTATTAATTTATTATTCGTTCATTACAACTCAAATTGTTTTAATTTGAAAATTCCTATTACGATGATGTAATTGACATAAATGTACCGATCCTTTAATGCATCATGCTTTTGGAATGAAACTACACACGCCATGACCTTCCAGCGAATAAATATCCCACAAAGATAATTCTAATTGAACGGATCGGGTACCCGCCCTGTGGCCAAGATCTTTCAGGGGGCTGTTATGTCTGTTCTGTGATGTTCAGAATCATGAGAGGGCATGGACTTTTTCTTCTTATGTGGGAGTCCTAGGGAAGTCTGTGGGGAGGCTGTTATTGCTGGGGTCGATATCTCGTGCATGAACTTTTGGATCTCTATCGGGGCCAACTAGGATGGCTCTGACTGTGACAGGCTCACGACCTTGGCCATCATGTGTGCTTTGTGGCTAGTTCAGAATGGCGTGATGTTCTTTCAGGAGAGATTCTATGTAGAAGACGTGATAGGACATGTTAGGGTTCTGTTGGAGCCTGGTCCTTGTAGATTTTTAATCTTATAGTGTGAATATAAAGGGGTGGTTGTGCATCACTTTGGATGCTCACATTTTCCCCTAAAAACATGCCATTTTAGTTTAGTTATCTGTATAACATTGGTTATTCTGTTCACAAACTTATATATTTAATGACATGAGTGATAGCCTTGTCTTTTTCTCCTGATCTGATTTAGTCCTTGTCATCTTTGGATTCTAAAAAAGTTCTTGTATAGTTGTAGACTTGTAGTGTCGGTATTTCATATACCGGTGCTTTTGTATTGATTTTCTTTCGTAATAAATCTTTGGGACGGACACCTACATGTGTTTTTCCTTTTTCTGATTCAACAAAAGCATCTCCGGTGCTTGTTTGATGATCTCATAATATTTCACATTGATCGTGCGTCTTGCAGATTCCGTTGCTTGTGGATTGAAATCACTAGTTCTCAATACCATGGCAACAAGGCGTAATATTAGGTACTCTCGACTTGGCAGTCAGGAATCGGACAGTGATGGCGAACATGAAAGGGAGAAAGATCTTCGATTTGCCTATGCTCCTAAATCCTTGGACAGGGTCCCCTGGAAGTCCATAGCACTCGCATTATTTCTTCTCGCACTTGGATGTGTCCTCATGTTCCTTTCTTTCTTCATATTCACCGGTCATATGGGAGGTGATCACTCCCAGGCATATGGTTTCCTATTCCTTGGCTTGCTTGCATTTCTTCCAGGTGCGTAAGTTATATATTTTGTTTTGTCGTCCAGCTTTAGATTTTGTTCTATGACTGTAGAATTTCTTAAAGACAAGTGCTGTTGATTATAGCATTTAACAAGCATAACGGTGCAGCTTATACTTGTCTACTTATTATATCGTTTATTTTTTCTATGAAGGTTATTTTTTCAATAGGACCACAATTAAAATTTTTTCAATAGGCTCACAATTTCAACTTTTTCAAGTAGAATTTACTTCAGCTAGACTATAATCTAGTGTTCTGACAAGTTTCAATGGGCCAGCATGTGGATTATCTGAGGGTCATATAGTTGTTTCCATTGTTATGTTAGAGATACATCATGTACTCTCAAGTTAGACTATGTTTTGATATATTTGAGTCTGGATTTGTTTAAACTAATTGGATCCTACACATACTATCAAAAGCATTGTGTTTTCTGGCTCCTTAGAGGATTCTAAGTGTCTAAAGAGGTTTTTTATTTGTTAGTGGCAATCATTGAGGATTTAATGTCCTAATAAATCACGTGACTTAAGGCACCAAAAAAATGAAGAAAGAATTGTGACGCCCAGCCCTTGTTGGTCTTCAGGATTGGTCGCGTCTTCGGAGGGAGTGGGAAAGGGGTGGTTGGTGCCCAACCATCGTAGGCGTCGGGGCCGGCTGAAGGCGGCGGAGGTCGGAAGTCGGAAGCAGCGGGTCTTCCCTTTCGGATCGGGTTGTTTCAGGTGCGGTGGGTTGGACCACTGGGCGCGCCAGTGTAGAGATCCGGTGAAGTGCTTTCGTTGCAGGCGTTTTGCCCATACAACCAGAACCGACACGTTGCCGGAGAACTGGTGTGTGATGCTCATCGGCGAGTGGGGAAGATCGGAGGCGCTCTTCCTGGCTTCGTCGGATGTGGGGCTGGTCTCGAAGGCTCGGTTCACTGGGGATGTCGCTCTGGTTACCCCCTGGCACGTGCTGGCGAGGGGCCTCAAACCGTCTGAGGTGACGACCCTGCTTCGAGGGTTGAGGGATGGCTCGACGTTGTTGCGGTGGCGAAGGCTAAGGGCTCGGGATGGCATGGTGACGCCTTTGCCTCTGGAGCGGGTTCGAGTGAGGGGTTTGCTCTTTGTTGCGCGGGGCTTTCGGAGGTGCAGGGAATTGTTGCACGACGTCGCCGATGTGGTTGGGATCGAGAATGGTGGTTGCCTGCCTGGAGACTCATTGGACGTGATTCGTCAGGTGGCTGGGCTCGGGTCGGAGAAGCTCGGCTGGTGGGAGATCACATTCGAGGGGACTTTCGTGTTCTTGGAGCTAGTAGATGTAGGGTATGACCACAAGACCCTGGGGCAATGCTGTGGCGGTCGGTTGGGGGGTGGCGCAGCAGGCGGAGGCCGGTGTGGCGGGCAGTGGGTCACTACCGATTGCTTGGTTGGAGGTCCCGGCAGAAGGTGGCCCTGGGGTCGGTGAGTCAGCGTCGCTGTCGAAGGCTGAGAAGGCTCGAAACCTGGGGCTGGCGACTCGTCCTGTACAGGCGATACGATTCGGCGCTATATCCGTAGCTCGGAGCTCGAAATATCTGTCGTTTCTTCTATTCGGGGATTTCAAAAGTCACGTGGACTCCTGTTCAAACAATTTAGACTTATTGCGGGACCCGACCCGTTTGAATGCTCGGGCTTCGGGTGTAGACCCGTTGGAGGGCTCTCAAGTGGAGCTAAATGGGGCTCTGACTACCAGGTCTAGCGTGGAGCGCTCTGTTTTAGATCTTGGGCTCGCAGGGTCGATTGCAACTGTTCGGGTTGGGAGGTCTTCGGATACTTCGCTTGGTCAGGTTGGTGGAGTGCCCGACTCCGTGCGACACGACCTCGAACTGCCTTGTTCCTTGGAGAGGGTGGTTTTGGCGTCGCCCCCCGCTGTGCCTAGCGGGTCGCCGCTGGGGGATCGGTCTAGGTCAGATGGTTGTGCTGGGGCCGCACCACATGGACCTTCGACAGAGGTCGTGGAACCCTTAGTGATGGCACCCGCAGCCATGATGTTGCATGTGCCTGTGGTTCAGGTTGAGGAGCACGTCGTGGGGGGGACGTGTGATGCAAACTCAATGCAATCTACGTGGAATTGTGAGAACTAGCGGGATTTTAAACGCCTAAATGACCAAAGCAATTAAATAGTTTGCAATGCAAAACGTCGGAGCGGAAATGCGAATGAATGGAAATTTCGTCGATAAAAATGAGATCTCAAATCAGCAATATGGGCACACAATTGTTTGAAGTTCAACACATATTTTTACCACAAACTTAGGGCAACACGAACAATTAAAGATTACTGGAAATAATTAGCGATACTGCAGTCACAAATCTCCATAGTTCACCAAGCAAACATCAATATATCAATCCACGAAACTAATAATATGCGGTAGAATAAATGGTGGGAATGGCGCTCATACCACAACCGGCAAGGGGAAATTCAGTCCTGGTCGTCGGTGGGGGATAGTTGCGGGGGTCCTTCGGTCCCACGTGAGGACTGGCGTCCAGAACACGGGCGGCGAGATGGCTGCGGCTGGACTGGGTGATGGACGGCTGTAGCCGTGACAGGGGCTGATGCGAGGCCACAGGGGAGGTAGGGTGGGATCGGAGGGAAGTTGGGGGGGCGAGGCGGCTCTGAGGAGTGCAGGCGGCGATGGGGGTGACGAGGGGAGGTGTGAGTGGCGGTGGCGGCGTCGCGGGGAGGCGGGGCCTCGAGGGTTTACGTGCGGGAGGGGCGCGGTGTGCTGAAGTGGGCGAGATCGGGGTTTCAGGCGGGGCCGCGTTGGTGAATGGGCGCGGGGGCGGCTGGGCTCGCGTGGGCTGGTGAAATAGGTGATGGAAGGTGGTGGGGGAAAGTGGGAAGAGATGCGGGAGTAGGGGAAGGTGGCGGAGGAAGATGAGGGGTTAGGGTTGGGAACGAAGGAAAGAAACACGGGAGGGGGAAAGGAGAGAGGGCTGCGGGGTTCGAGGGAGAGAGAGAGAGGGAAAATAAGTGAGGAAAAATAATTCTCATTCAAAACTAATCCTCAACCCTAATCCTAGGGGTGCCTTTATAGAGGCTAATTCCCCTCAAAACAAGCAACAAACTCCCTAAAAATAGAAAAAAAAAACGAAAAGACGATAAGGCCTTGTATAATGAGCCTTTTACATAAATAAAATAAATAAACAAACGTTCGACTATTATTAAATAAAACAAATGTTCACAGAAACAATCGATCACGCAGTATCATGCTGCATCAACGTGCGCGGATGTCTCGTGGGGGGGGGATCGCTTCCTGTGAGAATGGAGGGGGCTCCAGATATGGTGCTGCTTACGCTGAGGGTGCGTTCCTTAGATCTGAGAAGGGGCAGCGGCAGGCGGCTCTGCGTGTCTCCTTGGCGCAGGGGAAGCATCGCGCGGTGCATCTCCTATTCTCAATGGTCGGCTGGAGTCTCAGAATCGCTTTGGGGTACTTGACCCTAGCGTCGCTCGAAGGTTGGGGTTAATCCCTCCAAGGCTGAGTCGACGGTCGGGTCCTTAATGAAGACTATCATGAAACGTCAGGAGGTTGGGTCGCCCCGACAAACGGCTGAGAGTGAGGAATTTGCTGAAAGAGGTAGGGTAAACATCTTCTTGCTACATGAGATAAAATTGCCAGTGTGCATGGACAAAGTACGGCATGAACTGGGAGATGGGGCTCGTTTCGAGATGGCTGAGTTGGCGAGACACGGTGCCTCAAGTGATCTCCTGACTGGCTGGTTGGCTTAGAGGTTCGAGTTGTTGGTGGTGACTACGATCTCGTTCTGCCTGTTGGTGAATTTGAGGAGGGCGGATGGTCTCCAATTCTTGGTTACGAACATCTATGAGCCGACTGGGTAGGACCGAGGCTCCCTAGTAGAGGAGTTGGAGGCTTTGGGTGAGGATCCTGCTGCTGGAATCTGAATCATTGGTGGAGACTTGAATGTTACACTTTTCCCTGAGAACAGACCGCGCTTAGGCGGTGGACGTGGGGGTTCGAAGGCGTTCAGAGGGGTGGTCCATTCCTTGGGTCTATCTGTCTTCGACGCGACTGGCTGCACCTACACTTGGTGGAATGTGAGGTCGCGTTCCAGGCTTGATTGTTTCTTGCTGTCCTCGAAGGTGATGGAGGCGTTTCCTCTTGCTCGGGCGTGGGCTTTGCCACAGGTGTACTCGGATCACACCCCTATCCTTTGGTCGTCTGGTGAGGATGGGCGAAGTAGGTTCACTTTCCGATTTGAGCGATCTTGGCTCTTGGAGGATGGTTTTAGAGAGTTGGTGGCTGAACAATGGAGAAGTTGTTCTTCGGTGGGATCGGCGGTCTCTCGGTTCTCATCTAAGTTGAAGGTCCTCAGAGTTTTCCTTACGACTTACAGCAAGGAGGTTAGGGCTCGCCGGAGGACCAGACAGGGTGAGGTGGCGGCAGGGTTGGTGAGGTTGGATTGCCTAGATGATGAAAGGGGCTTGAATCAGGAGGAGACGGTGGAGAGGCTGTGATGCAGATCGAAAAAATATGATCGTTGATGAAAATAATTTTTTGTGGCTTTTTGGTGGAAGAAGAATTAGAGGGGTTGAGAAGAAGAAGACACGCCGGATGCGCGGGATTAGAGAAGAAGAAACATGAAGAACACGTGGGAGGGAGAAAGGGAGATAGAGGGAGATAAATCTCAAATTTTCATTAATAGTTGACCGTCTAAAAATAATGGACCCTCATCCCTTTATATAGGAGGGATGACATTACAAAAATAGAAATTAATTTAAATAGACAACCAATTATCCTAAACTGACTCTAACTAATTAACCGACCAAATTTTAAAATCAAATTGACCACTAATTGAGATCACAGGCGATCCCATTTATTTAATTAAACATTTGTCGACGTAAATAAACGTAAATAAAATTGACCACTAAAATTAGATAAATATTTGGCCTTGTATTTTGACTTCACGCTGCATCAACTCTCCTCCGCTTTAAAAATTCGTCTCCCGACGAATTGTTGGATCTGTAGGCTTGGAGGTCGAATCTGCGTGCTCAGTCATCTTCTGGAAGAATTGGTGTGGAGCGAACGACGGAGTCCATACGCGGGCGTGGGTGACGCGGCCTTCATGGTTGAAGAACATGTGAGGTGCGAATGGCGGCATCTTCTTGATTGTTGTCTCTTCCTTGTGGTGACCGAAGAATTGATGAGGCATGAACAACATGGCCTTCGGAGAATCCATAGCGAAGCAATGACACAAGGAGAGGAGGGGAGGAGATGTGTCCAAGGAATGAAGCCATGGGGTCCTTATATAGGGGAAGCCCAAGGTTCTAGTCCTATTTGGATAAGGAGGGTCCCCAGATTTCTGATTTGCAGCCTTCTTCTTTAAATATTTTTGCAGCCAGGGGCTTGGGCGCAATTTTCGCACCCCTTCAACTACAATGCCTACATAACATGGTTTACCCTGCACTTGGTCCTTTCCGTAAAATTTCTTGTCAGGGGGAACTCTTTTGTAATTTTTCCAAAATAATCTCCAATCCCTAGAATTGAGGGATTCGGTTCCTTTGGTTGAAACAACACCCGATAGGGTTTCTCCCCTTCGTCTTAAGCATCGGCGGCGGCGGCAGCGGGATTGCTGTGGGGGGGTGTCGCAGGGGAACGCGGAAGCTGCGGGGGTTGTCAACGACCGAAGGTGGCGCGGGGGGCGCTGCAGCGGCGTGGGAAAGGAAGGCGGGAATCTGGGCGACAGTGGGAGGTCAGGGCGGAGGGCACGGGGGGGGGGGGGGGGGGAGGGGCGGGTGCGCGGGGGTGGAAAAGCGACAGCGATGGCGTGGGGGAACTGTAGGCGGGAGGGCGGCGAGAAGAAGGCGCGGGGGCGATGGCGGGTGCGAGGGGAGGGTGGTGAGCGGAGGCGGGAGGGGGTGGGGGTTCGGCGAGGGGAAGAGGCGGCGGTGGCAGAGCTTTGGGAAGGAGTTGGGAGAGGGGTAGGCGGGGGCTGGCGGGGTTGGGGGTGGCTGCGCAGGAGTGGCGGATGGTGCTGCCGGGGTTGGGGGGAAGATCGTGGGGGGGGGGTCTGACGAGGCTAGGGGGGCCGCCGGGGTTGCGGGATGGGGGCCCGAGGGTACGGTCCCGTCAAGGTCGAGCGGCAGTGGGGTGGGAACCGTCATTGGGGATGATATCGGCGATGGCGGATGGTTTGAAACCCCTTGGACAGCAATCGAATCGGTTTTTTCTCCTCCGAGATGGCCTAGACAGCGGCCGGTTCGTCTTCCACAACGATGTTTTCATCATATAGATCCGTACTTTCATCAAATATTGGGCATGTATCATTATCGCATGGTTGCACAGGAGTCATCAAATAAATCTTCATCCGCAGTGAAAATACCTTTATTTTTTTCTTCGAAATTGGGTTGAACAGCGGCTACAGCGATCTGACTTACGTTGTCGACGGACGAATGTTCATCGACTTGCGCATCCAGCCATGCCTGAACCTTGATGCTTGACATAAGGCGCTTCTTGAACCTTTGTTGACGTGCACGTGAACGCGAACCATGAGATAGGCAACTCAAATCATACTGCATCTTCCAATACGCGACGGGATCGTCGAATCGTAGGGACGATTCGGTTGCCATGCTCTGATACCAAATGATGCAGATCGAAAAAATATGATCGTTGATGAAAATAATTTTTTGTGGCTTTTTGGTGGAAGAAGAATTAGAGGGGTTGAGAAGAAGAAGACACGTCGGATGCGTGGGATTAGAGAAGAAGAAACGTGAAGAACACATGGGAGGGAGAAAGAGAGATAGAGGGAGATAAATCTCAAATTTTCATTAATAGTTGTCCGTCTAAAAACAATGGACCCTCATCCCTTTATATAGGAGGGATGACATTACAAAAATAGAAATTAATTTAAATAGACAACCAATTATCCTAAATCGACTCTAACTAATTAACCGACCAAATTTTAAAATCAAATTGACCACTAATTGAGATCACATGCGATCCCATTTATTTAATTAAACATTCGTCGACGTAAATAAACGTAAATAAAATTGGCCACTAAAATTAGATAAATATTTGGCCCTATATTTTGACTTCACGCTGCATCAGGCTGGGTTTGTTAGAGGAGATCATGCTCGAGGACAGAAAGGAGGAAGTTGAATGGAGGCAGCGGTCGAGGCAAAAGTGATTGAAGGAGGGTGATGCCAACACCAGGTTCTTTCACTCGATGGCGTCTGGGCGAAGGAGAAGGAACTTTTTGCATGAGATTGAGGTTGGGGGTATCAGAGTGTCGGGGGAAGAGCAGATTGGTGTTGCATTGTGGAATCACTTTGTGGAGTCCTCGTGTAGGGGCAGGGGGGTGGGGATGGCTAGGGCTGGTCGAGAGTTGGTGCGGGTACGGTGAGTGCGGGGCTGGTGGAGTTATTGGTAGCTGATTTCTTTGAGGAGGAGGTGAAGCGGGCGGTGTGGGTCTGAATGCAGATGGGGCTCCCGACCCTGATGAATTTCCCGTCCTGTTCTATCACGAATTTTGGGATCTTTTGAAGGAGGATATATTGGAGGTTCTCGCCGAGTTCAGGGATGGTAAGATAGGTTTTGAAAAGGTGAATCGGACCTTGATTTTCCTTCTGCCAAAGAAGGCGAATCCGACGTCTGTAGGGGACTTCTTGCCTATTTCAATTTCCAATGGCATTTACTTGGTGGTGGCAAAGGTTCTGGTGAACAGGCTCAAGGTGGTTTTGGGCTCAGTGGTGCTTAAGGGACAGTTGGCTTTCGTTCCGGGTCGGCATATGGCAGACAGTCTTGTCGTTGCGTCGGAAATCTGCCTTGATTGGAAGCACTCGAAGAAAAGGGGGGCTCTTTGGAAGATTGTTCATGCCAAGGCATATAACTATGTCGGTTGGAAGTTCTTATGGACCTCCCTTAGGTGGAGGGGGTTCCCTTAGGTGTGGGTGCAATGGATGAAGAGATGTTTCACTACTTCCTCCTCGATTCTGGTGAATGGCAAGCCTGTGGGTGGTTTCTTCCAGCCCCAGCGGAGTGTCCGTCAGGGTTGCCCACTGGCTCCTATGCTTTTTGTCCTTGTGGCAGGTTGTTTGGCGGTTCTGTTTAAGCGAGCAATGGAGGACGAGTGGTGTGAGGGCTTTCGTCAATATCTCTGTCCCCTTGCTTCAGTATGCTGATGATATGATCATTTTTCTTGGTGGGTCGGAGGAGCAGAATCGTAATGCAATTTTGTTGGTGGACATCTTTTGCAGCCTATCTGGGCTTCAGATCAACAGGCAGAAGTCGGTGGTTACCTTTGGGTTGGATGATGCCGAGAGTGGTAGAAGTCGGTGGTTACCCACGGGGGGCCTCCCTCCTACTTGGGGCTACCGCTGGTGGATGGCATACTTAGGAAGTCAGATTGGGACAACGTTTTGCGCGGAATGGAAGAGAGGTTGGCGGGTTGGAAGGTGGTCTCTTTGTCTAGGGGAGGGAAGTTGACCCTCCTCAAGCACGTTCTTGCTGCAATTCTGATTTTCTTCTATTCTACTAGGTTGATGCCGGTTGGGGTTAGGACGAAGGTTGAATATCTGATGAGGTCCTTCTTGTGGTCGGATGGGAGACAACAGAGTCGCGACTTGCATCTGGTGGGCTGGGAGGATGTTACGAAGAGGATCTGTGATGGGGGCCTTGGGGTCCATGATGTGGAACTCATGAATAAAGCGTTATTGGCCAAGTGGGTAATTAAGGTTTGGGGTCCTTCGACCTCGTTGGCGGCCAGAGTTTGGAGGTCCATTTACATGGTAAAGGGTGAGTTGATTGTGGTTAGAAGGAGATCTGAGTCTTCGCTTTAGGTTGGGATCCAGGCTGTTTTGCCGTGTGTTGTTCCTAATCCGCGTCCGAGGCTCGGGAACTGCCAGGTTTTCAGATTTTGGCTTGATGACTGGACGGGTGAGGGTGCTCTTGGGCGTCGTTTCCCTAGACTATTGGCTTTAGCGACTGATAGAAATGCGCATCTGGCTGAGGTGGCGGGCTCTGGCTCGTGGGCCCCACAGTTCATCTCGGATCTGTCGGATCAACACTTGGGGAATTTCTTGAGGTTACTAGTGGAGATTCCCCAGCCGAGGGAGTGGTCTGATGTGCTTGACCATTTTGCATGGGAGGGGACGTGATTCTTGGTTAAGAAGGCTTATGAAGCTACGAGTGGGGATGCGGTGGCGCGTGGCGAGGTGATGTGTGCGGACATGAAGTTTATCTGGGCAGCCAGGATTCCGTGCAGGGTGAAGATTTTCCTATGGTGTTTGAGAAGAAATCGTTTGTGTGACAAAGCGAGGAGGGGGAGGTTGTTCGACTTGGAAGACATGTATTGCGACATGTGTGAGGGTGTAGTGGAGGATGCGGACCACCTTTTCTTCGGGGTGCGACATCGTCTCAGATCTGGCAGGACGTGGGGCTTCAGTGGCAGATCGTCTCAGACCAATGGCTTAGATGCTTTTTAGAGCTCGGTTCGCGCTGTGGGACTGGGTTCGACGGATGATTGCGCTAAGCCGTTTGCGGTGCTTTGGGCCATTTGGAATGTGCGGAATGAGCTGATTTTTAAAAATCAAAGATTTTATTCTGAGAATGTAGCCTTACACTCTAGCGCTCTTTACAATTTTTGGGCCTCAACCTAATGTACTCTACGTTTTATTAATGAAATTGTGGCTGCGGTGATTCCCGCCTCGAGAGTTCACCCTATTTGCAATAAAAAAATATTTTTTTTAATAATATGCCTAAGATTTTCCTTAAAAAAATACTGCCAAAGATCTATGATATTGTGCAAACTATCAACACATGCATTTGGACTAACATTTGAAATATAACAAGAGAACAAGTATGAAATGGAAATGCATTCCATCCATATGGTAATCCTCAACAGCAACATCAACGACAACAACAACAAAGCTTTCTCCCACATTAAGTAGGGTTCGTTGTATGGATTCTTTGCCTTCAATCCGATCAATTTTGGGCCATTCTCGAGCTTAGATCCAAATAACTAAGATCCCTTCGGATAGTCCCCTCTAGCACTTCTTGAGCCTTCCTCGTCCTCTCTTAACATGTTCAACATCTCGAAGCTCGTGCATCAGCTGAGCTCCTTTGTATATGACTACCACTTGATTCTCTCATCTTATCCTCAATCGGAGCTACACCAACTTTTCTTCTGATTACATCGTTCGGAATTTGATCTTTTCGTGTATGATCACACATTCACCGTAGCATTTTCATTTCGCTATTGTCATTCTCTGCACACGTCTATGGTTTACAAGCTAACATTCATATCCATAGAGCAGCGCATGCCTCATGGTTGCTTTGGAATCCTTTTCTTTGATTTTCGAGGGTTTTTTCTTATCACATAGAACTATAGAGTACCTCTGCATTTTAATCAACCTACATTTACTCTATGAGTAACATCTCCATTGACTTCATCATCATGTTGCAAAATAGATCCCAAGTATCTAAAGGAATCTTCTAAATGTTGTGTTCTCTAGTTTTCACCTCGACTCCTTCACCACGTCTTCCATCAATGTGCACTTCGTATATTCAGTCTTAGCCTTATACGGAATCCTTTAGTTTCTAAGACATGTCGTCAAACATCAAGCTTCTCATTTACTCCATATCTAGTCTCATTAGCCAACCCAATATCATTGACAAACAACATACACCAACATATCACATTGCGAATGTGACTAGTCATCTCTGTAATCAAAATAAAAAAGAATGGACTCAAAACGGAACATTGATGCAGACTAATGTTGATGCCAAAATAATTGGTCTTCCCAGATTAGATACTTTCTCAAGATGAAACCCCATCATGCATATCCTTTATAAAGTTAATATATTGAACATGTATTTATCTCTTCTCCAAAACCTTCCATAAAATCTCCCGTGGAACGGAAGCATAAGCCATCTCCCCTTTTAGCTCTATAAATCTCCATTATTCTCTTCAATAGGTGGATAGATTCCATAGTTAAGCGATCTGACATGAATTCGAATTGGTTTTCAGCTACTTTGGAAACTTGTGTCAACCTTCTTTCAATCACATGTTTCAAATTTTTATAGTATGACTCGTCAATTAGATACCTTTGTAATTCGAACAATTTTGAATTTCTCCATTATTCTTGTAAAGAAGAATCACGATGTTTTTTCTCCATTCTTTAGACATTTTATTGCTTCGTCAAACAATATTGAATAAATTTATGAGCCAACTCAGCCACATTCATCTAGAACTCTTCATACTTCTATAGAACTGTCATGAGGTTCTTCATCTTTCCCATGTTGCATAACCTTCGAAGCCTCATCTACTTCCTTTGTATTCATATATAACTCTCCTGATTCATGTAACTTTCCCTGCTAGCTAGATCTTTCAAAGTGAACTCTTCATTCTTTTACCTAATGAAAAGCTTATGGAAATGCTGCTTCCATCTAGTCTCTGTATCCTTCTGAGTAACAAGCGCATGTCCTTCCTCATCCTCAGTGCATATCGCTTGAGAAAGATCTTTGGTTTTTCTTTCTTTTGCTTTGGTCAGTTTGAACAAAACTATTTTTCTATTTCACTTGAGAAAGCTTTTCTCTTCCTTCTGAGTAACTGTATCTCTGATTACGTCGATATCTGGGACTTGCAACTATAATCCTACAATATTCCAATTTTGCCCGTTTGAAATACCCATTGAGATATCAACTAAACCTTCGAAAGCGACAGGTGGGGTCTCGATCTCCAGGAAATCAAAATTCCAGCAAAATTTCCCCAAATATTTTTGGTAGTGTAAATGGATATAAAAATAGTTTTGTTGGTATTGTGGACACTTTAGGGGCCCCACTCTGGGCTGGTCATGCACATGATTGTATTACTATTCCTGTTATCATAATATAATACTTTTGGGTGGGTCCCTGGTTGGGACTGCACCCTCAATCCGGTACTGTGAGAGGTGTGTAGTAGACCGAAGGTTTAAAAAAGTGCGAGGCGGTCCGAGGCGTTTTCTCTAAAATTGAGGCGAGGCGTAAGCCTCAAGGCGGTCGAGGCGTGAGCCTCAATTTTTTGAAAAATAAAATAAAATTAAAACAAAATACATTAGAAAAGCATATAACAATATTAAGTTTTGCTAAAAATACATTCAAAAAATAATTTCACATTAGTAAGAGATACAATACATAAGCGACTATTCTAAGATACACAACTAACGAACTTATAATAACTATTCTAAGATTCACAACTTTATATTAATGCCAAAAATGTTGATGTGCCAGCTCATTGTGGCTAATGTAATGTATGTCACAGACATTGATAAGAAAATTTTTCAAGCTATACTAGATGGACCCATATATCTGGAAAGTAAGTCATGGCTCTCAATATGGTATACGCTAAAGATTTGGTGAGAGAGATGATGACCATGGAGCAAGCAACATTCGAACTTGCAACTAACATAAAATACTTATTATAATTCAAACTCAAATGTGTGCAGTAGAACTAGTATGTGCAGGTGCATGATAAATTGAACATGATATATACAAGATCACCGAATTTTGTTTGTTTCAAGCTATCTCTTCTCTTTGCATGGAGCTACATATAGAAATATGTAAGGTTTAACATGGAAACAAAAACACTAACATTAAAAAAATAATGCTTAGGGAAAAAATAGGGTCATGTGCAAAGCACATAACTAAAAAAAATGTACTAATGTGCTAAGCCTACTCCCACTATAAGTAGGGTTGGCTACATGGATTCTTGCAAATGGGCGCAACACGAGGACTTCCCAGGTGGTCACCCAACCTAGTACTACTCTTGCCCAAGCACGCTTAACTTCGGAGTTCTGATGGGATCCGGTGCATTAATGCTGGTATGGTCGCACCCAAAGCACATGACTAAAAAGCTAAAAAAAGCCTCATGCTCGAGGCTTACGCCTCCGCCACGCCTCGAGCGCCTCATGCTTCGAGCGCCTCATGAAGAGGTGAGGCGTACGCACATTGAGGCGTACGCTTCAGCGCTTCGAGGCGGCGCTTTTTAAAACTATGAGTAGACCCTACATGCGCTTATGGGTGGCATGCCCGCCCGTATACAGTGGTGGCGGTTTCTCAGGTTTGAACTAAGAATATGGTCACCATTTTTTTCTCTCTTTTATTTATTTATCTAAGTCAGGAGCCTACTTTCATGAAGATTATGGCCGACAACTTACAGCCTGACTATTATGTCCCTACAAATTAATTCAGAAGAAAGCTGAAAGTAGTCCTCATTTGAGGCTGGTAGGGATGCAAATGGTCGGATACGGATATAGGTATTATCGTATCCTTATCCATTTTTGAATACGAATACGGATGCAGATATTGATGGATATTAAAACTATCTAACCATATCCTTGAAAAATGGATGCGGATGTAAAACGGATATTGATCGCATACGAGTAATGTTAGAAATACTCTATAGAAACAACTTAAATATATACGAATTGGATGGAAAACACATGATATAAATTTATTAAATATGTTTGTATCATAAAATTATACAAATATGGTAAAAGAAGGTATAGAATTATGCTATATATGGTTATAAATAAATCTATGACTATATTTATATACGAAAACGGATATGGATACGGATACGGATGTTTACGGATGTCAAAATGATATCCATATCCGTATCCATTTTAAAACGGATAGGGATACGGATGTCAAAATCTGTATAAAACGGATACGGTGACGGATCGGATATGGATATATCCGTAACCGTTTGCATCCCTAGAGGCTGGTATTATCTTGAGCAAACAAATAGCCTCCTGTAAGCAGCTAAACATATCACCTATAAGCAAGCGGCGAGGCTCGTGAAGCTATAATTATAATTTGCCTGATGCTATATAAAATCAAAGGTTTGACTCCCCGTCACTCTTCCAAAACTCGATACCTTTCATACTACATCAAAGTTCAAATACTATTATAATAGCCTGTTAAAGTACTTATATATAGAAAGGGAAAAAGGAAGCTGCACCCGGTGGTGCAGCCAACTAGCTACACCTGGGCATTTTTCTCATTGGTTTTTTATTTTTTTGAAGGAAACATATGGAGATTTACTTAGTTTATTATGTGGAATATGTGTTTCAAATTTCATGCAAAACAAACAATTCTAACATGCCCATTTAGATAGGGTAAATTCCAATAATTCTGAGACCGTTAAAATGTGATAGTCTTGATGAAGATGATAGAAGCGTCAAATTTAGTTGAAATTGGTATGATATCATGGTGATATATGGTGATTTAAATCCCCCTAGGTTTCATTTCAAAAGCTTAAAAATCAATGAAAAAAATGGCCGGGTACAGCTTCCCCAACCCAATATAGAAACTCCTAGAAAGCGAACTAATGCCTACGTACAAGCTTTTGCATGTATGACTAGCTTCGTTTTAAGGAAAAAGTCAAGCACACGGAGAATGCAGAAAGGTAAGCAATCAGCTGAAAGTCCGCGGGACACAGCTGAATTTCAAAGCTTTTTCATTAAAGAAAAAAACTTCTCAGCATCGGAGTTGAATATAGGAATGTTGAATGCTCTGCTTCTGTAATCAATCTGGAATCAGTTTGAATTAGCGGAGACAGTGGTTGCTAATACCCACAAGGATGTGCAATGACTAGAAGCTATGAACTAGGCAGAGGGGTACAGAATGGAGGAAATAGCATAAAGGTCAACTGGTCTAAAGATCTCCTTAGGGTCTTGCACCTTGACCTACACTTTTTCCTGGTTGTAAACTGATTATCTCAAAGTTCTTGGTGGTGTTTTTTCGGTAATATGAGACTCTGGAGTATGTGAGATGCGCACATTTTTCAGTGATAAATGAGGTTGGAATCTGCGGAGTAAAGAAGGTATCATGTACTGAATGTGTGGTTGATTATGGGTAAGATACTACAAGGTCATCACATAATGATGTGTGGGATGGATGGTCTAAAGAAAACGGTGGAGGCAAGTAGTGGTGGTTTCAGTGTTGGATGGATGGGCTAAATGGTGGCTCTGCTGAATTATGGTTGCAGTGAATGCCTACAGTAATACACGAGTGCATAGTGGTTTTGGCGATAGGGTGGAATGGAAAGTAGGAGACATGGAATACAATTTAGTCAGATTATTCAGGTCCTGCACCTTGATAAAAGAGAATGATGGAAGTAATAACATGCCCAATTTAAGGAGTCATCTTACATGTTTATGGTAAAATGCCAGTTGATTGTATATATTATTAAAGTTAAGAAAATACACAACTCAATCTTATCGATTTATAACTGGATGGCTATTTTGCACAGGGCGATTTTTGCATAGTCCGTCATGTTATCCTGCCTGCTAAGGGTTTTGGATTTGGATCAATTGTCTGTTGTATGTATATTGCCAAGTTGCAGAACATTACATCATGTGTTGCACTCTTGCACATTTTTCCTGCTGTCACAAAAGGTTCTCTAAAGAGTCTGTTCTATCAACAATTTTCTTTTAAGTAAATTTGTTTTGTTAGCGACTGAGGGTTGGTTCCAAGATAAATGGTTCAGGAATTGATCATGTGCAGTTCTGTCACATCAAAAAATGGGAATTGATCATGTGCAATTCTGCCTACTCGTTCTTAATCATTTGTGTGACCGGGCGAACTCAGTATGTGGAATTTCCCAATTACCACTTCAACCTCAACTGGAAAAAAAATGAAGTGGTTTCTTTCTCTCTCTCTCTCTCTCACAACTATTGAATTTCAAGAAATTGTTTTTGATCGTTTTAATGTGAATCGGCCGTATTATTGTGAATTTCAAGAAAAAAAGGTGCGCAATTTCGGTTATAAATTTCAAGAAACTTGATTTCCCATTTACTTGTTGGAAAGGTTCAATCAAATCTACGTTGAGTTCCGGCAGCAGGCCAATGCTGGTTCCTGTATTTAACCTCAAAGGTCTTCAGACCATGTAGTGAATTGCCTCAGATAATATATTGGGATTGGAGGGAATCTTCTATGTAAACTAGATGCAGCCTTGCTATGACTTTATTATCTCAGAATATTCTTGAAACGGTGGTTGTGATGAAGTCATTTGGCAGGTAAAGATGCTTATGTGACGACCTAAAAAAGCGTCCTTTAATTTTATCTAATGACATTTAAAATGAGTAGACATCATGCTTGATGCAAAACTTTTTCTATATCCCCCAGCATCCTTAATTTTAGTTTTCCTTATGTCAATGTTCCTCGCATTGTAAAATACTTATTTTAACCGTCTTGCTCTTGATGCAAACATCTTGTAAATTTTAATCGTCAGCAAACTTCTGAGGACTGATGCCACTTGCTAAATTGTATTCTGCAGGTTTTTACGAGACCAGAGTAGCCTACTACTCTTGGAGGGGTGCTAAAGGCTACAGATTTTCTTCAATACCAAATTATTAGGCTTTGTTACTATATTTTTGCTCTGTATAAAAGGGTTAAATCTTCAACTTTACACCCGCGTTCTTCATTTTGTGAAGACAATGTGCAGTAGTTAACTGTTGGTATATTTCTTGTCTCGTTATAACAATATTCCAGTTTCAATATATAAGAAGTTGTGACGCTTAAGGCTTTCTCATTATTTTATTTTTCTCGACTATACTATCCAAGATTCCTTGTCCCTGTTATCACTGATTCACAACTCGTGCAAGTTTGGGAATATACAATTTTCTCCACGGCATGGCATTATGTGCGGTTCTAAGAAAACCACCAGCTAACATGTGCTGACAATTTCCATATGAGAATTTCATATTCTGTATATTTTCATGTTTACGTACATAATCCTTTATAATTCATATTTACACGATAAACCTTAAATAGTTATTTTATCTCATATTCATAGTTCTCCGTTATGTTGGTTCAATAACTCAATCACTCATGTGAGTTAATCTAATCATATCATATAGTTGATATTTTCTTACTTTTTATTTTATTTAAAAAATTAGTTAGTAGCACTCTCTTCCTTTTTCCGCTCCCCTCCAAGCCCACCAATCCCTTCATCCGCCCCACCCTTGATCGCAGGAGGACACCCATGGTGTCGTGGACTGTAGCTTGAAGCCATGACATGTATGGAAGAGGATAGGCATCACTTGTAAAAAAGGTGAACTTAAAAGGTGGGTTATTTAAATACCTGACAGATTCTGTCATAGTTAATGGGGAAATGGAAGTTTACACAAAGTTATTATGCAAGAGTTAGACACTGTTCAGGATTATGAGTGTAATTTGTGATTATGCAGTGTTATATATATAATATGAAAGTAAGTATATAGAATTATGGGTGTAAAAATCCATTTCCATATGCATGTGCTAGTCTAAATCTTTTCATCTTACCACCTATAGGTCTCTAGGGCCTATGGTGGCTACTGGGGATATCTATCTTTGTTTTTGAGCAAGAAATCTGAATAATAGTGATTTATCCTGAGAAATTTTACTCAAGTAGTATCAAATGATCATATGACCATGCCGGTGTTTGTATTCTTTTTCTGTCATTTCTTGCATGTACTGTAATAGTCAGACCAATTTTTTTTCAAAGGGATGGGTAGTTCATTTGCTTATTTAACATTAAACAGGTTCCGTGCTTGTTTTTAAAAAACATGCAGAAAAGGGGTGAGCTGTTTTTTTGGTTGTTTTCTGTCGTGGTGAAATTAGATCTAAGGTACCTTTGAGTCACTGATGCTGCCCATATGAATTGCCAGTGAAAATGTTGCTCTGTTTTCTGTCATTTCCCAGAAAAAGGTTAGCACTGAAGTCTAACAACAACCCTACCAGAAACCAAAAAAAACAAAAAAAAATGGATCCCATTTCCCCTCCACCTGAGAGCGCTGCCCATCGACCTAAAATCTCCTAATGCCTAAAACAACAACAAAAAAGAGTACACCATTGTTATCCTTATGGGGCTCCATGGTAAGTACAACTAAGAACAGATGCTTATGGGGAACGTGTAGGATGATGTTGACACGACGTTCGGTTTCTCTTCGCCCATCAGCTCGAGATCTATACCGGAATCATCAGGAACACTCTTTTTGCTATGTTGACAGCCTCGAGCAGCCATGGGATCGCCTCCACCGTCGTCGAGGTCGGTCCCATCAAAGAGGTGCTCGACGTTTTCTTCAAAGCCATCACCGTGAAATAGGTCCTCTAGATCGCCCGACTTGTCGATGGCCATCTCGGAGATGAAATGGTCCAATGTCGGATCATCGTCCATGCAGATCGACCACCGTGGATCTTCCATCGGGTCGATGTCAGGCATGAGATTGGGAAGTTGATGCAGAGCACTTGCCTTCTGTTCTAGGAAGAGTGGAATTGGCGGCAGTGGCAGTGATAGTGGCGGCAGAGATGGAGCAGTGATGGCTGGTGGCCTGAGCTGTGCCGCCGGTGGCATGTATTGCTGCAGGGGCTCGATCAGCTGCCGGTGCTGCTGGTAGTGCTGCTGGAGCTGGGGGCAGTTCAGGTAGCAGCTTATGTCGAAATTCGTGACAGCGCTCAGCCCTCTGTATTCTATTGCTGCAAGGTCGTACGCCTGCGCCGCTTCTTCCTGCGTACCTGTGGACGAGCACCCTCAACTGTCAATCCCATGCATGTAGACAATGTTATCTAAATGGTGATCATGCACTTGAGTTCTTTGGTATCCAACAAAGTAGAATTCGTGCAGATGTTGCTTTGGCTAGTGGCCAGAAGCCATTGTCCGTGCAGGGGACCGGGCATGATCGCGGACCCCTCATGCGGGTGGACCGGCCTTGCGGTCATCTGATTGACTTGCATGTGAACAACATGATGAAATTCAAACGGGGGGTTTTGGGGTTTAAGATATTACTGAAGGTTCCCAAGTAGAGGTACTTGTTGCCCAGAACGCGCCCAATCCTCGCCTCCCACCGCCCGTTGTGGTGGTGCCTGCAGACGATCGTGTGGCACATGGGTCAACGAGAAGCAGTGTGCGGCTTGGCTCACGAGGTTCAGTATTTGTGGTGACCCATTTGTAAGTAACAAGTGGGTCTGTCTTAGAAGGGATTAAAAATGGCGATTCATATAATCAATCACAAGTGTACCTGGCAACACCGCGATACTTTGATACTCCTCTGGAGAAACCGCTGCTCCTCCTCCTCAGAGAAGCCAAGTACTCCTCCCTAGACATGGTCTGCATCTCCTCGTATTCCTTCGCATATGCGGCCAGCTGTCCAGGGAAATCAGACTCTGCATTAGAACAAACAACCACAATTCCAATGGATCTGTTACCCCATTCCAGCGGCTTACCGGGAAGTTGAGTATGGTGTCTGGACCCCAGTACTTGAGTGCAGCGAGATCGTAAGTATGCGCCGCAGCTTCTTCATCATCGTATGCCCCTGAATTAGATTGCCCATGCGAAGAAGACTTTGTTAGTATTGTGCTGAGCATGCGTTTCTACTGTGCCCAACCATTTCATGGGCCACGGTGGGGGGTCACTACTACTCGAGTGCAACACTCTCTGGCTCTGCCATTGTACTAGAACTGAGAGTGGTAGAATGGTAGTGACCCACCACGCCCAGAAGGGCAGCTTGATCAGAGACAGAGAGTGAGGTGAGTTACCCAAATAGACTAGACCATCCGATTGGCGTCGCAGCATCACATGTAGGTGGCAGAAACGCAGAGCCATCAGGACGAAGGATGAACAGAAGAGGAAACACGATCAGAAAAAGGAAAGTGTTTCTGTCAGTTGTGAAGGAAAGTGGGAATCGAGAGAAAGGGAAAGACAAGAACTGCACTCATGTCCTTTTGGTTCACAGATGATCCATCTATGATGAATCAATCAAATCCTTACCTTGCCTGCCCTTCTTGTTCTGTATGGCGTTCCAGCTGCTCTTGTCCCAGAGATGGGCCTCGTACCTCCCCGTCCACCTGTGCCTGATCACATGCAACTCGAGACAGATGAGGTGGAGAAGAGGAGGAAGAAGACCCAACCATTAAAGAGGGTCGACGCCAGCTTTCTTGTTACCTCGTGACTCCCCTGTACATGGAACTCCTCTTGCCATTCCCATTGCTGGCCGGGATCCTCTCGGAGTTGACAGCCCTCTTGGAGGGGCGTTTGGTCTTGGTGGGTTTGTCTACTCCAGTGGAGGTGGGGGAGGAGGCAGAGGCAGATGAGGAGGTGGAGGAGGAGGAGGTTGGGGAGGATGGGGACTTCTTCATCTGGCGAGGAGAGGAACAAGGGGAATATACCAAAGGCAAGGAAGAGGTGTACCTGGTCATTTACCAAAGGCAGGTGTGGGGGGTGGGAATATATGTAAGCAGGGGAGTGGTGAGCTCATGTGAGGGGGAACTGTGGTTAAGGGGGACGGGAGAGTTGGGTCCAAACAGGACTTTGGTTAAGTATGCAACACTTGTCCCAAAGGAGCTCCATGCTGCCAATGGGACTCGAGGATCCTTGCTGCTCTACATGCACCACACTGCGCCCTCCCTGTGCTCTGCTCCTCCCTCTCTCTGTCTGTGAGTTGGCAATTTTGAAGTGGAAACTGCTGTGAAACGCATGGGAGGTGCTGCTGATAAACGTTGGGGGATTTGAGTGAAATCAACGTATGTGAACAAACAGATGAGTGCAAGTAAAAAAACGCGTTTTAGTGCAGGAACACTTCCGGTCCGTCTATCCGCATTGGAGAGGTTGGAAGGACATGCTTGGATCTCTACAAACGTGACCCTGATTGTGGGAGTTACGAGAAGCAGGGGAGTAATTCTTGACCTTTTTTGTTGTGTGGTGGTAATAAAGTGTGGATGAGAGTGGGGGATGGGTGACAACATAGGGAGTTACTGCTGGGTCCAGGTTCAAGGAATCTGGAAGATCCCCGGTGCCTCAAAATTTGGTAGCTTCCATTTCTGGCAACGGCTTTGGGATGTTTTCTTTGAAAGCCCATGCGAGGAACACGCCCTTGAGCTTGCGCTTTCTTGCTGAAAGAAGATTTTCTGGGACAATCTGCGTGTTCTTCGCAGGCGGATAAAATGGAACTACTGTACTGGACTGTATCAGTATGCGAAGGACTGCGGCTGTTGGATGGCAACTCAGCCCCGCTACGGTGCGAGAGCTTCGCTCTCTGCTACTTGTTAACAGTGTGGAAGAACACTTGAAAAAGATTGTAAATCTGGACTTTGTTGAGAATGGTTGGAGGATGTGTAATGTATTGATTTAACAGTGATGATTCAACGTAAAACGAGGAAGGATCCGTATGTGATGATGTTGTATACTTAGTTGCATGTTGTTACTACTTGAACGTAGTCGTCATCCGCCATGATGCAAGTCTCATTGCTGCAACAAGGGATTTCTACTGTATCTCATACAACCAACAAGCCCGGGTTGTCCTTATCGCCTTTTTGGCAAAATCTGAAAGACTTGCCTTGGATTGGAATGACAGTGGACAACTAGGAAATAAATCAAGCAATCACAAAAATTCATGCATGATTAATCGTGGACTTTCACCTCTTTTTTCTTTCAAATCCACCGGTGTATTATCGAGAATAACATCTATAAAGTTGTCTCTTCTTCTTGTTCCTCGAGGACAGCCTTGTGTGCTTAATCAATGGCATATTTTTAACTATGATACCCAAGACAAAACCACCATCTTTCTCTCAGTAACTGCCATATGATCTCATGTTGCAATATTCTCTACAAGAACTTCGCCAAAATCCCCAAACAATCATCTACAAAAGGTGCTTCTGTAAAGGATATATGATACCATCCTCCTCGTACAAGAGTTGTTGCACGCCTTTGCTCGTTGTCACAATCCTCTAAAAGCTTATGTAGACATGCAGTGACGGAGATAGAGCCCCCCCTCCCCCCCCCCCAATGAAATGTCATTCATTTAAGTTATTCTAATTAGATAATTTTCTACATCCTTGAATATATTCTATCTTATCGGCCCCTCTGAAATTTTGACACTAACTAAATTAGAATGAGATATTATGGTCTAACAAACTTATTAAATATGAAGAGTATCTTTTTAGTCCCATAAAGACGTTGATCTCACTTCTTATCAATGAATAAGAATCAAAATAGATTTATTACAACAAAATGAGTCAATTGTGAAACCTATTTTTAAATTTGTAAATACATAATCCAACTACAACAAGTTCAGTCTATAGTTATGCTTTAGAAAAAATCATTGTATTGTCTATTGTTATATATGTCATGATGATATTATTCATTGCTAATTATTTTTTATACTTGAAATTAGTGACGAATGTCACGTCTGGTACTATATCATCAATGCTTGTCCGTTGCTATTTTCAAAATTCTAATTAATCCTCAGTAAATTTGAACTAAAAAATTAGCATCGATTATCTTAAACTTCAAGAAATAGCAATGGATAAACTTTGTTATAAGCATCAACACTAGTGACATAATAGTGAATATAACATTCGTCATTAATTTCACGTATAAAAGGTATTTTTGCAATGAATAATATCATTGTTATATATTTAACAACATATGATATTGTGATATAATTTTTTTTCAAACGTGTCACTATAAATCTATTTTGTTGTAATGGTCGTTGTAAACTATATAATGATGAATATTGTCCATTATAAAATCACGATGTGTACTTGAAACTAGTGACAAAAGATAAAATCATTAATATTCTCTTAACATAGTTCATATAACAATGGTATTTTTTCACCACTATCATCAAATTTTATAAGAACCACTACAAATTCTTACGAAAAATGCAACATATAATCGTTATTATACGAATTGTTGCTAGCAATATGGCAACATATAATCGTTTAAAAATCACTAGCAATAGTTGCAATTCTTATGACCGTATTTTATTAGTAAACTTATTATTTATCCTTATTATATGATGCAATTAAGATTATATATTACGTGCACCTATAATTTTTTTATTTCTACCTTTTCTTTAGTAAAGTGTTTATGTGTATATAGAACTTTTCATAGCATAAACTATCATAAAGGTTATAGAGAAACAAAGTTATTTGAATGTGTGTGCAAACTAACTTGTAATTTTGTAAGGTGGCACTTATTAACAAGCACTTTATATATATAATTATGTATTTTTTATGCTTTAAATTTTTATCTTCTTTTTTATTTTTCTTTATGTTTAATTCTCTATCCATTAGTCAAATGCAATTGAAATTACTTATATTATTTATATGAATATAAGTTTGAACTATTTATTTGATATTATTATGTATTTTTATAAAAACATCTTCAAAGAAAATCACAATTTGACTATGTTTGTAAACTCGAGCTTTAGTGGAAAAAAATACAAATACATACTTGGCCCCTCCAACCGTAAAATCTTGACTTCGTCCTTGTAGACATGGATCTTGCTAGAATAAGTCACTCGAAGCACATGTTTTAATAATGGCATGTCTAATTGTATATGCAGTTTGTAGCATCAAAAACAAAGAAAGAGCAAAGCTACTACAAAATCCTTAGGATAAGCCAAGTTTTATTATTTGTACCTCTTCTGGGTCTAAGGGGACGGTCGTAGACTGTCCTTTTTGTCTTTAGAATCGTCCCCTCTGATCAACGGGGACGGTTCCTAAACCGTCCCGTCAGCCACCGTCTCATTTGACTATATGGGACGCTTCTGACAACCGTCTCATTTAATTCACCATTGGGGACGGTTGTAACCGTCCCTTACACGAAGGCTATTAGGGACGGTTGCAACCGTCCCTACAACCTATAGTATTAGAGACGGTTAGCAACCGTCCCTAATGGTCGTCAACATTTTGAGACGGCCCCGGAAAACTTTTGGGGACGGTTATCCCCGTCGCATGCGTTGATCAGATGGGACGGTTGTAACCGTCCCCTTTACCAGTAGCGTCTATAGCGACGCCAACATAAGTGTATAAGGGACGGTTTCAACCGTCGCGTATGCCCTACTAGAGGGGACGGTTACAACCGTCCCTAATAGTCTTCTGTTGGCGTCGCTATAGACTATTCTAGGCTTCTGTTGGCGTCGCAAAAGACCTGCAGAGTAGAAGGGACGGTTACAACCGTCGCATACGTTTGCATGTAGGGACGGTTGTAACCGTCCCGTTTACTCTTCAGGTCTTTTGCGACGCCAACAGAAGCCTGGGAGATTCTATAGCGACGCCAACAGAAGACTATTAGGGACGGTTGTAACCGTCCCCTCTAGTAGTAGCATCTATAGCGACGCCAACAGAAGGGTATACGGGACGGTTATAACCGTCCCAATTGCGCTTCCCTAATGGGGACGGTTATAACCGTCCCCAAAAGTCTCCGTGATTTGTTCTGGCTGAGGGGACGTTTCTGTAGGTCTATAGGGGACGGTTACAACCGTCCCCAATAAACCTTGAAAGGAAAAAAAATTATATATTCTGATTTCTTCCTTACATCATTCAATATTAAACCTGACAACAATATGAACATCACAAACTCTACAACATCCTGAATATCATCAACATGACAACATTATGAATATCATCAACATGACAATGAATATCAACATGACATCATTCTTCTCTGCAAAAGAACAAACCACAACATTCAACAACTAACCATATCATAAATTGAACATCAAACAACACATGACATTCAACATAATCATACAGTCAACATTAATAAACGATAAGAAGTCTACATAATGTTAAACATTAATAAAAAACATTACAATTAAAAAATCAAAATTAACTAGGGTACTACATCAATTCTACCTAGTCAGATGCGCCACGCCCGTCACTCCCGTCACTCTCATCGGTTTCCTCCTCACTCTCCTCGTCGTCGCCGAGATGTGCAGGTTGTACAGAGGACGTGGCTTGACTTTGAAGACGGCTCATTAAGGACCTGAAATTCTCCATGTCCATACGCATCTGTGCCATCTCCGCAGCTTGTGCATTCATCGTTGCCTTTACTTCGCGCAGCTCCCTCTCCATCTCTCTTTCTCTCTAACTTCCCTGCGAGGAAGACTGCGACCCACCTGCACCACCCATTCCGTACCATATACGGATCGTTTCGCCCCGTCCTCCGCAACGGATGCGTCCACTGTGTTCTGGACCAGTGGCTTGACGGAAGGCATCATCGGCCGTCAACGGGGCATTGCTCGTCCCCGTGCTATCCAGCGAGGAGGTGGTAGAGAGCCTAACCATTTCTTCCTGCATATAAGAAATAGAAAATAATTTCAGTATATTACCATAAGTAATCCTTTAAGTAAAAATTGTATTTATACTTACATGTATTGGTGCGTAGGCTTCATCAACCCACTGCACCTCTCCTCCTAAGTCTCTACTCTTTGACCCAGCAAAAACCTCTATGCGGGTCATTTCTCGTTCATTTTCCCTCAACTATAAAAAGTTAAACAACTTCTTAAAATTGTTTTAAGACTCAAAAATAATCGTTGTAAATATTTTTTAAATACTTACAAAGTCGTCCTTCAGTTGGTTGGTGTTCTTCCTGCCCATCTTATGCGTCGACCTAAACCCTTTCGAACGATTCGCCGTATTCTTGGAAGAAATCGACTGAAATTTCACAAAGTCGGTATAAAAATAAAAGAAATAACTAATAAAACTATATACATACCGCAAAATCCTCACTGGACCAAAAATTAATCAGCTCCCTCCATTGCTCTGGTGTAACACCAGGTGGGATATTCTGCACAAGTTGCTCATACAGAATCTGGGGGTTGAAGTACTACAAATGGAGAAATAAATATAGTCAATACGTAAATTTCTTGATTTTAAATATTAATAAAAAATCTTACCTTAGCCTTTATGTGTCCCTTGTATCGACGCAACATCTCAGCAGCATGGGATAAAATCTGAGAATCGACATGGGTACTGCGTTCCCATGTAAATACAGCCTGATACAACAAATATAATAACGATTAGCTCATAAAATGCAAAAACTGTTTTAAGATTTGAGAATACCTCCAGATCAGAAAGTATGACAGCCTTGACAGCATAAGGAAGCTGTCGGAAGTCGTGGGTGGTGATGGGGACGCACGCACGGGCAACCTGGCCAAGGTAGCTCTGGAACTCCGTGGAGTTCTCTCCTACCGCATCTCCGCCAATAATGCGTACATGTAACGTCTGCTCTGGTGCAAGACGGTCTAAGAATCTACACTGAGACGGTCCACGCCGTCTCTGTGTAGCTCCACTACCTGCATCAGAAGAACCGCCCTGTGCCTGCTGGGAAGGTTCAGGGACCTCCCGAATACGTCTAGGTCTAGGAGCCATGTCTGCAATTTTAAAGAGTTATTTCAAATATATACATTTCGATAGATGACAACAATTTCAATTAATAGAAATTGAAAATAAAAAAACATTACCTGAAATTGCTAGTTCCAAGTTCCATTGTCGTTGTCTAATACCTCATGCAAAAAATCATTGGAGTTATTTTGATATGCTACATCATTGTCTAGTGCATCTGCCTCTTCGTTTACGTCGAAGAAATCTCTCGGTGTTGTTCTAATTGGTATTATCCATCCACTAACTGAGTTATCTGGAACATAAAAGACCTGTTCGACCTGACTGGCAAGCGTATACGGTTCATTTATTTGTAACCTACCTGTTTGCTTTAAAGAAAGAACCCCATTTCTATCCTTCTTGTAACCTATTCCAACTCAACCAACATCGAACCAGATGCAATGAAATAGAACACACCTTGCATCATGCGTAAAACTGATTTCTAGTATATCAATAATCTCGCCATAGTATCCGTCAATTTCAGCATTAAGATCAGCCTTCACTATTACTCCTGAAAGTTGTGACGCTTTATTTTCATCAATTGACTTCTTTCAAAATCTAAACCCGTTAATGATATAGCCAGAATGTGATATTATCAATGAGTATGAACTCCTGTGAATTATATCGAGATTTGCGCTCCACCGTTCATCTTTGGTAACTTTTAATATTTTAATTTTATCCCCGAACCATTTCAGAAAGTCTGATTTGTTAGTGGTTGTTGACTGAAACTCTTCGAAGAAAGAATCAACCTCGTCTACTTGCATCAAAATATAATAATGAATAAGATCTCTTTCAATGTCTGAAATACTACGACGGGTACTCTTTAGGATAGCTCGGCCATTCTGTTGATGAATACAATCGCTGTAATCGGGGAATCAAAGGAAAGAACCGTAAAATCTTCTCTGGTTTTTTCCTCTTCGAATCATTATCATTATTCTTATATCTGCTACTTTTGCAGTCAGGACATTTATCTAAATTTGAGTAATCCTTCCAATATAAAATGCAGTCGTTCGGACATGCGTCAATTTTCTCGTAGTTCAGTCCAAGTGCACGAAATCTAGACTTAGCGTCCTTCCAATCCTTTGGAAAGTTTTCTGAATTATTTAATAATGCCCTAATCAAAAGTAAGACATCTGTCATCGTAACCGCTGTACACCGATTCTTCACTTTTATCTTAAACATCTCCAGAAGAAAACGTAATCGAGACATTTTGACTCCTGAGTATAATGGCTTCTCTGCATCCTGTATTTTTTCATGCAACGTATCCGGAAGCGAATCCATCATTTCATCGGTGTCATGTCCTCGAATGTTATCTACCATCTCAAATATAGCATCACGGTCTTGTATTTCTGAGACATCTCTTTCAGTATCACCGTAGACATTACTATCTTCTTCTAAATTAACTCCTTCACCATGATATGTCCAATTCGTATAATGTAGCCAAAATCCATTTAATATCAAATGCTCGTAAACTGTGGCTCGATTTTGGGTCAAAGTATTTTTGCATCTTATGCAAGGACAATGTATCTTATCTCCTTCACCTCCTACAATATGATAGTGCGATTCATATCGAAAAGCCCAGTCTATGAATCCGATAACTCCTTTATTATATGTCCGATAGTCATCGAATCTTTTGTTCATCCAACTTTTATCCATTGCCTAAAGGTAAGATGCAAAGTTAATTTAAAAAATGTTTGGTAATGTTAATAACAACAACATGGCATCATTATTAACTGGGGTAGCTAACAGGTTTTACAACCTAACTAAATATCATGTGGCACACTTGGCCTTCGATCCAGAGAGTCCGGTCTCGGTCTATCCCTCCTCCTCCCGATAAATCGGGTTCAGGAGCAGCGCTTGGCAGGGCAGGCTACGGCACGTAGGCTCGAAGGAAAATGAATCGGCTATACACAAATATTCTACTTAATGAACAAATATTCTACTAAATATCATGTGGCACACTTGGCCTTCGATCCAGAGAGTCCGGTCTCGGTCTATCCCTCCTCCCGACAAATCGGGTTCAGGAGCAGCGCTTGGCAGGGCAGGCTGCGGCACGTAGGCTCGAAGGAAAATGAATCGGCTACACACAAATATTCTACTTAATGAACAAATATTCTACTAAATATCATGTGGCACACTTGGCCTTCGATCCAGAGAATCCGGTCTCGGTCTACCCCTCCTCCTCCCGACAAACCGGGTTCAGGAGCAGCGCTTGGCAGGGCAGGCTGCGGCACGTAGGCTCGAAGGAAAATGAATCGGCTATACACAAATATTCTACTTAATGAACAAATATTCTACTAAATATCATGTGACACACTTGGCCTTCGATCCAGAGAGTCCGATCTCGGTCTACCCCTCCTCCTCCCGACAAATCGGGTTCAGGAGCAGCGCTTGGCAGGGCAGGCTGCGGCACGTAGGCTCGAAGGAAAATGAATCGGCTATACACAAATATCTCACATTTGCATCATACCTTCACACGTTCACGTCATAAAACTTCACATTGACATCATACATTTACACATTCAGAGCATACAATTTTTCATTCACATCATGCATCTACACCTTTTGGTGTTTGTATTACAATGAACATGATTAATCCATCATACCACCGCATCTATACATACTACCCTCAAACTCAAATATGTACACCTTCACATACTATCATCACATTCACATCTATACACCATCATTCACAACAACACATTTACATATATGCACCTTAAAATATCTTCATATTCACATCATAAGCAAGCATAATAAGAATATAAAAATAAACAATGCTTTTACATTCGTGTTAACTACAAACAATAAACAATCCTTTTACAATAAACAATTCTTTAACAAATCTATACATACAAATTAACATTATGAAATTAAAGCAAGCACAATATATTAATAAATAACCAGAAAGTTTAAAAAAACTTACATCCAAATGAGGACGTTGAGGCCGGTGTCGGTGGGCGGAGGCTGGAGTGCCGAGGAGGAGGCCGGACGGCGGAGGAGGAGGTGGAGGCCGGAGGACGGACGCCGGAGGGCAACGGACGAGATGGGGGACGCCGGAGGGTGGAGGCGGACGCCGGAGGGCAAGGGGCGCGAGAATGGACGTCGGAGGGTGGAGGAGGAAGCAGGAGGGCGGTGGAGGACGTCGGAGGGCGATGGGGATGAAAGGGCGGAATGAGGAAGAATGAGGAAGATGGGTTCGACGGGGATGGGTTTATTACCATCGGGGGCGGTCGTTCGACCGTCCCTTTTACTAATAATCGGCGACGGTTATAAGTGGACCGTCCCCTCTGATAATTTTTATTTAAAGCGACGGTTACAACCGTCCCTTATAATTATAATCGGGGACGGTCGCGAGTTGACCGTCCCCTATGGTTACAGACATTTTCCCCAGCACGCCCTTTACAGAGGTTGTAGGGACGGTTATGCAACCGTCCCATAAAACTAAACCATAAGCGACGGTTACAATCGTCCCCTTTACTTTCAATTATATGCGACGGCCACAGTGAAGTAACAGGGACGGTTATGACCGTCCCCTAAAGGCTTGTTCCGGGGACGGTCATATAACCGTCCCTAATTGTCATGTAAAAGGGGGCGGTCATAACCGACCGTCGCTAAACCTTTACATAGGGGACGGGCAGCAAACAACCGTCCCCTAAAGTAGTATAGGGGACGGTTGCTGTTTGACCGTCCCCAATTACCGTCCCCAAAGGCGGTCCAGTTTGTAGTGTATAAAATCCTCACAAATATATAACATATAAATATGCTAAGACGTCATTAACAATTTTATATTTCAAGTCAAATACTAGCTTGCTAAATCACCTTTATTTTCTTGATTGATCAAAAGTCTCTTTCATTTAAGTAGTCAACGACGGTGACCCTTGATGTTTAAATTGATAAAAAAAATTCTATTTATTGAGGGCTAGAACAACCCTGATGCCTTGACCGATAAAATGTACATTTTATTTACGTATTAATTGATCGCTCCAAAGTCGGTGGTCGATTACTTAAGCATGCTATTCAATATTAATAACTGGTTTTAGTAAACTAGAATTTTAAATGGTCACTTAGCTGATCAACCCCCTATTGGCGGACTAATCAAACCCTACTACTATCCTCTTTGGGTTCGGTACAAGAGTGGGGTAAATTATGCGAACAACAATAAATCCTAATAGCAATTACCAATTTAAATTTTACAAGACACAAGAGATAGAAGTAAGAACACAGACCACAACAATACACATATTTTAATATGAAAACCCAAGATGGTAAAAATTATGAACCAAAACTTCTCGTTCTAGGATTTTCCTCGACAAACCTTGCATCCATTATTCTATTTACTTGAAATCACGGGTAGCACAACCTCTTACTACTTATACTCTTCCTTGGATATCACTCAAGGAATATTTTACCTCCCATAGAGAAAGGATTCCATACCCGGATACATGTAAACAACAATCTAACAAAAAGAAAATGTCTTGTAAGTTATAACTCAATTTCTCAAGCTCACTTGAGTTTTAATAAATTTGAATGAGGAGAGTGATGCTCAATGCAGAGAAATAAGAGCTTAAGAGCATAAATGAGCACTTGGAAGCTTGAGAGCTTGAGAAATAAGAGCATAAATGAGCATAAGTTATAACTCAATTTAAGTTCGTTGACTGGTATATAATGTTAGTTGGTTGGAAGTTTAATGACATTAGGGTTAACGTTCCAAAAATTGACCATCGAGGTAAAAATTTGTCGGTCGGATTTTTTTTAGTAGTCGACTTAAAAACATGGATAGTTAAAATGTATACTGGAATAGATTTTGGTCAATTAGAGTTTCTGAGGAGTTGATTGATGAGCATTTTAATCATCTGGGATAAATAAATAGTTGGCTAAAAAATAAACTCCAGAATGCTGAATAAGATTTTTTAAGGTTATTCAACTAGAAAACTCAATAGTCGACTCAATATAAAATCAGTCGACTAAAAAAGTGATCAGTTGAGTGATTTGTTTTTGACTTGTTGTTCCTTTTGATCAGTTGTCTGACTTCACAAGTTTTGCAAAACATCCCTTGCTTCTTCTCCACTTTTTCTTGAGTTTTCTTGACTTTAAGTATGTGAGCTTTGAGCATTTAAGATGATGATGCTTTGAGCTTTTATATTAGGGAGTATTGCTTACTTTGTTTTGATGACTTTTAGGAATTCTTCTTAGGTTTAGTACACCCTCCTCGTATTTCCACCTACCTGAGAAGTTGATCCTATTCAAAAAAATATAAAGACTAAATCTTTGCCTTTGTCAAAATCTAAGTCACTAATAATCTCTCTTTTTTTGTTAACAATAAAAATTATACATGTTTTTAAAATTCTTTTAATTTTTAGACTTTATCCCTCCTTAATCAAAGTTTAATTGCTTTAAGTTTTCTCTCTCCCTTATAATCATTATCAAAAAGAAATATTTGATCTTCCTTAGATCTTACCTAATCAATTCCAGGCTTTGTGTTTGATCAAATACTTTAAGAAATATTATAAGCATGTATTCTTTGAAATGTCGTCATGTTTGCATAATCCTGATGTTCTTCTTAAGTAATCAAATCTACAAGGTTTAGTGTCTATAACAACAAGTTCGTCAATATTGTTGATGAATCAACAGACATTTCTCTTTTTAATATATAATCTCTTAAGAAGTGATATTGAACATCAATGTTTAGTTCTTGATTGTGGTACATAATTTTTAGATAAGTTAATTGCACTGGTGTAAACAGATAATATATTCACTTTGTCAAAATTTTAATCCAAATGTATTTAAAGTTTGTTTCATCAACAATAATAATGAACATGCAAGAGAAGTGTTTGTGCATGTGCATGTATGCATGTATAGCTTCAATTGTTGATAATTCTACACATTTTTGTTTGTTAGAAGATCACGAGACCAATGCATTTCCAAGGAGTTATATATTTCACAAGTACTTTCTCTATTAGTTATTCTTCCACTGTAATTAACATCATCATATGATTTTAGCTTAAGGCTTGGTGATTTAGGGTAGTATAAACTATAATTATAAATATATTTAGATATTTTAAGATTATTTTTACGTCATTTAGATGAATTATTTTAGTGGTGATTAAAATCTAATACAAAGACATGTACTAAAGAGTATATCCGCTCTAATATCATTAACTTATAATTAAAAACTAACTATACCTCAATAGTGAGTCAGATCAATATCCTTACCCTTTTCATCGGCATCACACCATGCTTAAGATCCCATCAATATTGTCTTTCCTTTGCAGACTTCATCTCAAATTTTTTTAGCAGATCTTGGGTATACTTTGTTTGACATATAAATATCCCTTCAAGCAAACATTGAATATATACCCCTAGGAAGTTCTCCAATGAGACTTATCTCAAATTCACCTTGCATCAATTAGCAAAATCTTGCACAAATTTTCTTTAGAAGCTCCAAATATACTATCATCCACATATATTTGAATGATTAAAATATCATTTGAGTTTTTATTAAATAAAGTTGAATAAAAATTCCCACAAGTGAGACTGGACTCCATGTGCATATTTAGATTCATACAGAGCTTTTTTCAACTTATAAATAATCGATAGCTTCCCTAAGGATAGGGTTCAAATTTTTTAGATCTGTTTCATTCTCATTTTTTATGATATTTTATGGGGGTTTTTTATTTTTAGGTTTTTGTGAGATTTTCAATTTTTTGCCTTTTTTATAGGTGAAGGAGGAATATGAAAATATGTAGACTATATATTGGAGAACAAGCGGTTAGTAGAAGAGGGAGGTAGAATGGACTCTGGTTGTAAAGAGTGTGTGGGTTTCCTAGTGTCCTCTATGTTTTCAACATTAAACCCGATCATTTCATTTTCTATTTTCATAACCAAGATGACTACAAATGAATTCAGTATGTCATTGATATTTTTCAACTTATCACAAATTGATTCATATCTCTCGATAAGTCTATAAATGTCATCCTCCAAAAAGATCTCACAACAAATCATGGGAGAAGTCTTCTCAATTAGAGGATACTGCTAAGAAATTGGAGTCTCATACCCAACATACTTTAACTCCGGCATGTAATGATGTGTTGTGTATAGATTGTTCATTTGACAAATATTGGTGTTGGACATACAAACCACGACGAGCCATTATGCAATAAATGTTATTGCAAATCATTCTCTTATATAAAGTTAAGAATAACTAATTTGCATAATAGGTTCTTTTGTACAAATATAATTATGTACCATGGACATCTTAATAATCATACAGTTTTAATTCAAATGTTGAATCATAGAGGTTGGTGCTTGGATGATATCTAAGGAGTTAGATTGAGGACTCATCAAGCACTGTAAAATGATTGTTAAGAAAGAATCTTCAGCCTGATAAGAAAATGATAATCCTTCTCTAAAGGCTAATATCTGACCGGTCTCTTAATGCAGGTCCTCTACCTAGGAATAGAGGTTCAGAGGTGTTAGGTAAGTTAGGTCAAAGAGTTGACTTAACGAGGTCGAGATAATAGAAGATCTATCTCTTATACTATCATGATATAGGCATGCATCCTCTGACCAGAGATAGATGTATTACTATATGTTTGAGTGTGAGGTGGACCATTAAGTTGACGACATGATCAAGGTCTATACAGCGACGAGCTAGTGTGTACACGAGGGCGTATGAGTAATACGATCTCTCAAAGGGATCATACATGTTCGCTACTGAACGAAAGACATGAGATCACTCATGATATATTGGGATAAAATTTCATGCATGGTCGTCTTGCTTTGGAAGTATGACAGAATTTATAGGTATAATATATGCCTTTGAAAAGTATATGATCAATACCGACTCCCAATAATCAAATGAGAAACTTAATGATAAAATCTTGAAGGAGATAGTTCAAATATGATCTAAAACTTCGGGTTTATTATAGGTCTTCCATATGCAGGATGTACGAGTATTAGGAATACTCAAGGGTGATGTGATTATAAACGACTGTATAACCATGACACTTCCATTCCGAGGAAGTGATGAAACATGTTTGGATTTTAGTGACGCCTCTCAACAGATTAGTAATATGATCTTTGTCCAAATGCTATACATTGATCTGAATGAGATTCTGATACAATGAGAAGATTAGATTTACAGTTTAAATTAATCAAACATCTTTGAGAGGTCCCCGAGATATGGATTTGAGATATGATCTCAATCCAATCATTATACATGGAATATACCATCGCCATGTCCTTATCTCCAAGTATCCGCGAAGAAAAAGCATTGTTCTTGAAAGAGTTCAAGAATAATGTTATTATTGAATAAAGTATCTGAGCATTGATAATTAAATATGATTTAGTTATCATGAATAATGTGGATATGATTCGTGTTATTTGGGCACATGAGATTTGTCATATTAGATGACTAAATGTGATTTAATTATCCAAGATATGATTAATATGGATATCACTATTCATAATAATCAGGAATATTATAAATATGATTTATAATATGTTAGAGATATATTTATTTGTAAATAGAATTTATAAATTGAATATTGATGTGAATGGGATTCACATTAAACAATTAATTGTAAGTTTAATTTACATTTTATACTAATGGTTTAATACGATTCATAATTGTCAATGGTATGATTGAAATTTTTACAAGATAATTTGGAATTATCTTTGAGAATTTTTATGCAATAAATGTTGTTGGATAATTATATGGATTAATGGAAGGGATAATTACCTTCCATAATAGAGTAGACATCAACCTTGATTTAGTAAGGTGAACATCCACCCTATATTTAGAAAGGGGTTGTCATCTTCCTAAGTATACATATATTAATTGATTTAATATAAATTGAATTATCTTGAGAGGGCATATTTGATTTATCTTAAATTAATTACTTGTTGAAAATCAAAAGCAACATTAGTCATGGTCATTGATTTGAGATTAGGAGTGCATCTCCACCATCTAATATACTATAAAATAAAGGGTAGTTCTTGCCCTTAACCTACAAAAACATCAACCCTTGAGCCCTTGAGTTGAAAGCAACATCTCTCTCTCTCTCTCATTCTCATGCATGTCCAACCCCTCCCCCATTCAATATCATGTTCGTCCACCATATTGTAGTAGAGAGCCTCGCCGCTGTCGATGCGCCGTTGTGCTACCAGATCGAGTGCTCGTGAGGAAGATCACAAATTCGTGAGACGAAATCAAGAGGTTTCTCGCTTGGATATTCAATACGAATTGCGGGAAACATGTGTCTCATCAATGCGCCCGCAAGTGCATCCTATGTCAGATCGGACTTGAGACAAGATGTCTCTTAATTTAGAGACAAACGATCGCAAACACGCTCAAAGAGGTGACTATATTACTCGTTTTGTTATCTTGATGAAACAATTTGAGAATTGTTCTCGAATCATGTTGTCTCATCATTTAAATAAATAAAAAATATGTTTCCCCTTGCAATTAGTATGACTAGTTGCCCTAGATCGTATTCGATACAACCTTCATGCTTTTGTGATGCGCTAAGGCCTAAACCCTAGCCCTTCAATTGGTTGGAGCCTCATATGGTGGAGTCAAGAGACAAAGGGGCTTGTAGATCGAGCGCATGAGTCCAATATGTGTAAGCTCCCTGAATGAGTGGTATGAGGGCTGGTCAATATGAGCTTGATAACTGATGGAGAGGATTTCTCGAGAGTCGCACGATCTACAAGGTGAGACCGTAGTCGATGCATTGACCCCTCAAGAAACCCTAGTTAATCAACAATTAGCCCACGAAATAATAATGACAATGAATAGCAAAAATATGAGTCAAAATTTATTATTCTCTACAATACAAAATGTATAGCATGCAAGTATGTAGAGGTCGATCTACAGAGAGCAAACCAGGTAACCTATGATTATTTCTAACCAATGTGTATTATGTACATACTTGTCCTTTTGTTTTTGTGGGTTTTTATTTTTTTAATTAGCTTTTATACTATATATAATATGTATAAATATAAATATAAATAACAATAATACTATAAATATATAGTATTATATAAATGGATGTATAGTTGTATACATAAAGACAATCTAATACAAATAAGTGTATTTTTCTTTTTTGGGGACAGTTTAAAAATTTTAGGGTTTCAGTTTTGCAAATTTTTAGTTTCTTTTTAATTTTTTGACAATAAAATAATTAATATATAATAGGCTATATAATAATATAGTGTGTGTGTGTGTATAGGAGCAACTGCAAATGAGACGGGGTCTCACTAATATTGTGGTGAGCCCTCGTTCACATCCTTCTATTTTAGATCTCACGGCTGGATTTAATGATACATTAATTAGATTAATTTAATGACTAAAAACCTATTTTCGTCATTGTCACATTCTAAATATAGAATGTGACAACTATAGATCCTATTTTTATGGTAAGTCATTATGTTATTTCCATTCTCTCTCTCTCTATTGATTAACGACGGCACTTCCTCTCCCCTCTCTTGTGATTCAACGATGGTGGCGCACATCCTTTCTCTCTCGATTCGTCTATAACGGTGCCAACCATCTCCGCGCAAATCATTTTGATCGTGGAGAAAGGAGTTGTGGAGGAGAAGATCCAGAGGAGGAAGATGCAGAGGATGAGGGTGTCGTGTAGAGGAGAAAGCCAGTACATGCGGCGGTGGTCGAGCATGGAGGTCACAACAAGTGGTGACTGCACCCTCTCTCTTTCGATGGTGATGTGCGATGAGGAGCATGTACGTGACAACACCGTCGGCGACCATAGTCTATGGACTATTAGAGGGTGTCTATACTCTCTGCAAGGACGATGAGGTTGAAGATAATAAAGGAGGAGGTGTGGAAGGAGAGTGGATTTGCATTATGATATACTTTTCTTACATAATTGATATTTGATTTTACATACTGATTCACTTTTTTACAAATCTCATTATCGATTTCTTATCTTGCAGAGCACCTCGTGAAATTTACAAGGTGGTCATGAGTTTTTACAAATGTAGTGAGAATATTACAAAGTAGCGAGATATAGTTACAAAGATTCACGTAAACTTTACAAAACAAAAATACACATCTATAAAAAAAATACAAAAGTTTACAAAGAGGAAAATTACTCTCACAAAAACTCGATGGAATTTACAAAATGCATACACCCAAATACAAAACAGAAATATCCATTTACAAAAAAAATTCAATGATGAAACAAAATTATTAATGAAAATACAAAGCAGACAACTACTTTTACAAAAACTCGCTGGAGTTTACTAAGATACGATTGAATTCAAATAATTGAGAATAAATTTGGAAATTGATCATCAATGGTATTAATGGAAAATACCAAATCTAGAAAACTTAAAATGGTAATTTGGATATTAAATGCATCTCGAATTTAATAAAATTTAGATGACGGAAATGCCCTTTTGGATAAGCTTTTTGATGCAACCGTCAGATTGAGACCTGACGAATGTAAATGATGGCTCACCACAATATTGGTGAGAACCCACCTCATTTGAAAGGGTCCCTATATATATGTATGTATGTATACATAGCTATATATAATATATTATACATAAACATAGGAAAAATATGTTTTCGTATTTTTATATATTGCTGATGTTTTTGTAATTTTCTTCGTATCTTCGCATATTTTTGTGGAATTTTTAAGTCAAAAATATCTCAAAACAAGGATTAAATAATTAATTTAGTTGGAAATTAAAAATACTAAATAATGTTCAAAATTTTCCAAATCAATTTTACTAAGTAGATAACAATATCAAGAAAACACAGAACATTAATAAATGTTTTTAGGGTTTTTAGGAGTTTTTAGATTTTTAAAAAGGATTTTGGATTTTTTTTTCCAATTTTTAAGAGTTTTATTTTTTATTTTTATAGATTTTTGGTCAGAATGCTCAAAATACTTAAATAGATAAACCATATTTTTTGAGATTTTTCAAAACGATTTTCTATTTGTATGGGTTTTTAAAACTAAACTAGGAATATGTGTGATATTTTTTATTTTTGTAACACAGGGGAAAGTCCTAACATGATGATCTAAAAATGTGGTGTGAATCTACAGCATAGTAGGAGCTTAACCCTATTTTTGCATAATTTTGAGAGCACATGTGCCATTTTTAATAAATGAAATTCAAGCACCAAAAATACATGAACTGGGAAGGGCATAGTTACAATTAAAATAAAAGACCAGGGTATATGTGTAATTTTCTTAGAAATATACAACGTATATTTAATTTTGTTGGACCAAATATAAATACAAAAACCCCCGAGGGTATATATGTAATTTTTCCAGCTCATGTGGGACTACACGTGAATTAAGCTGGATTGGACCAAAGTATAATATGCAATAATTGTAGGGGTCTCCATGCAAAATATCCACATTTATTTACACTAAAAAATTCATTTATAGAACTAATATATAAATACAAAAATGGCAGGGAAAGATGTGCAATTTACCCCCAATACGCGCACGAGCCGATGGCTGGATGCATACCACTTACGCGATCAACAGTCCATATGGATCGTTACCGCTTCGCCGATCTACACCTGGGATTAGATCCAGCCCCTGATCTAACGGTGGAGGGAGAATGTGATATGACGCTGGCTGCTATATCTGGAGGGATGATCTTGATCGAATGGTTCAGGGGGGTCCTGGAAGAACACCTTGAGAACTTCATTGTGGATTGCTTTGGATCGATCCTCCTCCTAGATCCGGCCTCCTCTTGGCCTGTTGAGATGCTCTCCATGATCGTCTCGCCTTTCCACGGTTGGGGATGGATTAAAGAGGTCCGGGCCCCAACCGCTTGGGTCTGGAGCTTCGCGTACCTGGAGTCGAGTTCTTGGGGGGTTCGAAAGGGATCAGATGCCCCTTCCATGTCCTGAAAAAATGTGCTAACACACCAAGGGGAAAGGGGAAAGAATCATGGGTTGTTATTGCGGAGAATCGCGATGAGATGGGGCGGGATGGGCCTGCTCCGATGAGCAGTGATGATGGAACATGGATTCACTGATCGAGGGTCGATCAGGTTGGGCAACGAGATGGTTTCGACGAAGAACATGATAGGGAATGAGATGGTCATGCTATGAGGGTTCCAACAGGCGTAGAGAATAGTGAAATGTTGGATCCCTAGCAGCTCCGGCGAACCAAGATGTGAGCAACAGATAAACCTACCTGATTAGAGTCTACACTAAACCCATAATTAAAATCGTGAATTGAAAAACTGTCTAGAAATGTAAAGAATGTGCAGCTCTTATACCCGCGATGAAGCAGGGAGCAGGGTGGTCAAAGAACCACCGTGGATCCCCGCCTTGTCATTGCCTTGTTGCCTCCGAGCACAGGGAGGCTCTCAGCTGTCACCTGGACCTCAACATACACGCAAGTACATGGGACAAAGCTCAAAGGGAGATCAAGCAACACATGATAAGCAGTGCTTCTTATTCATAAACAAGGTGGTCAGGGCCTATTGATCAAGGACATGTGATTGCATCGAGGAGAGTTGATTAGATCTTTGGCTAAGGCATGAATCAATGGTGTTTAGTTTCCATGAATCACACATCACGTCTCCCCAGAGCATCATGAATGCCATCGAAAAAATGGGTGAAATCCAGGAGTTTGACATTCTGGTGACTCGAGGAAGAGAGGGGCGTGTTGACGTGGGTCAACAGTCCCAGCCCTCTAATTGGTCCACCTCAACTACTACAGGACAAAAAAGCTGGATTTATTTGAAAATAATTAATTAAAATTAGTAAATGATTTTATTATTATTTTTTGTTATAAAATAAAAATGTTTATTACTTTATATTGTATTTTATTATGATTTTTATTTATTCTGTTGGGTTTATTTATTACAAGGTAATGTTTAAGGGTATATTAATAGGTATATTTATCTATGTTCTGTATATTTTATTTTTATTTTGTATTTTTTTTATTTTATTTCTTTATTTTATATATTAATTTTTTTATGCACTCAAATATATTTTTATTATATTTTTCTAATTTTATTCGTATATTTAAATAAATAGTGGTATATATTATATGGATATGAGTATTATATATTCATCTATGTATTTATGTATAGTATTTTATTTTATGTGTTATTTATGATTTTATTCTATTCCGAATATGTACATTACTATAAATAATATTTACAAAATGATGAAAATATAAAATTGCAAAAATAATAAAGAAAAAATAAAATGAATATTTTATTCAGTTATGTGGTACAATAGGGGTCCAAAACCTAACTTTCACACCTTAACTCCAAAAAATATGAAACTACGGTTATTAAATAGCTTATTAAAAGTTATATAAAATTAAAGTGATTTTGATACATTTTGAGTTTTTTATTTGAGAGATATGGGTCTAGGAAATTAGGATTTTGGATTTTTATTCTGAATATAAAAAGTACATTGTATCTTATTTTTGTGCAAACTCAATTTTGTATTATACTATACGTTATTATCTACAACTTTCATGTGCAAGATTTTTTTATTGAGGTATAAATAATAAAGAATAAAATAAGTCCCAAAATGGGCTTATTGAGGAATAAAAGAAGGTTTTTATTGTATATTTGGCAATTATCTCCCCCTACTTTATTCCTTGTCGATCAAATCAATTCTTGACTTGGTCTCAGAATTTAGAGTCATAAAATACCTTTGGTGTTTTATTCTTTTTTTCTTTCTTTTCTTTATTCTATAATTTTGGCATTAAAAATGGTGTTTTATATGCAATTAATTGGAATAAATAATGAATGTTAATATGTACAAAATAATGTTATTTAATTGTCGACTTTTAAACTAATCTTTTATAAAGTCAATGTTTGGAGCTCGGGCCTGTGGATTAATGATGTGTTCGAAACCACATTGATGTCGGGAAGTGTGACATAACATCCCTCAGATTCCATACTCCTATCATTCAATCCAATTCACAACTAGGATAGTACCATCCTCCCAGTCGCATACCCTTGCTACCTTGAAATGATAGAACCATGTGTGTGAATTTGTTAAGCTCTTCCCAGACAAAACCATTGAACCATCAAGGCGTCTGCACTTTTGGTAACTCGTCCTCGTGGAGACGGATATTCCCTTCTAAGGTCAGGTACTCCTGGTCTTTACAACCGAATGGGGGAGGAAGACATAAAAATGGGAAGAGAAGTGGGAATGGACTTGTGTAGTCGTCACTCCCTTGTGAAGTCAGTCAGTGTAACCGATTCTTCACCAACAAGCAGGCTTTTTCTGAAGCTCAAATTTTTGGTGGAATTTGGTAAAGGCTTCTTTAAATATTTACTTTGACTTTGCACAGCTTCTGCATTCTTGTTTCTGCCCTGGTGGATATAGTGTCTTTTGTTCCACCCACTGTTTTGGGGTCTTGGAAAAGTTGTGACGGTATACCATTCCTCATCCGAAGCATTTTGTTAATCCATCTCCCGTATTTAGATATCATTATTACCAAAAGAAGTGGGTTAGAGTACAGGTGTCGACAATCTCCAAGAATGGTTCTTGAGCCACCCTTGACGAAGCGGCCTTGCATCGTCCCGACTTAGACCCAAGATTTTTTTTCAACAGTCCATCTGAGTTGAGCAAAGTGCTAGGTACGAGGTTTCCTGTCAAGTCATTGTCTCAATAGTTGTATGGATGATATGAAGGGTTCTATTTAAGCATGTTGAATCGACTCATGAACGTAGTCTTGTGGAACCTAAATAATTAAGTCAGGGTGACCTGAAACATCTCCACTTCCTATCCTCAATGGATTCCTCTGAAATTAGGTGTAGTAAGGTCTATTCCAAGCTCCAATCTCTGGACTTTATTTTGACTTGTTCAATTGTCTATACTATTCCGAAAAATGTGAATGCTATGTACAATGCAAGAAAATCTTTTTGGGATGCCATTTTCTAATTTTGAACTTTATATAGATTTTTGAAAAGTTTTCTAATTTTTTATGCAAATTTCGAAGAAGATTTTTGCAAATATTTTTGGGATTTTTGTATTTTGCACATTCTTAGGGATTTTTCAAAACAAAAAGAGTTTTAGCACAAAAATGAGGTATGCATAGATATTTGCACGGGCGTGCCTCTTTTTATTTATAAGAATTGAGGTTTGAGGATTTACAGATCGAATATGAGTTATTTTTATAGATACGTTTATACCATTTGTAAAGAATTTATTTAAAGGATGTGTATATTCCTCGAACTTATTTAACATGGTTTTCAACGAATTTTGAAAAACCACAGTCCAAAATATTTTTTGTAAATAACTTTTACAACCATTTACAAGCATTTGAAAACCATTTTGCAAAGGTTTTTCGAATAGTATATATAGATTTTTCAAATATTTTTGCAACCATTTTCCAAACCATTTGCAAGTAGGCTTTCAAAACATTTTTATTTTGCAAAAGAAAGGAAATTTTTACAACCAAACAATTTACAGAGGTTTAAAATATTTTACAAAATATTTTTCAAACAGTTTTCAAAAGATTTCTCAAATAGATTTTCAAACTATTTTTTAAACATTTTGCAAAATATTTTTACTTAGTTTATTAATCATTATATATAAAAATAATTTGAGGAATAATATGCATCTTTTTATTAGTTGATTTAATGATTTGTATGTGTGTGTAAATAGAAATTTAGCCATATTTATTAAAAATACGAAAGTACGAGTTATGGCTGAAGTGTAGGCATACTATATACGACCCCCTATACTTAGCTTGAGCTATGTCCTCATGGATCGGAGAGAAAAAGAGAAGTCAACTCGTACGGAGTATAGAGAAGCATGTACTGCAAGGACTAAAGAATAATGAACGAAAGAATGCAAAGACTGAGAAGTCGGTAGTCCCCCATAATTAGGATTAAATAGTCCTACGTATAGCAGTCTGTATCTACATGTAGGGAGGGTTGAGGGTGGGAATGAACAACTCAACGATTCAACATGTCTCCTCCTATACTTATGGTAAGATATTCCTAAGTATAGACATGAATATCAACAAGAGTGGGGATAGGTGGTGAGACAAAAAATGAACAAGCTAAGTCACCCATCTCCCCTTAACTTAGGAATAAGCATATCCTAAGTATAGAAGCAATGAATGAGGAAAATATAGCATAAAATACAAAAGAAAAGAAGAAAAGAAGAATACTAAAGGAAGAGTTTTCGAGTGACATTATCTGAATCTTTCGATGTTGCTGAGGTTGTGGATGATCCTCCAGTACATATCACTTGGACAGAATCAACAACGGCCAGGAAAGTGTCATGCTCGAGGTAAGGCTTCAGTAATTGGTTGTTGACGATAAACGGTTGTGCGTCAGGAGACAATTCTGATATCACAATGCTTCTGTTTTCATGCACTTCTTGCATTCTGAATGGTCATGTCCATTTACTCTTTAACTTGCCCGGCAATATCTTCAACTTTGCATCGAATTTCCACACTTTCTGTCCAATCTCGAAGGTCTTTCATCTGATGTATCGGTCATGCCAGTGTTTAACCTTCTCCTTGTATATAAATGTGCTATCATATGCATAGTCTCGAAATTCCGGAGCCTGTTGAATAACACAAATCTATCGGGGGTCTAAATGTATCTCACACAGGACGGAGACACAGTTGTTGTGGCGACCCTCAATAAACCTGGGTTAAGTCAACAATTAACCCACAACAACAATCAAACAATGAAAAGCAATATATGGAGTTAAAATTTATTATAACTCTACAATAAGTATGTATAGTGCAAATATGTGTAGAGTGTCGAACACAGGGAACACGCAGGATAGATCTAAAAATAAGTGCTCAAGACTGAATGTGATCAAGTGCCTACAAGTGTGCTAATTTTGTGGGTTTTTAATTTTTAATTTTTTTATTTAATTTTTGATTTTATATTTTTATATTTGATTTTTAATTTACTGATTTTGTATTTTCTTTTTTTTGTGTTTGATTTTTAATTTACTGAATTTGTAACTGCACATGATCTTTTCATAGCAAACACTCTTTTCAAGAAGAGGGAGGAGCATTTAATTACTTATAAGAGTGGCACATTTAGAACACAGATCGATTACTTTCTGTTGAGGATAAGAGATCGGTTGTGTTGCAAAGATTGCAAAGTAATCCCTGGAGAGAGTTTGACAACCCAACATCGCTTGTTAGTCTTGGATTTACAAATAAAAGGGCTGGTGAAGAAAAGGAAGGTTCCTAAGATCACTAGAACTAGGTGGTGGAATCTTCTGCTGAAGCAATCAAGCTTCAGGGAGAAGGTTTTAGAAGACTTATCTTGGGATTGTAGCGGTAGTGCAAACGAGATGTGGGAGGCAGTAGCATCTTGTATCCGAAAGGTAGCCAAAGAGATGCTAGGCGAGTCAAAAGGAGGAGCTCCGGGTCAAAAGGAGGCTTGGTGGTGGAGTGAAGGGGTGCAGGAGAAGCTAAAATTTAAAAGAGCATGCTTTAAAGCTATGTCTAAGGATAGAACAGAGGAAACTGTCACAGACTATAAAATAGCGAAGAAGGAAGCAAAGAAGGCTGTAAGCGAAGCTAAGTCAAAAGATTACGAGGTTTTGTATAAAAATCTCAACTCTAAGGAGGGCCAGAAGGATATATTCAGGTTGGCCAAAGCAAGAGAAAGAAAGACCAAAGACCTTTCTCAAGTGAGATGTATTAAGGACGAGGAAGGTCACGTGCTTGTTCATCAGAAGGATATAGAGACTAGATGGGAGCAATACTTCCATAAACTTTTCATTGGAGAAGGAAATAGAGAGATCACTTTGGGTGATCTAGCTAGTAGTGAAAGTTACTTGAATCGTGCATGCTTTAGACGAATACAAAGAAAAGAAGTAGAGGAGGCTTTGAAGGTTATGAGACCTGGGAAAGGTGTTGGACCGGATGACATCCCTGTAGAAGTTTGGAAAGTTTTAGGTGAGCGTGGTTTGACTTGGCTTACGAATCTATTCAATGTTATTTGGCGAAGCAAGAAAATGCCTGAAGATTGGAGGAGGAGTATCGTGGTGCCTCTTTATAAGAACAAAGGAGACATTCAAAATTGTTCAAATTACAGAGGTATCAAGCTGATGAGTCACACTATGAAAATTTGGGAACGTATGATTGAAAGAAGGTTGAGGCAAGTTTCCCAAATAAAAGAAAATCAATTCGGATTCATGCCAGGTCGCTCAACTATTGAAGCCATCCATTTGCTGAGGAGAACAATGGAGATTTATAGAGCTAAAAGGAAGAATCTCCATATGATCTTTATTGATTTGGAGAAGGCTTATGATTCCGTCCCACGAGAGATACTGTGGAGAGTTTTGGAGAAGAGACAAGTACCTGTCCTATACATTAATCTCATAAAGGATATGTATGATAGGGCTTTATCTTGTGTAAGGACCCCGACGGGGAAGACTGACTATTTTGATATCAACATTGGTTTACATCAAGGTTCAGCTTTGAGTCCATTTCTTTTTACTTTGATTATGGACGAGTTGACAAGTCACATTCAGGATGAGTTACCTTGGTGTATGTTATTTGCTGATGATATTGTGTTGATTGACGAGACTATAGATGGAGTAAATGAGAAGCTTGAGGTTTGGAGACATGCATTGGAGACTAAAGGTTTTCGTATAAGTAGGGCTAAGACGGAATATGTGGAATGCACCTTTGATGGAAGCAATGGTGAAGGAATCGAGGTGAAGATTGGTGACGATAACATCCAGAAGAGAGATTCTTTTAGATATCTGGGATCTATTTTGCAACATGATGGATAAATTGATGGAGATGTTACTAATAGAATAAATGCAGGCTGGCTAAAGTGGAGAGGAGCCTCCGTTGTTCTCTGTGATAAGAAAATGCCATTAAAAATTAAAGGAAAGTTTTACAAAGCAGCCGTGAGACCTGCTATGCTTTATGGTTCTGAATGTTGGCCTGTGAACCATAGACATGTGCAGAGAATGGCTGTAGCAGAAATGAAAATGCTAAGATGGATGTGTGGACATACACGTAAAGATCGGATTCGGAATGATGCAATCAGAAAGAAAGTTGGTGTAGCTCCGATCGAGGATAAGATGCGAGAAAACCGCTTAAGATGGTTTGGTCATTTGCAAAGAAGGTCAACTGATGCACCGGTTAGGAGATGCGAGTGTTGGGATGTTGAGCCAGCTAAGAGAGGGCGAGGACGGCCCAAGAAGTGTTGGAAAGAGACTATACGAAGGGATCTTAGTTTGCTGAATATAAGTCCGAGATTGACCCGAGATAGATCTGAATGGAGGCGAAGAATCCATGTAGCCGACCCTACTTAATTGTGGGAAAAGGCTTTGTTGTTGTTGTTGTTGTGAAAATAAAATAGATATACAATATAAGAAAAGAAAGAAATAATGTATTTATGAAAAGAGGTAAAAATAGTCAAAATCGAGAAATGAAATATTTTTAGGTTTTTTATATTTTTCTAATGTTTTTGTGATTTTTCTAAATTTTTACTATTTTTTGGTATTTTTAAAGTCAAAAATACTGAAAATAGTAGATAAAATAAAAAGGCTGAAACTAAAATGAGGAAGAAAAATATCAAACAGAGTCCAAAATTCCTCAAACTAATTTTAAATGAAAGAAATAAAATAGAGAAAATTCAGAGACCAAAATTATATTTTTAGGATTTTTCTAGAGTTTTTGAGATTTCATGAAGTTTTTAAGATTTTTGTATTTTTTAGGAGTTTTCTTTTGAATTTTTTAGTGATTTTTGGAGTGAAGTTAAAACACACAGAAACACACAAAAGGTGATTTTTTTAGATTTTTTCAAGGGGTTTTAATATGTTTTTTGGTATTTTCTAATGCAAACAGTAAAGAAAATGCATGTTTTTGAATTTTTAGGATATGAAAATTCAATAAAAATGCAGACTAAAAATATAACGTGAAAAAGAAACAAAACAGGAGCTTAAGTTAATTTTTTGGTGAGTTTTCGGATTTTATAGATGCAAGAAATAAATAGAGACAACAAATAGGAAAATCAACACTAGCACGGGCATAAATGTAAATATCCAGAATCTCAGGGGCCACAGTGCAGTTAATCCACAAAATATATAACTATTTTACAAAATTCCAAGACCAAATGCAAATTCCAAAACCCGCAGGGGCACAAGTGCAATATTCCCCGCCACGCACATGGTGTGCATGCGCTTGGGAGGACGTAAATGTAAATAACAAGAACCTGGGGGCGTACTTGCAATTTTTCCAAAAATATTACACTTAATAAATAAGTTCCTGGACTAAAATTAAATTAGAGAACCCGCAGGGGGTCCTTGCAAAATGTCCACCACCCCACGTGCGTGAGTTACGTGAGGTGACGTGGACAAGGACCTATATGCAAATACGAAAAGTATGGGGGTCTAAATGCAAATATTGCAAAACTTTTACACTGCAGCTGAAAGTTTAGGAACTAAATATTGAATACAAAAATGATAAGGGTAGAAAATGCAAAATACCCAAAGCTAGGCGATTCGACGGCGCTGGAAGCTTCACTTGACACGTGGCACGATGTGGACGCACGATGACGCTTCCGATTGAGCAACCACGATTAGATCTCCACGGCTGATCGAATGGTGGTGGCTGGAGGAGATCTAACGGTGGTTGTACACCTGGAGAGGCGGCCAAGATCCAACGGCGGGGAGCCGCGGACGAAGAACAGGGAAGAAGGTCGGTGAAGCCGACCTTCCCCAGCCCCGATCGCGGCCCTCCGGCGTGCTCTTGAGATCCAAAATGGCGCGTCTCCTTCCTGGGGCGGTCCTCTATCTCCTGGGCGCTCCAAAATACTTCGGCAGTGGCCGGAGTTCGTTGGGGGAGGCGGCGAAGCTGGGAGGCTCCTGGAACCTCCGGCGAGGCTCAAAACGAGCCCCATGCGTTCTTCAGTGGCTCTTGGACCTGCAAAAAGCATGAGAGGGTCGAGGGCAAAATGCCTCGACCTCGCGGTGGCGGAATGGGCGCGTGAAATGACGGCGCGAGATGGGTGGCTGGAGCGACTCCAACGAGGGTTCGATTTGGGTGATTCGATGGATGGAACTCGAAACTAATGGTGGGATCCTACTCCTATGGATGTGGGAAATAAAATGCGCAAGGAAAATAGAAGAAAAGAGAAGACCTCAAAGGTGGTATACCTGAGGTGGGGGAACCTCGACACCGTAGTTGGCGGAGGTGGTGGAGCCGCCTCAAGGCCTCCTCGACTCGCCTGACGCGAGGGCTGTGGATCTGTCACCTCCAGCTACCCTGGGAGCACGAAAGGGAGGAGGATTGTGGACCAAAAGGGGTTCAAATTTTGAATTGAAGGTCGAGGCTCTATAAGAAGGGTTGACGACCAGGCTTGGAAGAATGAGGCAGATCGACAAAATCGATGGTCCAAGGCCCTAGGAAAGATGAGGGTGCGAATCACAAATGTTCAAGGAGGAAAAGTCAAGAAGAATGTTACGTGAAATGGTGCAAGATAGAGCATCGAAAAAATCAAGAAGCGGGGTCAAAAACCAAGTCTGACAAGGGGCAGGCGAGCAGGACAAACAGTTGATCGCGGTCAACGCGGACCGCCCCCTGGTTGGTCCACATGGACCAACCAGGAAAAAGGCTCGAAAAAGGATTAAAAATTCAATTAAAAATAGTAAAAAAATTTATTTTTTGGAGTATAAAATGAAAATTATTTATTATTTTATGAATTATTTTATTATGATTTTTATTTATTTTTATGAGGTATAAAAATACAATTTACCTTTTTAGGCCTATATAGGTATACATATATTTTAATATTTTATTTTTATTTTGTGTATTTAATTTATTTATTTTGTTTTATTATTTTATAAATTTATAAAGTGTTTTTATACACTTAAAGATATTTTTATTTTATTTTTCTGAGGTGTTTTGTACACTTAATAAAATAGGAGAGTTAATTATATATGTACATGTACAGGTTTTATACATAGGTATTGTATCTTTTATTTTTGTGTTTTCTTTGTGTTTTTATTCCTGTTTTAATATACACATATTTTATAAATAATATTTATAAAATTATAAAAATATAAAATTGTAAAAATAAAGAATAATAAATAAAATGAATATTTTAATCTGTATAAATATACAATAGGGGTCAAAAACTCAACTTTCAAACCGTAGTTCCGCCAAATGTGAAACCACCTTCATTAAATAGCTTATATAAAATTATATACAATTGAAGGCGATTTCGATACGTTTTGTTTTTTATTTGAGAGATACAGGTATGGGAAGTTGGGATTCTAGAATTTTATTCATATCATAACTTTATCTGTACATTATTTTTGAGTGAAATTAATTTTGTATTTTTCTATATTTAATTATCTACAACTGTCATGTATAAAGTTTCTTTATTTGAGGTATAAAAAGTGGAACAAAAAATTGGTCTCAAAATGGATGAAGAATGAATTAAATGAAAGGGAATTTTTATTGTATTCTGGCCCTTATCTCCCCCTATTTATTCCTTATCGACCTGTTCATCTAGATGCCTAGGTCTCGGGGTTTCGGGTTATAGAATATTTACAATATTTTATTCTTTTTCTTTTCTCTTCTTTTCTTCATTCTATTATTTTGGCTTTAAAACTGTATTTTATACACTATTTACACACGCATGCATGAATGCTAAAATGCGAGAATTAAGGGTATCTACAAGCATTTGCCAGGGTTTTCGAGGCCAAAATGATAGAATAAAGATGATGAAATGTAGATTCATCACATGTTCAGATCCTCTTTCCTTTTCTGACCACCATTTTGAGTTCAAATTGCAAATGTTAACTGCCCACAATGATTTATGAATTAACTCCATGGGCAGATGGCATGATTTTCCATATACAGGACGGTAGGATGACATGCTAAAAGGAAACTTGTAAGTGATTTTATACGCATAAAGGACGGAGTCCAAGAGTTGGGACCAATTCTTCATGTCCGGCTTCACAAGTTTCTGCAAAATCGTATTGATTTCTCTGTTTGATAGTTCAGCCATGCCATTGGTTTAGGGATGATAAGAAGATGCGACTCAATGCTCGATCGTACTCCTTCGTCAATTTATTGATCTCTCTGTTAATGAAGTGACTACTCCCATCTGATATTAGTATCTTCAGAATCGTGAACCGCGAGATGATGTTCTCTTTCAAAAAGCGACAAACTATACAGTTGTCTGCAGGTCGAGTAGGGATAGCTTCAACCCAGCGACTCACATAATCAACGATAAGAAGGATGTGCTTGTATCCCTGACTGTTGGGGAAGGGTCCCATGAAATCGAAGCCCCAAGCATCGAATACATATGCAATCTGAATGAATTTTAGGGGCATTGAATGAAGCTTTAGATCTGAGGGTACCTTTCAACCTCTGACAGTCAGTGCATCACTTGATGTCATATCCTTAAATAGTGTAGACCACCAGAGGTCACATTGCAATACTTTCATTGTCATTCTATGTCTAGATTGGTGTCCACTAGATTCAAGCGAATGGCAATGCTTGAGGACACTATGATGCTCCTCTTGAGGGATACACCTACGCCAAATGCAGACTACTCCTTCCCTGAATAAGAGGGGATCTTCCTGTTGGTAGAAATGGATAGTGGATAAGAACTTATCTTTCTTGATCTTCACCCAGTCTTGTGGTTCTACACCTGAGACGAGGTAGTTCACTATATCGACATACTAAGGGAGTGAATCCATGGCTAAAATCGACTTATCAGGAAAGGTGTCCATGATGGGTGCATTGCTCAGTGGAGGCTCCTGCTGCTCAATTCTGGAGAGGTGATCTGCTACCACATTATGAACCCCAGGATTGTCTTTGATTTCCAAAAACTCCTTGAAGAGAAGGATCCATCTGATCAGTCTAGGCTTGGCATCCTTTTTCTGCTGTAAGTACCGGATAATAGAGTGGTCAGTGTAGATGGTGACTTTTGATCCAAGCAAATAGGATTTGAACTTCTCAAGGGTGAAAACCACAGACATCAATTCTTTCTCTATGATAGTATAATTTCCCTGAGCTTCATCTAATGTTTTTGTTGGCACAGTGATGAATCTCGTATTCATCATGCTAAAAGCCTCATATTAAACCCCCGGCTTAATCAAACCAATAAAAATCACCTTTAATTCTTTATTTTTATCTTAATTTGTATTGTGCATAATTAACCCTTAATTATTTGTATTTAATTTCCTTTATTTTTCTTGTAATTATTTTATCATCAAAACCCCTAAAAATTAGGCTGAGTAATTGTCTATAATTCATTGACCTTTAAAAAGACTAAAAAATACAAAAAATATCTCAAAACCAAAAAGCTGGTATTTTATCCCCCTTAAAAATACCCCCAAAATACTTTTTATATAAATGCCCTCTTTTGGCTTTTTGTGCTACATGAAAGTTGTAGATCTCGTCGAGACGAGCAACTTTCATGTTTTGACTTTTTCCTAATTTCATCTCTAACTATTTCTTTTATATTTTTCTTTGTATTTATCCTTCTGATTTTTCTGATTGGGCCATGTGGCGCCCTCTGGGCCGCCCACGTGGCCCGCTTACAGGGAGGCCCTCAAACTTTTCTGAAATTGCAAAAAGGTCCCCGTGCATACAGAAAATTTATACAAGGGCCCAGGCAGTTTTTGTTAATTACATTTAGGTCCCTCTAGGGACCTAAATGTAATATTTATCATTTATTTTTCTTGCATTTTTATTACAATTATTCCCCTGCATTGTTTTCTTCATAACTTGAGCATCGTAGGTCCAAATTGCATGATTTTAGTGTCCTTTGATCCTTGTTTCGTCCTCTACATCATAGCATGTTTAATTTTCTCATCTGCCACTGTTTTAAATGAAGTGAATTTTTATGACAGATGATGACCTTGTTCCCTTATCCTTGCTCGGATTTGATGACTATTTTTAATATTGTGATTAAAATGACACTAATTTCCATTTCTATTATGTTGCTCATAATTATTTAGGGTATATTTGTAATCTTCTATCTGCATATATATTCCCTTACATTATTTTCATGCATCCTCTTATAATTTTATAAAAACCAACTAAAAATAGCATACATCATAGTATTTCATTGTAATTAGAACAATGCATCTTCATACCTGAGATTGAAAATAATTCACACTTGTGCTTCATGAATCGAAATTCAATAAATAAATTAGATAGCTGTGTCCTTGCGTTCGACCTTGGTAGACTTACCAAGTACAAATATTCCACAACATTCCAAGGATCGTGGTTTTTGCTGAACCGAATTTGCCTCCTGTACTACGATAACTTTACATTATAAAAGAGGCAAATTCGACTTTCATCAAATGGCGCCTTGCCGTAGACTCCTTGATCCAAATTCTCTTGACGGACACATTGATCAGCAAAATAAAAATATGCTTGTGTTGAGTAATAAGGCACTCGAGAGGAACCTTATTCCAATGTGAGGGAGAGAAAATTAGATACAATCCTATGCCCTCCATCATTTGTGCTATCCATCTACACTTTCAAGTCTGACAAACTAATGAGACGGTTGACTGAAGCAATAATAGATTTATTCCCTAGTGTTGAGGATCAGGTCTAGAGGAGAGTCTCTTGGATTGGAACTTTGGGTGATGTCTCGACTTGAATCTCATGAATGCAGTACACTAAAAATCATATCCTTATATTATATATACAAACAGAGAGTCTGAAAATTAGAGAAGTTGGATTCCTTTTGATTAAAACATGGTTGAGCCCATAATTTTAGGATCACTCAAATTAAGGGTCCTCTATGAATTGAGCCTTGAAAATTCACATGCACAGTCAGGATTGTATTCAACTAAGTCATTCATTCATTTATGCTCGGATCGAGCATGGTTTAAGTATAGGGATATGATGAATCTCGTATTCATCATGCTAAAATTGGTAAATTAAGCTCGGTTCCCCAACATTCACATGCATTTAATCATTAACAAAGCATCATTAGACAATCATACATGTGTTAATAATATTTGCATTTCATCATGCATAATTGCATTAAAAATCTCAAGTGTAAATTAGCCCAAAAAGCCGCTAACTTCTCTTATTTTTAGCTAATTCATCCTAACTCCGATTGACCCCAAACCACCTCCATTGTGTAGATATTACTAATCTTATTAAATAAAAAATACAAAAAATACTAGCTTCAATAAGTGTCAAATAATCCCAAAGTCTGATTTCACATCTGATAGACTAAAATGAGCATATCTTCCTCATACATTGTTCGATTTTGGTCTACTCATTTTTAAATAATCCATTTTCAAATACCTTCAAAATAAAATCAATTTCGTAAAATTCGGAGCTCATATGTGAAAGTTGGGTTTTGGGCCTCTTTTACGCATTTTGACTTTTTCTATTTTTTGACCTGAGTTTTTATGTTCATAATGAGCCCTTTTAATTTTATTTCTTCTTCATATGTGTTCTTTGATGAAAGTTTTATTAAGCAACGCAAAAATCCAAATCCAGATTAAAACTAAAATCAAAGAAACTGACTGAGTCCAAGTGTCCGTTGTCGGTATGTACAAAAATTGTGTGTTTCTTACTTCTATTTTATTTTCCTATTTTCTTATTTATTAAAAAAAATAGGATTAGTGTGTAAATATTTTTCTTGTATTTTATCGTATTTTTTTTAGATTTTTATCCTCTCGAAAACCACCAAAAAATTACAAAATCCCAAAAATCTGGTTTTCCATACACATGGAGAACCACCAAAAATGCCACTTCGCGCAGGTGACCTCTTTTCTCCTGGGTCCTTCATGAAAGTTATAGATCTCGACGAGACGAACAACTTTCGTGAAGGAAATTTTTCGATCCGAGGTCTCCTTCCATTTCTTTTCCCTTTTTCTTTATCTTTAATTTTTTGAAACCACGTGGCACTCCACGTTCTCTCTCTCTCTCTCCAGCCACCCCCGGGTAACGTGCCTAGCACGTGACCCCATTGTCACCTACCTCCAACCATTTCTTCCTCCCCCCTCCCCCCCTGCCGTTACCTCTTTTCCCCTTCCATAACCGCCGGCCTCCTCGCCTTGCACGCGTAACGGCCGCCGCCCCACCACCTCGCGATCGTTGCGTCCCCTGGTAACGCCCTCACCCTGGCTCCCTATAAAAGCTCGCCGGCCCCCACCTTCTCGACCATCCACCATCTCTGGAGCAAGTCCCTCGACGCCTTGGTGACAGCAAGGCGAGAGCACCCTTCGGCGTGATCCAACCGCCTTCTGGTGAGTTGCTTCGAGCTTCCAAGCTCGATTCCACTCCGGCAGCATCTAGTCGCTGTCGAGCCCCTTCCCAGGTAACCCTCCTTCTTCGTCCCTTCTCCGCTCAACTTCACCTTCCGTTGGCCTCGCAAAGGCCGGGACCCTCTTTTCATCGCCGTCCCCAGTCCCCTTCCTTTCCGTTGTTTCGTTTTGGGCTAACTTTGCAGGTCCAGCCATCGTGCGGAGGTGCCGCCTCGCCGTTGCGCCTCAGCCTTCGTGCCTCGATGCTGCCTCGTCACTCCGCCTCCTTCAGACCTCGTCGAACGAGCCTCGGTCGGCCGAGGCGCGATCGCTACCACCTTGCATGGCTTCAGCCTCCGCACCTCCGCCTGCCGCCTCGCCCTCCGCGCGTCCTTTGCTCGGCCGTGTGTCGGCCGAGCGTCTCCATCGACAACCGCCACCGCCTCGCCGGCTCCGCTCACCGCTCAGCCCCAGCGCCTCCATCTACCGTTGGATTAGGGGCCAACCCTTGATCCAACGGTCCCAGTCGAGCCCCCCCCCCCCCCCCCCCCCCGAGCCTCGGCCCCAGCCTCAAGGCTCAGGGTCCCCAAAGCGACGTAGGCCTGCCACATAGGCTCGGGCGCCCGAGCCTCAGCCTCGCCATCCAAGCCTCAGCCTCGTGGTCCGAGCCTCTGGTTCATCGTCCAAGCCTCTGCTCCGGGTCACCTGAGCCTTTGCCCCGTCTCCGAACATGCGTTGGGAAAATTGCACTGAAGCCCCTGAAAGTTTTTGAAATTGCAAATATACCCCCCGCCACGGGTAAATTACGTCCGACCCCTCCAACTTTTATTAATTACAGATAAGCCCTTCCCCAGACCATTTTGAAGGAAAAACTTTATTTAATTACATTTTAGTCCCTGAAATTTTCATTTCATCATATATTTTCAATACGAACTCTATTTTTTGCATACAATATGTCATTTTAAAGTTATTTTCATGCTCTACCATTTAACATATCTTGTGAACATATTTGAGGTTGTCTATTAATTATCACTTAGCATAATTTGTGGATAGATCTGAAGTTGTCTATTGATATTTATTATTTGAGGATCTCTGTTGACATATGCAGGCTGAGTTTGACATATCTGTGCCACAATTACCTTGGAAAAATTGATGATTTCTTTTGCAGGAGCGCGACTGAGGACTTTACCTTGAATAATTCCTTTGAATCATTGATTACAATATTTGAGGATTTAAATCACATTATCTCAAGGATAGATTCTATGCTTAGTTATTCTCATGGATTGATTATGCTTGCAATCTGGGATTAATTCTGAATATTTGTCTTGACCTATATCTATTGATCTGTGATAAATATCAAGAACATTGATTAACATATTATTGAGCAAAAATCTTAATCTCAGATCATGTGCTGCACTGTTTGTCTATGTATTTTTCACATCTCATTGCATTGTATATTTTTCAACACAGAAATTAATCGAACGTTTATTAATTATTTAATTTAATTTAAAACCGTACAACTAAGAATCTCCTTTCCCTGTGTTTGACCTTGGTAGACCTGCTAAGTAAAAATATTCCACAACATTCAAGGATTGCGGTATTTTGATCGATCGAAATTCGTCTCCTATACTACAATTCATCATTATTAAAGAGGTGGATTTCACGTTCATCAAGGCCAAAGTGATAGAATAAAGGTGATGAAATGGAGATTCATCAAGTACCGTCATCCACAGCCGTATCATCAGTAAGTGGCTGGACATCAACAGTACCCCCCTCCTCCTTATCAATAGTATCAGCTTCCTCCTCCTCCAAAGCAATACCAGCAGTCATAACCTCAACTTTCCAACCATTAGCAACAACGTGTTCTGCACGTTGAAACTTCTGAGGCAATTCTAGTGAACCCACCCCTGGATTGCTTGGCCCAACTCGTTAAGGGTCTAGCAGAGATGACAAGAAGCTCGACGACCTGACTGCAACTAAACCTCCTATTCCGGCATAAGTTGAAGCAAATCCCAATAATTTTAAAAGAAAAGAGCAGGTAGAATGTGATGTCTCTTCTGTTGCTGTAGAATCGGATGAATGTAATATTACTTTATCTAATGCTTTCACTCTCAGGAGTGATAGGACTTTGCCTCCATCTACCGCAAATAAAGGAAAGAATAAAGCTTTGGGAGGTGAATCGTCACCTGCATTATCCTCGTCGGCTACAAGTTCAGATGGGGAAAAAGAAGGAGGGGGAGCCATGCCAATTGTCACCTACCATCACCTCCACCAACCAAAAAATTCAGAAAAATCAAAAAGACCAAAAAGATGCTCACTGTCAACGTGAAGCTGTGCAGTTGTGGAAGAGCCAACATCAACAGACGATCTAGAACCAGCCGACGGAGCATAGATTGCGCTTTTTGCTTGTCCACCAGCAACAACACCCTCGTCTACAACACGTACACCTTTTTACGATCTGGATGTACAAAATATTATGGACAAGAATTCTGTTGTAAATAAGACATCTGCTTTTGATTTCAGCTCTGTAAATATTCATTTTCCAGATGAAATAAAAAACCCCAAAAAATTTGTAAAAAGAAAAAGTATATCATCTGATCTTGGAGTTGTGGATATTCTTAGCAATCTAACTATTGAGATACCTTTGATGAGAGATACCTTTGATGAAATCCATAGAGTTCATGCCCGTTGAGAAGAAAGGCTTGATGGAGGCATGCACAAACAAGCGTCGGCCAACCCGTAACAACAGATGCCAGCAAGTGGGGAAACACGTCCTTACCATGGCTATAGTAGCAACCATCAACAATCTCCCGCAAAAGAAGCAAGACAAAGGGGCACCTTTGATCAGATGCGAAATTTTCGACCAAGTCTTCAAGCGAACCCTTCTTGACAGTGATTCTTCTATCAACCTCTTGCCCTCATGATTACTGCAATAATTCAGGTTGGGTCCATTGAAGCAGACACACATGATCCTTCAGTTCATGGATCGATCCATCAAGCGACCCCGAGGTTTGTTGGAAGACGTTGTGGTAAAGGCGCATGATATGCAATTTCCCATTGATTCTGTGGTCCTTGATATGGACTCCCCTGCACCATTATTTCAGGCCCCTATTATCCTTGGATGGCCATTTTTGTGCACCGCAGAGGCTGTGGTTGACTATGGGTCTGGCAAGATCACATTCAGCTCGAGCAATCACCGAGTTACAATAAGCATGGTCAGCGAGTCGAAAGTCATATCTGATGAAAGTCATGCAGTACCACCTGGAGCAGACTGTGACTTTATTGCAGAAATCAAAGATGCATAACTCTCTCTCTAAATGACACTTGGACCCTGGAAATCCTCTCTTATGAGGAGGATTGGGAAAGCCCAGTTGATACAAGCTCCGATGGCACTTGGGAGACGGAATCCAAATTATTGATGCATATCTTTGATTCAGATGATTCATTCCAGCCCAAACATGACGAATTCATTGATAATCTGTTTGGCACATTCCCAGTCAAATAACAAGCCACCGAGGTGATGATGAATCCACATTTCGTCATCTTTATTCTATCATTTTGGCACCAAAAACCCTACCAAATGCTTGTAAATAGCATTAAATATAGCATCTTAGCATTCATGTATGTACCTGTAAATAGTGTATAAAATATTGTAATTAAAGACAAAATTATAGAATAAATAAAAGAAAATAAAAAGAATAAAAATATTGTAAATATTTTATGACCCAAACCCCGAGACCTAGGCATCTTGATGAATAGGTCGACAAGGAATAAAGTAGGGGGAGATAAGGGCCAGAATACCTAGTAATTCCATTCATTCTTTTTCATTTTGGGACCTATTTTTGGTTCCACTTTTTATACATCAAATAAAGAAACTTTGTACATGAAAGTTGTAAGTAAATTAATAAAGAAAAATACAAAATTGATTTCACTGAAAAATAATACACAGATAAAAAGTTATGGTCTGAATAAAAATCCAGAATCCTAAATTCCAGACCCGTATCTCACAACTGAAAACTCCAAATGCAGCAAACTCACCTTTAATTGTATATAGAATAAAATAAGCTATTTAATGGTGGTGGTTTCGCATTTGGCGGAGCTACGGTTTGAAAGTTGAGTTTTGGACCCTCATTGTACAACTGTACAGATTAAAATATTCGTTTTAATATTTATTTAATATTTTTGTATTTTTATATTTTTATAATTATGTAAATATTACTTATAATAATTATGTACATTAAAATCAGAATAAAAATGCAAAGAAAACTCAAAATAAAATATATGTATATAAACTACACAGGTATTATACCTATATACAAACCTATACAACACACTCTTATAATTTATTAATTATACAAAATAAATTAGAAAAATAAAATAAAAATATATGTGTGTATATAAAAGTATTTTATAATTTTATAAAATAATAAACAAAAGTAATAAAATTAAAATACACAGAATAAAAATAAAAGACTAAAATATATAGGTATTATACCTATAAAGGGCTAAAAAGTAAACTCATAAAAATATACCTCATAAAATAAATTAAAAATCATAATAAAATACTGCATAAAATAACGAATATTTTTTATTTTATAATCATAATTTAATTCGGCCTTTTTCAATTTTTAAATGAATTAATAAAAGATTTAATCAGGGTTTTTCCTGGTTGGTCCACGTGGACCAACCAGGCGCAAGCCCTAGTTGACTCTGGTCAACTAGGTGTCCTAGACCCCGGTCAGCTCTGCCAGCCTCGTTTTTGACCCATCTTGGTGGATTTTTCGAGGCCAGATCTTGCATGTTTTGGTGATGAATCCTTCTGCAAAGATGTTCATCGACCGTCCCTCTAGCTCGCCCATGAATAACCTTGGTCTTTGGACCCAAGATTTGCGAGATATTCGTTGATCTTTGAATCCCTGTCACCTCGGGTCAACCCAAATATAAGGAACCCCCGACTTCGAATTTGATTTCGAGTCCCTTCGGTCCACCCATCGCCGCATCTCTTGTGCTCTGAAGCTTCCTGGAGGTGACAGATCCACCGCAAGCTCCTCAGCCAAGGCGTACGAGGTCGGAGGCGCCTCCACCACCTCCCGCAACACCGGCGGTTGAGGTACCCCTCCCTCCGATTTACACCGTCGAGGAAGCCATCTCCCCTCTTTATTTTTCGTTCTTTAGCTTAGCCATAGTCGTAGGAGCAAAAGCCCTCAAGAAATTTTGGATTTCATCGTCTAATTCGCCAAATTTCATCTCTCACCAAAGCGCACCTCCGGCCGAGCATCGCCGCATCGTCTTGTGCCTCGTTTCCATCCTCCACGGAGTCCAGGCACTTTGCCCTGGACTCTATCACCTTCTTTTGTAGGTTCACGCATGAAAATGACACCTGGGAGCAATTTTGGGGTTCGTCGGAGTATCCTGGAGCTCCCGAGCTCCGCCGCTGTCGTAGGCGAAGACCACCTCCTTCCCGGCCATTTTGAAGCTCTCTAGACATAGAGAACGCCTGCAGGAAGCGATCGGGGCCATTTTGAGGCCTTAACGCCGACGAAGAAGGACGGGGGAGGTCGCGGAAGTTCGTCGTCGCCGGCCTTCTTCCGCGTTCTTCCTCTCGATCTTGCAGCCGTTGGATCTCGAAGGCAGCCCAGATCGCATAGCCACCGTCCGATTCCCCATCACCTCAACCGTTCGATCAATCAAGGGGGATCTAATCCGGACGTCCATTCGCCGAACCGTCATCAAGCTACCCCGTGCCGCCATGTGGCAAGTGGGGAACTCTCCACCGTTGGATCGTCTTGGCGAGGGTATTATGCAGAGCCACCCTCGCTATTTTTGTTTTTTTAGTCCTGAATTTTATTTAGTAGTTTAAATATTTTGTAAATTTTGCAAAAAGACCCTCGAACTTTCAGCATTTACACATAAGTCCTCCGCCACGTCACCTCACGTGACCTGTTCACGTGAGGTGTGGGCATTTTGTAAAGAGGCCCTCGGCCTTTTTATTTATTTCGTTTTAATACCAGAACTTGTAATTTAGTGTTATCTTTTTTAAATTGCATGTAAGCCCTTAGGCTTTGTTGAAATTTCATTCCAGCCCTTGTCAGGCGCGTGCAAGTCACGCGCCCTGGTGGGAAAATTGCTGCGACACCCCTGCGGGTTTGATAATTTATATTTGGTCCTGGAAATTAAATATTCAGTGTTAACTTTTGTGGAAAATTGCTTGGATGCCCCTGGAATTTTGTCTATTTGCATATATACCTCTGCTAGGCTGTCATATTTTTGTGAACTTGTCTTATTTATTTGGAGCCTCTTTTTAAATCGAAAATTCTCAAAAATTAAACTTAATCTCCTGTTAACTTGTACTTCCACGCCATATTTTTAGTTTTTAATTTTATTGCATTTTTAATATTTGTTAAAAATCAAGAACATGCTTTTTATCTACTGTCTAGCTTAGAAAATACCAAAAAAATTAAAATACCTCAAGAAATTCCAAAAAAATTCCCTACTGTCTATTTTATCATATTTTAGTGTCAGTCCAAAAATCACTAAAAATTGCAAAAGAAAAACCTTAAAAATTCTAAAATACCTAAAAACTTCAAAAAAATCTAAAAAATTGTAGAAAACTCCAAAAATTACAAACTCAAGCTCTGTAGTTTCCTCTTTTTATCGTCTTTATTTAAAAATAGTTTGGAAAATTTTGTGGTTGTTTGATATTTTTAATTCCCATTTTACCCTCAGCCAGTAGCTAATTCCCTATTTAGGTTTATTTCAGTGTTTAAAATACCAAAAATATTTTGAAAAATATCCAAAAATCACAAAAATAGTAGAAAATTATAAAAATACAAAAAGATTTTATTTCTAATTTTTTTGACTATTTTTGCATATTTTTATAAATATTTTATCACTCCTTTTATTACCTTATTTATATATTCCAATATTGAAAAAAAATATAAAATATAAAATTATAAAAATCAGAAAATTAAAAATCAAAATACAAAATTAAAAATTAATTAAAAAATTATTAAAACCCCACAAAATAATTTGCTTGCATAGTGTGGACACATTTCACACTCACACACACACATTTGTCTGAACTACCTTGTTTGCTCCCTGTGTTCGAACTCTCTGCATACTTGTCCTATACATCTTTTGTGCAGAGTTAAAAATAAATTTTAACTCCACATTTATTTCTTAATTGCTTGATCTATAGTGTGGTATAATTGTTGATTTTAGTTGAGATTTTGTGTGGTCAACACACCGACTGAGTTCCCGCTTTGTGTAGAACTTACGACCACCGAATTTTGGCTAAATCAAATGGCGTCGTTACCGAGGAGCAACAGCGAGTAGTTCATCTTTTTGTCTGTTTGTGTTTGTTGTCTACCATTGCTCCATTTCATCTCTCTTTTGATTTTGATATATACTGTTGAGCTTTCTGACATTCTTTTTCTTGTCTTCTGGCGAGGGACCGCGGAGCGAGGTGGATCGCCTAGGGGATCCGAAGCAACCACGTGAGGCGGAAGCCGGCTGTTCTTTAGCCAAGCTGGCAGCAGAGAGCAGGAGAGAGAGAGAGAGCAGTAGATAGCTTGCATTTTATTTTTGTGAGAGAGTGATTAATTTGTAATAATACAGGACTTGGACACTCAGACTACCGGGCCTAATTTCCGGGTGTTTGTTCACCCGGGGCTCACCGCGGCTTTTATCGCGCTTTCCGATTGTCATTTTCCGGTTTTGTTTTCATTTACATTTCTTTTGTGGATTGAGCCCTTAGTTGTAGGCCTTGCTTGTTCGATTAAATTAGGTCCAAACACACTAAAAATAAATTGCATGCACCTATAGCTCGCAGTTGGACTTAGTTTAATTAAACAGTCAATTCACTTATCTTTGATCCGCGCGCTGCGAGCTCATCCCGCCAAGCGCTTCTCCTAAACTCGATGTGTCGAGAGAAGGAGGGGTGAGCCTAGACCGGACCTTAGGATTGGAGATCGGTGATTGACTCGTGGTTCTTAACGCTAGAAGTTGCCTACCTTAGGACGATTTCCGCATTGCATACCGACATATAGATTAGGTTTATAAATTTCTGCTTTGCATCCCGCATGGAGAGAGCTGGGATTCGTTGTAAGTCTTCTTACTTTGCATCCATCATTTAGGCACAAAGGTGAGATTTCCACCTTGGTGTCGACTTGCATCGGCTTTTCCGACTCTATTCTCCCTCTGTTTTTGGATAAAGTAGGATCAAGAAAATACAAAAACCGTTAGGGGCTTGTTTGAATCTACTCAAAAGAAGCGATAACACCAAAAAAATTATAATGGGGACTGCTAAGAAAACCTTGACCAAAAATAAAATCGGTAATTGGATTCATTGATTGGGGAGAGTAACACCCTCACTTGTATTCAGGTTGCATGGGAAGGTCTCCTTCCAAGTGAGCAGAGTGCTTCGTAAGGATTAGAGCCCAAATCCCAACTTGTGGCAGCCTTGTGTATCGCCTGGATTTCCGAAGTATTGGCGCTACTATCGTACGTAGGCGAGTAGGGCTTGGTCGCCATTGGTTACTCACTATTGTGTGAGCACCGACCTTGTCCGAAGTACCGAGCATAGGCCACGCCTTCACGGGTGTGTCTGTCTCACCGTCTGCGTCCGAGTAGGATCTTGCACGCTCACAGGTGATTCTGTTGCGAGCGAGATCCGCAGTATCGGTTTCGCCTATTGGCTTCCTCTCTTATTCTTTGGCTGAGTAGGGATCCAGGAAGGGTTACAAGGACCTTAAAAAGCGCAAGTTACAGGTTACACAGGAGGAGGACAAGTACGGGAATACTTTTCCGACAGTACTCTCTCTCCTTTAGGCGTAGCGCTCTAAGGACCCGTGACAAGATTAATTCTTGAATTCAAGCTAAAATCGACAAGATAAAAGCCGAACCTTCACGGCTTTATGTGTTGAGTTGGTGAACTCACCCCTGTTTTGTGTTTGATTGCTAGTTTTTTTTAGGTCAAGATAAAAAATACAACACAATTGTGCGCAATTTTGCTTCCCATTTCTTCCTTCTCCACCTTGCTCTTCCCAATAATCAAGATGATGGGACGGAGGTCTCTTAGGCCGACTTTGTCAGCACCGCTATCCAGCACTCCTCCCCATTCATCTAGGACAACCTCGGAGAGTCCGCTCTCCGAGCCTGAGTTCACATCCACCCTGTTCCCCCTCGACCACCCTTCCCATTCTCCTTCTCTCAGTCCAATAGTTTCAGAATTCAGTGCATCACAGAGCTCAGATCATTCGACAGCACCTGAGATGGCCTCTTTTGCTTTTTCAGAGAATCCCGACATGGCAGACAGAGGAGAGCACCCAGATGACCATGATCACCCTCCTTTCTTATTCGATCAAGCGGCCATCAACAATTCCTTGCTAACTTCCCTGGAGACAATGCAGAGGCAGATCCGCGATCAGGGAACCTTCATGGGTGATCTCATGAGAGAAATTGCACAGATGAGAGAAAACCGACCTGGGGGCGGTGGCGGTGGTGGAGGAGGAGGACCTGATGCAGGAGGAGGTGATCCCGACGCTGAGAGGCCGCCGCAGACCATCATGCGAGAATTGCATAACCCAGCAGCGTCCCTTACACATCGGTGGATCAGACTTCCGCCTATCCATGGAGATTTCGAGCTTCGGCCCCATACTATTCAGCTTCTACCCAAATTCCATGGGTTGCCGACCGAAGAGCCACACCTCCACCTCCAAGAGTTCGAGATGATATGCAGCACGATCCATGATAGGTTGATGACTGAGGACACGATCAAGATGATCGCCTTTCCATTCTCCTTGGTTGACAGAGCCGCATACTGGCTCAAGCACTTGGGGCGATTCATCGACACTTGGGCAGATCTCCAGACCGCATACTTGAAGAAGTACTACCCTCTCGGCCGGACTAATGCAGCCAGAGCCATGATCAACAACTTTGTCATGATCCCGAATGAGCAATTTCATGAAGCTTGGGATCGATTCCGAGAGCTCATCGACCGGTGTCCACATCACGATATCTCCAATCCCAAGCTAGTTCAAAGCTTCTTTTGTGGGCTGACACCGGAGCTACATGGGCTAGTGAACGCCTCTTGCGGTGGGTCATACTTTTCCAAGGGTGAAGACGACGTCTGGGCCATCTACGAGGGCATGGCAGAGAATTCAACCGTGATGGCCGAGGCCCGTGTTTACACACAACAGAAGCCCCCACAAGGAGCGGGATCATTCCAGAGGATCGCCCGCATCGATGCCGGTCCTAACACATCGTCGGCAGCCGCAGCCCAAGCTGAATCAGCCGCAGCTGACATGGGAATCATCAGTGAGAAACTAGACCGCCTCGAGATCCTCGAGAAGAAACAGATGCAAGGCATGGCCCAAATGGACCAGATCGCCAAAACCATGAGTGACCTGAAGACGCAAATCCTTTGCGTCCAGGAGGCACAAACTCATTCCCAGCTAGGGCTGTCAGGAAAGCTCGAACTCGACGAGTTCAACTCGGGCTCGATTCGTTAAGGGCTCGCGAGTCGGACTCGAAACCTTAACGAGCCCGAGCTCGAGTTGGGTTCTATGGCTCGTTAGCTTATCGAGTCGAGTCCGAGTTGGGCATTGTTCAACTCAGAAACTCGACTCGCTAACTCATTTTCCATCTTAATAAAAAATTAAAAACATATATACCGAAACTTCCACATTGAGTTTGATATGAAAGAGATGTTAACATTTTTCTTGTCCAAAAAGCTATAGAAAAGAGTATAAAAAATCAAAATTACAAATGTCATTTACATAATTTAATGTATAAAATGGAACAACAACTCATTAAGAGGTTCATGAGCCTGCTCATTTTGAGGCTCGTGAGCCAGCTCAGAAACTCATGACTCGATAAGAGGCTCATGAGATAGCTCATTTTGAGGCTCGTGAGCCAACTCAGAAACTCGTGGCTCGATAAGCAGCTCGTGAGTCAACTCGAACTCAACGAGTTCGAGTTCGAGTTGGCGATCCAGGGCTCGACCCTTATCGAGCCCGAGTTCGAGCTGTATGTTTCTTATCGAGTTCGAGTTCGAGTTGAAGCCAACTCGGCTCGTTGAACTCGATAGACACCCCTATTCCCAGCAGCCTCCCAGGTCACGGGCCGACCCCAGCAGTAGCAGTTCCAACCAACCCTCTACCTCGCACCGCCAGGTGAATCATATCCAGGCAGATCCAGTTCCACTGCTACAGTACTACCTAGTGCATCCGCCATCTCCAGACACTCAGATGGTGGTCTATCAGCCAGAGCAGCCACTGGCAGTTCTCCCTCCACCCTCCTTCGAGCAGGAACCATTGATGGAAGTCAATGGGATTTGGTACGACCGGTACCCTCAACCTGGGATTCGTCGTGATCACCCAGGATTCCGTTGGGGCAACGGTGGCTCCTCATCCCAGCAGCAGAATCCCGCTCAAGGACAGCAGAGCAGCCAACAGCAACAGCAACACCAGCAGCCCCAGTATGCCCAGCAGCAACAATATCAGAGTGCTCCTCGTCCCGCTTATCAGGGTCAGCAGTGGAGGCAGCGACAACAGCCTCATCAGTTTTATCCCCATCCTCCGCAGTACCAGCAGCAGCAGCAGCAACCTCATTTCCCGCAAGGGAACCCATCCGGTTCTCAGGCCCCTGCTTTTGAGAACCCAGCTTTAGATGATCTTTCCCGCTTGCTATCCGAACAGCGAGCATACTTCAGGCAAGAAATGGATGAATTCCGACAGGAGATGAGGGAAATCATCAAAGGCAAGGCCTCCATACCCGCTCAGATTGAACCCAACCCGAACAATCTGAAAAGGAAGTCTGAGCAGGTAGAGTTTACAGAGGATACCTCTCCTAGTGACTATTTGAGTGACATGTCTCTTTCTTTGTATGATGCTGATTTTGTGACTACTAGGAGCGGTAGGATGCCAGCCGGCGGTGCCTCTTCTGAGCGACAACCACCAGCTGAACCAGGAGCGCCAGAGGAGCAGAGTAGCGGTGCTGATGCCGCTAATGATGATGTTGAAGACGGTGGTGCTGAGGCCACCAATGATGGAGATCCAGACGACGGTACTGAGGCCGTCGTGATACCAGATGCAGACGGTGGTGCTGATGCCACCATTTTTGATGCAGAGCCAGAGCACGGTGTTGATGCCGCGAACACAGTTGCCAGTGGTGGTACTGAGGCCACCACATCTACTTTTGTTGAGCCTCCTCTGTGATGTTGCCACCTTTTGTATCTATGGACTGTGGTAACAAAAGAAAATCAAAAATATGAATAAAGGAAAGGTTTCTGTTCACATTGCGGATCCATATGTGTTGCATGATGATGATTGTATGGATTCTCCTCCTTCACAGGCACATGGACCTATTCCTAGCCCTCCATCTGTGAAGGCCCCTACCATCCCCTTCCCTGAGGCACTCCGCCGAGCGAAGGGGAATAAAAGAGAAAATCCAAAAAAAGATCAACAGATGGAGTTCAGCAATCAGATGATTGACAGGTTCCACATTCAGCTGACTCTACAAGAAGCACTTGAGCACATCCCCCTCTTCAAAAAGAACCTGAAAGAGAAGACCACAGTCCGCAGGAAGAGGAGGAACCACAGAGATCAGATCCATGTGCTCACTCATTCCACTTGCTACACCATTCAGAACAAACTTCCAGCCAAGCGACCAGACGCAGGAGCTCCCTATGTCAGATGCGAGATTCAAGAGAAGCAGTTTGATTGTACTCTGTTAGACAGCGACTCTTCAATTAACCTTCTTCCGGCAACCTTACTCAACCGATTCGAGTTTGTTCCTCTTCTTAGGAGCAGGACAGTCCTTCAGTTTGCCGATAGGTCGACTAAGAGGCTGAAGGGGTTATTGAAAGACGTGATTGTTACCATTCAGGGCCTGAAATTCCCTGTGGACTTCGTGGTGTTGGACATGGAGATCCCTGAGTCGGTAACTGATGCCTCCATCATTCTCGGACGTCCATTCTTGGCCACAGCCAAGGTGGTAACCGATCATGACAGTGGGAAGGTATGCTTTCGCGTAGAGGGCGAAACCATACAAATAGAGACGATCAAGGAAACCAGAGACAGAGAGTTAGAATGCTCGGAGCAGTCAAGTGAAGCTACGCAGACGACAGAGGACGAGCTAGACATCCACCAGGAGTGCGATTTTGTGATGACAGATGATGAATCCAACTGGAAAGATCCTGTAGCACCGACCCTCGCCTTGCCTACAGATTCACTATATCTCAAGCTCATGGCAGTCGAGAGCCGGGAGAGCACATCCCTGGATGAGGATACACTTGAGGCTGACAGTGTTGGGATGAGTGGTGCTGATGATTTTCATTCTTGCTCATCTTCTTCTGATCCCTTGGATTCAGACATTGACTGGGATGATTTTGATGACTATTTGCCTTGTCTGATTCCTTCTGAGTAAACAGCCATGACAGAGTGCGAGCCAGTGCAGTGTATTGATGATTCAGCAGGCCGCCCTTCGTCGGATATTCATGCAGAGCGAGAGTTCTCCCACGCAGACCTGGTAGCTTTTACACAGACATATCAGAAGTCAGATCTACCACCTTCCAGTTGTCCAGAATTGAAGCCTCTGCCGCAGTCGTTGAAGTATAGATTCCTTGCGGGTGAGCCCGATATGCACCCAGTCATTATCTCAGCAGATTTGACTGGAGAGCAAGAATCTCGTCTGATGGAGGTTCTTGAAAGAAACCGCAAGGCAATAGGATGGAGTATAGCTGATCTCCAGGGGATTAGTCCGGCTCTGTGCTCTCACCACATCTATCTTGAGGATGACACTAGGCCGTCACGTGAGTTCCAGCGGCGGCTGAACCCGAATCTTCGAGACGTAGTCATGAAAGAAATTTCGAAGTGGTGGAGCACCGATTTTATCTACCCCATCTCCGACTCTAAATGGGTTAGTCTGTTGCATGTGGTACCCAAGAAGACGGGTATCACCACAGTTGTCAATGAGTCTGGAGAGGAGATCGCTACCAGAGTACCCACTTCTTGGAGGGTCTGTGTGGATGATAAACGCGGAGATCGACGGTCTTAAGTTCAACACAAAGCATGAACTCAGTCGAAGTGTCGACCAATCAAAATCCGCATTTAATCAACAATTAACCCACACTAAGATCAATGAATTAGAACTAATGCGGAGTTAAAATTTATTTTTAACTCTACATAAAAGATGTATAGGTGCAAGTATGTAGAGAGTTCGAACACAGGGAACAAGCAGGGTAGTTCAAGCAAAAATGCTAAAGTGTGTGTGTGATGTGTGAAGTGTCTACACTAAGCAAACAAGCAAATGAATTTTTGTGGGTTTTTTAATTTTTAATTTTTTTTATTTAATTTTTAATTTTGTATTTTGATTTTTAATTTTCTGATTTTTATATTTTATATTTTATATTTTTTTATTTCTTTTTTCAATATTGGATAATAAAGACAATATAATAAAAGGCAAGCTAAAATATTTATAAAAATGTGCAAAAATACTCAAAAATTCAGAAATAAAATGTTTTTGGTATTTTTATAATTTTCTACTGTTTTGTGATTTTTTGGGGGTTTTTCAAGGTGTTTTTGATATTTTTAAATACTGAAATAAGAGAAAACAGTGGAAATAAGGCTGGCTGGGACAAAAATGCAAATTAAAAATAGCAACCAGTAACTCAAAATTTTCACACTATTTTTCACATAAAAAGGACAAAATAAGGAACAAACAGAAACTGAGTTTTTGATTTTTGGAGTTTTCTACTATTTTTTATAATTTTTTGAAGTTTTTGAGTGTTTTTAAATTTTTAGTGTTTTTCTTTTGAGATTTTTAATGATTTTTGGACTGACACTAAAAGATGATAAAATAGACAGTAGGTAATTTTTTGGAATTTTTAGAGGTGTATTAATATTTTTTTGGTATTTTCTAAGCTAGACAGTACACAAAATAGATGTTTTTGATTTTTAATAAATATAAAAATAAAATAAAATCAAAAACTAAATAGATGGCGTCAAAGTACACGCGTCCAGATACTTAAGTCTATTTTTGTGAAATTTTTGGAGTTAAAATGATAGGCTAAATAATTAGAGCAAACATCCAAACATTAAACAGTCCTGGCAGGGGTATATGTGCAATATCAGAAACATCCAGGGGCATACATGCAATTTTCCATAAAAATATACACTGTATATTCAATTTTTAGCACCAAAAGTTAATTACAAAAGTCGCCTGGGCCTCTTAGCAATTTTCCCACCAGGGCGCGTGACTTGCACGCGCCTGGGAAGGACTGAAATGTAATTTGTTGAAACCCTGGGGGCCTACTTGCAAAATACCCAAAAAGTTTACACGTGCTGCAATAGTTTTAGGACTAAAACAAAATACACAAACGTACGGGGGTTCCTCTGCAAAATGCCCACACCTCACGTGTACAGGTCACGTGAGGTGACGTGGCTGAGGACCTAAGTGCAAATACTGAAAGTACGGGGGTATTTATGCAAATATTACAAAACTTTTACACTACAGACAAAAGTTTGAGTACTAAATATTAAATACAAAAATTGCGAGGGTTGGGATGCAAAATACCCTCGCTCGGGCGCTCCGATGACGACACGTGGCTCGAATCCAACGGCTGGTGGCTAAGCGCGATCCAGCGGCTGGGAGCGAGCCAGTAATCCACGTGGCAGCTTGGGAACGGCCGATGACGGTTCGCACCGACGTCTGAGATTAGATCTCGTAAAGAGATCCAACGATGGCTGGGCGAGGCAGATCGGACGGTCGACACGCGATCTGGAGCTGCGGCTCGATTGGACGGTGGAGACGCGAGGAGGAAGAACAGGGAAGAAGGCCGGCGGAGGCGAACTTCCCCGACTCCGATCTCGCTACTCAGGCGGTGGATGGGCTCCAAAATGGAGCTGCAGGCTCCTGGAAGGTCCTTCTATGGACTGGATGGCTCGGATTCGCCGGAGGAGCGTCGAGGTGCTGGCGCGAAGGCGGCGGAGCTTGGCGCTCCAGATATCTCCGGCGAGGAATCAAAATGGCCCTCCAGGTGCTTTCAAGGGTCTTTGACCTGCAAAAAGTTGTGAAAAGGCCCAGGGCAAATTGCCTGGGCCTCGCGGAGGCGTAGGGACGTGTGCGACGAGGTGGCGGCGAACGGCCGGAGGTGCGCTCCGGCCAAAGTGGGTGATCGAGCGATTCAGATGATGGAATTTCGATTTTTTGGGGGATATTGATCCTACGGCTAGCAGGAGTTAAATGCAAGAAATAAATAAGCGGGGCGAGCCCTCGATGGCCGGAGCCAGAGGGAAAATAGGTACCTCGACCGGCGACTTCGCGGGAGGTGGTGGAGGCTCCCTCGACTTCGCGCGCCTTGGCTGAAGGGCTGGCGGTGGAGCTGTCACCTCCACGGAGCTCAGGAGCACGATGGTGGCGCTGAAGGGTGGACCAAGGGGACTCGAATTCGAAATGGAAGAGGGGGAGTTGGTTTTAAGTGGTTTGACCCGAGGTGACAGGGGTCCAAAGACCAAGGGATATCTTGCAAATCTTGGGTCCGACGACCCAGATTAAGCTCGGGCGAGTTAGGTAGATGGTTGGTGGACAATGTTGCAGAAGGATGCAACATGAAAAGATGAAAGAATCGGCTGGGAAAAAGCCACAAAGATGGCTCAAAAACCGAGCCTGACAAGGGCTACAGGGGGTAGGTCAGACTGTTGACCTAGGTCAACAGTCCTGGCCTCCTGGTTGGTCCACGTGGACCAACCAGGAAAAACCCTGGAAAAATATTTTATTAATTAAATTAAAAATAATAAATGGCCGAATTAATTAAAAGTTATAAAATAAAAAATGCTTAGAATTTTATGTAGTATTTTATTTTGATTTTTAATTATTTTTAGGAGTTATATTTTTACAAGTCACCTTTTTAACCCTATATAGGTATAATACCTATGTATTTTAGTATTTTATTTTTATTTTGGTATTTTATTTTCATTATTTTTATTTAGTATTTTATAAAATTGTAACATACTTTTATATACATAAATATATTTTTATTGTATATTTCTGTTATGTTTTGTATATTTAATAAAATACAAGTGTATTCTATACAGGTATAAATATGTGCAGTATGCCTATGTATTCTTTATATAGGTATTTTTATTTTTATTTTTCTTTGCATTTTATTTCAATTTTAATGCACATATGTATTATAAGTAATATTCACAAAATTATAAAAATATAAAAATGAATAAATAATGATATAAAGAATAAATTGAATATTTTATTCAGTACAAGTATACAACAGGGGTCCCAAAACTCAACTTTCAAACCGTAGCTCCGCCAAATGCGAAACCACCGCCATTGGATAGATTATTTATTCTATATACAATTAAAGGTGAGTTTGATGCATTTGAGTTGTCGTTTGTGAGATACGGGTCTGGGAAGTTGGGATTTTGGATTCTTATTCAGACCATATCTTTTTGTCTGTACATGATTTTATGTGAAATCAATTTTGTATTTTTCTTTATAAAATTATCTACAACTTTCATGTACAAGTTTCTTTATTTGATGTACAAAAAGTGGGACCAAAAATAGGTCCCAAAATGAATAAAGAATGAACAGGAAGTATAGGTATTATCTCTGTATTTCTGACCTTATCTCCCCCTACTTTATTCCTTGTCGACCTATTCATCAAGATGCCTAGGTCTCGGGGGTTTTGGGTCATAAAATATTTACAATATTTTATTCTTTTTCTTTTCTTTATTTATTCTATAATTTTGGCCTTAATTACAGTAATTTATACACCGTTGTGATGCACATGCATGGATGCTAAGATGCTCTATTTTAAGGGTATTTACAGGTATTTGCTAGGGTTTTTGGTGCCAAAATGATAGAATAAAGATGATGAAATGTGGATTCATCATCCCCCTATACTTTACCTTTGCTAGTCCTAGCAAACACTTATGCAATAAGTGCAAAAAGAAAAACAACGAAAAGAAAAAGAAGAACTTGGATTTTATCTGATTGTCAAATTTGTTTTCACAAAATCAAAGTTTGGAGCTTAAGTCGGACCTTTGGATTTTTAGTGCGGGCGGAACCTTAGTGAGAACCGTGTTTGAAATCCAACAGTCCTTGAGAATCCCAAAACTCTGTCCAAGTCTCCTCAATAGCCAGGTCAGAAATACTTCAACTCATACGCAAACTCTTACGATTATGAATCTGACTTGTACAGTGTAAGTGATGGTGGCTCTCCCCAACTAGAATGACAAAGAAACTGACTTCTCCAGTACGACAACCCAATGATTCCCCAATCCAGCAACTCCATCCTCGAGGAGCGGGGTATTCCCTTCTAAGTTCAAGTGGCAACCAGCTCAAGAGGAGGGGGTGAAGAGAAGAATGGACGGTAGCCAGTGTAGCTACCTATCCTTGGATGCAAGACCAGTGTAGTCAAGTCATCCTGCTGCAGGCTCACATATTTGATTTTGGAACTCAAGCTTGCTTATTGACTTTGTACATACTTGCAGGCTTTTTATTTTTGTACATGCCTGAACACACATTTTTTTTAATACTATTTACAGCAGCATTTACATAAGGAGTTTTTTCCCCTTGAGCCAGTAGACTATCCCTCTTTTGAAGCTTTATCGCAACCCACAGCCTCCTGTCTTTAGACTTCCTAATCACTGGACGGGTTGGGGTGCACTTCCCTCCCTAGAGGAGGACAAATGTTTCCACTTGTGTGCGTCTCATACCGGCAAATCCAATCCCCTCACCACTCCAACTGAGTTGAGCCATGTGAAAGGTGCAGGTGTCCAAGTTAGGTCATTATCATCAAGAGTCGTGCGTGTGCTCCGAAATACTCTACTTAGGCAGTCAAGAATCCATTGAACCACGTCCCGTGATCCTCAAAGAATTAAGTCAACTAGACCTGAAGTACCTCAAACCTGGTTCCTATAAGGTTCCTGTTATTAGGTAGAATTATAAGGTCCAATCAAGCTCCAATCTCCGGATTTTACTTAGACTCGTTCAACTATCAAACTCAATCCGAAAAAATGCGAATGCTATGCAATGCAATGCAGAAAATATTTTTGTGATGCAATTTTCAAGATTTTGAACTTTTTATGGATTTTTGAAAAGATGATGCATGCAGATGCATTTTTTTTGTATTTTTCAAAGAAATTTTTCAGATGTTTTTGGATTTTAATTTTGCAAATGTTTTTGGGATTTTTGATAACAAAAAGTTTTTGGCTGAAAACTAGGTTAAAATTTGTACACGGGAGTGCTTCTTATATATACAAGAAGTGGATTTTAAGAATTTACAGGGTAAGTGGTCAATTTTATACATATATATATAGTGGATTTTGGTGTGATGTGAATATTCCTCAAACTTATTTGAAAACAATCTACACACAATTTTGAAAACTATAGTCCAAAATAATTTTTACAAACATTTTACACACATTTGAAAACATTTTGCAAAGGCTTTCAAAACAGTATATATAGGTTTTTCAAATCATTTTTGCAACCATTTTTCAAACCATTTTGCAAATCATTTTTCAAACATTTTTATTTCACACAAAGAAAAGATGTTTTACAATCCACACATTTTGACACAGGTTGAAAACACGAAACAAAATATTTTCAAAATAGTTTTCAATAGATGTTCACAAGGATTTTCAAACTATTTTTCAAACATTTTGCAAAAAACATTTTCACCTGATTTATTAATCAGTAAATACAAAAAGAATTTGAGGAATGATCACATCTTTTTATTAAGTATTTTTAATGAATTTTACAGAATGATTAGCCATATTATTAGGGAAATACGAAAGTACGAGTTATGGCTAAAGTATATACGTAGTATATACGACCCCCCTATACTTAGCTTGAGCTATGTCCTCATAGATCGGAGAGAAAAGGGAAGACATAACTCGTACTAAGTATAGATAAGTCTAAAGAATAAATGAATGAATAAATGAGAAGTTGACCGTCCCCCCTATACTTAGGATCAAATAATCCTAAGTATAGCAGGCTGTACACAAGGCAGGGAGGGTCAAGGGTGGGAATGAACAGATCGTACTCAGATTGTCCCCCCCTATACTTAGGGTAAGATATCCCTAAGTATAGACAAGAAGAAGAGACAATGGAGAGGATCAAAAAGAATAGAAAAACTTGGGGTGCCAACCCCCCTATACTTAGGACAAAGTACGTCCTAAGTATGGAAAACTGTCTACAAGGGCGGCACCTTTTTGATAGATACAGAAAATAGAAAAGGAAAAGAAGAAAAGAAGAAAATAAGAAAATAAATCGACAGACAACAGGGTGATATGAACAAATGGATTTGTACAGCGGAAGATGGAATTGATCACCATGTATGAGATGTAGATGATGAGAGTCAAAGGACACATCTCATACCAGAAGAATGGGGGCAACGTCAATGGTCGGCGGATCATGATCAAGATAGAGTTTCAAGCGTTGACCATTGACGCGGAAGGTAGAGGAAGATGACGGTTCAGATATGTCGATGCTGCCATTGTCATGTACCTTCCTGACCACATATGGTCCTTTCCACTTGCTCTGCAATTTCCCTGGGAATAATTTCAGCCTGGAATCAAACAACCATACTCTCTGATCTGGCTCAAATTGTTTATGGCTGATATGCGAATCATGCCATGTCTTCACTTTTTCCTTGTACTGTAGGCTGTTGGAAAAGGCTGTATCTCTCAATTCTTCCAGGGCTGCCAATTCTGCTCTTCTTTGGTCTCCTACACTCTCGGGATCTAGAAGCAACTCAGTAACTTCCCAAAAAGATTTATGCTTGATCTCCACTGGCAAATGGCACGGCTTGCCATAGACGAGACGAAAGGGAGATGTTCCCAATGGATTCTTGAAAGAGGTCCGATAAGCCCACAAGACCGAGTCCAAAAGCTGTGACCAATCCTTTCGGTCTGGGCGGACAACTTTCTGCAAGATAGTCTTTATCTCCCTGTTCGATACTTCGGCAAGACCATTAGTCTGAGGGTGATAAGGAGTGGCAACCCGATGGTCAATGCCGAACTCGTCTGCAAGGGCCCTGACTTTGTCATTGATGAAGTGAGACCCCCCGTCTGAAATCAAGACTCTAGGTACACCGAACCGTGAAATGATATTTTTCCTCAAAAATTTGCAAACGGTTTTAGCATCTGCGGCTCGGGCGGGGATGGCCTCAACCCATCGGCTGACATAATCTACAGCGAGCAAAATATGCTCGAATCCCTGACTCTTAGGAAATGGGCCCATGAAATCAATCCCCCATGCATCAAAATCCTCACAGAAGTGAATGGGTTGCATGGGCATCATGTCTCTCTGTCCGCAGGTTCCCATTTTCTGACAGTCAGTACATCTCTTCACGAACTCATCAGAATCCTTGAAGAGAGTAGGCCACCACAGGCCGGATTGAAGCACCTTCTGTGCTGTCCTTTTTCCAGAATGATGTCCTCCTGCCTCAAGCTTGTGGCAGTATGTGAGGACGCTATGCTGCTCTTCTTGAGGAATGCACCTCCTCCAGATACTATCCCCTCCTTCATGATAAAGGACGGGATCCTCCCAATGGTAAAACTTGGCCTTAGCTAGGAAGGTCTCAAGTTTCTGCCTGGGCCAACCCTGAGGGACTGTCTTGGCAACAAGATAGTTTACAAAGTCAGCATACCACGGGAGTGAGGTGACAGCCAAGATCGCCTCATCTGGAAATGTCTCTGTGATAGGTGCGCTGGGCTCAGATTCCTCAAGATTCTCCAATCTGGAGAGATGATCCGCCACCACATTCTTGACTCCAGGCTTGTTCTTAATTTCAATATCAAATTCCTGGAGTAGAAGGATCCATCTGGTGAGACGTGCTTTGGCATCCTTCTTAGCCATTAAGTACCGGATGGCGGTATGATCAGTATAAATGGTCACTCTAGATCCGAGAATATACGATCGATACTTATCAAGAGCGAAAACTACGGCCAGCATCTCTTTCTCAGTCACAGTGTAATTCCGCTGCGCGGCATCCAAAGTACGGCTGGCGTAGTGAATGGCGAACGGTAAACCATCCCTCCTCTGTCCAAGCACAGCCCCAACGGCAAAATCTGAAACATCCGTCATGATCTCGAATGGGAGAGACCAATCGGGCGGCTGAAGGACAGGAGCTGAGACAACCATATTCTTGAGAGTCTCAAATGATTCAAGACACTTATCATTAACAATAAACTCGGTGTCTTTGGTGAGCAAGTCAGTAAGCGGTCGGGCAATTCGACTGAAGTCCTGAATGAACCGTCGGTAGAAACCGACATGCCCCAGAAAAGACCGTAACTGACGTAAATTGGACGACGGATTGAGTTTTCTGATGATATCCACCTTAGCCGGATCGACCTCCATGCCCCTGTTGGAGACGATATGACCAAGGACCGTCCCTTGAGTCATCATGAAATGACTCTTCTCCCAGGATAAAACTAGATTAACCTCAATGCAGCGCTTCAGCACACGGTCTAGGCAGTCAAGACAAGCATCGAACCCGTCGCCATAGACCGAGAAGTCATCCATGAAGACCTCTAAACAGTCACCCACCATGTCCGAGAAGATGGACAACATGCACCTTTGGAATGTCGCCGGAGCGTTACATAGACCAAAGGGCATCCGTCTGAAAGCATACGTCCCAAACGGACAGGTGAATGTCGTTTTCTCCTGGTCTTCGGGCGCAATGGCCACTTGATTATATCCAGAGTACCCATCAAGAAAGCAGTAATGACTCTTCCCGGCTAACCGCTCGATAATCTGATCAATGAAGGGAAGCGGGAAATGATCCTTCTTGGTGGCCTCATTCAATCGTCTGTAGTCCACACAGACCCTCCAAGAAGTTGGTACTCTGGTAGCGATCTCCTCTCCAGACTCATTGACAATTGTAGTGATACCCGTCTTCTAGGGTACCACATGTAACGGACTTACCCATTTGGAGTCAGAGATGGGATAGATGAAATCGGCGCTCCACCACTTGGAAATTTCTTTCATGACTACATCTCGAAGATTCGGGTTCAGCCGTCGTTGGAACTCACGTGACGGCTTAGCGTTATCCTCAAGATAAATGTGGTGAGAGCAAAGATTTGGGCTCAGCCCTTGGAGATCAGCTATACTCCAACCGATTGCCTTGCGGTTTCTTTCAAGAACCTCCATCAGACGAGATTCTTGTTCTCCAGTCAAATCTGCTGAGATAATGACTGGGTGCATTTCTGGCTCTCCAGCAAGGAATCTGTACTTCATTGACTGCGGCAGAGGTTTTCGTTCTGGGCAACTGGGAGGTGGCAGATCTGGCTTCTGATATGTCTGTGTAAATGCTACCAAGTCTGCATGTGAGAACTCTCGCTCTGCATGAATCTCTGACGAAGGGCGGCCCTCTGAATCAACGATAAACTGCACCGGCTCGCACTCTGTCATGGTTGTTGGCTCAGTAGGAATCAGACAAGGTAAATAGTCATCAAAGTCATCCCAATCAATGTTGAATCCGAGGGATCAGAAGATGATGAGCAAGATTGAAATTCCTCAGCACCACTCATCACAACACTGTCAGCCTCAGAGATATCCTCATCCAGGGATGTGCTCTCCCGGCTCTCGACTGCCATGAGCTTGAGATATAGAGAATCTGTAGGCAAGGCGAGGGTCGGTGCTACGGGATCTTTCCAGTTGGATTCATCATCAGTCATCTCAAAATCACAAACCTGGTGGATGTCTAGCTCCTCCTCTGTCATCTGCTCGGCTTCGCTGGACTGTTCTGAGCATTCTGCCTCTCTGGCTCTGATCTCGTCGATCGTCTCTATTTGTATGGTTTCGCCCTCTACGCAAAAACATACCTTCCCGCTATCGTGGTCGGTCACCGCCTTGGCTGTGGCCAAGAATGGACGTCCGAGAATGATGGGGGCATCGGTTACCGACTCAGGGATCTCCATGTCCAACACAACGAAGTCCACGGGGAATTACAGGCCCTGAATGGTAACGACCACGTCTTTCAATAACCCCTTCGGCCTCTTAATCGACCTATCAGCAAACTGAAGGACGGTTCTGCTTCGAAGAAGAGGGCCAAACTCGAACTGCTTGAGTAAGGCTGCCGGAAGGAGGTTAATTGAAGAGCCGCTGTCTAATAGAGTACGATCAAACTGCTGCTCCTGAATCTCACATCTGACATAGGGAGCTCCTGCGTCTGGTCGCTTGGCTGGCAATGTTTTCTGAATGGCGCAGCAAGTGTCATGAGTGAGCATATGGATTTGATCTCTGTGCCTCTTCTTCCTTCTGACAGTAGTTTTTCCTTTCAAATTCTTCTTGAAGAAGGGGATATGCTCAAATGCTTCTCGTAGAGTCAGCTGAATATGAAATCTGTCAATCATCTCGTTGCCGAACTCTACCTGTTGGCTCTTTTTTGGATTTTCTTTTTTATTCCCCTTCGCTCGGCGGAGTGCCTCAGGGAAGGGGATTGTAGGGGCCTCCTCAGATGGAGGACTAGGAATCGGTCCCTGTGCCTGTGAAGACGGAGAGTCCATACGATAATCATCATTCACCACATATGGATTCGTAATTTGAACAGAAACCTTTCCTTTATTCATATTTTTGTTTTTGTTTTTGTTCCCACAGTCTCTAGATACAAAATGTGGCAACATCACAGATGGCTCAACAAAAGTGGATGTGGTGGCCTCAGTACCATCACTAGCACCTGTCTTCGCGGCATCAGCACCACGCTCTGGTTCAGCATCCAAAATGGTGGCATCAGCACCACCGTCTGCATCTGGTATCACAACGGCATCAGCACCGTTGTCCTGGGCTCCATCATTGGTGGCATCAGCACCACCGTCTTCAACATCATCTGTAGCGGCATCAGCACCGCTCCTCTGCTCCTCTGGCGCTCCTGATTCTGCATCTGGCTGTCGCTCAGAAGAGGCGCTGCCGGCTGGCATCCTACCGCTCCTAGTAGTAACAAAATCAGCATCATAATAGGAATAAGACATGTCACTCAGATAATCACTAGGAGAGGTATCCTCTGTGAACTCTACCTGCTCAGATTTTCTTTTTAAATTATTAGGATTAGGTTCGATCTGAGCGGGTATGGCGGCCTTGCCTTTGATGAATTCCCGCATCTCCTGCCGGAACTCATCCATTTCTTGCCTGAAAGATGCTCGCTGTTCAGATAGCAAGTGGGCAAGATCATCAAGAGCAGGGTTCTCGAAGGCTGGACCCTGAGAACCGGACGTCTGTCCCTGCTGGAAATGGGGCTGCTGCTGCTGGTGTTGTTGCTGAAACTGGGGGGAAGGCTGGTGATAAGAATGCTGAGGCGGCTGACGTTGCCTCCACTGTTGTCCCTGATAGGCGGGACGAGGACCACTCTGGTATTGTTGTGGCTGGGCATACTGGGGCTGCTGGTTGTACTGATGTGGCTGGCTGCTCTGCTGTCCTTGAGCAGGGGGATGCTGTTGGGATGAGGAACCACCATTACCCCAACGGAATCCGGGATGATCCCTACGAATTGCGGGCTGAGGGTATCGGTCATACCAAATCCCGTTGACTTCCATCAACGGTTCCTGCTCGAAGGAAGGTGGAGGAAGAACTGCCAGTGGCTGCTCCGGCTGATACACCACCATCTGCGTCTCCTGGGATGGTGGTTGCTCTGGATGGTACTGCAACAATGGAACCGGCTCCGCCTGGATATGGTTCACCTGGCGGTATGAGGTAGAGGCCTGGTTGGGATTGCTGCTGCTGGACGCAACCTGTGACCTGGGAGGCTGTTGGGAGTGGGCTTGTGCTCCTGAATACAGAGAATTTGAGTCTTCAGGTCACTCATTGTTTTGGTGAGAAGGTCCATCTGGGCTAGACCTTGGTTTTTGTTTCTTTTCGAGGATCTCCATGCGGTCCAGCTTTTCACTGATAATGCCCATGTCGGCTGCTACTGACTCGGCTTGTGCTGCGGCTACCGACGTTGTGCTGGGACCGGCATCGATGCGGGCGATCCTCTGAAATGATCCCGCTCCTTGCGGGGGCTTCTGCTGATTGTAGACTCTGGCTTGGGTCATCACTGTGGAGTTCTCTGCCATACCTTCGTAGATGGCCCATACATCGTCTTCACCTTTAGAGAAATATGATCCACCGCAAGAGGCGTTCACAAGCCCCTGCAGCTCCGGTGTCAGCCCACAGAAGAAACTCTGCACCAGGTGGGGCTTGGAGATATCGTGATGTGGACACCGGTTTATGAGCTCTCTGAATCGATCCCATGCTTCATGGAACTGTTCATTTGGGATCATGACGAAGTTGCTGATAATGGCTCGAGCTGCGTTGGTCCGGCCGAGGGGATAGTATTTCTTCAAATATACGGACCGGAGATCTGCCCAAGTATCGACGAATCGCCCTAGATGCTTGAGACAATATGCGGCTCGATCAACCAATGAGAAGGGGAAGGCGATCATCCTGATAGTGTCCTCGGTCAACAACCGATCGTGGATAGTGCTGCATATCATTTCGAACTCTTGGAGATGGAGGTGCGTCTCTTCGGTCGGCAGCCCGTGAAACTTGGGTAGCAACTGAATCGTGTGGTGCCGAAGCTCGAAATCTCCGTGGATTGGCGGGAGTCTGATCCACCGGTGAGTGAGGGACGAAGCTGGGTTGTGCAGTTCCCTCGTGATGGTCTGTGGCGGTCGCTCACCGTCTGGATCGCCTCCTCCTGCATCAGGTCCTCCTCCTTCTCCGCCACCGCCTCCTCCAGGTCGGTTCTCTCTCAGCTGTGCGATCTCTCTCATGAGGTCACCCATGAATGTACCCTGGTCCCGGATCTGTCTCTGCATCGTCTCCAGGGATGCTAGCAAGGAATTGTTGATGGCCACCTGATCGATTATGAATGGAGGGTGATCGTGGTCATCTGGGTGCTCGCCCCTGTCTGCCATTGCTTGATTCTCTGAAAATGCAAAAGAGGCCATTTCAGGTGCTGTTGAATGAGCTGAATTCTGTGATTCACTGAACACTGAAATGATTGGACTGAGGGAAGGAGAATGGGAAGGGTGGTCGAGGGGGAACAGGGTGGATGTAAACTCGGGCTCGGAGAGCGGACTCTCCGAGGCATTCCTAGATGAGTAAGGAGGAGTGCTAGATAGCGGTGCCGACAAGGTCGGCCTAAGAGATCTCCGTCCCATCATCTTGATTATTCGGAAAGAGCAGGATAAATGCAAGAAAAGAAGAAGATGAGATGCAACAAAATTGTGCACAATTGTGCGGTGTTTTGATCTTGACCTTAATAAATCTAACAATCAAACACAAAGCAAGGGTAAGTTCACCAACTCAACTCGTGAAGCCGTGAAGGATCGGCTTTTATCTTGTCCGTTTTAGCTTGTTTTCAGGTATTTATCTTTTCACGAGTCCTTAGAGCGCTACGCCTATAGGAGCGAGAGTACTGCCAGGAAAGTGTCCCCGTACTTGTCCTCCTCCTGTGTAACCTGTAACTTGCGCTTTTTGAGGTCCTTGTAACCCTTCCTGGATCCCTACTCAGCCAAAGAAATAGAGGGAGGAAGCCGATAGGCGAAACCGATACTTCGGACCTCGCTCGCAACGGAATCACCCGTGAGCGTACAAGGTCCTACTCGGACGCAGCCGGTGAGACAGACACACCCGTGAAGGTGTGGCCTAGGCTCGGTACTTCGGACAAGGTCGGTGCTCACACAATAGTGAGTCACCAATGGCGACCAAGTCCTACTCGACTACGTACGATAGTAGCGCCAATACTTCGGAAATCCAGGCGATACACAAGGCAGCCACAAGTTGGGTTTTGGGCTCTAATCCTTACGAAGCGCTCACCTCACTTGGAAGGAGACCTTCCCATGCAACCTGAAGACAAGTGAGGGTGTTACTCTCCCCAAGCAATGAATCCAATTACCAATTTTATTTTTGGTCAAGTTTTCTTTAGCAGTCCCTTTTTTAATTTTTTTGGTGTTATCGCTTCTTTTGAGTCAATTCAAACAAGCGCCTAACGGTTTTTGTATTTTTTCCTTTATCCTACTTTGTTCCAAAAACAGAGGGAGAATAGAGTCGGAAAAGCCGTGCAAGTCGACACCAAGGTGGAAATCTCACCTTTGTGCCTAGATGATGCGTGCAAAGTAAGAGGACTTACAGCGAATCCCAGCTCTCTCCAAGCGGGATGCAAAGCAGAATTTTTAAACCTATGCTATATGGCGAAATGCAAGCGGAAATCGTCCTAGAACAGGCAGCTGCTAGCGTGAAGAACCACAAGCTAACTAATAACTCCTAATCCGAGTGTCCGGTCTAGGCTCACCCCTCCTCTGCCCAACACATTTGGGGTAGGAGAAAGCGCTTGTTCGGGTGTGAGCTCGCGGTGCGTGGATTTGGAAGCTACTAGCTAACTGTTTGATTAGTCTAAGTCCAAATACGATTCTATAGGAGCATGCAAATATAATTAGGTGTTTGGACCTATTCTAATCGAGTCAAGCAGACCTAGAACTAAGAGCTCAATCCACAAAAGGAAGTGAAAAATGAAAACAAAACCGGAAAATGACGGCGATAAAAACGCGATAAAAATCCGCGGTGAGCCCCCGGGTGAACAAACACCCGGAAATTAGGCCCGAATGTCTAAGTGTCCAAGTCCAAGTGTACCTGTATTATTACAAATTAAATGAATCACTCTCTCACCAAAAATAAGTGAAAACTAATCTAATCACTCTCTCTCTCAAAAATAAGTGAAAACTAATCTAATCACTCTCTCTCTCACTCCTTGCTCTCTCCTGCCGGCTTGGCTAAAGAACAGCCGGCTCCGCTTCCCAAGGATGCGTCGGGTCACCTAGGCGATCCGCCTTGCTCCGCGGTCCCTCGCAAGAAGACAAAGAAGAGTGGTCAGATAGCTCAACAAGATATATCAAAATGTAAGAGATGAAAAATGCTATGATAACAATCACACAATCAATCAAACAAAATATGAACTACTCGCTGTTGTTCCCCGGCAACGGCGCCATTTGATAAACGCGGAGATCGACGGTCTTAAGTTCAACACAAAGCGTGAACTCAGTCGAAGTGTCGACCAATCAAAATCCGCATTTAATCAACAATTAACCCACACTAAGATCAATGAATTAGAACTAATGCGGAGTTAAAATTTATTTTTAACTCTACATAAAAGATGTATAGGTGCAAGTATGTAGAGAGTTTGAACACAGGGAACAAGCAGGGTAGTTCAAGCAAAAATGCTAAAGTGTGTGTGTGATGTGTGAAGTGTCTACACTAAGCAAACAAGCAAATGAATTTTTGTGGGTTTTTAATTTTTAATTTTTTTTATTTAATTTTTAATTTTGTATTTTGATTTTTAATTTTCTGATTTTTATATTTTATATTTTATATTTTTTTTATTTCTTTTTCAATATTGGATAATAAAGACAATATAATAAAAGGCAAGCTAAAATATTTATAAAAATGTGCAAAAATACTCAAAAATTCAGAAATAAAATGTTTTTGGTATTTTTATAATTTTCTACTGTTTTTGTGATTTTTGGGGGTTTTTCAAGGTGTTTTTGATATTTTTAAATACTGAAATAAGAGAAAACAGTGGAAATAAGGCTGGCTGGGACAAAAATGCAAATTAAAAATAGCAACCAGTAACTCAAAATTTTCACACTATTTTTCACATAAAAAGGACAAAATAAGGAACAAACAGAAACTGAGTTTTTGATTTTTGGAGTTTTCTACTATTTTTTATAATTTTTTGAAGTTTTTGAGTGTTTTTAAATTTTTAGTGTTTTTCTTTTGAGATTTTTAATGATTTTTGGACTGACACTAAAAGATGATAAACTAGACAGTAGGTAATTTTTTTGGAATTTTTAGAGGTGTATTAATATTTTTTTGGTATTTTCTAAGCTAGACAGTACACAAGATAGATGTTTTTGATTTTTAATAAATATAAAAATAAAATAAAATCAAAAACTAAATAGATGGCGTCAAAGTACACGCGTCCAGATACTTAAGTCTATTTTTGTGAAATTTTTGGAGTTAAAATGATAGGCTAAATAATTAGAGCAAACATCCAAACATTAAACAGTCCTGGCAGGGGTATATGTGCAATATCAGAAACATCCAGGGGCATACATGCAATTTTCCACAAAAATATACACTGTATATTCAATTTTTAGCACCAAAAGTTAATTACAAAAGTCGCCTGGGCCTCTTAGCAATTTTCCCACCAGGGCGCGTGACTTGCACGCGCCTGGGAAGGACTGAAATGTAATTTGTTGAAACCCTGGGGGCCCACTTGCAAAATACCCAAAAAGTTTACACGTGCTGCAATAGTTTTAGGACTAAAACAAAATACACAAACGTACGGGGGTTCCTCTGCAAAATGCCCACACCTCACGTGTACAGGTCACGTGAGGTGACGTGGCTGAGGACCTAAGTGCAAATACTGAAAGTACGGGGGTATTTATGCAAATATTACAAAACTTTTACACTACAGACAAAAGTTTGAGTACTAAATATTAAATACAAAAATTGCGAGGGTTGGGATGCAAAATACCCTCGCTCGGGCGCTCCGATGACGACACGTGGCTCGAATCCAACGGCTGGTGGCTAAGCGCGATCCAGCGGCTGGGAGCGAGCCACTAATCCACGTGGCAGCTTGGGAACGGCCGATGACGGTTCGCACCGACGTCTGAGATTAGATCTCGTAAAGAGATCCAACGATGACTGGGCGAGGCAGATCGGACGGTCGACACGCGATCTGGAGCTGCGGCTCGATCGGACGGTGGAGACGCGAGGAGGAAGAACAGGGAAGAAGGCCGGCGGAGGCGAACTTCCCCGACTCCGATCTCGCTACTCAGGCGGTGGATGGGCTCCAAAATGGAGCTGCAGGCTCCTGGAAGGTCCTTCTATGGACTGGATGGCTCGGATTCGCCGGAGGAGCGTCGAGGTGCTGGCGCGAAGGCGGCGGAGCTTGGCGCTCCAGATATCTCCGGCGAGGAATCAAAATGGCCCTCCAGGTGCTTTCAAGGGTCTTTGACCTGCAAAAAGTTGTGAAAAGGCCCAGGGCAAATTGCCTGGGCCTCGCGGAGGCGTAGGGACGTATGCGACGAGGTGGCGGCGAACGGCCGGAGGTGCGCTCCGGCCAAAGTGGGTGATCGAGCGATTCAGATGATGGAATTTCGATTTTTTGGGGGATATTGATCCTACGGCTAGCAGGAGTTAAATGCAAGAAATAAATAAGCGGGGCGAGCCCTCGATGGCCGGAGCCAGAGGGAAAATAGGTACCTCGACCGGCGACTTCGCGGGAGGTGGTGGAGGCTCCCTCGACTTCGCGCGCCTTGGCTGAAGGGCTGGCGGTGGAGCTGTCACCTCCACGGAGCTCAGGAGCACGATGGTGGCGCTGAAGGGTGGACCAAGGGGACTCGAATTCGAAATGGAAGAGGGGGAGTTGGTTTTAAGTGGTTTGACCCGAGGTGACAGGGGTCCAAAGACCAAGGGATATCTTGCAAATCTTGGGTCTGACGACCAAGATTAAGCTCGGGCGAGTTAGGTAGATGGTTGGTGGACAATGTTGCAGAAGGATGCAACATGAAAAGATGAAAGAATCGGCTGGGAAAAAGCCACAAAGATGGCTCAAAAACCGAGCCTGACAAGGGCTACAGGGGGTAGGTCAGACTGTTGACCTAGGTCAACAGTCCTGGCCTCCTGGTTGGTCCACGTGGACCAACCAGGAAAAACCCTGGAAAAATATTTTATTAATTAAATTAAAAATAATAAATGGCCGAATTAATTAAAAGTTATAAAATAAAAAATGCTTAGAATTTTATGTAGTATTTTATTTTGATTTTTAATTATTTTTAGGAGTTATATTTTTACAAGTCACCTTTTTAACCCTATATAGGTATAATACCTATGTATTTTAGTATTTTATTTTTATTTTGGTATTTTATTTTCATTATTTTTATTTAGTATTTTATAAAATTGTAACATACTTTTATATACATAAATATATTTTTATTGTATATTCCTGTTATGTTTTGTATATTTAATAAAATACAAGTGTATTCTATACAGGTATAAATATGTGCAGTATGCCTATGTATTCTTTATATAGGTATTTTTATTTTTATTTTTCTTTGCATTTTATTTCAATTTTAATGCACATATGTATTATAAGTAATATTCACAAAATTATAAAAATATAAAAATGAATAAATAATGAATAAAGAATAAATTGAATATTTTATTCAGTACAAGTATACAACAGGGGTCCAAAACTCAACTTTCAAACCGTAGCTCCGCCAAATGCGAAACCACCGCCATTGGATAGATTATTTTATTCTATATACAATTAAAGGTGAGTTTGATGCATTTGGAGTTGTCGTTTGTGAGATACGGGTCTGGGAAGTTGGGATTTTGGATTCTTATTCAGACCATATCTTTTTGTCTGTACATGATTTTTATGTGAAATCAATTTTGTATTTTTCTTTATAAAATTATCTACAACTTTCATGTACAAAGTTTCTTTATTTGATGTACAAAAAGTGGGACCAAAAATAGGTCCCAAAATGAATAAAGAATGAACAGGAAGTATATGTATTATCTCTGTATTTCTGACCTTATCTCCCCCTACTTTATTCCTTGTCGACCTATTCATCAAGATGCCTAGGTTTCGGGGGTTTTGGGTCATAAAATATTTACAATATTTTATTCTTTTCTTTTCTTTATTTATTCTATAATTTTGGCCTTAATTACAGTAATTTATACACCGTTGTGATGCACATGCATGGATGCTAAGATGCTCTATTTAAGGGTATTTACAGGTATTTGCTAGGGTTTTTGGTGCCAAAATGATAGAATAAAGATGATGAAATGTGGATTCATCATCCCCCTATACTTTACCTTTGCTAGTCCCTAGCAAACACTTATGCAATAAGTGCAAAAAGAAAAACAACGAAAAGAAAAAGAAGAACTTGGATTTTATCTGATTGTCAAATTTGTTTTCACAAAATCAAAGTTTGGAGCTTAAGTCGGACCTTTGGATTTTTAGTGCGGGCGGAACCTTAGTGAGAACCGTGTTTGAAATCCAACAGTCCTTGAGAATCCCAAAACTCTGTCCAAGTCTCCTCAATAGCCAGGTCAGAAATACTTCAACTCATACGCAAACTCTTATGACTATGAATCTGACTTGTACAGTGTAAGTGATGGTGGCTCTCCCCAACTAGAATGACAAAGAAACTGACTTCTCCAGTACGACAACCCAATGATTCCCCAATCCAGCAACTCCATCCTCGAGGAGCGGGGTATTCCCTTCTAAGTTCAAGTGGCAACCAGCTCAAGAGGAGGGGGTGAAGAGAAGAATGGACGGTAGCCAGTGTAGCTACCTATCCTTGGATGCAAGACCAGTGTAGTCAAGTCATCCTGCTGCAGGCTCACATATTTGATTTTGGAACTCAAGCTTGCTTATTGACTTTGTACATACTTGCAGGCTTTTTATTTTTGTACATGCCTGAACACACATTTTTTTTAATACTATTTACAGCAGCATTTACATAAGGAGTTTTTTCCCTTGAGCCAGTAGACTATCCCTCTTTTGAAGCTTTATCGCAACCCACAGCCTCCTGTCTTTAGACTTCCTAATCACTGGACGGGTTGGGGTGCACTTCCCTCCCTAGAGGAGGACAAATGTTTCCACTTGTGTGCGTCTCATACCGGCAAATCCAATCCCCTCACCACTCCAACTGAGTTGAGCCATGTGAAAGGTGCAGGTGTCCAAGTTAGGTCATTATCATCAAGAGTCGTGCGTGTGCTCCGAAATACTCTACTTAGGCAGTCAAGAATCCATTGAACCACGTCCCGTGATCCTCAAAGAATTAAGTCAACTAGACCTGAAGTACCTCAAACCTGGTTCCTATAAGGTTCCTGTTATTAGGTAGATTATAAGGTCCAATCAAGCTCCAATCTCCGGATTTTACTTAGACTCGTTCAACTATCAAACTCAATCCGAAAAATGCGAATGCTATGCAATGCAATGCAGAAAATATTTTTGTGATGCAATTTTCAAGATTTTGAACTTTTTATGGATTTTTGAAAAGATGATGCATGCAGATGCAATTTTTTTGTATTTTTCAAAGAAATTTTTCAGATGTTTTTGGATTTTAATTTTGCAAATGTTTTTGGGATTTTTGATAACAAAAAGTTTTTGGCTGAAAACTAGGTTAAAATATGTACACGGGAGTGCTTCTTATATATACAAGAAGTGGATTTTAAGAATTTACAGGGTAAGTGGTCAATTTTATACATATATATAGTGGATTTTGGTGTGATGTGAATATTCCTCAAACTTATTTGAAAACAATCTACACACAATTTTTGAAAACTATAGTCCAAAATAATTTTTACAAACATTTTACACACATTTGAAAACATTTTGCAAAGGCTTTCAAAACAGTATATATAGGTTTTTCAAATCATTTTTGCAACCATTTTTCAAACCATTTTGCAAATCATTTTTCAAACATTTTTATTTCACACAAAGAAAAGATGTTTTACAATCCACACATTTTGACACAGGTTGAAAACACGAAACAAAATATTTTCAAAATAGTTTTCAATAGATGTTCACAAGGATTTTCAAACTATTTTTCAAACATTTTGCAAAAAACATTTTCACCTGATTTATTAATCAGTAAATACAAAAAGAATTTGAGGAATGATCACATATTTTTATTAAGGATTTTTAATGAATTTTACAGAATGATTAGCCATATTATTAGGGAAATACGAAAGTACGAGTTATGGCTAAAGTATATACGTAGTATATACGACCCCCCTATACTTAGCTTGAGCTATGTCCTCATAGATCGGAGAGAAAAGGGAAGACATAACTCGTACTAAGTATAGATAAGTCTAAAGAATAAATGAATGAATCAATGAGAAGTTGACCGTCCCCCCTATACTTAGGATCAAATAATCCTAAGTATAGCAGGCTGTACACAAGGCAGGGAGGGTCAAGGGTGGGAATGAACAGATCGTACTCAGATTGTCCCCCCCTATACTTAGGGTAAGATATCCCTAAGTATAGACAAGAAGAAGAGACAATGGAGAGGATCAAAAAGAATAGAAAAACTTGGGGTGCCAACCCCCCTATACTTAGGACAAAGTACGTCCTAAGTATGGAAAACTGTCTACAAGGGCGGCACCTTTTTGATAGATACAGAAAATAGAAAAGGAAAAGAAGAAAAGAAGAAAATAAGAAAATAAATCGACAGACAACAGGGTGATATGAACAAATGGATTTGTACAGCGGAAGATGGAATTGATCACCATGTATGAGATGTAGATGATGAGAGTCAAAGGACACATCTCATACCAGAAGAATGGGGGCAACGTCAATGGTCGGCGGATCATGATCAAGATAGAGTTTCAAGCGTTGACCATTGACGCGGAAGGTAGAGGAAGATGACGGTTCAGATATGTCGATGCTGCCATTGTCATGTACCTTCCTGACCACATATGGTCCTTTCCACTTGCTCTGCAATTTCCCTGGGAATAATTTCAGCCTGGAATCAAACAACCATACTCTCTGATCTGGCTCAAATTGTTTATGGCTGATATGCGAATCATGCCATGTCTTCACTTTTTCCTTGTACTGTAGGCTGTTGGAAAAGGCTGTATCTCTCAATTCTTCCAGGGCTGCCAATTCTGCTCTTCTTTGGTCTCCTACACTCTCGGGATCTAGAAGCAACTCAGTAACTTCCCAAAAAGATTTATGCTTGATCTCCACTGGCAAATGGCACGGCTTGCCATAGACGAGACGAAAGGGAGATGTTCCCAATGGATTCTTGAAAGAGGTCCGATAAGCCCACAAGACCGAGTCCAAAAGCTGTGACCAATCCTTTCGGTCTGGGCGGACAACTTTCTGCAAGATAGTCTTTATCTCCCTGTTCGATACTTCGGCAAGACCATTAGTCTGAGGGTGATAAGGAGTGGCAACCCGATGGTCAATGCCGAACTCGTCTGCAAGGGCCCTGACTTTGTCATTGATGAAGTGAGACCCCCCGTCTGAAATCAAGACTCTAGGTACACCGAACCGTGAAATGATATTTTTCCTCAAAAATTTGCAAACGGTTTTAGCATCTGCGGCTCGGGCGGGGATGGCCTCAACCCATCGGCTGACATAATCTACAGCGAGCAAAATATGCTCGAATCCCTGACTCTTAGGAAATGGGCCCATGAAATCAATCCCCCATGCATCAAAATCCTCACAGAAGTGAATGGGTTGCATGGGCATCATGTCTCTCTGTCCGCAGGTTCCCATTTTCTGACAGTCAGTACATCTCTTCACGAACTCATCAGAATCCTTGAAGAGAGTAGGCCACCACAGGCCGGATTGAAGCACCTTCTGTGCTGTCCTTTTTCCAGAATGATGTCCTCCTGCCTCAAGCTTGTGGCAGTATGTGAGGACGCTATGCTGCTCTTCTTGAGGAATGCACCTCCTCCAGATACTATCCCCTCCTTCATGATAAAGGACGGGATCCTCCCAATGGTAAAACTTGGCCTTAGCTAGGAAGGTCTCAAGTTTCTGCCTGGGCCAACCCTGAGGGACTGTCTTGGCAACAAGATAGTTTACAAAGTCAGCATACCACGGGAGTGAGGTGACAGCCAAGATCGCCTCATCTGGAAATGTCTCTGTGATAGGTGCGCTGGGCTCAGATTCCTCAAGATTCTCCAATCTGGAGAGATGATCCGCCACCACATTCTTGACTCCAGGCTTGTTCTTAATTTCAATATCAAATTCCTGGAGTAGAAGGATCCATCTGGTGAGACGTGCTTTGGCATCCTTCTTAGCCATTAAGTACCGGATGGCGGTATGATCAGTATAAATGGTCACTCTAGATCCGAGAATATACGATCGATACTTATCAAGAGCGAAAACTACGGCCAGCATCTCTTTCTCAGTCACAGTGTAATTCTGCTGCGCGGCATCCAAAGTCCGGCTGGCGTAGTGAATGGCGAACGGTAAACCATCCCTCCTCTGTCCAAGCACAGCCCCAACGGCAAAATCTGAAGCATCCGTCATGATCTCGAATGGGAGAGACCAATCGGGCGGCTGAAGGACAGGAGCTGAGACAACCATATTCTTGAGAGTCTCAAATGATTCAAGACACTTATCATTAACAATAAACTCGGTGTCTTTGGTGAGCAAGTCAGTAAGCGGTCGGGCAATTCGACTGAAGTCCTGAATGAACCGTCGGTAGAAACCGACATGCCCCAGAAAAGACCGTAACTGACGTAAATTGGACGGCGGATTGAGTTTTCTGATGATATCCACCTTAGCCGGATCGACCTCCATGCCTCTGTTGGAGACGATATGACCAAGGACCGTCCCTTGAGTCATCATGAAATGACTCTTCTCCCAGGATAAAACTAGATTAACCTCAATGCAGCGCTTCAGCACACGGTCTAGGCAGTCAAGACAAGCATCGAACCCGTCGCCATAGACCGAGAAGTCATCCATGAAGACCTCTAAACAGTCACCCACCATGTCCGAGAAGATGGACAACATGCACCTTTGGAATGTCGCCGGAGCGTTACATAGACCAAAGGGCATCCGTCTGAAAGCATACGTCCCAAACGGACAGGTGAATGTCGTTTTCTCCTGGTCTTCGGGCGCAATGGCCACTTGATTATATCCAGAGTACCCATCAAGAAAGCAGTAATGACTCTTCCCGGCTAACCGCTCGATAATCTGATCAATGAAGGGAAGCGGGAAATGATCCTTCTTGGTGGCCTCATTCAATCGTCTGTAGTCCACACAGACCCTCCAAGAAGTTGGTACTCTGGTAGCGATCTCCTCTCCAGACTCATTGACAACTGTAGTGATACCCGTCTTCTTGGGTACCACATGTAACGGACTTACCCATTTGGAGTCGGAGATGGGATAGATGAAATCGGCGCTCCACCACTTGGAAATTTCTTTCATGACTACATCTCGAAGATTCGGGTTCAGCCGTCGTTGGAACTCACGCGACGGCTTAGCGTTATCCTCAAGATAAATGTGGTGAGAGCAAAGATTTGGGCTCAGCCCTTGGAGATCAGCTATACTCCAACCGATTGCCTTGCGGTTTCTTTCAAGAACCTCCATCAGACGAGATTCTTGTTCTCCAGTCAAATCTGCTGAGATAATGACTGGGTGCATTTCTGGCTCTCCAGCAAGGAATCTGTACTTCATTGACTGCGGCAGAGGTTTTCGTTCTGGGCAACTGGGAGGTGGCAGATCTGGCTTCTGATATGTCTGTGTAAATGCTACCAAGTCTGCATGTGAGAACTCTCGCTCTGCATGAATCTCTGACGAAGGGCGGCCCTCTGAATCAACGATAAACTGCACCGGCTCGCACTCTGTCATGGTTGTTGGCTCAGTAGGAATCAGACAAGGTAAATAGTCATCAAAGTCATCCCAATCAATGTCTGAATCCGAGGGATCAGAAGATGATGAGCAAGATTGAAATTCCTCAGCACCACTCATCACAACACTGTCAGCCTCAGAGATATCCTCATCCAGGGATGTGCTCTCCCGGCTCTCGACTGCCATGAGCTTGAGATATAGAGAATCTGTAGGCAAGGCGAGGGTCGGTGCTACGGGATCTTTCCAGTTGGATTCATCATCAGTCATCTCAAAATCACAAACCTGGTGGATGTCTAGCTCCTCCTCTGTCATCTGCTCGGCTTCGCTGGACTGTTCTGAGCATTCTGCCTCTCTGGCTCTGATCTCGTCGATCGTCTCTATTTGTATGGTTTCGCCCTCTACGCAAAAACATACCTTCCCGCTATCGTGGTCGGTCACCGCCTTGGCTGTGGCCAAGAATGGACGTCCGAGAATGATGGGGGCATCAGTTACCGACTCAGGGATCTCCATGTCCAACACAACGAAGTCCACGGGGAATTGCAGGCCCTGAATGGTAACGACCACGTCTTTCAATAACCCCTTCGGCCTCTTAATCGACCTATCGGCAAACTGAAGGACGGTTCTGCTTCGAAGAAGAGGGCCAAACTCGAACTGCTTGAGTAAGGCTGCCGGAAGGAGGTTAATTGAAGAGCCGCTGTCTAATAGAGTACGATCAAACTGCTGCTCCTGAATCTCGCATCTGACATAGGGAGCTCCTGCGTCTGGTCGCTTGGCTGGCAATGTTTTCTGAATGGCGCAGCAAGTGTCATGAGTGAGCATATGGATTTGATCTCTGTGCCTCTTCTTCCTTCTGACAGTAGTTTTTCCTTTCAAATTCTTCTTGAAGAAGGGGATATGCTCAAATGCTTCTCGTAGAGTCAGCTGAATATGAAATCTGTCAATCATCTCGTTGCCGAACTCTACCTGTTGGTTCTTTTTTGGATTTTCTTTTTTATTCCCCTTCGCTCGGCGGAGTGCCTCAGGGAAGGGGATTGTAGGGGCCTCCTCAGATGGAGGACTAGGAATCGGTCCCTGTGCCTGTGAAGACGGAGAGTCCATACGATAATCATCATTCACCACATATGGATTCGTAATTTGAACAGAAACCTTTCCTTTATTCATATTTTTGTTTTTGTTTTTGTTCCCACAGTCTCTAGATACAAAATGTGGCAACATCACAGATGGCTCAACAAAAGTGGATGTGGTGGCCTCAGTACCATCACTAGCACCTGTCTTCGCGGCATCAGCACCGCGCTCTGGTTCAGCATCCAAAATGGTGGCATCAGCACCACCGTCTGCATCTGGTATCACAACGGCATCAGCACCGTTGTCCTGGGCTCCATCATTGGTGGCATCAGCACCACCGTCTTCAACATCATCTGTAGCGGCATCAGCACCGCTCCTCTGCTCCTCTGGCGCTCCTGATTCTGCATCTGGCTGTCGCTCAGAAGAGGCGCTGCCGGCTGGCATCCTACCGCTCCTAGTAGTAACAAAATCAGCATCATAATAGGAATAAGACATGTCACTCAGATAATCACTAGGAGAGGTATCCTCTGTGAACTCTACCTGCTCAGATTTTCTTTTTAAATTATTAGGATTAGGTTCGATCTGAGCGGGTATGGCGGCCTTGCCTTTGATGAAATCCCGCATCTCCTGCCGGAACTCATCCATTTCTTGCCTGAAAGATGCTCGCTGTTCAGATAGCAAGTGGGCAAGATCATCAAGAGCAGGGTTCTCGAAGGCTGGACCCTGAGAACCGGACGTTTGTCCCTGCTGGAAATGGGGCTGCTGCTGGTGTTGTTGCTGAAACTGGGGGGAAGGCTGGTGATAAGAATGCTGAGGCGGCTGACGCTGCCTCCACTGTTGTCCCTGATAGGCGGGACGAGGACCACTCTGGTATTGTTGTGGCTGGGCATACTGGGGCTGCTGGTTGTACTGATGTGGCTGGCTGCTCTGCTGTCCTTGAGCAGGGGGATGCTGTTGGGATGAGGAACCACCATTACCCCAACGGAATCCGGGATGATCCCTACGAATTGTGGGCTGAGGGTATCGGTCATACCAAATCCCGTTGACTTCCATCAACGGTTCCTGCTCGAAGGAAGGTGGAGGAAGAACTGCCAGTGGCTGCTCCGGCTAATACACCACCATCTGCGTCTCCTGGGATGGTGGTTGCTCTGGATGGTACTGCAACAATGGAACCGGCTCCGCCTGGATATGGTTCACCTGGCGGTATGAGGTAGAGGCCTGGTTGGGATTGCTGCTGCTGGACGCAACCTGTGACCTGGGAGGCTGTTGGGAGTGGGCTTGTGCCTCCTGAATACAGAGAATTTGAGTCTTCAGGTCACTCATTGTTTTGGTGAGAAGGTCCATCTGGGCTAGACCTTGGTTTTGTTTCTTTTCGAGGATCTCCATGCGGTCCAGCTTTTCACTGATAATGCCCATGTCGGCTGCTGCTGACTCGGCTTGTGCTGCGGCTACCGACGTTGTGCTGGGACCGGCATCGATGCGGGCGATCCTCTGAAATGATCCCGCTCCTTGCGGGGGCTTCTGCTGATTGTAGACTCTGGCTTGGGTCATCACTGTGGAGTTCTCTGCCATACCTTCGTAGATGGCCCATACATCGTCTTCACCTTTATAGAAATATGATCCACCGCAAGAGGCGTTCACAAGCCCCTGCAGCTCCGGTGTCAGCCCACAGAAGAAACTCTGCACCAGGTGGGGCTTGGAGATATCGTGATGTGGACACCGGTCTATGAGCTCTCTGAATCGATCCCATGCTTCATGGAACTGTTCATTTGGGATCATGACGAAGTTGCTGATCATGGCTCGAGCTGCGTTGGTCCGGCCGAGGGGATAGTATTTCTTCAAATATACGGACCGGAGATCTGCCCAAGTATCGACGAATCGCCCTAGATGCTTGAGCCAATATGTGGCTCGATCAACCAATGAGAAGGGGAAGGCGATCATCCTGATAGTGTCCTCGGTCAACAACCGATCGTGGATAGTGCTGCATATCATTTCGAACTCTTGGAGATGGAGGTGCGGCTCTTCGGTCGGCAGCCCGTGAAACTTGGGTAGCAACTGAATCGTGTGGTGCCGAAGCTCGAAATCTCCGTGGATTGGCGGGAGTCTGATCCACCGGTGAGTGAGGGACGAAGCTGGGTTGTGCAGTTCCCTCGTGATGGTCTGTGGCGGTCGCTCACCGTCTGGATCGCCTCCTCCTGCATCAGGTCCTCCTCCTTCTCCGCCACCGCCTCCTCCAGGTCGGTTCTCTCTCAGCTGTGCGATCTCTCTCATGAGGTCACCCATGAATGTACCCTGGTCCCGGATCTGTCTCTGCATCGTCTCCAGGGATGCTAGCAAGGAATTGTTGATGGCCACCTGATCGATTATGAATGGAGGGTGATCGTGGTCATCTGGGTGCTCGCCCCTGTCTGCCATTGCTTGATTCTCTGAAAATGCAAAAGAGGCCATTTCAGGTGCTGTTGAATGAGCTGAATTCTGTGATTCACTGAACACTGAAATGATTGGACTGAGGGAAGGAGAATGGGAAGGGTGGTCGAGGGGGAACAGGGTGGATGTAAACTCGGGCTCGGAGAGCGGACTCTCCGAGGCATTCCTAGATGAGTAAGGAGGAGTGCTAGATAGCGGTGCCGACAAGGTCGGCCTAAGAGATCTCCGTCCCATCATCTTGATTATTCGGAAAGAGCAGGATAAATGCAAGAAAAGAAGAAGATGAGATGCAACAAAATTGTGCACAATTGTGCGGTGTTTTTGATCTTGACCTTAATAAATCTAACAATCAAACACAAAGCAAGGGTAAGTTCACCAACTCAACTCGTGAAGCCGTGAAGGATCGGCTTTTATCTTGTCCGTTTTAGCTTGTTTTCAGGTATTTATCTTTTCACGAGTCCTTAGAGCGCTACGCCTATAGGAGCGAGAGTACTGCCAGGAAAGTGTCCCCGTACTTGTCCTCCTCCTGTGTAACCTGTAACTTGCGCTTTTTGAGGTCCTTGTAACCCTTCCTGGATCCCTACTCAGCCAAAGAAATAGAGGGAGGAAGCCGATAGGCGAAACCGATACTTCGGACCTCGCTCGCAACGGAATCACCCGTGAGCGTACAAGGTCCTACTCGGACGCAGCCGGTGAGACAGACACACCCGTGAAGGCGTGGCCTAGGCTCGGTACTTCGGACAAGGTCGGTGCTCACACAATAGTGAGTCACCAATGGCGACCAAGTCCTACTCGACTACGTACGATAGTAGCGCCAATACTTCGGAAATCCAGGCGATACACAAGGCAGCCACAAGTTGGGTTTTGGGCTCTAATCCTTACGAAGCGCTCACCTCACTTGGAAGGAGACCTTCCCATGCAACCTGAAGACAAGTGAGGGTGTTACTCTCCCCAAGCAATGAATCCAATTACCAATTTTATTTTTGGTCAAGTTTTCTTTAGCAGTCCCTTTTTTAATTTTTTTGGTGTTATCGCTTCTTTTGAGTCAATTCAAACAAGCGCCTAACGGTTTTTGTATTTTTTCCTTTATCCTACTTTGTTCCAAAAACAGAGGGAGAATAGAGTCGGAAAAGCCGTGCAAGTCGACACCAAGGTGGAAATCTCACCTTTGTGCCTAGATGATGCGTGCAAAGTAAGAGGACTTACAGCGAATCCCAGCTCTCTCCATGCGGGATGCAAAGCAGAATTTTTAAACCTATGCTATATGGCGAAATGCAAGCGGAAATCGTCCTAGAACAGGCAGCTGCTAGCGTGAAGAACCACAAGCTAACTAATAACTCCTAATCCGAGTGTCCGGTCTAGGCTCACCCCTCCTCTGCCCAACACATTTGGGGTAGGAGAAAGCGCTTGTTCGGGTGTGAGCTCGCGGCGCGTGGATTTGGAAGCTACTAGCTAACTGTTTGATTAGTCTAAGTCCAAATACGATTCTATAGGAGCATGCAAATATAATTAGGTGTTTGGACCTATTCTAATCGAGTCAAGCAGACCTAGAACTAAGAGCTCAATCCATAAAAGGAAGTGAAAAATGAAAACAAAACCGGAAAATGACGGCGATAAAAACGCGATAAAAATCCGCGGTGAGCCCCCGGGTGAACAAACACCCGGAAATTAGGCCCGAATGTCTAAGTGTCCAAGTCCAAGTGTACCTGTATTATTACAAATTAAATGAATCACTCTCTCACCAAAAATAAGTGAAAACTAATCTAATCACTCTCTCTCTCAAAAATAAGTGAAAACTAATCTAATCACTCTCTCTCTCACTCCTTGCTCTCTCCTGCCGGCTTGGCTAAAGAACAGCCGGCTCCGCTTCCCAAGGATGCGTCGGGTCACCTAGGCGATCCGCCTTGCTCCGCGGTCCCTCGCAAGAAGACAAAGAAGAGTGGTCAGATAGCTCAACAAGATATATCAAAATGTAAGAGATGAAAAATGCTATGATAACAATCACACAATCAATCAAACAAAATATGAACTACTCGCTGTTGTTCCCCGGCAACGACGCCATTTGATAAACGCGGAGATCGACGGTCTTAAGTTCAACACAAAGCGTGAACTCAGTCGAAGTGTCGACCAATCAAAATCCGCATTTAATCAACAATTAACCCACACTAAGATCAATGAATTAGAACTAATGCGGAGTTAAAATTTATTTTTAACTCTACATAAAAGATGTATAGGTGCAAGTATGTAGAGAGTTCGAACACAGGGAACAAGCAGGGTAGTTCAAGCAAAAATGCTAAAGTGTGTGTGTGATGTGTGAAGTGTCTACACTAAGCAAACAAGCAAATGAATTTTTGTGGGTTTTTAATTTTTAATTTTTTTTATTTAATTTTTAATTTTGTATTTTGATTTTTAATTTTCTGATTTTTATATTTTATATTTTATATTTTTTTTATTTCTTTTTCAATATTGGATAATAAAGACAATATAATAAAAGGCAAGCTAAAATATTTATAAAAATGTGCAAAAATACTCAAAAATTCAGAAATAAAATGTTTTTGGTATTTTTATAATTTTCTACTGTTTTTGTGATTTTTGGGGGTTTTTCAAGGTGTTTTTGATATTTTTAAATACTGAAATAAGAGAAAACAGTGGAAATAAGGCTGGCTGGGACAAAAATGCAAATTAAAAATAGCAACCAGTAACTCAAAATTTTCACACTATTTTTCACATAAAAAGGACAAAATAAGGAACAAACAGAAACTGAGTTTTTGATTTTTGGAGTTTTCTACTATTTTTTATAATTTTTTGAAGTTTTTGAGTGTTTTTAAATTTTTAGTGTTTTTCTTTTGAGATTTTTAATGATTTTTGGACTGACACTAAAAGATGATAAACTAGACAGTAGGTAATTTTTTTGGAATTTTTAGAGGTGTATTAATATTTTTTTGGTATTTTCTAAGCTAGACAGTACACAAAATAGATGTTTTTGATTTTTAATAAATATAAAAATAAAATAAAATCAAAAACTAAATAGATGGCGTCAAAGTACACGCGTCCAGATACTTAAGTCTATTTTTGTGAAATTTTTGGAGTTAAAATGATAGGCTAAATAATTAGAGCAAACATCCAAACATTAAACAGTCCTGGCAGGGGTATATGTGCAATATCAGAAACATCCAGGGGCATACATGCAATTTTCCACAAAAATATACACTGTATATTCAATTTTTAGCACCAAAAGTTAATTACAAAAGTCACCTGGGCCTCTTAGCAATTTTCCCACCAGGGCGCGTGACTTGCACGCGCCTGGGAAGGACTGAAATGTAATTTGTTGAAACCCTGGGGGCCTACTTGCAAAATACCCAAAAAGTTTACACGTGCTGCAATAGTTTTAGGACTAAAACAAAATACACAAACGTACGGGGGTTCCTCTGCAAAATGCCCACACCTCACGTGTACAGGTCACGTGAGGTGACGTGGCTGAGGACCTAAGTGCAAATACTGAAAGTACGGGGGTATTTATGCAAATATTACAAAACTTTTACACTACAGACAAAAGTTTGAGTACTAAATATTAAATACAAAAATTGCGAGGGTTGGGATGCAAAATACCCTCGCTCGGGCGCTCCGATGACGACACGTGGCTCGAATCCAACGGCTGGTGGCTAAGCGCGATCCAGCGGCTGGGAGCGAGCCACTAATCCACGTGGCAGCTTGGGAACGGCCGATGACGGTTCGCACCGACGTCTGAGATTAGATCTCGTAAAGAGATCCAACGATGGCTGGGCGAGGCAGATCGGACGGTCGACACGCGATCTGGAGCTGCGGCTCGATCGGACGGTGGAGACGCGAGGAGGAAGAACAGGGAAGAAGGCCGGCGGAGGCGAACTTCCCCGACTCCGATCTCGCTACTCAGGCGGTGGATGGGCTCCAAAATGGAGCTGCAGGCTCCTGGAAGGTCCTTCTATGGACTGGATGGCTCGGATTCGCCGGAGGAGCGTCGAGGTGCTGGCGCGAAGGCGGCGGAGCTTGGCGCTCCAGATATCTCCGGCGAGGAATCAAAATGGCCCTCCAGGTGCTTTCAAGGGTCTTTGACCTGCAAAAAGTTGTGAAAAGGCCCAGGGCAAATTGCCTGGGCCTCGCGGAGGCGTAGGGACGTGTGCGACGAGGTGGCGGCGAACGGCCGGAGGTGCGCTCCGGCCAAAGTGGGTGATCGAGCGATTCAGATGATGGAATTTCGATTTTTGGGGGGATATTGATCCTACGGCTAGCAGGAGTTAAATGCAAGAAATAAATAAGCGGGGCGAGCCCTCGATGGCCGGAGCCAGAGGGAAAATAGGTACCTCGACCGGCGACTTCGCGGGAGGTGGTGGAGGCTCCCTCGACTTCGCGCGCCTTGGCTGAAGGGCTGGCGGTGGAGCTGTCACCTCCACGGAGCTCAGGAGCACGATGGTGGCGCTGAAGGGTGGACCAAGGGGACTCGAATTCGAAATGGAAGAGGGGGAGTTGGTTTTAAGTGGTTTGACCCGAGGTGACAGGGGTCCAAAGACCAAGGGATATCTTGCAAATCTTGGGTCCGACGACCAAGATTAAGCTCGGGCGAGTTAGGTAGATGGTTGGTGGACAATGTTGCAGAAGGATGCAACATGAAAAGATGAAAGAATCGGCTGGGAAAAAGCCACAAAGATGGCTCAAAAACCGAGCCTGACAAGGGCTACAGGGGGTAGGTCAGACTGTTGACCTAGGTCAACAGTCCTGGCCTCCTGGTTGGTCCACGTGGACCAACCAGGAAAAACCCTGGAAAAATATTTTATTAATTAAATTAAAAATAATAAATGGCCGAATTAATTAAAAGTTATAAAATAAAAAATGCTTAGAATTTTATGTAGTATTTTATTTTGATTTTTAATTATTTTTAGGAGTTATATTTTTACAAGTCACCTTTTTAACCCTATATAGGTATAATACCTATGTATTTTAGTATTTTATTTTTATTTTGGTATTTTATTTTCATTATTTTTATTTAGTATTTTATAAAATTGTAACATACTTTTATATACATAAATATATTTTTATTGTATATTTCTGTTATGTTTTGTATATTTAATAAAATACAAGTGTATTCTATACAGGTATAAATATGTGCAGTATGCCTATGTATTCTTTATATAGGTATTTTTATTTTTATTTTTCTTTGCATTTTATTTCAATTTTAATGCACATATGTATTATAAGTAATATTCACAAAATTATAAAAATATAAAAATGAATAAATAATGAATAAAGAATAAATTGAATATTTTATTCAGTACAAGTATACAACAGGGGTCCAAAACTCAACTTTCAAACCGTAGCTCCGCCAAATGCGAAACCACCGCCATTGGATAGATTATTTTATTCTATATACAATTAAAGGTGAGTTTGATGCATTTGGAGTTGTCGTTTGTGAGATACGGGTCTGGGAAGTTGGGATTTTGGATTCTTATTCAGACCATATCGTTTTGTCTGTACATGATTTTTATGTGAAATCAATTTTGTATTTTTCTTTATAAAATTATCTACAACTTTCATGTACAAAGTTTCTTTATTTGATGTACAAAAAGTGGGACCAAAAATAGGTCCCAAAATGAATAAAGAATGAACAGGAAGTATATGTATTATCTCTGTATTTCTGACCTTATCTCCCCCTACTTTATTCCTTGTCGACCTATTCATCAAGATGCCTAGGTTTCGGGGGTTTTGGGTCATAAAATATTTACAATATTTTATTCTTTTCTTTTCTTTATTTATTCTATAATTTTGGCCTTAATTACAGTAATTTATACACCGTTGTGATGCACATGCATGGATGCTAAGATGCTCTATTTAAGGGTATTTACAGGTATTTGCTAGGGTTTTTGGTGCCAAAATGATAGAATAAAGATGATGAAATGTGGATTCATCATCCCCCTATACTTTACCTTTGCTAGTCCCTAGCAAACACTTATGCAATAAGTGCAAAAAGAAAAACAACGAAAAGAAAAAGAAGAACTTGGATTTTATCTGATTGTCAAATTTGTTTTCACAAAATCAAAGTTTGGAGCTTAAGTCGGACCTTTGGATTTTTAGTGCGGGCGGAACCTTAGTGAGAACCGTGTTTGAAATCCAACAGTCCTTGAGAATCCCAAAACTCTGTCCAAGTCTCCTCAATAGCCAGGTCAGAAATACTTCAACTCATACGCAAACTCTTACGACTATGAATCTGACTTGTACAGTGTAAGTGATGGTGGCTCTCCCCAACTAGAATGACAAAGAAACTGACTTCTCCAGTACGACAACCCAATGATTCCCCAATCCAGCAACTCCATCCTCGAGGAGCGGGGTATTCCCTTCTAAGTTCAAGTGGCAACCAGCTCAAGAGGAGGGGGTGAAGAGAAGAATGGACGGTAGCCAGTGTAGCTACCTATCCTTGGATGCAAGACCAGTGTAGTCAAGTCATCCTGCTGCAGGCTCACATATTTGATTTTGGAACTCAAGCTTGCTTATTGACTTTGTACATACTTGCAGGCTTTTTATTTTTGTACATGCCTGAACACACATTTTTTTTTTGAATACTATTTACAGCAGCATTTACATAAGGAGTTTTTCCCCTTGAGCCAGTAGACTATCTCTCTTTTGAAGCTTTATCGCAACCCACAGCCTCCTGTCTTTAGACTTCCTAATCACTGGACGGGTTGGGGTGCACTTCCCTCCCTAGAGGAGGACAAATGTTTCCACTTGTGTGCGTCTCATACCGGCAAATCCAATCCCCTCACCACTCCAACTGAGTTGAGCCATGTGAAAGGTGCAGGTGTCCAAGTTAGGTCATTATCATCAAGAGTCGTGCGTGTGCTCCGAAATACTCTACTTAGGCAGTCAAGAATCCATTGAACCACGTCCCGTAATCCTCAAAGAATTAAGTCAACTAGACCTGAAGTACCTCAAACCTGGTTCCTATAAGGTTCCTGTTATTAGGTAGATTATAAGGTCCAATCAAGCTCCAATCTCCGGATTTTACTTAGACTCGTTCAACTATCAAACTCAATCCGAAAAATGCGAATGCTATGCAATGCAATGCAGAAAATATTTTTGTGATGCAATTTTCAAGATTTTGAACTTTTTATGGATTTTTGAAAAGATGATGCATGCAGATGCAATTTTTTTGTATTTTTCAAAGAAATTTTTCAGATGTTTTTGGATTTTAATTTTGCAAATGTTTTTGGGATTTTTGATAACAAAAAGTTTTTGGCTGAAAACTAGGTTAAAATATGTACACGGGAGTGCTTCTTATATATACAAGAAGTGGATTTTAAGAATTTACAGGGTAAGTGGTCAATTTTATACATATATATATATAGTGGATTTTGGTGTGATGTGAATATTCCTCAAACTTATTTGAAAACAATCTACACACAATTTTTGAAAACTATAGTCCAAAATAATTTTTACAAACATTTTACACACATTTGAAAACATTTTGCAAAGGCTTTCAAAACAGTATATATAGGTTTTTCAAATCATTTTTGCAACCATTTTTCAAATCATTTTGCAAATCATTTTTCAAACATTTTTATTTCACACAAAGAAAAGATGTTTTACAATCCACACATTTTGACACAGGTTGAAAACACGAAACAAAATATTTTCAAAATAGTTTTCAATAGATGTTCACAAGGATTTTCAAACTATTTTTCAAACATTTTGCAAAAACATTTTCACCTGATTTATTAATCAGTAAATACAAAAAGAATTTGAGGAATGATCACATCTTTTTATTAAGGATTTTTAATGAATTTTACAGAATGATTAGCCATATTATTAGGGAAATACGAAAGTACGAGTTATGGCTAAAGTATATACGTAGTATATACGACCCCCCTATACTTAGCTTGAGCTATGTCCTCATAGATCGGAGAGAAAAGGGAAGACATAACTCGTACTAAGTATAGATAAGTCTAAAGAATAAATGAATGAATCAATGAGAAGTTGACCGTCCCCCCTATACTTAGGATCAAATAATCCTAAGTATAGCAGGCTGTACACAAGGCAGGGAGGGTCAAGGGTGGGAATGAACAGATCGTACTCAGATTGTCCCCCCCTATACTTAGGGTAAGATATCCCTAAGTATAGACAAGAAGAAGAGACAATGGAGAGGATCAAAAAGAATAGAAAAACTTGGGGTGCCAACCCCCCTATACTTAGGACAAAGTACGTCCTAAGTATGGAAAACTGTCTACAAGGGCAGCACCTTTTTGATAGATACAGAAAATAGAAAAGGAAAAGAAGAAAAGAAGAAAATAAGAAAATAAATCGACAGACAACAGGGTGATATGAACAAATGGATTTGTACAGCGGAAGATGGAATTGATCACCATGTATGAGATGTAGATGATGAGAGTCAAAGGACACATCTCATACCAGAAGAATGGGGGCAACGTCAATGGTCGGCGGATCATGATCAAGATAGAGTTTCAAGCGTTGACCATTGACGCGGAAGGTAGAGGAAGATGACGGTTCAGATATGTCGATGCTGCCATTGTCATGTACCTTCCTGACCACATATGGTCCTTTACACTTGCTCTGCAATTTCCCTGGGAATAATTTCAGCCTGGAATCAAACAACCATACTCTCTGATCTGGCTCAAATTGTTTATGGCTGATATGCGAATCATGCCATGTCTTCACTTTTTCCTTGTACTGTAGGCTGTTGGAAAAGGTTGTATCTCTCAATTCTTCCAGGGCTGCCAATTCTGCTCTTCTTTGGTCTCCTACACTCTCGGGATCTAGAAGCAACTCAGTAACTGCCCAAAAAGATTTATGCTTGATCTCCACTGGCAAATGGCACGGCTTGCCATAGACGAGACGAAAGGGAGATGTTCCCAATGGATTCTTGAAAGAGGTCCGATAAGCCCACAAGACCGAGTCCAAAAGCTGTGACCAATCCTTTCGGTCTGGGCGGACAACTTTCTGCAAGATAGTCTTTATCTCCCTGTTCGATACTTCGGCAAGACCATTAGTCTGAGGGTGATAAGGAGTGGCAACCCGATGGTCAATGCCGAACTCGTCTGCAAGGGCCCTGACTTTGTCATTGATGAAGTGAGACCCCCCGTCTGAAATCAAGACTCTAGGTACACCGAACCGTGAAATGATATTTTTCCTCAAAAATTTGCAAACGGTTTTAGCATCTGCGGCTCGGGCGGGGATGGCCTCAACCCATCGGCTGACATAATCTACAGCGAGCAAAATATGCTCGAATCCCTGACTCTTAGGAAATGGGCCCATGAAATCAATCCCCCATGCATCAAAAACCTCACAGAAGTGAATGGGTTGCATGGGCATCATGTCTCTCTGTCCGCAGGTTCCCATTTTCTGACAGTCAGTACATCTCTTCACGAACTCATCAGAATCCTTGAAGAGAGTAGGCCACCACAGGCCGGATTGAAGCACCTTCTGTGTTGTCCTTTTTCCAGAATGATGTCCTCCTGCCTCAAGCTTGTGGCAGTATGTGAGGACGCTATGCTGCTCTTCTTGAGGAATGCACCTCCTCCAGATACTATCCCCTCCTTCATGATAAAGGACGGGATCCTCCCAATGGTAAAACTTGGCCTTAGCTAGGAAGGTCTCAAGTTTCTGCCTGGGCCAACCCTGAGGGACTGTCTTGGCAACAAGATAGTTTACAAAGTCAGCATACCACGGGAGTGAGGTGACAGCCAAGATCGCCTCATCTGGAAATGTCTCTGTGAATGGTGCGCTGGGCTCAGATTCCTCAAGATTCTCCAATCTAGAGAGATGATCCGCCACCACATTCTTGACTCCAGGCTTGTCCTTAATTTCAATATCAAATTCCTGGAGTAGAAGGATCCATCTGGTGAGACGTGCTTTGGCATCCTTCTTAGCCATTAAGTACCGGATGGCGGTATGATCAGTATAAATGGTCACTCTAGATCCGAGAATATACGATCGATACTTATCAAGAGCGAAAACTACGGCCAGCATCTCTTTCTCAGTCACAGTGTAATTCCGCTGCGCGGCATCCAAAGTCCGGCTGGCGTAGTGAATGGCGAACGGTAAACCATCCCTCCTCTGTCCAAGCACAGCCCCAACGGCAAAATCTGAAGCATCCGTCATGATCTCGAATGGGAGAGACCAATCGGGCGGCTGAAGGACAGGAGCTGAGACAACCATATTCTTGAGAGTCTCAAATGATTCAAGACACTTATCATTAACAATAAACTCGGTGTCTTTGGTGAGCAAGTCAGTAAGCGGTCGGGCAATTCGACTGAAGTCCTGAATGAACCGTCGGTAGAAACCGACATGCCCCAGAAAAGACCGTAACTGACGTAAATTGGACGGCGGATTGAGTTTTCTGATGATATCCACCTTAGCCGGATCGACCTCCATGCCCCTGTTGGAGACGATATGACCAAGGACCGTCCCTTGAGTCATCATGAAATGACTCTTCTCCCAGGATAAAACTAGATTAACCTCAATGCAGCGCTTCAGCACACGGTCTAGGCAGTCAAGACAAGCATCGAACCCGTCGCCATAGACCGAGAAGTCATCCATGAAGACCTCTAAACAGTCACCCACCATGTCCGAGAAGATGGACAACATGCACCTTTGGAATGTCGCCGGAGCGTTACATAGACCAAAGGGCATCCGTCTGAAAGCATACGTCCCAAACGGACAGGTGAATGTCGTTTTCTCCTGGTCTTCGGGCGCAATGGCCACTTGATTATATCCAGAGTACCCATCAAGAAAGCAGTAATGACTCTTCCCGGCTAACCGCTCGATAATCTGATCAATGAAGGGAAGCGGGAAATGATCCTTCTTGGTGGCCTCATTCAATCGTCTGTAGTCCACACAGACCCTCCAAGAAGTTGGTACTCTGGTAGCGATCTCCTCTCCAGACTCATTGACAACTGTAGTGATACCCGTCTTCTTGGGTACCACATGTAACGGACTTACCCATTTGGAGTCGGAGATGGGATAGATGAAATCGGCGCTCCACCACTTGGAAATTTCTTTCATGACTACATCTCGAAGATTCGGGTTCAGCCGTCGTTGGAACTCACGCGACGGCTTAGCGTTATCCTCAAGATAAATGTGGTGAGAGCAAAGATTTGGGCTCAGCCCTTGGAGATCAGCTATACTCCAACCGATTGCCTTGCGGTTTCTTTCAAGAACCTCCATCAGACGAGATTCTTGTTCTCCAGTCAAATCTGCTGAGATAATGACTGGGTGCATTTCTGGCTCTCCAGCAAGGAATCTGTACTTCATTGACTGCGGCAGAGGTTTTCGTTCTGGGCAACTGGGAGGTGGCAGATCTGGCTTCTGATATGTCTGTGTAAATGCTACCAAGTCTGCATGTGAGAACTCTCGCTCTGCATGAATCTCTGACGAAGGGCGGCCCTCTGAATCAACGATAAACTGCACCGGCTCGCACTCTGTCATGGTTGTTGGCTCAGTAGGAATCAGACAAGGTAAATAGTCATCAAAGTCATCCCAATCAATGTCTGAATCCGAGGGATCAGAAGATGATGAGCAAGATTGAAATTCCTCAGCACCACTCATCACAACACTGTCAGCCTCAGAGATATCCTCATCCAGGGATGTGCTCTCCCGGCTCTCGACTGCCATGAGCTTGAGATATAGAGAATCTGTAGGCAAGGCGAGGGTCGGTGCTACGGGATCTTTCCAGTTGGATTCATCATCAGTCATCTCAAAATCACAAACCTGGTGGATGTCTAGCTCCTCCTCTGTCATCTGCTCGGCTTCGCTGGACTGTTCTGAGCATTCTGCCTCTCTGGCTCTGATCTCGTCGATCGTCTCTATTTGTATGGTTTCGCCCTCTACGCGAAAACATACCTTCCCGCTATCGTGGTCGGTCACCGCCTTGGCTGTGGCCAAGAATGGACGTCCGAGAATGATGGGGGCATCAGTTACCGACTCAGGGATCTCCATGTCCAACACAACGAAGTCCACGGGGAATTGCAGGCCCTGAATGGTAACGACCACGTCTTTCAATAACCCCTTCGGCCTCTTAATCGACCTATCAGCAAACTGAAGGACGGTTCTGCTTCGAAGAAGAGGGCCAAACTCGAACTGCTTGAGTAAGGCTGCCGGAAGGAGGTTAATTGAAGAGCCGCTGTCTAATAGAGTACGATCAAACTGCTGCTCCTGAATCTCGCATCTGACATAGGGAGCTCCTGCGTCTGGTCGCTTGGCTGGCAATATTTTCTGAATGGCGCAGCAAGTGTCATGAGTGAGCATATGGATTTGATCTCTGTGCCTCTTCTTCCTTCTGACAGTAGTTTTTCCTTTCAAATTCTTCTTGAAGAAGGGGATATGCTCAAATGCTTCTCGTAGAGTCAGCTGAATATGAAATCTGTCAATCATCTCGTTGCCGAACTCTACCTGTTGGCTCTTTTTTGGATTTTCTTTTTTATTCCCCTTCGCTCGGCGGAGTGCCTCAGGGAAGGGGATTGTAGGGGCCTCCTCAGATGGAGGACTAGGAATCGGTCCCTGTGCCTGTGAAGACGGAGAGTCCATACGATAATCATCATTCACCACATATGGATTCGTAATTTGAACAGAAATCTTTCCTTTATTCATATTTTTGTTTTTGTTTTTGTTCCCACAGTCTCTAGATACAAAATGTGGCAACATCACAGATGGCTCAACAAAAGTGGATGTGGTGGCCTCAGTACCATCACTAGCACCTGTCTTCGCGGCATCAGCACCGCGCTCTGGTTCAGCATCCAAAATGGTGGCATCAGCACCACCGTCTGCATCTGGTATCACAACGGCATCAGCACCGTTGTCCTGGGCTCCATCATTGGTGGCATCAGCACCACCGTCTTCAACATCATCTGTAGCGGCATCAGCACCGCTCCTCTGCTCCTCTGGCGCTCCTGATTCTGCATCTGGCTGTCGCTCAGAAGAGGCGCCGCCAGCTGGCATCCTACCGCTCCTAGTAGTAACAAAATCAGCATCATAATAGGAATAAGACATGTCACTCAGATAATCACTAGGAGAGGTATCCTCTGTGAACTCTACCTGCTCAGATTTTCTTTTTAAATTATTAGGATTAGGTTCGATCTGAGCGGGTATGGCGGCCTTGCCTTTGATGAAATCCCGCATCTCCTGCCGGAACTCATCCATTTCTTGCCTGAAAGATGCTCGCTGTTCAGATAGCAAGTGGGCAAGATCATCAAGAGCAGGGTTCTCGAAGGCTGGACCCTGAGAACCGGACGTCTGTCCCTGCTGGAAATGGGGTTGCTGCTGCTGGTGTTGTTGCTGAAACTGGGGGGAAGGCTGGTGATAAGAATGCTGAGGCGGCTGACGCTGCCTCCACTGTTGTCCCTGATAGGCGGGACGAGGACCACTCTGGTATTGTTGTGGCTGGGCATACTGGGGCTGCTGGTTGTACTGATGTGGCTGGCTGCTCTGCTGTCCTTGAGCAGGGGGATGCTGTTGGGATGAGGAACCACCATTACCCCAACGGAATCCGGGATGATCCCTACGAATTGCGGGCTGAGGGTATCGGTCATACCAAATCCCGTTGAATTCCATCAACGGTTCCTGCTCGAAGGAATGTGGAGGAAGAACTGCCAGTGGCTGCTCCGGCTGATACACCACCATCTGCGTCTCCTGGGATGGTGGTTGCTCTGGATGGTACTGCAACAATGGAACCGGCTCCGCCTGGATATGGTTCACCTGGCGGTATGAGGTAGAGGCCTGGTTGGGATTGCTGCTGCTAGACGCAACCTGTGACCTGGGAGGCTGTTGGGAGTGGGCTTGTGCCTCCTGAATACAGAGAATTTGAGTCTTCAGGTCACTCATTGTTTTGGTGAGAAGGTCCATCTGGGCTAGACCTTGGTTTTGTTTCTTTTCGAGGATCTCCATGCGGTCCAGCTTTTCACTGATAATGCCCATGTCGGCTGTTGCTGACTCGGCTTGTGCTGTGGCTACCGACGTTGTGCTGGGACCGGCATCGATGCGGGCGATCCTCTGAAATGATCCCGCTCCTTGCGGGGGCTTCTGCTGATTGTAGACTCTGGCTTGGGTCATCACTGTGGAGTTCTCTGCCATACCTTCGTAGATGGCCCATACATCGTCTTCACCTTTAGAGAAATATGATCCACCGCAAGAGGCGTTCACAAGCCCCTGCAGCTCCGGTGTCAGCCCACAGAAGAAACTCTGCACCAGGTGGGGCTTGGAGATATCGTGATGTGGACACCGGTTTATGAGCTCTCTGAATCGATCCCATGCTTCATGGAACTGTTCATTTGGGATCATGACGAAGTTGCTGATCATGGCTCGAGCTGCGTTGGTCCGGCCGAGGGGATAGTATTTCTTCAAATATACGGACCGGAGATCTGCCCAAGTATCGACGAATCGCCCTAGATGCTTGAGCCAATATGCGGCTCGATCAACCAATGAGAACGGGAAGGCGATCATCCTGATAGTGTCCTCGGTCAACAACCGATCGTGGATAGTGTTGCATATCATTTCGAACTCTTGGAGATGGAGGTGCGGCTCTTCGGTCGGCAGCCCGTGAAACTTGGGTAGCAACTGAATCGTGTGGTGCCGAAGCTCGAAATCTCCGTGGATTGGCGGGAGTCTGATCCACCGGTGAGTGAGGGACGAAGCCGGGTTGTGCAGTTCCCTCATGATGGTCTGTGGCGGTCGCTCACCGTCTGGATCGCCTCCTCCTGCATCAGGTCCTCCTCCTTCTCCGCCACCGCCTCCTCCAGGTCGGTTCTCTCTCAGCTGTGCGATCTCTCTCATGAGGTCACCCATGAATGTACCCTGGTCCCGGATCTGTCTCTGCATCGTCTCCAGGGATGCTAGCAAGGAATTGTTGATGGCCACCTGATCGATTATGAATGGAGGGTGATCGTGGTCATCTGGGTGCTCGCCCCTGTCTGCCATTGCTTGATTCTCTGAAAATGCAAAAGAGGCCATTTTAGGTGCTGTTGAATGAGCTGAATTCTGTGATTCACTGAACACTGAAATGATTGGACTGAGGGAAGGAGAATGGGAAGGGTGGTCGAGGGGGAACAGGGTGGATGTAAACTCGGGCTCGGAGAGCGGACTCTCCGAGGCATTCCTAGATGAGTAAGGAGGAGTGCTAGATAGCGGTGCCGACAAGGTCGGCCTAAGAGATCTCCGTCCCATCATCTTGATTATTCGGAAAGAGCAGGATAAATGCAAGAAAAGAAGAAGATGAGATGCAACAAAATTGTGCACAATTGTGCGGTGTTTTTGATCTTGACCTTAATAAATCTAACAATCAAACACAAAGCAAGGGTAAGTTCACCAACTCAACTCGTGAAGCCGTGAAGGATCGGCTTTTATCTTGTCCGTTTTAGCTTGTTTTCAGGTATTTATCTTTTCACGAGTCCTTAGAGCGCTACGCCTATAGGAGCGAGAGTACTGCCAGGAAAGTGTCCCCGTACTTGTCCTCCTCCTGTGTAACCTGTAACTTGCGCTTTTTGAGGTCCTTGTAACCCTTCCTGGATCCCTACTCAGCCAAAGAAATAGAGGGAGGAAGCCGATAGGCGAAACCGATACTTCGGACCTCGCTCGCAACGGAATCACCCGTGAGCGTACAAGGTCCTACTCGGACGCAGCCGGTGAGACAGACACACCCGTGAAGGCGTGGCCTAGGCTCGGTACTTCGGACAAGGTCGGTGCTCACACAATAGTGAGTCACCAATGGCGACCAAGTCCTACTCGACTACGTACGATAGTAGCGCCAATACTTCGGAAATCCAGGCGATACACAAGGCAGCCACAAGTTGGGTTTTGGGATCTAATCCTTACGAAGCGCTCACCTCACTTGGAAGGAGACCTTCCCATGCAACCTGAAGACAAGTGAGGGTGTTACTCTCCCCAAGCAATGAATCCAATTACCAATTTTATTTTTGGTCAAGTTTTCTTTAGCAGTCCCTTTTTTAATTTTTTTGGTGTTATCGCTTCTTTTGAGTCAATTCAAACAAGTGCCTAACGGTTTTTGTATTTTTTCCTTTATCCTACTTTGTTCCAAAAACAGAGGGAGAATAGAGTCGGAAAAGCCGTGCAAGTCGACACCAAGGTGGAAATCTCACCTTTGTGCCTAGATGATGCGTGCAAAGTAAGAGGACTTACAGCGAATCCCAGCTCTCTCCATGCGGGATGCAAAGCAGAATTTTTAAACCTATGCTATATGGCGAAATGCAAGCGGAAATCGTCCTAGAACAGGCAGCTGCTAGCGTGAAGAACCACAAGCTAACTAATAACTCCTAATCCGAGTGTCCGGTCTAGGCTCACCCCTCCTCTGCCCAACACATTTGGGGTAGGAGAAAGCGCTTGTTCGGGTGTGAGCTCGCGGCGCGTGGATTTGGAAGCTACTAGCTAACTGTTTGATTAGTCTAAGTCCAAATACGATTCTATAGGAGCATGCAAATATAATTAGGTGTTTGGACCTATTCTAATCGAGTCAAGTAGACCGAGAACTAAGAGCTCAATCCACAAAAGGAAGTGAAAAATGAAAACAAAACCGGAAAATGACGGCGATAAAAACGCGATAAAAATCCGCGGTGAGCCCCCGGGTGAACAAACACCCGGAAATTAGGCCCGAATGTCTAAGTGTCCAAGTCCAAGTGTACCTGTATTATTACAAATTAAATGAATCACTCTCTCACCAAAAATAAGTGAAAACTAATCTAATCACTCTCTCTCTCAAAAATAAGTGAAAACTAATCTAATCACTCTCTCTCTCACTCCTTGCTCTCTCCTGCCGGCTTGGCTAAAGAACAGCCGGCTCCGCTTCCCAAGGATGCGTCGGGTCACCTAGGCGATCCGCCTTGCTCCGCGGTCCCTCGCAAGAAGACAAAGAAGAGTGGTCAGATAGCTCAACAAGATATATCAAAATGTAAGAGATGAAAAATGCTATGATAACAATCACACAATCAATCAAACAAAATATGAACTACTCGCTGTTGTTCCCCGGCAACGGCGCCATTTGATAAACGCGGAGATCGACGGTCTTAAGTTCAACACAAAGCGTGAACTCAGTCGAAGTGTCGACCAATCAAAATCCGCATTTAATCAACAATTAACCCACACTAAGATCAATGAATTAGAACTAATGCGGAGTTAAAATTTATTTTTAACTCTACATAAAAGATGTATAGGTGCAAGTATGTAGAGAGTTCGAACACAGGGAACAAGCAGGGTAGTTCAAGCAAAAATGCTAAAGTGTGTGTGTAATGTGTGAAGTGTCTACACTAAGCAAACAAGCAAATGAATTTTTGTGGGTTTTTAATTTTTAATTTTTTTTATTTAATTTTTAATTTTGTATTTTGATTTTTAATTTTCTGATTTTTATATTTTATATTTTATATTTTTTTATTTCTTTTTCAATATTGGATAATAAAGACAATATAATAAAAGGCAAGCTAAAATATTTATAAAATGTGCAAAAATACTCAAAAATTCAGAAATAAAATGTTTTTGGTATTTTATAATTTTCTACTGTTTTTGTGATTTTTGGGGGTTTTTCAAGGTGTTTTTGATATTTTTAAATACTGAAATAAGAGAAAACAGTGGAAATAAGGCTGGCTGGGACAAAAATGCAAATTAAAAATAGCAACCAGTAACTCAAAATTTTCACACTATTTTTCACATAAAAAGGACAAAATAAGGAACAAACAGAAACTGAGTTTTTGATTTTTGGAGTTTTCTACTATTTTTTATAATTTTTTGAAGTTTTTGAGTGTTTTTAAATTTTTAGTGTTTTTCTTTTGAGATTTTTAATGATTTTTGGACTGACACTAAAAGATGATAAACTAGACAGTAGGTAATCTTTTTGGAATTTTTAGAGGTGTATTAATATTTTTTTGGTATTTTCTAAGCTAGACAGTTCACAAAATAGATGTTTTTGATTTTTAATAAATATAAAAATAAAATAAAATCAAAAACTAAATAGATGGCGTCAAAGTACACGCGTCCAGATACTTAAGTCTATTTTTGTGAAATTTTTGGAGTTAAAATGATAGGCTAAATAATTAGAGCAAACATCCAAACATTAAACAGTCCTGGCAGGGGTATATGTGCAATATCAGAAACATCCAGGGGCATACATGCAATTTTCCACAAAAATATACACTGTATATTCAATTTTTATCACCAAAAGTTAATTACAAAAGTCACCTGGGCCTCTTAGCAATTTTCCCACCAGGGCGCGTGACTTGCACGCGCCTGGGAAGGACTGAAATGTAATTTGTTGAAACCCTGGGGGCCTACTTGCAAAATACCCAAAAAGTTTACACGTGCTGCAATAGTTTTAGGACTAAAACAAAATACACAAACGTACGGGGGTTCCTCTGCAAAATGCCCACACCTCACGTGTACAGGTCACGTGAGGTGACGTGGCTGAGGACCTAAGTGCAAATACTGAAAGTACGGGGGTATTTATGCAAATATTACAAAACTTTTACACTACAGACAAAAGTTTGAGTACTAAATATTAAATACAAAAATTGCGAGGGTTGGGATGCAAAATACCCTCGCTCGGGCGCTCCGATGACGACACGTGGCTCGAATCCAACGGCTGGTGGCTAAGCGCGATCCAGCGGCTGGGAGCGAGCCACTAATCCACGTGGCAGCTTGGGAACGGCCGATGACGGTTCGCACCGACGTCTGAGATTAGATCTCGTAAAGAGATCCAACGATGGCTGGGCGAGGCAGATCGGACGGTCGACACACGATCTGGAGCTGCGGCTCGATCGGACGGTGGAGACGCGAGGAGGAAGAACAGGGAAGAAGGCCGGCGGAGGCGAACTTCCCCGACTCCGATCTCGCTACTCAGGCGGTGGATGGGCTCCAAAATGGAGCTGCAGGCTCCTGGAAGGTCCTTCTATGGACTGGATGGCTCGGATTCGCCGGAGGAGCGTCGAGGTGCTGGCGCGAAGGCGGCGGAGCTTGGCGCTCCAGATATCTCCGGCGAGGAATCAAAATGGCCCTCCAGGTGCTTTCAAGGGTCTTTGACCTGCAAAAAGTTGTGAAAAGGCCCAGGGCAAATTGCCTGGGCCTCGCGGAGGCGTAGGGACGTGTGCGACGAGGTGGCGGCGAACGGCCGGAGGTGCGCTCCGGCCAAAGTGGGTGATCGAGCTATTCAGATGATGGAATTTCGATTTTTTGGGGGATATTGATCCTACGGCTAGCAGGAGTTAAATGCAAGAAATAAATAAGCAGGGCGAGCCCTCGATGGCCGGAGCCAGAGGGAAAATAGGTACCTCGACCGGCGACTTCGCGGGAGGTGGTGGAGGCTCCCTCGACTTCGCGCGCCTTGGCTGAAGGGCTGGCGGTGGAGCTGTCACCTCCACGGAGCTCAGGAGCACGATGGTGGCGCTGAAGGGTGGACCAAGGGGACTCGAATTCGAAATGGAAGAGGGGGAGTTGGTTTTAAGTGGTTTGACCCGAGGTGACAGGGGTCCAAAGACCAAGGGATATCTTGCAAATCTTGGGTCCGACGACCAAGATTAAGCTCGGGCGAGTTAGGTAGATGGTTGGTGGACAATGTTGCAGAAGGATGCAACACGAAAAGATGAAAGAATCGGCTGGGAAAAAGCCACAAAGATGGCTCAAAAACCGAGCCTGACAAGGGCTACAGGGGGTAGGTCAGACTGTTGACCTAGGTCAACAGTCCTGGCCTCCTGGTTGGTCCACGTGGACCAACCAGGAAAAACCCTGGAAAAATATTTTATTAATTAAATTAAAAATAATAAATGGCCGAATTAATTAAAAGTTATAAAATAAAAAATGCTTAGAATTTTATGTAGTATTTTATTTTGATTTTTAATAATTTTTAGGAGTTATATTTTTACAAGTCACCTTTTTAACCCTATATAGGTATAATACCTATGTATTTTAGTATTTTATTTTTATTTTGGTATTTTATTTTCATTATTTTTATTTAGTATTTTATAAAATTGTAACATACTTTTATATACATAAATATATTTTTATTGTATATTTCTGTTATGTTTTGTATATTTAATAAAATACAAGTGTATTCTATACAGGTATAAATATGTGCAGTATGCCTATGTATTCTTTATATAGGTATTTTTATTTTTATTTTTCTTTGCATTTTATTTCAATTTTAATGCACATATGTATTATAAGTAATATTCACAAAATTATAAAAATATAAAAATGAATAAATAATGAATAAAGAATAAATTGAATATTTTATTCAGTACAAGTATACAACAGGGGTCCAAAACTCAACTTTCAAACCGTAGCTCCGCCAAATGTGAAACCACCGCCATTGGATAGATTATTTTATTCTATATACAATTAAAGGTGAGTTTGATGCATTTGGAGTTGTCGTTTGTGAGATACGGGTCTGGGAAGTTGGGATTTTGGATTCTTATTCAGACCATATCTTTTTGTCTGTACATGATTTTTATGTGAAATCAATTTTGTATTTTTCTTTATAAAATTATCTACAACTTTCATGTACAAAGTTTCTTTATTTGATGTACAAAAAGTGGGACCAAAAATAGGTCCCAAAATGAATAAAGAATGAACAGGAAGTATATGTATTATCTCTGTATTTCTGACCATATCTCCCCCTACTTTATTCCTTGTCGACCTATTCATCAAGATGCCTAGGTTTCGGGGGTTTTGGGTCATAAAATATTTACAATATTTTATTCTTTTCTTTTCTTTATTTATTCTATAATTTTGGCCTTAATTACAGTAATTTATACACCGTTGTGATGCACATGCATGGATGCTAAGATGCTCTATTTAAGGGTATTTATAGGTATTTGCTAGGGTTTTTGGTGCCAAAATGATAGAATAAAGATGATGAAATGTGGATTCATCATCCCCCTATACTTTACCTTTGCTAGTCCCTAGCAAACACTTATGCAATAAGTGCAAAAAGAAAAACAACGAAAAGAAAAAGAAGAACTTGGATTTTATCTGATTGTCAAATTTGTTTTCACAAAATCAAAGTTTGGAGCTTAAGTCGGACCTTTGGATTTTTAGTGCGGGCGGAACCTTAGTGAGAACCGTGTTTGAAATCCAACAGTCCTTGAGAATCCCAAAACTCTGTCCAAGTCTCCTCAATAGCCAGGTCAGAAATACTTCAACTCATACGCAAACTCTTACGACTATGAATCTGACTTGTACAGTGTAAGTGATGGTGGCTCTCCCCAACTAGAATGACAAAGAAACTGACTTCTCCAGTACGACAACCCAATGATTCCCCAATCCAGCAACTCCATCCTCGAGGAGCGGGGTATTCCCTTCTAAGTTCAAGTGGCAACCAGCTCAAGAGGAGGGGGTGAAGAGAAGAATGGACGGTAGCCAGTGTAGCTACCTATCCTTGGATGCAAGACCAGTGTAGTCAAGTCATCCTGCTGCAGGCTCACATATTTGATTTTGGAACTCAAGCTTGCTTATTGACTTTGTACATACTTGCAGGCTTTTTATTTTTGTACATGCCTGAACACACATTTTTTTTTTGAATACTATTTACAGCAGCATTTACATAAGGAGTTTTTCCCCTTGAGCCAGTAGACTATCCCTCTTTTGAAGCTTTATCGCAACCCACAGCCTCCTGTCTTTAGACTTCCTAATCACTGGACGGGTTGGGGTGCACTTCCCTCCCTAGAGGAGGACAAATGTTTCCACTTGTGTGCGTCTCATACCGGCAAATCCAATCCCCTCACCACTCCAACTGAGTTGAGCCATGTGAAAGGTGCAGGTGTCCAAGTTAGGTCATTATCATCAAGAGTCGTGCGTGTGCTCCGAAATACTCTACTTAGGCAGTCAAGAATCCATTGAACCACGTCCCGTGATCCTCAAAGAATTAAGTCAACTAGACCTGAAGTACCTCAAACCTGGTTCCTATAAGGTTCCTGTTATTAGGTAGATTATAAGGTCCAATCAAGCTCCAATCTCCGGATTTTACTTAGACTCGTTCAATTATCAAACTCAATCCGAAAAATGCGAATGCTATGCAATGCAATGCAGAAAATATTTTTGTGATGCAATTTTCAAGATTTTGAACTTTTTATGGATTTTTGAAAAGATGATGCATGCAGATGCAATTTTTTTGTATTTTTCAAAGAAATTTTTCAGATGTTTTTGGATTTTAATTTTGCAAATGTTTTTGGGATTTTTGATAACAAAAAGTTTTTGGCTGAAAACTAGGTTAAAATATGTACACGGGAGTGCTTCTTATATATACAAGAAGTGGATTTTAAGAATTTACAGGGTAAGTGGTCAATTTTATACATATATATAGTGGATTTTGGTGTGATGTGAATATTCCTCAAACTTATTTGAAAACAATCTACACACAATTTTTGAAAACTATAGTCCAAAATAATTTTTACAAACATTTTACACACATTTGAAAACATTTTGCAAAGGCTTTCAAAACAGTATATATAGGTTTTTCAAATCATTTTTGCAACCATTTTTCAAACCATTTTGCAAATCATTTTTCAAACATTTTTATTTCACACAAAGAAAAGATGTTTTACAATCCACACATTTTGACACAGGTTGAAAACACGAAACAAAATATTTTCAAAATAGTTTTCAATAGATGTTCACAAGGATTTTCAAACTATTTTTCAAACATTTTGCAAAAAACATTTTCACCTGATTTATTAATCAGTAAATACAAAAAGAATTTGAGGAATGATCACATCTTTTTATTAAGGATTTTTAATGAATTTTACAGAATGATTAGCCATATTATTAGGGAAATACGAAAGTACGAGTTATGGCTAAAGTATATACGTAGTATATACGACCCCCCTATACTTAGCTTGAGCTATGTCCTCATAGATCGGAGAGAAAAGGGAAGACATAACTCGTACTAAGTATAGATAAGTCTAAAGAATAAATGAATGAATCAATGAGAAGTTGACCGTCCCCCCTATACTTAGGATCAAATAATCCTAAGTATAGCAGGCTGTACACAAGGCAGGGAGGGTCAAGGGTGGGAATGAACAGATCGTACTCAGATTGTCCCCCCCTATACTTAGGGTAAGATATCCCTAAGTATAGACAAGAAGAAGAGACAATGGAGAGGATCAAAAAGAATAGAAAAACTTGGGGTGCCAACCCCCCTATACTTAGGACAAAGTACGTCCTAAGTATGGAAAACTGTCTACAAGGGCGGCACCTTTTTGATAGATACAGAAAATAGAAAAGGAAAAGAAGAAAAGAAGAAAATAAGAAAATAAATCGACAGACAACAGGGTGATATGAACAAATGGATTTATACAGCGGAAGATGGAATTGATCACCATGTATGAGATGTAGATGATGAGAGTCAAAGGACACATCTCATACCAGAAGAATGGGGGCAACGTCAATGGTCGGCGGATCATGATCAAGATAGAGTTTCAAGCGTTGACCATTGACGCGGAAGGTAGAGGAAGATGACGGTTCAGATATGTCGATGCTGCCATTGTCATGTACCTTCCTGACCACATATGGTCCTTTCCACTTGCTCTGCAATTTCCCTGGGAATAATTTCAGCCTGGAATCAAACAACCATACTCTCTGATCTGGCTCAAATTGTTTATGGCTGATATGCGAATCATGCCATGTCTTCACTTTTTCCTTGTACTGTAGGCTGTTGGAAAAGGCTGTATCTCTCAATTCTTCCAGGGCTGCCAATTCTGCTCTTCTTTGGTCTCCTACACTCTCGGGATCTAGAAGCAACTCAGTAACTGCCCAAAAAGATTTATGCTTGATCTCCACTAGCTAATGGCACGGCTTGCCATAGACGAGACGAAAGGGAGATGTTCCCAATGGATTCTTGAAAGAGGTCCGATAAGCCCACAAGACCGAGTCCAAAAGCTGTGACCAATCCTTTCGGTCTGGGCGGACAACTTTCTGCAAGATAGTCTTTATCTCCCTGTTCGATACTTCGGCAAGACCATTAGTCTGAGGGTGATAAGGAGTGGCAACCCGATGGTCAATGCCGAACTCGTCTGCAAGGGCCCTGACTTTGTCATTGATGAAGTGAGACCCCCCGTCTGAAATCAAGACTCTAGGTACACCGAACCGTGAAATGATATTTTTCCTCAAAAATTTGCAAACGGTTTTAGCATCTGCGGCTCGGGCGGGGATGGCCTCAACCCATCGGCTGACATAATCTACAGCGAGCAAAATATGCTCGAATCCCTGACTCTTAGGAAATGGGCCCATGAAATCAATCCCCCATGCATCAAAAACCTCACAGAAGTGAATGGGTTGCATGGGCATCATGTCTCTCTGTCCGCAGGTTCCCATTTTCTGACAGTCAGTACATCTCTTCACGAACTCATCAGAATTCTTGAAGAGAGTAGGCCACCACAAGCCGGATTGAAGCACCTTCTGTGCTGTCCTTTTTCCATAATGATGTCCTCCTGCCTCAAGCTTGTGGCAGTATGTGAGGACGCTATGCTGCTCTTCTTGAGGAATGCACCTCCTCCAGATACTATCCCCTCCTTCATGATAAAGGACGGGATCCTCCCAATGGTAAAACTTGGCCTTAGCTAGGAAGGTCTCAAGTTTCTGCCTGGGCCAACCCTGAGGGACTGTCTTGGCAACAAGATAGTTTACAAAGTCAGCATACCACGGGAGTGAGGTGACAGCCAAGATCGCCTCATCTGGAAATGTCTCTGTGATAGGTGCGCTGGGCTCAGATTCCTCAAGATTCTCCAATCTGGAGAGATGATCCGCCACCACATTCTTGACTCCAGGCTTGTTCTTAATTTCAATATCAAATTCCTGGAGTAGAAGGATCCATCTGGTGAGACGTGCTTTGGCATCCTTCTTAGCCATTAAGTACCGGATGGCGGTATGATCAGTATAAATGGTCACTCTAGATCCGAGAATATACGATCGATACTTATCAAGAGCGAAAACTACGGCCAGCATCTCTTTCTCAGTCACAGTGTAATTCCGCTGCGCGGCATCCAAAGTCCGGCTGGCGTAGTGAATGGTGAACGGTAAACCATCCCTCCTCTGTCCAAGCACAGCCCCAACGGCAAAATCTGAAGCATCCGTCATGATCTCGAATGGGAGAGACCAATCGGGCGGCTGAAGGACAGGAGCTGAGACAACCATATTCTTGAGAGTCTCAAATGATTCAAGACACTTATCATTAACAATAAACTCGGTGTCTTTGGTGAGCAAGTCAGTAAGCGGTCGGGCAATTCGACTGAAGTCCTGAATGAACCGTCGGTAGAAACCGACATGCCCCAGAAAAGACCGTAACTGACGTAAATTGGACGGCGGATTGAGTTTTCTGATGATATCCACCTTAGCCGGATCGACCTCCATGCCTCTGTTGGAGACGATATGACCAAGGACCGTCCCTTGAGTCATCATGAAATGACTCTTCTCCCAGGATAAAACTAGATTAACCTCAATGCAGCGCTTCAGCACACGGTCTAGGCAGTCAAGACAAGCATCGAACCCGTCGCCATAGACCGAGAAGTCATCCATGAAGACCTCTAAACAGTCACCCACCATGTCCGAGAAGATGGACAACATGCACCTTTGGAATGTCGCCGGAGCGTTACATAGACCAAAGGGCATCCGTCTGAAAGCATACGTCCCAAACGGACAGGTGAATGTCGTTTTCTCCTGGTCTTCGGGCGCAATGGCCACTTGATTATATCCAGAGTACCCATCAAGAAAGCAGTAATGACTCTTCCCGGCTAACCGCTCGATAATCTGATCAATGAAGGGAAGCGGGAAATGATCCTTCTTGGTGGCCTCATTCAATCGTCTGTAGTCCACACAGACCCTCCAAGAAGTTGGTACTCTGGTAGCGATCTCCTCTCCAGACTCATTGACAACTGTAGTGATACCCGTCTTCTTGGGTACCACATGTAACGGACTTACCCATTTGGAGTCGGAGATGGGATAGATGAAATCGGCGCTCCACCACTTGGAAATTTCTTTCATGACTACATCTCGAAGATTCGGGTTCAGCCGTCGTTGGAACTCACGCGACGGCTTAGCGTTATCCTCAAGATAAATGTGGTGAGAGCAAAGATTTGGGCTCAGCCCTTGGAGATCAGCTATACTCCAACCGATTGCCTTGCGGTTTCTTTCAAGAACCTCCATCAGACGAGATTCTTGTTCTCCAGTCAAATCTGCTGAGATAATGACTGGGTGCATTTCTGGCTCTCCAGCAAGGAATCTGTACTTCATTGACTGCGGCAGAGGTTTTCGTTCTGGGCAACTGGGAGGTGGCAGATCTGGCTTCTGATATGTCTGTGTAAATGCTACCAAGTCTGCATGTGAGAACTCTCGCTCTGCATGAATCTCTGACGAAGGGCGGCCCTCTGAATCAACGATAAACTGCACCGGCTCGCACTCTGTCATGGTTGTTGGCTCAGTAGGAATCAGACAAGGTAAATAGTCATCAAAGTCATCCCAATCAATGTCTGAATCCGAGGGATCAGAAGATGATGAGCAAGATTGAAATTCCTCAGCACCACTCATCACAACACTGTCAGCCTCAGAGATATCCTCATCCAGGGATGTGCTCTCCCGGCTCTCGACTGCCATGAGCTTGAGATATAGAGAATCTGTAGGCAAGGCGAGGGTCGGTGCTACGGGATCTTTCCAGTTGGATTCATCATCAGTCATCTCAAAATCACAAACCTGGTGGATGTCTAGCTCCTCCTCTGTCATCTGCTCGGCTTCGCTGGACTGTTCTGAGCATTCTGCCTCTCTGGCTCTGATCTCGTCGATCGTCTCTATTTGTATGGTTTCGCCCTCTACGCAAAAACATACCTTCCCGCTATCGTGGTCGGTCACCGCCTTGGCTGTGGCCAAGAATGGACGTCCGAGAATGATGGGGGCATCAGTTACCGACTCAGGGATCTCCATGTCCAACACAACGAAGTCCACAGGGAATTGCAGGCCCTGAATGGTAACGACCACGTCTTTCAATAACCCCTTCGGCCTCTTAATCGACCTATCAGCAAACTGAAGGACGGTTCTGCTTCGAAGAAGAGGGCCAAACTCGAACTGCTTGAGTAAGGCTGCCGGAAGGAGGTTAATTGAAGAGCCACTGTCTAATAGAGTACGATCAAACTGCTGCTCCTGAATCTCGCATCTGACATAGGAGCTCCTGCGTCTGGTCGCTTGGCTGGCAATGTTTTCTGAATGGCGCAGCAAGTGTCATGAGTGAGCATATGGATTTGATCTCTGTGCCTCTTCTTCCTTCTGACAGTAGTTTTTCCTTTCAAATTCTTCTTGAAGAAGGGGATATGCTCAAATGCTTCTCGTAGAGTCAGCTGAATATGAAATCTGTCAATCATCTCGTTGCCGAACTCTACCTGTTGGTTCTTTTTTGGATTTTCTTTTTTATTCCCCTTCGCTCGGCGGAGTGCCTCAGGGAAGGGGATTGTAGGGGCCTCCTCAGATGGAGGACTAGGAATCGGTCCCTGTGCCTGTGAAGACGGAGAGTCCATACGATAATCATCATTCACCACATATGGATTCGTAATTTGAACAGAAACCTTTCCTTTATTCATATTTTTGTTTTTGTTTTTGTTCCCACAGTCTCTAGATACAAAATGTGGCAACATCACAGATGGCTCAACAAAAGTGGATGTGGTGGCCTCAGTACCATCACTAGCACCTGTCTTCGCGACATCAGCACCGCGCTCTGGTTCAGCATCCAAAATGGTGGCATCAGCACCACCGTCTGCATCTGGTATCACAACGGCATCAGCACCGTTGTCCTGGGCTCCATCATTGGTGGCATCAGCACCACCGTCTTCAACATCATCTGTAGCGGCATCAGCACCGCTCCTCTGCTCCTCTGGCGCTCCTGATTCTGCATCTGGTTGTCGCTCAGAAGAGGCGCTGCCGGCTGGCATCCTACCGCTCCTAGTAGTAACAAAATCAGCATCATAATAGGAATAAGACATGTCACTCAGATAATCACTAGGAGAGGTATCCTCTGTGAACTCTACCTGCTCAGATTTTCTTTTTAAATTATTAGGATTAGGTTCGATCTGAGCGGGTATGGCGGCCTTGCCTTTGATGAAATCCCGCATCTCCTGCCGGAACTCATCCATTTCTTGCCTGAAAGATGCTCGCTGTTCAGATAGCAAGTGGGCAAGATCATCAAGAGCAGGGTTCTCGAAGGCTGGACCCTGAGAACCGGACGTCTGTCCCTGCTGGAAATGGGGCTGCTGCTGCTGGTGTTGTTGCTGAAACTGGGGGGAAGGCTGGTGATAAGAATGCTGAGGCGGCTGACGCTGCCTCCACTGTTGTCCCTGATAGGCGGGACGAGGACCACTCTGGTATTGTTGTGGCTGGGCATACTGGGGCTGCTGGTTGTACTGATGTGGCTGGCTGCTCTGCTGTCCTTGAGCAGGGGGATGCTGTTGGGATGAGGAACCACCATTACCCCAACGGAATCCGGGATGATCCCTACGAATTGTGGGCTGAGGGTATCGGTCATACCAAATCCCGTTGACTTCCATCAACGGTTCCTGCTCGAAGGAAGGTGGAGGAAGAACTGCCAGTGGCTGCTCCGGCTGATACACCACCATCTGCGTCTCCTGGGATGGTGGTTGCTCTGGATGGTACTGCAACAATGGAACCGGCTCCGCCTGGATATGGTTCACCTGGCGGTATGAGGTAGAGGCCTGGTTGGGATTGCTGCTGCTGGACGCAACCTGTGACCTGGGAGGCTGTTGGGAGTGGGCTTGTGCCTCCTGAATACAGAGAATTTGAGTCTTCAGGTCACTCATTGTTTTGGTGAGAAGGTCCATCTGGGCTAGACCTTGGTTTTGTTTCTTTTCGAGGATCTCCATGCGGTCCAGCTTTTCACTGATAATGCCCATGTCGGCTGCTGCTGACTCGGCTTGTGCTGCGGCTACCGACGTTGTGCTGGGACCGGCATCGATGCGGGCGATCCTCTGAAATGATCCCGCTCCTTGCGGGGGCTTCTGCTGATTGTAGACTCTGGCTTGGGTCATCACTGTGGAGTTCTCTGCCATACCTTCGTAGATGGCCCATACATCGTCTTCACCTTTAGAGAAATATGATCCACCGCAAGAGGCGTTCACAAGCCCCTGCAGCTCCGGTGTCAGCCCACAGAAGAAACTCTGCACCAGGTGGGGCTTGGAGATATCGTGATGTGGACACCGGTCTATGAGCTCTCTGAATCGATCCCATGCTTCATGGAATTGTTCATTTGGGACCATGACGAAGTTGCTGATCATGGCTCGAGCTGCGTTGGTCCGGCCGAGGGGATAGTATTTCTTCAAATATACGGACCGGAGATCTGCCCAAGTATCGACGAATCGCCCTAGATGCTTGAGCCAATATGCGGCTCGATCAACCAATGAGAACGGGAAGGCGATCATCCTGATAGTGTCCTCGGTCAACAACCGATCGTGGATAGTGCTGCATATCATTTCGAACTCTTGGAGATGGAGGTGCGGCTCTTCGGTCGGCAGCCCGTGAAACTTGGGTAGCAACTGAATCGTGTGGTGCCGAAGCTCGAAATCTCCGTGGATTGGCGGGAGTCTGATCCACCGGTGAGTGAGGGACGAAGCTGGGTTGTGCAGTTCCCTCATGATGGTCTGTGGCGGTCGCTCACCGTCTGGATCGCCTCCTCCTGCATCAGGTCCTCCTCCTTCTCCGCCACCGCCTCCTCCAGGTCGGTTCTCTCTCAGCTGTGCGATCTCTCTCATGAGGTCACCCATGAATGTACCCTGGTCCCGGATCTGTCTCTGCATCGTCTCCAGGGATGCTAGCAAGGAATTGTTGATGGCCACCTGATCGATTATGAATGGAGGGTGATCGTGGTCATCTGGGTGCTCGCCCCTGTCTGCCATTGCTTGATTCTCTGAAAATGCAAAAGAGGCCATTTCAGGTGCTGTTGAATGAGCTGAATTCTGTGATTCACTGAACACTGAAATGATTGGACTGAGGGAAGGAGAATGGGAAGGGTGGTCGAGGGGGAACAGGGTGGATGTAAACTCGGGCTCGGAGAGCGGACTCTCCGAGGCATTCCTAGATGAGTAAGGAGGAGTGCTAGATAGCGGTGCCGACAAGGTCGGCCTAAGAGATCTCCGTCCCATCATCTTGATTATTCGGAAAGAGCAGGATAAATGCAAGAAAAGAAGAAGATGAGATGCAACAAAATTGTGCACAATTGTGCGGTGTTTTTGATCTTGACCTTAATAAATCTAACAATCAAACACAAAGCAAGGGTAAGTTCACCAACTCAACTCGTGAAGCCGTGAAGGATCGGCTTTTATCTTGTCCGTTTTAGCTTGTTTTCAGGTATTTATCTTTTCACGAGTCCTTAGAGCGCTACGCCTATAGGAGCGAGAGTACTGCCAGGAAAGTGTCCCCGTACTTGTCCTCCTCCTGTGTAACCTGTAACTTGCGCTTTTTGAGGTCCTTGTAACCCTTCCTGGATCCCTACTCAGCCAAAGAAATAGAGGGAGGAAGCCGATAGGCGAAACCGATACTTCGGACCTCGCTCGCAATGGAATCACCCGTGAGCGTACAAGGTCCTACTCGGACGCAGCCGGTGAGACAGACACACCCGTGAAGGCGTGGCCTAGGCTCGGTACTTCGGACAAGGTCGGTGCTCACACAATAGTGAGTCACCAATGGCGACCAAGTCCTACTCGACTACGTACGATAGTAGCGCCAATACTTCGGAAATCCAGGCGATACACAAGGCAGCCACAAGTTGGGTTTTGGGCTCTAATCCTTACGAAGCGCTCACCTCACTTGGAAGGAGACCTTCCCATGCAACCTGAAGACAAGTGAGGGTGTTACTCTCCCCAAGCAATGAATCCAATTACCAATTTTATTTTTGGTCAAGTTTTCTTTAGCAGTCCCTTTTTTAATTTTTTTGGTGTTATCGCTTCTTTTGAGTCAATTCAAACAAGCGCCTAACGGTTTTTGTATTTTTTCCTTTATCCTACTTTGTTCCAAAAACAGAGGGAGAATAGAGTCGGAAAAGCCGTGCAAGTCGACACCAAGGTGGAAATCTCACCTTTGTGCCTAGATGATGCGTGCAAAGTAAGAGGACTTACAGCGAATCCCAGCTCTCTCCATGCGGGATGCAAAGCAGAATTTTTAAACCTATGCTATATGGCGAAATGCAAGCGGAAATCGTCCTAGAACAAGCAGCTGCTAGCGTGAAGAACCACAAGCTAACTAATAACTCCTAATCCGAGTGTCCGGTCTAGGCTCACCCCTCCTCTGCCCAACACATTTGGGGTAGGAGAAAGCGCTTGTTCGGGTGTGAGCTCGCGGCGCGTGGATTTGGAAGCTACTAGCTAACTGTTTGATTAGTCTAAGTCCAAATACGATTCTATAGGAGCATGCAAATATAATTAGGTGTTTGGACCTATTCTAATCGAGTCAAGCAGACCTAGAACTAAGAGCTCAATCCACAAAAGGAAGTGAAAAATGAAAACAAAACCGGAAAATGACGGCGATAAAAACGCGATAAAAATCCGCGGTGAGCCCCCGGGTGAACAAACACCCGGAAATTAGGCCCGAATGTCTAAGTGTCCAAGTCCAAGTGTACCTGTATTATTACAAATTAAATGAATCACTCTCTCACCAAAAATAAGTGAAAACTAATCTAATCACTCTCTCTCTCAAAAATAAGTGAAAACTAATCTAATCACTCTCTCTCTCTCACTCCTTGCTCTCTCCTGCCGGCTTGGCTAAAGAACAGCCGGCTCCGCTTCCCAAGGATGCGTCGGGTCACCTAGGCGATCCGCCTTGCTCCGCGGTCCCTCGCAAGAAGACAAAGAAGAGTGGTCAGATAGCTCAACAAGATATATCAAAATGTAAGAGATGAAAAATGCTATGATAACAATCACACAATCAATCAAACAAAATATGAACTACTCGCTGTTGTTCCCCGGCAACGGCGCCATTTGATAAACGCGGAGATCGACGGTCTTAAGTTCAACACAAAGCGTGAACTCAGTCGAAGTGTCGACCAATCAAAATCCGCATTTAATCAACAATTAACCCACACTAAGATCAATGAATTAGAACTAATGTGGAGTTAAAATTTATTTTTAACTCTACATAAAAGATGTATAGGTGCAAGTATGTAGAGAGTTCGAACACAGGGAACAAGCAGGGTAGTTCAAGCAAAAATGCTAAAGTGTGTGTGTGATGTGTGAAGTGTCTACACTAAGCAAACAAGCAAATGAATTTTTGTGGGTTTTTAATTTTTAATTTTTTTTATTTAATTTTTAATTTTGTATTTTGATTTTTAATTTTCTGATTTTTATATTTTATATTTTATATTTTTTTATTTCTTTTTCAATATTGGATAATAAAGACAATATAATAAAAGGCAAGCTAAAATATTTATAAAAATGTGCAAAAATACTCAAAAATTCAGAAATAAAATGTTTTTGGTATTTTTATAATTTTCTACTGTTTTTGTGATTTTTTGGGGTTTTTCAAGGTGTTTTTGATATTTTTAAATACTGAAATAAGAGAAAACAGTGGAAATAAGGCTGGCTGGGACAAAAATGCAAATTAAAAATAGCAACCAGTAACTCAAAATTTTCAAACTATTTTTCACATAAACAGGACAAAATAAGGAACAAACAGAAACTGAGTTTTTGATTTTTGGAGTTTTCTACTATTTTTTATAATTTTTTGAAGTTTTTGAGTGTTTTTAAATTTTTAGTGTTTTTCTTTTGAGATTTTTAATGATTTTTGGACTGACACTAAAAGATGATAAACTAGACAGTAGGTAATTTTTTTGGAATTTTTAGAGGTGTATTAATATTTTTTTGGTATTTTCTAAGCTAGACAGTACACAAAATAGATGTTTTTGATTTTTAATAAATATAAAAATAAAATAAAATCAAAAACTAAATAGATGGCGTCAAAGTACACGCGTCCAGATACTTAAGTCTATTTTTGTGAAATTTTTGGAGTTAAAATGATAGGCTAAATAATTAGAGCAAACATCCAAACATTAAACAGTCCTGGCAGGGGTATATGTGCAATATCAGAAACATCCAGGGGCATACATGCAATTTTCCACAAAAATATACACTGTATATTCAATTTTTAGCACCAAAAGTTAATTACAAAAGTCGCCTGGGCCTCTTAGCAATTTTCCCACCAGGGCACGTGACTTGCACGCGCCTGGGAAGGACTGAAATGTAATTTGTTGAAACCCCGGGGGCCTACTTGCAAAATACCCAAAAAGTTTACACGTGCTGCAATAGTTTTAGGACTAAAACAAAATACACAAACGTACGGGGGTTCCTCTGCAAAATGCCCACACCTCACGTGTACAGGTCACGTGAGGTGACGTGGCTGAGGACCTAAGTGCAAATACTGAAAGTACGGGGGTATTTATGCAAATATTACAAAACTTTTACACTACAGACAAAAGTTTGAGTACTAAATATTAAATACAAAAATTGCGAGGGTTGGGATGCAAAATACCCTCGCTCGGGCGCTCCGATGACGACACGTGGCTCGAATCCAACGGCTGGTGGCTAAGCGCGATCCAGCGGCTGGGAGCGAGCCACTAATCCACGTGGCAGCTTGGGAACGGCCGATGACGGTTCGCACCGACGTCTGAGATTAGATCTCGTAAAGAGATCCAACGATGGCTGGGCGAGGCAGATCGGACGGTCGACACGCGATCTGGAGCTGCGGCTCGATCGGACGGTGGAGACGCGAGGAGGAAGAACAGGGAAGAAGGCCGGCGGAGGCGAACTTCCCCGACTCCGATCTCGCTACTCAGGCGGTGGATGGGCTCCAAAATGGAGCTGCAGGCTCCTGGAAGGTCCTTCTATGGACTGGATGGCTCGGATTCGCCGGAGGAGCGTCGAGGTGTTGGCGCGAAGGCGGCGGAGCTTGGCGCTCCAGATATCTCCGGCGAGGAATCAAAATGGCCCTCCAGGTGCTTTCAAGGGTCTTTGACCTGCAAAAAGTTGTGAAAAGGCCCAGGGCAAATTGCCTGGGCCTCGCGGAGGCGTAGGGACGTGTGCGACGAGGTGGCGGCGAACGGCCGGAGGTGCGCTCCGGCCAAAGTGGGTGATCGAGCGATTCAGATGATGGAATTTCGATTTTTTGGGGGATATTGATCCTACGGCTAGCAGGAGTTAAATGCAAGAAATAAATAAGCGGGGCGAGCCCTCGATGGCCGGAGCCAGAGGGAAAATAGGTACCTCGACCGGCGACTTCGCGGGAGGTGGTGGAGGCTCCCTCGACTTCGCGCGCCTTGGCTGAAGGGCTGGCGGTGGAGCTGTCACCTCCACGGAGCTCAGGAGCACGATGGTGGCGCTGAAGGGTGGACCAAGGGGACTCGAATTCGAAATGGAAGAGGGGGAGTTGGTTTTAAGTGGTTTGACCCGAGGTGACAGGGGTCCAAAGACCAAGGGATATCTTGCAAATCTTGGGTCTGACGACCAAGATTAAGCTCGGGCGAGTTAGGTAGATGGTTGGTGGACAATGTTGCAGAAGGATGCAACATGAAAAGATGAAAGAATCGGCTGGGAAAAGCCACAAAGATGGCTCAAAAACCGAGCCTGACAAGGGCTACAGGGGGTAGGTCAGACTGTTGACCTAGGTCAACAGTCCTGGCCTCCTGGTTGGTCCACGTGGACCAACCAGGAAAAACCCTGGAAAAATATTTTATTAATTAAATTAAAAATAATAAATGGCCGAATTAATTAAAAGTTATAAAATAAAAAATGCTTAGAATTTTATGTAGTATTTTATTTTGATTTTTAATTATTTTTAGGAGTTATATTTTTACAAGTCACCTTTTTAACCCTATATAGGTATAATACCTATGTATTTTAGTATTTTATTTTTATTTTGGTATTTTATTTTCATTATTTTTATTTAGTATTTTATAAAATTGTAACATACTTTTATATACATAAATATATTTTTATTGTATATTTCTGTTATGTTTTGTATATTTAATAAAATACAAGTGTATTCTATACAGGTATAAATATGTGCAGTATGCCTATGTATTCTTTATATAGGTATTTTTATTTTTATTTTTCTTTGCATTTTATTTCAATTTTAATGCAAATATGTATTATAAGTAATATTCACAAAATTATAAAAATATAAAAATGAATAAATAATGAATAAAGAATAAATTGAATATTTTATTCAGTACAAGTATACAACAGGGGTCCAAAACTCAACTTTCAAACCGTAGCTCCACCAAATGCGAAACCACCGCCATTGGATAGATTATTTTATTCTATATACAATTAAAGGTGAGTTTGATGCATTTGGAGTTGTCGTTTGTGAGATACGGGTCTGGGAAGTTGGGATTTTGGATTCTTATTCAGACCATATCTTTTTGTCTGTACATGATTTTTATGTGAAATCAATTTTGTATTTTTCTTTATAAAATTATCTACAACTTTCATGTACAAAGTTTCTTTATTTGATGTACAAAAAGTGGGACCAAAAATAGGTCCCAAAATGAATAAAGAATGAACAGGAAGTATATGTATTATCTCTGTATTTCTGACCTTATCTCCCCCTACTTTATTCCTTGTCGACCTATTCATCAAGATGCCTAGGTTTCGGGGGTTTTGGGTCATAAAATATTTACAATATTTTATTCTTTTCTTTTCTTTATTTATTCTATAATTTTGGCCTTAATTACAGTAATTTATACACCGTTGTGATGCACATGCATGGATGCTAAGATGCTCTATTTAAGGGTATTTACAGGTATTTGCTAGGGTTTTTGGTGCCAAAATGATAGAATAAAGATGATGAAATGTGGATTCATCATCCCCCTATACTTTACCTTTGCTAGTCCCTAGCAAACACTTATGCAATAAGTGCAAAAAGAAAAACAACGAAAAGAAAAAGAAGAATTTGGATTTTATCTGATTGTCAAATTTGTTTTCACAAAATCAAAGTTTGGAGCTTAAGTCGGACCTTTGGATTTTTAGTGCGGGCGGAACCTTAGTGAGAACCGTGTTTGAAATCCAACAGTCCTTGAGAATCCCAAAACTCTGTCCAAGTCTCCTCAATAGCCAGGTCAGAAATACTTCAACTCATACGCAAACTCTTACGACTATGAATCTAACTTGTACAGTGTAAGTGATGGTGGCTCTCCCCAACTAGAATGACAAAGAAACTGACTTCTCCAGTACGACAACCCAATGATTCCCCAATCCAGCAACTCCATCCTCGAGGAGCGGGGTATTCCCTTCTAAGTTCAAGTGGCAACCAGCTCAAGAGGAGGGGGTGAAGAGAAGAATGGACGGTAGCCAGTGTAGCTACCTATCCTTGGATGCAAGACCAGTGTAGTCAAGTCATCCTGCTGCAGGCTCACATATTTGATTTTGGAACTCAAGCTTGCTTATTGACTTTGTACATACTTGCAGGCTTTTTATTTTTGTACATGCCTGAACACACATTTTTTTTTTGAATACTATTTACAGCAGCATTTACATAAGGAGTTTTTCCCCTTGAGCCAGTAGACTATCCCTCTTTTGAAGCTTTATCGCAACCCACAGCCTCCTGTCTTTAGACTTCCTAATCACTGGACGGGTTGGGGTGCACTTCCCTCCCTAGAGGAGGACAAATGTTTCCACTTGTGTGCGTCTCATACCGGCAAATCCAATCCCCTCACCACTCCAACTGAGTTGAGCCATGTGAAAGGTGCAGGTGTCCAAGTTAGGTCATTATCATCAAGAGTCGTGCGTGTGCTCCGAAATACTCTACTTAGGCAGTCAAGAATCCATTGAACCACGTCCCGTGATCCTCAAAGAATTAAGTCAACTAGACCTGAAGTACCTCAAACCTGGTTCCTATAAGGTTCCTGTTATTAGGTAGATTATAAGGTCCAATCAAGCTCCAATCTCCGGATTTTACTTAGACTCGTTCAACTATCAAACTCAATCCGAAAAATGCGAATGCTATGCAATGCAATGCAGAAAATATTTTTGTGATGCAATTTTCAAGATTTTGAACTTTTTATGGATTTTTGAAAAGATGATGCATGCAGATGCAATTTTTTTGTATTTTTCAAAGAAATTTTTCAGATGTTTTTGGATTTTAATTTTGCAAATGTTTTTAGGATTTTTGATAACAAAAAGTTTTTGGCTGAAAACTAGGTTAAAATATGTACACGGGAGTGCTTCTTATATATACAAGAAGTGGATTTTAAGAATTTACAGGGTAAGTGGTCAATTTTATACATATATATATAGTGGATTTTGGTGTGATGTGAATATTCCTCAAACTTATTTGAAAACAATCTACACACAATTTTTGAAAACTATAGTCCAAAATAATTTTTACAAACATTTTACACACATTTGAAAACATTTTGCAAAGGCTTTCAAAACAGTATATATAGGTTTTTCAAATCATTTTTGCAACCATTTTTCAAATCATTTTGCAAATCATTTTTCAAACATTTTTATTTCACACAAAGAAAAGATGTTTTACAATCCACACATTTTGACACAGGTTGAAAACACGAAACAAAATATTTTCAAAATAGTTTTCAATAGATGTTCACAAGGATTTTCAAACTATTTTTCAAACATTTTGCAAAAAACATTTTCACCTGATTTATTAATCAGTAAATACAAAAAGAATTTGAGGAATGATCACATCTTTTTATTAAGGATTTTTAATGAATTTTACAGAATGATTAGCCATATTTTTAGGGAAATACGAAAGTACGAGTTATGGCTAAAGTATATACGCAGTATATACGACCCCCCTATACTTAGCTTGAGCTATGTCCTCATAGATCGGAGAGAAAAGGGAAGACATAACTCGTACTAAGTATAGATAAGTCTAAAGAATAAATGAATGAATCAATGAGAAGTTGACCGTCCCCCCTATACTTAGGATCAAATAATCCTAAGTATAGCAGGCTGTACACAAGGCAGGGAGGGTCAAGGGTGGGAATGAACATATCGTACTCAGATTGTCCCCCCCTATACTTAGGGTAAGATATCCCTAAGTATAGACAAGAAGAAGAGACAATGGAGAGGATCAAAAAGAATAGAAAAACTTGGGGTGCCAACCCCCCTATACTTAGGACAAAGTACGTCCTAAGTATGGAAAACTGTCTACAAGGGCGGCACCTTTTTGATAGATACAGAAAATAGAAAAGGAAAAGAAGAAAAGAAGAAAATAAGAAAATAAATCGACAGACAACAGGGTGATATGAACAAATGGATTTGTACAGCGGAAGATGGAATTGATCACCATGTATGAGATGTAGATGATGAGAGTCAAAGGACACATCTCATACCAGAAGAATGGGGGCAACGTCAATGGTCGGCGGATCATGATCAAGATAGAGTTTCAAGCGTTGACCATTGACGCGGAAGGTAGAGGAAGATGACGGTTCAGATATGTCGATGCTGCCATTGTCATGTACCTTCCTGACCACATATGGTCCTTTCCACTTGCTCTGCAATTTCCCTGGGAATAATTTCAGCCTGGAATCAAACAACCATACTCTCTGATCTGGCTCAAATTGTTTATGGCTGATATGCGAATCATGCCATGTCTTCACTTTTTCCTTGTACTGTAGGCTGTTGGAAAAGGTTGTATCTCTCAATTCTTCCAGGGCTGCCAATTCTGCTCTTCTTTGGTCTCCTACACTCTCGGGATCTAGAAGCAACTCAGTAACTGCCCAAAAAGATTTATGCTTGATCTCCACTGGCAAATGGCACGGCTTGCCATAGACGAGACGAAAGGGAGATGTTCCCAATGGATTCTTGAAAGAGGTCCGATAAGCCCACAAGACCGAGTCCAAAAGCTGTGACCAATCCTTTCGGTCTGGGCGGACAACTTTCTGCAAGATAGTCTTTATCTCCCTGTTCGATACTTCGGCAAGACCATTAGTCTGAGGGTGATAAGGAGTGGCAACCCGATGGTCAATGCCGAACTCGTCTGCAAGGGCCCTGACTTTGTCATTGATGAAGTGAGACCCCCCGTCTGAAATCAAGACTCTAGGTACACCGAACCGTGAAATGATATTTTTCCTCAAAAATTTGCAAACGGTTTTAGCATCTGCGGCTCGGGCGGGGATGGCCTCAACCCATCGGCTGACATAATCTACAGCGAGCAAAATATGCTCGAATCCCTGACTCTTAGGAAATGGGCCCATGAAATCAATCCCCCATGCATCAAAAACCTCACAGAAGTGAATGGGTTGCATGGGCATCATGTCTCTCTGTCCGCAGGTTCCCATTTTCTGACAGTCAGTACATCTCTTCACGAACTCATCAGAATCCTTGAAGAGAGTAGGCCACCACAGGCCGGATTGAAGCACCTTCTGTGCTGTCCTTTTTCCAGAATGATGTCCTCCTGCCTCAAGCTTGTGGCAGTATGTGAGGACGCTATGCTGCTCTTCTTGAGGAATGCACCTCCTCCAGATACTATCCCCTCCTTCATGATAAAGGACGGGATCCTCCCAATGGTAAAACTTGGCCTTAGCTAGGAAGGTCTCAAGTTTCTGCCTGGGCCAACCCTGAGGGACTGTCTTGGCAACAAGATAGTTTACAAAGTCAGCATACCACGGGAGTGAGGTGACAGCCAAGATCGCCTCATCTGGAAATGTCTCTGTGATAGGTGCGCTGGGCTCAGATTCCTCAAGATTCTCCAATCTGGAGAGATGATCCGCCACCACATTCTTGACTCCAGGCTTGTCCTTAATTTCAATATCAAATTCCTGGAGTAGAAGGATCCATCTGGTGAGACGTGCTTTGGCATCCTTCTTAGCCATTAAGTACCGGATGGCGGTATGATCAGTATAAATGGTCACTCTAGATCCGAGAATATACGATCGATACTTATCAAGAGCGAAAACTACGGCCAGCATCTCTTTCTCAGTCACAGTGTAATTCCGCTGCGCGGCATCCAAAGTCCGGCTGGCGTAGTGAATGGCGAACGGTAAACCATCCCTCCTCTGTCCAAGCACAGCCCCAACGGCAAAATCTGAAGCATCCGTCATGATCTCGAATGGGAGAGACCAATCGGGCGGCTGAAGGACAGGAGCTGAGACAACCATATTCTTGAGAGTTTCAAATGATTCAAGACACTTATCATTAACAATAAACTCGGTGTCTTTGGTGAGCAAGTCAGTAAGCGGTCGGGCAATTCGACTGAAGTCCTGAATGAACCGTCGGTAGAAACCGACATGCCCCAGAAAAGACCGTAACTGACGTAAATTGGACGGCGGATTGAGTTTTCTGATGATATCCACCTTAGCCGGATCGACCTCCATGCCCCTGTTGGAGACGATATGACCAAGGACCGTCCCTTGAGTCATCATGAAATGACTCTTCTCCCAGGATAAAACTAGATTAACCTCAATGCAGCGCTTCAGCACACGGTCTAGGCAGTCAAGACAAGCATCGAACCCGTCGCCATAGACCGAGAAGTCATCCATGAAGACCTCTAACAGTCACCCACCATGTCCGAGAAGATGGACAACATGCACCTTTGGAATGTCGCCGGAGCGTTACATAGACCAAAGGGCATCCGTCTGAAAGCATACGTCCCAAACGGACAGGTGAATGTCGTTTTCTCCTGGTCTTCGGGCGCAATGGCCACTTGATTATATCCAGAGTACCCATCAAGAAAGCAGTAATGACTCTTCCCGGCTAACCGCTCGATAATCTGATCAATGAAGGGAAGCGGGAAATGATCCTTCTTGGTGGCCTCATTCAATCGTCTGTAGTCCACACAGACCCTCCAAGAAGTTGGTACTCTGGTAGCGATCTCCTCTCCAGACTCATTGACAACTGTAGTGATACCCGTCTTCTTGGGTACCACATGTAACGGACTTACCCATTTGGAGTCGGAGATGGGATAGATGAAATCGGCGCTCCACCACTTGGAAATTTCTTTCATGACTACATCTCGAAGATTCGGGTTCAGCCGTCGTTGGAACTCACGCGACGGCTTAGCGTTATCCTCAAGATAAATGTGGTGAGAGCAAAGATTTGGGCTCAGCCCTTGGAGATCAGCTATACTCCAACCGATTGCCTTGCAGTTTCTTTCAAGAACCTCCATCAGACGAGATTCTTGTTCTCCAGTCAAATCTGCTGAGATAATGACTGGGTGCATTTCTGGCTCTCCAGCAAGGAATCTGTACTTCATTGACTGCGGCAGAGGTTTTCGTTCTGGGCAACTGGGAGGTGGCAGATCTGGCTTCTGATATGTCTGTGTAAATGCTACCAAGTCTGCATGTGAGAACTCTCGCTCTGCATGAATCTCTGACGAAGGGCGACCCTCTGAATCAACGATAAACTGCACCGGCTCGCACTCTGTCATGGTTGTTGGCTCAGTAGGAATCAGACAAGGTAAATAGTCATCAAAGTCATCCCAATCAATGTCTGAATCCGAGGGATCAGAAGATGATGAGCAAGATTGAAATTCCTCAGCACCACTCATCACAACACTGTCAGCCTCAGAGATATCCTCATCCAGGGATGTGCTCTCCCGGCTCTCGACTGCCATGAGCTTGAGATATAGAGAATCTGTAGGCAAGGCGAGGGTCGGTGCTATGGGATCTTTCCAGTTGGATTCATCATCAGTCATCTCAAAATCACAAACCTGGTGGATGTCTAGCTCCTCCTCTGTCATCTGCTCGGCTTCGCTGGACTGTTCTGAGCATTCTGCCTCTCTGGCTCTGATCTCGTCGATCGTCTCTATTTGTATGGTTTCGCCCTCTACGCGAAAACATACCTTCCCGCTATCGTGGTCGGTCACCGCCTTGGCTGTGGCCAAGAATGGACGTCCGAGAATGATGGGGGCATCAGTTACCGACTCAGGGATCTCCATGTCCAACACAACGAAGTCCACGGGGAATTGCAGGCCCTGAATGGTAACGACCACGTCTTTCAATAACCCCTTCGGCCTCTTAATCGACCTATCAGCAAACTGAAGGACGGTTCTGCTTCGAAGAAGAGGGCCAAACTCGAACTGCTTGAGTAAGGCTGCCGGAAGGAGGTTAATTGAAGAGCCGCTGTCTAATAGAGTACGATCAAACTGCTGCTCCTAAATCTCGCATCTGACATAGGGAGCTCCTGCGTCTGGTCGCTTGGCTGGCAATGTTTTCTGAATGGCGCAGCAAGTGTCATGAGTGAGCATATGGATTTGATCTCTGTGCCTCTTCTTCCTTTTGACAGTAGTTTTTTCTTTCAAATTCTTCTTGAAGAAGGGGATATGCTCAAATGCTTCTCGTAGAGTCAGCTGAATATGAAATCTGTCAATCATCTCGTTGCCGAACTCTACCTGTTGGCTCTTTTTTGGATTTTCTTTTTTATTCCCCTTCGCTCGGCGGAGTGCCTCAGGGAAGGGGATTGTAGGGGCCTCCTCAGATGGAGGACTAGGAATCGGTCCCTGTGCCTGTGAAGACGGAGAGTCCATACGATAATCATCATTCACCACATATGGATTCGTAATTTGAACAGAAACCTTTCCTTTATTCATATTTTTGTTTTTGTTTTTGTTCCCACAGTCTCTAGATACAAAATGTGGCAACATCACAGATGGCTCAACAAAAGTGGATGTGGTGGCCTCAGTACCATCACTAGCACCTGTCTTCGCGGCATCAGCACCGCGCTCTGGTTCAGCATCCAAAATGGTGGCATCAGCACCACCGTCTGCATCTGGTATCACAACGGCATCAGCACCGTTGTCCTGGGCTCCATCATTGGTGGCATCAGCACCACCGTCTTCAACATCATCTGTAGCGGCATCAGCACCGCTCCTCTGCTCCTCTGGCACTCCTGATTCTGCATCTGGCTGTCGCTCAGAAGAGGCGCCGCCAGCTGGCATCCTACCGCTCCTAGTAGTAACAAAATCAGCATCATAATAGGAATAAGACATGTCACTCAGATAATCACTAGGAGAGGTATCCTCTGTGAACTCTACCTGCTCAGATTTTCTTTTTAAATTATTAGGATTAGGTTCGATCTGAGCGGGTATGGCGGCCTTGCCTTTGATGAAATCCCGCATCTCCTGCCGGAACTCATCCATTTCTTGCCTGAAAGATGCTCGCTGTTCAGATAGCAAGTGGGCAAGATCATCAAGAGCAGGGTTCTCGAAGGCTGGACCCTGAGAACCGGACGTCTGTCCCTGCTGGAAATGGGGCTGCTGCTGCTGGTGTTGTTGCTGAAACTGGGGGGAAGGCTGGTGATAAGAATGCTGAGGCGGTTGACGCTGCCTCCACTGTTGTCCCTGATAGGCGGGACGAGGACCACTCTGGTATTGTTGTGGCTGGGCATACTGGGGCTGCTGGTTGTACTGATGTGGCTGGCTGCTCTGCTGTCCTTGAGCAGAGGGATGCTGTTGGGATGAGGAACCACCATTACCCCAACGGAATCCGGGATGATCCCTACGAATTGCGGGCTGAGGGTATCGGTCATACCAAATCCCGTTGAATTCCATCAACGGTTCCTGCTCGAAGGAAGGTGGAGGAAGAACTGCCAGTGGCTGCTCCGGCTGATACACCACCATCTGCGTCTCCTGGGATGGTGGTTGCTCTGGATGGTACTGCAACAATGGAACCGGCTCCGCCTGGATATGGTTCACCTGGCGGTATGAGGTAGAGGCATGGTTGGGATTGCTGCTGCTGGACGCAACCTGTGACCTGGGAGGCTGTTGGGAGTGGGCTTGTGCCTCCTGAATACAGAGAATTTGAGTCTTCAGGTCACTCATTGTTTTGGTGAGAAGGTCCATATGGGCTAGACCTTGGTTTTGTTTCTTTTCGAGGATCTCCATGCGGTCCAGCTTTTCACTGATAATGCCCATGTCGGCTGCTGCTGACTCGGCTTGTGCTGTGGCTACCGACGTTGTGCTGGGACCGGCATCGATGCGGGCGATCCTCTGAAATGATCCCGCTCCTTGCGGGGGCTTCTGCTGATTGTAGACTCTGGCTTGGGTCATCACTGTGGAGTTCTCTGCCATACCTTCGTAGATGGCCCATACATCGTCTTCACCTTTAGAGAAATATGATCCACCGCAAGAGGCGTTCACAAGCCCCTGAAGCTCCGGTGTCAGCCCACAGAAGAAACTCTGCACCAGGTGGGGCTTGGAGATATCGTGATGTGGACACCGGTCTATGAGCTCTCTGAATCGATCCCATGCTTCATGGAACTGTTCATTTGGGATCATGACGAAGTTGCTGATCATGGCTCGAGCTGCGTTGGTCCGGCCGAGGGGACAGTATTTCTTCAAATATACGGACCGGAGATCTGCCCAAGTATCGACGAATCGCCCTAGATGCTTGAGCCAATATGCGGCTCGATCAACCAATGAGAACGGGAAGGCGATCATCCTGATAGTGTCCTCGGTCAACAACCGATCGTGGATAGTGCTGCATATCATTTCGAACTCTTGGAGATGGAGGTGCGGCTCTTCGGTCGGCAGCCCGTGAAACTTGGGTAGCAACTGAATCGTGTGGTGCCGAAGCTCGAAATCTCCGTGGATTGGCGGGAGTCTGATCCACCGGTGAGTGAGGGACGAAGCCGGGTTGCGCAGTTCCGTCATGATGGTCTGTGGCGGTCGCTCACCGTCTGGATCGCCTCCTCCTGCATCAGGTCCTCCTCCTTCTCCGCCACCGCCTCCTCCAGGTCGGTTCTCTCTCAGCTGTGCGATCTCTCTCATGAGGTCACCCATGAATGTACCCTGGTCCCGGATCTGTCTCTGCATCGTCTCCAGGGATGCTAGCAAGGAATTGTTGATGGCCACCTGATCGATTATGAATGGAGGGTGATCGTGGTCATCTGGGTGCTCGCCCCTGTCTGCCATTGCTTGATTCTCTGAAAATGCAAAAGAGGCTATTTCAGGTGCTGTTGAATGAGCTGAATTCTGTGATTCACTGAACACTGAAATGATTGGACTGAGGGAAGGAGAATGGGAAGGGTGGTCGAGGGGGAACAGGGTGGATGTAAACTCGGGCTCGGAGAGCGGACTCTCCGAGGCATTCCTAGATGAGTAAGGAGGAGTGCTAGATAGCGGTGCCGACAAGGTCGGCCTAAGAGATCTCCGTCCCATCATCTTGATTATTCGGAAAGAGCAGGATAAATGCAAGAAAAGAAGAAGATGAGATGCAACAAAATTGTGCACAATTGTGCGGTGTTTTTGATCTTGACCTTAATAAATCTAACAATCAAACACAAAGCAAGGGTAAGTTCACCAACTCAACTCGTGAAGCCGTGAAGGATCGGCTTTTATCTTGTCCGTTTTAGCTTGTTTTCAGGTATTTATCTTTTCACGAGTCCTTAGAGCGCTACGCCTATAGGAGCGAGAGTACTGCCAGGAAAGTGTCCCCGTACTTGTCCTCCTCCTGTGTAACCTGTAACTTGCGCTTTTTGAGGTCCTTGTAACCCTTCCTGGATCCCTACTCAGCCAAAGAAATAGAGGGAGGAAGCCGATAGGCGAAACCGATACTTCGGACCTCGCTCGCAACGGAATCACCCGTGAGCGTACAAGGTCCTACTCGGACGCAGCCGGTGAGACAGACACACCCGTGAAGGCGTGGCCTAGGCTCGGTACTTCGGACAAGGTCGGTGCTCACACAATAGTGAGTCACCAATGGCGACCAAGTCCTACTCGACTACGTACGATAGTAGCGCCAATACTTCGGAAATCCAGGCGATACACAAGGCAGCCACAAGTTGGGTTTTGGGCTCTAATCCTTACGAAGCGCTCACCTCACTTGGAAGGAGACCTTCCCATGCAACCTGAAGACAAGTGAGGGTGTTACTCTCCCCAAGCAATGAATCCAATTACCAATTTTATTTTTGGTCAAGTTTTCTTTAGCAGTCCCTTTTTTAATTTTTTTGGTGTTATCGCTTCTTTTGAGTCAATTCAAACAAGCGCCTAACGGTTTTTGTATTTTTTCCTTTATCCTACTTTGTTCCAAAAACAGAGGGAGAATAGAGTCGGAAAAGCCGTGCAAGTCGACACCAAGGTGGAAATCTCACCTTTGTGCCTAGATGATGCGTGCAAAGTAAGAGGACTTACAGCGAATCCCAGCTCTCTCCATGCGGGATGCAAAGCAGAATTTTTAAACCTATGCTATATGGCGAAATGCAAGCGGAAATCGTCCTAGAACAGGCAGCTGCTAGCGTGAAGAACCACAAGCTAACTAATAACTCCTAATCCGAGTGTCCGGTCTAGGCTCACCCCTCCTCTGCCCAACACATTTGGGGTAGGAGAAAGCGCTTGTTCGGGTGTGAGCTCGCGGCGCGTGGATTTGGAAGCTACTAGCTAACTGTTTGATTAGTCTAAGTCCAAATACGATTCTATAGGAGCATGCAAATATAATTAGGTGTTTGGACCTATTCTAATCGAGTCAAGCAGACCTAGAACTAAGAGCTCAATCCATAAAAGGAAGTGAAAAATGAAAACAAAACCGGAAAATGACGGCGATAAAAACGCGATAAAAATCCGCGGTGAGCCCCCGGGTGAACAAACACCCGGAAATTAGGCCCGAATGTCTAAGTGTCCAAGTCCAAGTGTACCTGTATTATTACAAATTAAATGAATCACTCTCTCACCAAAAATAAGTGAAAACTAATCTAATCACTCTCTCTCTCAAAAATAAGTGAAAACTAATCTAATCACTCTCTCTCTCACTCCTTGCTCTCTCCTGCCGGCTTGGCAAAAGAACAGCCGGCTCCGCTTCCCAAGGATGCGTTGGGTCACCTAGGCGATCCGCCTTGCTCCGCGGTCCCTCGCAAGAAGACAAAGAAGAGTGGTCAGATAGCTCAACAAGATATATCAAAATGTAAGAGATGAAAAATGCTATGATAACAATCACACAATCAATCAAACAAAATATGAACTACTCGCTGTTGTTCCCCGGCAACGGCGCCATTTGATAAACGCGGAGATCGACGGTCTTAAGTTCAACACAAAGCGTGAACTCAGTCGAAGTGTCGACCAATCAAAATCCGCATTTAATCAACAATTAACCCACACTAAGATCAATGAATTAGAACTAATGCGGAGTTAAAATTTATTTTTAACTCTACATAAAAGATGTATAGGTGCAAGTATGTAGAGAGTTCGAACACAGGGAACAAGCAGGGTAGTTCAAGCAAAAATGCTAAAGTGTGTGTGTGATGTGTGAAGTGTCTACACTAAGCAAACAAGCAAATGAATTTTTGTGGGTTTTTAATTTTTAATTTTTTTTATTTAATTTTTAATTTTGTATTTTGATTTTTAATTTTCTGATTTTTATATTTTATATTTTATATTTTTTTATTTCTTTTTCAATATTGGATAATAAAGACAATATAATAAAAGGCAAGCTAAAATATTTATAAAAATGTGCAAAAATACTCAAAAATTCAGAAATAAAATGTTTTTGGTATTTTTATAATTTTCTACTGTTTTTGTGATTTTTGGGGGTTTTTCAAGGTGTTTTTGATATTTTTAAATACTGAAATAAGAGAAAACAGTGGAAATAAGGCTGGCTGGGACGAAAATGCAAATTAAAAATAGCAACCAGTAACTCAAAATTTTCACACTATTTTTCACATAAAAAGGACAAAATAAGGAACAAACAGAAACTGAGTTTTTGATTTTTGGAGTTTTCTACTATTTTTTATAATTTTTTGAAGTTTTTGAGTGTTTTTAATTTTTTAGTGTTTTTCTTTTGAGATTTTTAATGATTTTTGGACTGACACTAAAAGATGATAAAATAGACAGTAGGTAATTTTTTTTGGAATTTTTAGAGGTGTATTAAATATTTTTTTGGTATTTTCTAAGCTAGACAGTACACAAAATAGATGTTTTGATTTTTAATAAATATAAAAATAAAATAAAATCAAAAACTAAATAGATGGCGTCAAAGTACACGCGTCCAGATACTTAAGTCTATTTTTGTGAAATTTTTGGAGTTAAAATGATAGGCTAAATAATTAGAGCAAACATCCAAACATTAAACAGTCCTGGCAGGGGTATATGTGCAATATCAGAAACATCCAGGGGCATACATGCAATTTTCCACAAAAATATACACTGTATATTCAATTTTTAGCACCAAAAGTTAATTACAAAAGTCGCCTGGGCCTCTTAGCAATTTTCCCACCAGGGCGCGTGACTTGCACGCGCCTGGGAAGGACTGAAATGTAATTTGTTGAAACCCTGGGGGCCTACTTGCAAAATACCCAAAAAGTTTACACGTGCTGCAATAGTTTTAGGACTAAAACAAAATACACAAACGTACGGGGGTTCCTCTGCAAAATGCCCACACCTCACGTGTACAGGTCACGTGAGGTGACGTGGCTGAGGACCTAAGTGCAAATACTGAAAGTACGGGGGTATTTATGCAAATATTACAAAACTTTTACACTACAGACAAAAGTTTGAGTACTAAATATTAAATACAAAAATTGCGAGGGTTGGGATGCAAAATACCCTCGCTCGGGCGCTCCGATGACGACACGTGGCTCGAATCCAACGGCTGGTGGCTAAGCGCGATCCAGCGGCTGGGAGCGAGCCACTAATCCACGTGGCAGCTTGGGAACGGCCGATGACGGTTCGCACCGACGTCTGAGATTAGATCTCGTAAAGAGATCCAACGATGGCTGGGCGAGGCAGATCGGACGGTCGACACGCGATCTGGAGCTGCGGCTCGATCGGACGGTGGAGACGCGAGGAGGAAGAACAGGGAAGAAGGCCGGCGGAGGCGAACTTCCCCGACTCCGATCTCGCTACTCAGGCGGTGGATGGGCTCCAAAATGGAGCTGCAGGCTCCTGGAAGGTCCTTCTATGGACTGGATGGCTCGGATTCGCCGGAGGAGCGTCGAGGTGCTGGCGCGAAGGCGGCGGAGCTTGGCGCTCCAGATATCTCCGGCGAGGAATCAAAATGGCCCTCCAGGTGCTTTCAAGGGTCTTTGACCTGCAAAAAGTTGTGAAAAGGCCCAGGGCAAATTGCCTGGGCCTCGCGGAGGCGTAGGGACGTGTGCGACGAGGTGGCGGCGAACGGCCGGAGGTGCGCTCCGGCCAAAGTGGGTGATCGAGCGATTCAGATGATGGAATTTCGATTTTTTTGGGGGATATTGATCCTACGGCTAGCAGGAGTTAAATGCAAGAAATAAATAAGCGGGGCAAGCCCTCGATGGCCGGAGCCAGAGGGAAAATAGGTACCTCGACCGGCGACTTCGCGGGAGGTGGTGGAGGCTCCCTCGACTTCGCGCGCCTTGGCTGAAGGGCTGGCGGTGGAGCTGTCACCTCCACGGAGCTCAGGAGCACGATGGTGGCGCTGAAGGGTGGACCAAGGGGACTCGAATTCGAAATGGAAGAGGGGGAGTTGGTTTTAAGTGGTTTGACCCGAGGTGACAGGGGTCCAAAGACCAAGGGATATCTTGCAAATCTTGGGTCCGACGACCAAGATTAAGCTCGGGCGAGTTAGGTAGATGGTTGGTGGACAATGTTGCAGAAGGATGCAACATGAAAAGATGAAAGAATCGGCTGGGAAAAAGCCACAAAGATGGCTCAAAAACCGAGCCTGACAAGGGCTACAGGGGGTAGGTCAGACTGTTGACCTAGGTCAACAGTCCTGGCCTCCTGGTTGGTCCACGTGGACCAACCAGGAAAAACCCTGGAAAAATATTTTATTAATTAAATTAAAAATAATAAATGGCCGAATTAATTAAAAGTTATAAAATAAAAAATGCTTAGAATTTTATGTAGTATTTTATTTTGATTTTTAATTATTTTTAGGAGTTATATTTTTACAAGTCACCTTTTTAACCCTATATAGGTATAATACCTATGTATTTTAGTATTTTATTTTTATTTTGGTATTTTATTTTCATTATTTTTATTTAGTATTTTATAAAATTGTAACATACTTTTATATACATAAATATATTTTTATTGTATATTTCTGTTATGTTTTGTATATTTAATAAAATACAAGTGTATTCTATACAGGTATAAATATGTGCAGTATGCCTATGTATTCTTTATATAGGTATTTTTATTTTTATTTTTCTTTGCATTTTATTTCAATTTTAATGCACATATGTATTATAAGTAATATTCACAAAATTATAAAAATATAAAAATGAATAAATAATGAATAAAGAATAAATTGAATATTTTATTCAGTACAAGTATACAACAGGGGTCCAAAACTCAACTTTCAAACCGTAGCTCCGCCAAATGCGAAACTACCGCCATTGGATAGATTATTTTATTCTATATACAATTAAAGGTGAGTTTGATGCATTTGGAGTTGTCGTTTGTGAGATACAGGTCTGGGAAGTTGGGATTTTGGATTCTTATTCAGACCATATCTTTTTGTCTGTACATGATTTTTATGTGAAATCAATTTTGTATTTTTCTTTATAAAATTATCTACAACTTTCATGTACAAAGTTTCTTTATTTGATGTACAAAAAGTGGGACCAAAAATAGGTCCCAAAATGAATAAAGAATGAACAGGAAGTATAGGTATTATCTCTGTATTTCTGACCTTATCTCCCCCTACTTTATTCCTTGTCGACCTATTCATCAAGATGCCTAGGTCTCGGGGGTTTTGGGTCATAAAATATTTACAATATTTTATTCTTTTTCTTTTCTTTATTTATTCTATAATTTTGGCCTTAATTACAGTAATTTATACACCGTTGTGATGCACATGCATGGATGCTAAGATGCTCTATTTAAGGGTATTTACAGGTATTTGCTAGGGTTTTTGGTGCCAAAATGATAGAATAAAGATGATGAAATGTGGATTCATCAGTGGACTACATACGATTGAATGAGGCCATCAAGAAGGATCACTTCCCGCTGCCATTCATTGATTAGATTATCGAGCGGCTAGCTGGGAAGAGTCATTATTGTTTCCTTGACGGGTACTCCGGGTATAATCAAGTGGCCATTGCGCCCGAAGACCATGAGAAAACGACATTCACCTATCCGTTTGGGACATATGCTTTCAGACGGATGCCCTTTGGTCTATGTAACGCTCCGCCGACATTCTAAAGGTGCATGTTGTCCATATTCTCGGACATGGTGGGTGACTGTTTAGAGGTCTTCATGGATGACTTCTCGGTCCACGGTGACGGGTTTGATGCTTGTCTTGACTGCCTAGACCGTGTGCTTCAGTGCTGCATAGAGGTTAATCTTGTTTTGTCTTGGGAGAAGAGTCATTTCATGGTGACTCAAGGGACGGTCATTGGTCATATCGTCTCCAACAGGGGCATGGAGGACGATCCGGCCAAGGTAGATATCATCAGAAAACTCAATCCACCGTCCAATTTGCGTCAGTTGCGGTCTTTTCTGGGGCATGTCGGTTTCTACCGACGGTTCATTCAGGACTTCAGTCAGATTACCCGACCGCTTACTGATTTGCTGACGAAAGACACCGAGTTCATTGTCAATGATAAGTGTCTGGCGTCTTTTGAAACTCTCAAAAAATATGGTTGTTTCAGCTCCTGTCCTTCAGCCATCTGATTGGTCTCTCCCATTCGAGATCATGAAGGATGCTTCAGATTTTGCCGTTGGGGTTGTGCTTGGACAGAGGAGGGATGGTTTACCTTTTGCCATTCACTATGCCAGCCGGACTTTGGATGCCGCTCAGCAGAATTACACTGTGACTGTGAAAGAGATGCTGGTCGTAGTCTCCGCTCTGGATAAGTATAGATCTTATATTCTCGGATCTAGAGTGACAATTTATATTGATCACACCGCCATCCGGTACTTAATGGCTAAGAAGGATGCCAAAGCACGTCTGACCAGATGGATCCTTCTGCTCCAAGAATTTGATATTGAGATTAAGGATAAGCCTGGAGTTAAAAATGTGGTGGCGGATCATTGATGAATCCACATTTCATCATCTTTATTCTATCATTTTGGCACCAAAAACCCTAGCAAGTACCTGTAAATAGCCTTAAATCAAGCATCTTAGCATTCATGCATGTGCATCCAGACAGTGTATAAATTACTGTAATTAAGGCCAAAATTATAGAATAAATAAAGAAAAGAAAAAGAATAAAATATTGTAAATATTTTATGACCCAAAACCCTCGAGACCTAGACATCTTGATGAATAGGTCGACAAGGAATAAAGTAGGGGGAGATAAGGTCAGAAACACAGATATAATACCTATACTTCCTGTTCATTCTTTATTCATTTTGGGACCTATTTTTGGTTCCACTTTTTGTACATCAAATAAAGAAACTTTGTGCATGAAAGTTGTAGATAATTTCATAAAGAAAAATACAAAATTATTTCACATAAAAATCATGTACAGACAAAAAGATATGGTCTGAATAAGAATCCAAAATCCCAACTTTCCAGACCCGTATCTCACAACTGACAACTCCAAATGTAGCAAACTCACCTTTAATTGTATATAGAATAAAATAATCTATCCAATGGCGGTGGTTTCGCATTTGGCGGAGCTACGGTTTGAAAGTTGAGTTTTGGATCCCTGTTTTATACTTGTACTGAATAAAATATTCAATTTATTCTTTACTCATTATTTATTCATTTTTTTATATTTTTATAATTTTTTGAATATTACTTATAATACATATGTGCATTAAAATTGAAATAAAATGCATAGAAAAATAAAAATAAAAATACCTATATAAAGAATACATAGGCATACTGCACATACTTATACCTGTATAGAATACACTTGTATTTTATTAAATATACAAAACATAACAGAAAAATACAATAAAAATATATTTATGTATATAAAAGTATGTTACAATTTTATAAAATACTAAATAAAAATAATGAAAATAAAATACCTAAATAAAAATAAAATATCAAAATACATAGGTATTATACCTATATAGGGTTAAAAAGGCAACTTGTAAAAATATAAGTCATAAAAATAAATAAAAATCAGAATAAAATACTACATAAAATTTTGAACATTTTTTATTTTATAAGTTTTATCTAATTCGGCCATTTAGTATTTTAAATAGAATTATTAAAATATTTTTTTCAGGGTTTTTCCTGGTTGGTCAACGTGGACCAACCAGGAGGCCAGGACTGTTGACCTAGGTCAACAGTCTGACCTACCCCCTGTAGCTCCTGACAACCTCGGTTTCGACCCAATTTCATGGATTTTTCGAGGCCGAGACTTTCATCTTTTTGTGTTGCAACCTTCTGCAACATTACTCCTCGATCCTCCCTCTAGCTCGCCCATGCTTAACCTTGGTCGTCGGACCCAAGATTCGCAAGATAGGCCTTGATCTTTGGACCCCTGTCACCTCGGGTCAAACCACATATAACCGACCCCCTTCTTTCCTTTTGAATTTGAGTCCCCTTGGTCCACCCTTCAGCGCCATCATCGTGCTCTTGAGCTCCGTGGAGGTGACAGCTCCACCGCCAGCCCTTCAGCCAAGGCGCGCGAAGTCGAGGGAAACTCCACCACCTCCGCCAACAGCCGGCGTCGAGGTACCCTTTCTCCTCTGGCTCCGGCCATTGAGGGCATCCCCCCGCTTAGTTCTTTCTTGCATTTAGTTCCTGTTAGCTTAAGCTTCAAAAACCCCAAAAAAATTCTAAGTTCCATCGCGTATTTCGCCACTCCAAGCATCATCGCCGGAGCGCACCTCCGGCCACCGTCGACCACTCCCTCTCGCGCATCGATTAGGTCCACCCAAGGTCCAGGCACTTTGCCCTGGACCTTCTAACGCTTTTTGCAGGGTCAAAGCACATTGACTCGCGCCTGGGTGCGTTTTTGAGGTTCGCCGGAGATCAGACGAGCTCCCCAGCTCCGCCGACCACCTGCGAGCGGCACGGCCAACGCCGTGCACTTTTGAAGCCCCCAGGAGAGAGACGAAGACCCGAGGAGCCTCCAGCCCACTTTTGAAGCCAAACCGCTCGCCGGAGACGGAGGTTGACCTCGGCGAACCTCGGCTCGCCGGAGTTCGTCGCGGTTCTTGCTCCAGCCCTCCGCACCGTTGGATCGAGGCGGAGCTCCAGTTTGCATGTCGATCGTCCGATCTTCCAAGCCCATCCACCGTCAGATCTCTTTCTGAGATCTAATCTCAGACGTCGACGCCAACCGTCATCGGCCGTTCCCGTGCTGCCACGTGGATAAGTGGCGTGCTCCCCGCCGCTGGATCGTCTCCCGCCACCAGCCGTTGGATTCGCGCCACGCTTCACCTGCGGATCGCCCGAGCGAGGGTATTTTGCAACTTCACCCTCGACCCTTTTGTATTTATAGTTTAATCTTTAAACTTTTGTCTGTAGTGTAATTTTATTGTAATATTTGCCAAAAGACCCTCAGGCTTTTAGCATTTGCGTCTAGGTCCCTCGCCACGTTACCTCACGTGACCAGTTCACGTGAGGGGGTGGGCATTTTGCAGAGGAACCCCCGTACATTTGTGTATTTCGTTTTAGTCCTACAACTATTGCAGCACGTGTGAACTTTTTGGTTATTTTGCAAGTAGGCCCCCAGGGTTTCAACAAATTTCATTTCAGTCCTTCCCAGGCGCGTGCAAGTCACGCGCCCTGGTGGGTAAATTGCTAAGAGGCCCAGGCGACTTTTGTAATTGCATTTTAGTGCTAAAAATTGAATATACAGTGTATATTTTTGTGGAAAATTGCATGTATGCCCCTGGATGTTTCGGATATTGCACATATACCCCTGCCAGGACTGTTTAATGATTGGATGCTTGTCGTATTTATTTGAATGATCATTTCGAGCCCAAAAATTTCACAAAAATAGACTTAAGTATCTGGACACGTGTACTGTGATGCCATCTATTTAGTTTTTGATTTTACTTTATTTTTATATTTATTAAAAATCAAAAATAGCCTCTTTCAGCACTGTCTAGCCTAGAAAATCCATAAAAAATATAAAAACACTCCAGAAAAATCCCAAAAAAATATATTTTGTTCCTTTTAGTGTGTTTTAATTTCAGACCAAAAATCATTAAAAAATACAAAACTAAACTCTTAAAAATTGCAAAACTCTAAAAACCTTCATAAAAATTTATAAAATCCATAAAAAATCCAAAAATAGTGTTTTCTTTTCCTGAATTTTCTTTGTTTTATTATCTTTAAGTGAAAATTAATTTGGAGAATTTTTGTTACTGTTTGCTATTTTATTTCTCCATTTTAAGTTTCAGCTTTGCACTTTATTCACTGTTTGCTATATTTTGTTAATTAAAAAATACCAAAAACATTTTAAAAATTACCCAAAAATCACAAAAACAGTAAAAAAAGTATAAAAAGACCAAAAAGACCTTATTTTCTAAATTTTGGATATTTTTATCCATTTTTGTAAATATCTCTTTGCTCCTTTTTATTACATTGTTCTTTACTTTCCAATATTGAAAAAAAAAGAAATTAAAAAAATATAAAATATAAAATATAAAAATCAGAAAATTAAAAATCAAAATACAAAATTATAAAATTAAAAATTAAATAAAAAAATTAAAAACTAAAAACCCACAAAAATTCATTTACTTGTTTGCTTAGTGTAGACACTCCACACATCACACACACACTTTAGCATTTTTGCTTGAACTACCCTGCTTGTTCCCTGTGTTCGAACTCTCTACATACTTGCACCTATACATCTTTTATGTAGAGTTAAAAATAAATTTTAACTCCGCATTAGTTCTAATTCATTGATCTTAGTGTGGGTTAATTGTTGATTAATCGCATTTTATTGTGGGTCGCCACAGCGACGTATTTAGACCCTCGATAATTCGTGATTATCAATCATCTCTCCAGATTGGAGAATCTTGAGGAATCTGAGCCCAACGCACCTATCACAGAGACATTTCCAGATGAGGCGATCTTGGCTATCACCTCGCTCCCATGGTACGTTGACATTGTGAACTATCTTGTTGCCAAGACAGCCCCACAAGGTTGGCCCAGGCAGAAACTCGAGACCTTCCTAGCGAAGGCCAAGTTTTACCATTGGGAGGATCCCGTCCTTTATCATGAAGGAGGGGACATCATCTGGAGGAGGTGCATTCCTCAAGAAGAGCATCACAACGTCCTCACATAATGCCACAAGCTTGAGGCAGGAGGACATCATTCTGGAAAAAGAACATCACAGAAGGTGCTTCAATCCGGCTATGGTGGTCTACTCTCTTCAAGGATTCTGATGAGTTCGTGAAGAGATGTACTGACTGTCAGAAAATGGGAACCTACGGACAGAGAGACATGATGCCCATGCAACCCATTCACTTTTGTGATGTTTTTGATGCATGGGGGATTGATTTCATGGGCCCATTTCCTAAGAGTCAGGGATTCGAGCATATTTTGCTCGTTGTGGATTATGTCAGTCGATGGATTGAGGCCATCCCCGCCCAAGCTGCAGATGCTAAAACCGTGTGTAAATTTTTGAGGAAAAATATCATTTCACGGTTCGGGGTACCTAGAGTCTTGATTTCAGACGGGGGGTCTCATTTCATCAATGATAAGGTTAGGGACCTTGCAGACGAGTTCGACATTGACCATCGGGTTGCCACACCGTATCACCCTCAGACTAATGGTCTTGCCGAAGTATCGAACCGGAGATAAAAACAATCTTGCAGAAAGTTGTCCGCCCAGACCGAAAGGATTGGTCACAGCATTTGGACTCGGTCTTGTGGGCCTATCGGACTTCTTTCAAGAATCCATTGGGGACATCTCCCTTTCGACTCGTCTATGGCAAGCCGTGCCATTTGCCAGTGGAGATCAAGCATAAATCCTTTTGGGCAGTCACTGAGTTACTGTTAGATCCCGAGAGCATAGGAGAACAGAGAAGAGCAGAATTAGCAGCCCTGGAAGAACTGAGAGATACAACCTTTTCCAACAGCCTACAGTACAAAGAGAAAGTGAAGACATGTCACGATTCTCATATCAGCCATAAACAGTTTTGAGCCCGATCATAGAGTATGGTTGTTTGATTCCAGGCTGAAATTAATCCCGAGGGAAATTACATAGCAAGTGGAAAGGTCCATATGTGGTCAGGAAGGTACATGACAATGGCAGCATCGACATATCTGAACCGTCATCTTCCTCTACCTTCCGCGTCAATGGTCAACGCCTGAAGCTATATCTAGATCACGATCCGCCGACCCTCGACGTTGCCCCCATTCTTCTGGTATGAGATGTATTCTTTGACTCATATCATCTGCATCTCATACGTGGTGATCAATTCCATCTTCCGCTGTACAGATCCATCTGTTCATATCACTCTTTCATCTGTTGATTTATTTTCTTCTTTTCTTTCTTCTTTCTTTTCCTCTTCTATTTCCTTTATCTATCAAAAAGGTGTCGCCCTTGTAAACAGTTTTCCATACTTAGGACGTAATTTGTCCTAAGTATAGGGGGGTGCGCACCCTGAGTTCTTCATTCTTTTCGATCCTTTCCATTGTCTCCTCTTCTTGTCTATACTTAGGGATATCTTACCCTAAGTATAGGGGGAGACAATCTGAGTACGATCTGTTCATTCCCACCCTTGACCCTCCCTGCGTTGTGTACAGTCTGCTATACTTAGGATTATTTGATCCTAAGTATAGGGGGGACGGTCAACTTCTCATTCGTTGATTCATTAGTTCTTTATTCTTTAGACTTGTCTATACTTAGTACGAGTTATGTCTTTCTCTTTTCTCGCCGATCTATGAGGACATAGCTCAAGCTAAGTATAGGGGGGTCGTATATACTGTGTATATACTTTAGCCATAACTCGTACTTCCCTATTTTCTTAATAATATGGCTAAAAATTCTTTAAAATTCATTAAAATCCTTAAAAAGGTGTTTTGTTCCTCAATTTTTTGTATATACTGATTAATAAATCAGGTGAAAATGTTTTTTGCAAAATGTTTGAAAAATAGTTTGAAATCTTTGTGAACATCTATTGAAAACTATTTTGAAAATATTTTGTTACATGTTTTCAACCTGTGTAAAATGTGTGGTTTGCAAAATTTATTTTCTTTGTGTGAAATAAAATGTTTGAAAAATGATTTAAAATGGTTTGAAAAATGCTTGCAAAAATATTTTGAAAAATCTATATATACTATTTTGAAAACCTTTGCAAAATGATTTTCAAATGTGTGTACATGTTTGTAAACACTATTTTGGACTATAGTTTTCAAAAATTATGTGAAAAAGCTTGTGTCAAATAAGTTTGAGGAATACTTACATCTCACCAAAATCCACTATATATATATATATGTATAGAACTGACCACTTACCCTTGTAAATTCTTAAAATCCACTTCTTGTAGATATAAGAAGCACTCCCATGTACATATTTTTCACCTAGTTTTTTAGCCAAATCTTTTTGTTTTCAAAAATCCCAAAAACATTTGCAAAATTAAAATCCAAAAACACTTGAAAAATCTTTTGAAAAAGACAAAAAATTGCATCTGCATATGCATCATCATCATCTTTTCAAAAATCCATAAAAAATACAAAATCTTTGAAAATTGCATCACAAAAATATTTTCTGCATTACATAGCATGAGCATTTTTCGGATTGAGTTTGATAGTTGAACGAGTCTAAGTAAAATCCGGAGATTGGAGCTTGATTGGACCTTAAAATCTACCTTACAACAGGAACCTTATAGGAACTGGGTTTGAGGTACTTCAGGTCTAGTTGACTTAATTCTTTGAGGATCACGGGACTTGGTTCAAGGGATTCTTGACTGCCTAAGTAGAGTATTTCGGAGCACACGCACGACTCTTGTTGATAATGACCTAACTTGGACACATGCACCTTTCACATGGCTCAACTCAGTTGGAGTGGTGAGGGGATTGGATTTGCAGGTATTAGACGCACACAAGTGGAAACATTTATCCTCCTCTAGGGAGGGAAGTGCACCCCAACCCGTCCAGTGATTAGGAAGTCTAAAGACAGGAGGTTGTGGGTTGCGATAATGCTTCAAAAGAGGGATAGTCTACTGGCTCAAGAGGAAAAACTCCTTATGTAAATGCTGCTGTGAATAGTATTCAAAAAAATGTTGTTCAGGCATGTACAAAAATAAAAAGCCTGCAAAGTATGTACAAATATTGTAAAGTCAATAAGCAAGCTTGAGTTCCAAAGTCATATCATATGAGCCTGCAGCAGGATGACTTGACTACACTGGTCTTGCATCCTAGGATAGGTAGCTACACTGGCTACCGTCCATTCTTCTCTTCACCCCCTCCTCTTGAGCTGGTTACCACTTGAACTTAGAAGGAAATACTCCGCTCCTCGAGGATGGAGTTATTGGATTGGGGAATCATTGGGTTGTCGTACTGGAGAAGTCGGTCTCTTTGTCATTCTAGTTGGGGAGAGCCACCATCACTTACACTGTACGAGTCAGATTCATAGTCATAAGAGTTTGCGTATGAGTTGAGATATTTCTGACCGGGCTATTGAGGAGACTTGAACAGAGTTTTGGGATTCTCAAGGACTGTTGGATTTCAAATTTGGTTCTCATTAAGGTTCCGCCCGCACTAAAATTCCAAAGGTCCGACTTAAGCTCCAAACTTTGATTTTGTGAAGACAAGTTTGATAATTAAACTAAATCCAAGTTCTTCTTTTTCTTTTCTTTCTTTTTCTTTTTGCACTTATTGCATAAGTGTTTGCTAGGGACTAGCAAAGGTAAAGTATAGGGGGATGATGAATCCACATTTCATCATCTTTATTCTATCATTTTGGCACCAAAACCCCTAGCAAATGCCTGTAAATAGCATTAAATATAGTATCTTAGCATTCATGCATGTACCTGTAAATAGTGTATAAAATACTGTAATTAAAGCCAAAATTATAGAATAAATAAAAGAAAAGAAAAAGAATAAAATATTGTAAATATTTTATGACCCAAAACCCTGAGAACTAGGCATCTTGATGAATAGGTCGACAAGGAATAAAGTAGGGGGAGATAAGGGCCAGAATACCTAGTAATTCCATTCATTCTTTATTCATTTTGGGACCTATTTTTTGTTCCACTTTTTATACATCAAATAAAGAAACTTTGTACATGAAAGTTGTAAGTAAATTAATAAAGAAAAATACAAAATTGATTTCACTGAAAAATAATACACAGATAAAAAATTATGGTATGAATAAAAATCCAGAATCCCAACTTCCCAGACCCGTATCTCACAACTGAAAACTCCAAATGCAGCAAACTCACCTTTAATTGTATATAGAATAAAATAAGTTATTTAATGGTGGTGGTTTCGCATTTGGCAGAGCTACGGTTTGAAAGTTGGGTTTTGGACCCTCATTGTACAACTGTACAGATTAAAATATTCATTTTATTATTTATTTAATATTTTTGTATTTTTATATTTTTATAATTATGTAAATATTACTTACAATAATTATGTACATTAAAATCAGAATAAAAATGCAAAGAAAAGTCAAAATAAAATATATGTATATAAACTACACAGGTATTATACCTATATACATACCTATACAACACACTCTTATAATTTATTAATTATACAAAATAAATCAGAAAAAATAAAATAAAAATATATTTATGTATATAAAAGTATTTTATAATTTTATAAAATAATAAACAAAAGTAATAAAATTAAAATACACAGAATAAAAATAAAAGACTAAAATATAAAGGTATTATACCTATAAAGGGCTAAAAAGTAAACTCATAAAAATATACCTCATAAAATAAATTAAAAATCATAATAAAATACTACATAAAATAACGAATATTTTTTTATTTTATAATCATAATTTAATTCAGCCTTTTTCTATTTTTAAATGAATTAATAAAAGATTTAATCAGGGTTTTTCCTGGTTGGTCCACGTGGATCAACCAGGCGCAAGCCCTAGTTGACTCTGGTCAACTAGGTGTCCTAGACCCCTGTCAGCTCTGCCAGCCTCGTTTTTGACCCATCTTGGTGTATTTTTCGAGGCCAAATCTTACACGTTTTGGTGATGAATCCTTCTGCAAAGATGTTCATCGACCGTCCCTCTAGCTCGCCCATGAATAACCTTGGTCTTTGAACCCAAGATTTGCGAGATATTCGTTGATCTTTGAACCCCTGTCACCTCGGGTCAACCCAAATATAAGGAACCCCCGACTTCAAATTTGATTTCGAGTCCTTTTGGTCCACCCCTCACCGCATCTCTTGTACTCTGAAGCTTCCTGGAGGTGACAGCTCCACCGCAAGCTCCTCAACCAAGGCGTACGAGGTCGGAGGCGCCTCCACCACCTCCCGCAACACCGGCGGTTGAGGTACCCCTCCCTCCGGTTTACACCATCGAGGAAGCCATCTCCCCTCTTTATTTTTCGTTCTTTAGCTTAGCCATAGTCGTAGGAGCAAAAGCCCTCAAGAAATTTTGGATTCCATCGTCTAATTCGCCAAATCTCATCTCTCGCCGGAGCGCACCTCCGGTCGAGCATCGCCGCATCGTCTCGCGCCTCGTTTCCATCCTCTACGGAGTCCAGGCACTTTGCCCTGGACTCTATCACCTTCTACTGCTGGTTCGCGCATGAAAACGACACCTGGGAGCAATTTTGGGGTTCGTCGGAGTAACTTGGAGCTCCCGAGCTCCGCTGCTGTCGTAGGCGAAGACCACCTCCTTCCCGGCCATTTTGAAGCTCCCCAGACATGGAGAACGCCTGCAGGAAGCGATCGGGGCCATTTTGAGGCCTTAACGCCGACGAAGAAGGACAGGGGAGGTCGCGGAAGTTCGTCGTCGACGGCCTTCTTCCGCGTTCTTCCTCCCGATCTTACAGCCGTTGGATCTCGAAGGCGGTCCAGATCGCACAGCCACCGTCCGATTCCCCATCGCCTCAACCGTTTGATCAATCAAGGGGGATCTAATCCCGGACGTCCATCGCCGAACTGTCATCAAGCTACCCCGTGTCGCCATGTGGCAAGTGGGGAACTCTCCACCGTTGGATCGTCTTGGCGAGGGTATTCTGCAGAGCCACCCTCGCTATTTTTGTTTTTTTTAGTCCTGAAATTTTATTTAGTAGTTTAAATATTTTGTAAATTTTGCAAAAAGACCCTCGAACTTTCAGCATTTACACATAGGTCCTCCGCCACGTCTCCTCATGTGACCTGTTTACGTGAGGTATGGGCATTTTGCAGAGAGGCCCTCGACCTTTTATTTATTTCGTTTTAATACCAGAACTTGTAATTTAAGTGTTATCTTTTTAGGAAAATTGCATGTAAGCCCTCAGGCTTTGTTGAAATTTCATTCCAACCCTTGCCAGGCGCGTGCAAGTCACGCGCCCTGGTGGGAAAATTGCTGCGACACCCCTGCGGATTTGATAATTTGTATTTGGTCCTAGAAATTAAATATTCAGTGTTAACTTTTGTGGAAAATTGCTTAGATGCCCATGGATTTTTGTCTATTTGCATATATACCCCTGTCAGGCTGTGATATTTTTGTGAACTTGTCTTATTTATTTGGAGCCTCTTTTTAAATCGAAAAAATTCTCAAAAATTAAACTTAAGCTCCTATTAACTTGTACTTCCACACCATATTTTTAGTTTTTAATTTTATTGTATTTTTAATATTTGTTAAAAATCAAAAACATGCTTTTTATATACTATCTAGCTTAGAAAATACCAAAAAAATATTAAAATACCTCCAAAAATTCCAAAAAAATTCCCTACTGTCTATTTTATCATATTTTAGTGTCAATCCAAAAATCACTAAAAATTGCAAAAGAAAAACCTTAAAATTTTGAAAATACCTAAAAAGTTCAAAAAATTCTAAAAAATTATAGAAAACTCCAAAAATTGCAAACTCAAGCTCTGTTAGTTTCCTCTTTTTATCCTCTTTATTTTGATAATAGTTTGGAAAAATTTTGTGGCTGTTTGATATTTTTAATTCCCATTTTACCCTCAGCTAGTAGCTAATTCCCTGTTTTGATTTATTTCAGTGTTTAAAAATACCAAAAATATTTTGAAAAATACCCAAAAATCACAAAAATAGTATAAAATTATAAAAATACCAAAAAGATTTTATTTCTGAATTTTTGACTATTTTTGCATATTTTTATAAATATTTTATCACTCATTTTATTACCTTGTTTATATATTCCAATATTGAAAATATATATATAATATAAAACTATAAAAATCAGAAAATTAAAAATCAAAATACAAAATTAAAAATTAATTAAAAAATTATTAAAAACCCACAAAAATATTTGTTTGCATAGTGTAGACACATTTCACACTCACACACACATTTGTCTGAACTACCTTGTTTGCTCCCTGTGTTCGAACTCTCTGCATACTTGTCATATACATCTTTTGTGCATAGTTAAAAATAAATGTTAACTCCACATTTATTTCTTAATTGCTTGATCTATAGTGTGGGTTAATTGTTGATTTTAGTTGAGATTTTGTGTGGTCAACACACCGACTGAGTTCCCGCTTTGTGTGGAACTTACGACCACCGAATTTTGGCTAAATCAGGTGAGAAACCCTACCTCTAAAGTTATGGCAGGTCATCCTCCAATCGGCATAGTTTCTGAAGTGATCGAGAAGCAGATCAGATGAGAACCAGAAATTAAAGCCACTTCCGATAGGCCTTAAGTACGCTTTCCTTGAGAGTGCAGAGAACATGTATCCAGTCATCATCAACAGCTGACTGACCCCGGATCAAGAATCTCGACTTCTCGAGGTTCTAAAAAATAACCGCAAGACACTTGGTTGGCACGTCTCATATCTCCGCGGGATAAATCCTGCTCTGTGCTCACACCATATTTATATGGAATAAGATGCCAAGGCATCTCAAGAATTCCAAAGGAGACTGAACCCAAACTTGTGGGATGTCATCATGAAAGAGATCACGAATCGGTGCAACGCATGTTTCATTTATCCCATCTTCGATTCAAATTGGGTGAGCCCTCTACATGTAGTGCCAAAGAAATCCGGGCTCACCGTGGTTACAAATGACAGAGTAGAGGAGATCTCTATTCAGGTACCGACGGGCTAAAATTGGAAGGGGACGGCTGGCGCGCAGGGTGAAACACATGGGGAAAGGCGTTACGCGAGGTAGGAGACGATCTTCTGACCGTTGGATCTTATGATCCAACTGTTACGATGGAAGCACGGGCGAAGGGTGGAGATCAGATCATGAGATCTGATCGTCGGCTGGGAGCGAAGCGGGAGTGAACGGTTGAGATTGGGCGATGGAAGAGATCCAACGGTGAGAAATAGTGGGGTGACTTGGCGTGATGGGAAGCGTAGGATAAAGAGTGATCGGGCGACTGTAGAGAAGGAGCGACGTGGATGAATGGGAGGCGTAGGATGAGAGGAAGATCTAGTGGCTGAGGTTTAGGCAATGGTGAGCGGCTAAGATCAGATCTGGAAGTTAGATCTGACGGTTGGGGAGTGGAGCGGCGGTGGACGGTTCAGATGAAGGCGGGACGGAGTGGATCCAACGGCCTAGATGGGGGATGGGTGGCGGAAGGGGAAGCGGGCCACGTGGCCCAATCAGAAAAATTAAAAGGATAAATACAAAGAAAAATACAAAAGAAATAGTTAGAGGCGAAATTAGGAAAAGTCAAAACATGAAAGTTGCTCGTCTCGATGAGATCTACAACATTCATGTTGAACAAAAAGCCAAAAGAGGACATTTATACCAAAAGTATTTTTGGGGGAATTTTTAAGGGGGATAAAAAATACCAGCTTTTTGGTTTTGAGATTTTTTTGTATTTTTTAGTCTTTTTCAAGGTTAGTGAATTATAGACAATTACTCAGCCTAATATTTAGGGGCTTTTGATGATAAAATAATTACAAGAAAAATAAAGGAAATTAAATACAAATAATTAAGGGTTAATTATGCACAATATAAGATAAGATAAAAATAAAGAATTAAAGGTGATTTTTGTTGATTTGATTAAGTCGGGGGTTTAATATGAGATTTTTAGCATGATGAATACGAGATTCATCATACCCCTGTACTTAAACCATGCTCGTCCTCGAGCAACTAAAGAATGAAGGAGTCGGATTAATTCCTGACAGTGCAAGTGAAGATTTCAAGGCTCAATCTTTCGAAGACCCTTAATTTAAGAGATCCTAAAATTCTGGGTTTATCCCAGCCTTAGTCAGAAGGAATCCAACTTCTCTAATTTTCATACTCTCTGTTTGTACATATAATATAAGGATATGAATTTAAGTGTACTGCAATTCATGAGAGTCGAGTCAATGCATCACTCAAAGTTCCAGTCCCAAAGACTCTCCTCTAGACCTCATCCTCAATACTAGGGAATAAGTCTATTCTTTCTTCAGTCAACCATCTCATTAGTTTGTCAGACTTGAAATGTAGATGGACGATCAGATGATGGAGGGCATGGGATTGTGTCTATTTTTCTCTCCCTCACATTGGAACAAGGGGCCTCTCGAGTGCTTTTTTACTCAACACATGTAAATTTTTATATTGTTGATCAATGTGTCCGTCAAGAGAGTTGGAGTCGTCTGCACTTGTTTTTCTGGGAATACATCGGGGTGTGTCTTTTCTGAGTATCTAAGATACCTTCGACACCCAGACTTGTATCGCTTTTTCTGAGTATCTAAGATACCTTCGACACCCAGACTTGTATCGCTTATGATGCAGAGCCCTTTTTGTGGTGGCAGTCCGACTCCTAGGTCCTAATTAGCGCTTGGTCCAAGCGGACACTTTGAAAATGTTTGGGAGCGCTCGCCATTGGTGGAAGCTCATTTGTAATTTGACTTTGGTATTTAGAGCTTTTTCTTGATATTTCTTTTCTTTTGTTGGCTAGCTCCACTGCTTTTACCAAAAGTTGGCGCACAGTGATCAACAATTTCCATTAAGTTTCATCATACACTGGCACATAGGTAAATAACAAAGAGATAACATATGAATCTTGTTCACATACTGGCTAGGGTTTTGCTGACACTCAAGTTTTCTGAAGCCTTCATTAACTTTATCCCATCCTCGAATATCATTAGATCGGGTCTAAACTCAAATCTCTAGTCCTAGTTCCTCAAGTGATATCTCAACTCATCTCATCAATCATGTAGTTGTGGAAGTGACTGTGCTGAGCATATTCTTTTGAAAGTAGAGATGAAGAGTGCAATATAGCACTCAGATCTTTCAAACTAGGGAAGTATGGATATTTAAGTTTTAAAAAACCCTAATGACTAAGGCATGTTAACTCAGACTCTCAAGATCACAGAAATCTAGCGTCCTCAAAATCCTCAAGCCTCGAGTGAATGTGTCAGGAATACACCAACTCCTTAGTTAGTGATTTTTGTGTGATTTTTGGTTTTTGCAAATTTTTATGGATTTTAATTTTCATTTTTTTAAATTCTTCGGAGAAAATTACGTGTCAAGGATAAGGGAACAAGGTCATCATCTGTCACAAAAATTCACTTCATTTAAAACAGTGACAGATGAGAAAATTAAACATGCTATGATGTAGAGGATGAAACAAGGATCAAAAGACACTAAAATCATGCAATTTGGGCCTACGATGCTCAAGTTATGAAGAAAACAATGTAGGGGCATAATTGTAATAAAAATGCAAGAAAAATAAATGATAAATATTTCATTTAGGTCCTTGGAGGGACCTAAATGTAATTAACAAAAACCGCTTGGGCCTCTGTGTAAATTTTCCATATGCGCGGGGACCATTTAGGCGAATTTCGGTCGATCAAAATTCCATAATCCTTGAATATTGTGGAATATTTTTACTTGACAAGTCTACCAAGGTCGAACACAGGGAACGGAGATTATTAGTTACGCGGTTATAAATTAAATTAAATAATTAATAAATGTTCGATTAATTTCTGTGTTGAAAAATATACAATGCAATGAGATGTGAAAAATACAGAGACAACAGTTCAGCACAGGATTTGGGATTAAGATTTTTGCTCAATAATATGTTAATCAATGTTCTCGATATTTATCACAGATCAATAGATATATGTCAAGATAAATATTCAGAATTAATCCCAGGTTGCAAGCATAATCAATCCATGAGAATAACTAAGCATAGAATCTATCCTTGAGATAATGTAATTTAAATCCCCAAATATTGTAATAAATGATTCAAAGGAATTATTCAAGGTAAAGTCCTCGGTCGTGCTTCTGCAAAAGAAATCATCAATTTTTCCAAGGTAATTGTGGCACAGATATGTCAAACTCAGCCTGCATATGTCAACAGAGATCCTCAAATAATAAATATCGACAGACAACTTCAGATCTATCCACAAATTATGTTAAGTGATAATTAATAGACAACCTCAGATTTGTTCACAAGATATGCTAAATGGTAGAGCATGAAAATAGCTTTAAAATGACATATTGTATGCCAAAAATTGAGTTCGTATTGAAAAGATATGATGAAATGAAATTTCAGGGACTGAAATGTAATTAAAATAAAGTTTTTCCTTCAAAATGATCCCTGAAGGGGCTTATCTGTAATTAATAAAAGTTGGAGGGGCCCGGACGTAATTTACCCTTGGCAAGGGTATATTTGCAATTTCAAAAACTTTCGGGGACTTCAGTGCAATTTTCCCAACGCGCACGTGCGTTGCACGTGCGCCAGCAGGTTCGGAGACGGGGCAAAGGCTCGGGTGGCCCGAACAAGAGGCTCGGACTCTGAACCAGAGGCTCGGACCACGAGGCTGAGGCTTGGATGGCGGGGCTGAGGCTCAGGCAGGAAGGCTCAGGCTCGGACGCCCGAGCCTACGTGGCAGGCCTACGTCACTTCGGGGACCCCGAGCCTCGAGGTTGGGGCCGAGGCTCGGTTGGGGGGGCATGGCTCGATTGGGGCTGTTGGATCAAGGGTTGGCCCCTGATCCAACGGCAGATGGAGGCGCTGGGGCTGAGCGGTGGGCGGAGCCGGTGAGGCGGCAACGGTTGTCGATGGAGGCGCTCGGCCGACACACGGCCGAGCAAAGGACGCGCGGAGGGCGAGGAGGCAGGCGGAGGTGCAGAGGCTGAAGCCGCGCAAGGTGGTAGCGATCGCACCTCGGATGACCGAGGCTCGTTCGGCGAGGTCTGAAGGAGGCGGAGTGACAAGGCGGCGTCGAGGCGCGGAAGCTGAGGCAGAACGGCGAGGCGGCGCCTCCGCGCGATGGCTGGACCTACAAGGTTAGCCCAACTGAAATAACGGAAAGGAAAGGGACTGGGGAGGGCGATGAAAAGAGGGTCCCGACCTTTGCGAGGCCGGCGGAGGGTGAAGTTGAGCGGAGAAGGGGACGAAGAAGGAGGGTTACCTGGGAAGGGACTCGACGGCAACTAGATGTTGCCGGAGTGGAATCGAGCTTGGATGCTCGAAGCAACTCATCAGAAGGTGGTTGGATCACGCCAGAGGGTGCTCTCGCCTTGCTGTCACCAAGGCGTCGAGGGGCTTGCTCCAGAGATGGCGGATGGTCGATAAGGTGGGGGTCGGCGAGCTTTTATAGGGAGTCGTGGCAAGGGTGTTACCAGGGGACGCAACAGCCGCGAGGTGGTGGGGCGACGGCCGTTACGCGTGCAAGGTGAGGAGGCCGACGGTTATGGAAGGGGAAGGGAGGTAACGGCAGGGGGGTGAGGAAGAAACGACTGGAGGTAGGTGACAATAGGGACACGTGCGAGGCACCTGACCCAAGGTGGCTGGAGAGTGGCACCCAAAAAATTCAAAAAATTAAAGATAAAGAAAAATGGAAAAGAAATTGAAGGATACCTCAAATCGAAAAATTTCCTTCATGAAAGTTGTTCGTCTCGTTGAGATCTACAACTTTCATGAAGGATCCGAGAGCAAAAGAGGTCACCTGCGTGAAGTGGTATTTTTTGTGGTTCTCCATGTGTATGGAAAACCAGATTTTTGGGGTTTTTTAATTTTTTGGTGGTTTTCGAGAGGATAAAAATTTAGAAAAAATACGATAAAATATAAGAAAAATTTTTACACACTTATCTTATTTTTTGGATTTTTAATAAATAAGAAAATAGGAAAATAAAATAGAAGTAAGAAACACACAATTTTTGTACAGACCGACAACGGACACTTGGACTCAGTCAGTTTCTTTGATTTTAATTTTAATATGGATTTGGATTTTTGTGTCGCTTAATAAAACTTTCATCAAAGAACACAAATGAAGAAGAAATAAAATTAAAGGTTAATTATGAACATAAAAACTCAGGTCAAAAATAGCAAAAAGTCAAAATGATTAAAAGAAGCCCATAACCCAATTTCACATATGAGCTCCGAATTTTACGAAATTGGTCTTGTTGTGAAGGTATTTGAAAATGGATTACTTTAAAAGTAAGTAGACCAAAATCGGACATTGTATGAGGGATATATGCTCATTTTAGTCTGTCAGATGTGAAATCGGAGTTTGGGATTATATGACACTTATTGAAGTTAGTAATTTTTTTTGTATTTTTTTATTTAATAAGGTTAGTAATATCTACACAATGGAGGTGGTTTGGGGTCAATCGGAGTTAGGATGAATTAACTAAAAATAAGAGAAATTAACGGCTTTTTGGGCTAATTTACACTTGAGATTTTTAATGCAATTATGCATGATGAAATGCAAATATTATTAACACATGTATGAATGCTAATGATGCTCTGTTAATGATTAAATGCATGTGAATATTGGGGAACCGAGCCTAATTGACCAATTTTAGCATGATGAATACGAGATACATCAAGCCTTAAAAACCCTAGCTAATGCATGTAAAGGCTATTAATTTGTACAAATTAATGCTCATTCTTTGTTGTATAAATATTGTATAAAATACTATTTTTAATGCTAAAATTATAAAATAAAGCAAAGAAACGAAAAAGAATAAAATGTCAAAGGTATTTTATGACCCTAACCACGATACTAAGTCAAGAACTGATTTGGTCGGCAAGGAATAAAGTAGAAGGAGATGAGGGCCAAAAATCACTAATAATTTACATTCTTTAATTCATCATTTTCTTCATTTTTGGGACCTATTTATTTTCCACTTTTTATACCTCAAATAAAGAAACTTTAAACATGAAATTGTAAATAATAATATATAGAAAAATACACATTGATTTCATTTAAAAATAATAAACAATATACTTTTTATACTCAAAATAAAATCTTAAAACCCAAACTTCACATACCCATATCTCCCAAATAAAACTCAAAATGTATAAAAATTACCTTTAATTGTATATGACTTTTAATAAGCTATATAATGAATGTGGTTTCGTATCCCGAATAAAATATTAATATTATTTATTATTTATTATTTATATAATTTTATAATTTTATAAATATTATTTATAATATATGTACATATCAAAACTAGAATAAAATCACAAATAAAACATTAAAATAAAATATTTATACTAAATACATAAATAAATATACAATAACTATACTTATATATTAGGGGGCGGGAGCCTGCACCCTGGGGTGTAGGTAACTCCCTGCACCCGACCTATTTTTCATTGTTTTTTTAATTTTTTGAGTGAAAACTTGGGGGGATTTACTTAATATGTTGAGTAGAGTATGTGTTTCAAGTTTCATGCAAAACAAACATTCGTAACATGTTCATCTAGAAGAGGTCATTTTCAGCAATTCTGAGATCGTTAAAATTTGGTAGTCTTGATGGAGATGATAGGAGTCTCGAATTAAGTTGAATTTTGAATGGCACCATGGTGACATATAGTGATCTAATTCCCCCAAGATTTCCGTTAAAAAAACCAAAAAACAATGAAAAAATAGGGCGGGCCTGCACCCGCCGTTGTAGGCTCCTTTTTCATATACCTATTTATTTAAGTGTATATATTACATCATAAAAATATAAAAAAATATATTTATGTATATAAAAACAACTTATAATTTTATAAAATAATAAAATAAATTAATAAAATCCAAAATACAAAAAATAAAAGAATCAAAATATTGATAAATATACCTATAAATGGAACCTTAAAAATTAGCTTGTAATTAACATCTCAAAAAATAAATAATGATAATAATAAAATACTTTAGAAAATAATAAACATTTATAATTTTATAAATTAAAATTAATAAAATCATTTAGTATTTATTATAGAATTTTTAATCATTTTTGGCATGGTTTTTTCCTGGTTGGTCTACGTGGACCAACCAAGTGGCTTCGGGAGTTGACTCTGGTCAACTCTCTGACCCGCCTCCCTAGCCCTTGTGAGAACCTATCGGTCACACTTCTCGAATTTCTAGCCATTGATACACTGCTCGAGAGTGATTTGGCCCTTCATGAGATTTCTTCCTTGTACATCTGTGATCCATGTCTAGATGTTTCCTATACAACTCCCCTTCGATTCGCATGTGATAGTTCCCCGAACCTCGCTCATTCTGCACCTTTACATAAGACCTTCACCCTCCTCTTCTTTTTTTGGTTCTTTCCCCCCTTGTTTTGATCCCCTTGGAATGCACTTGGGTCAAGCCCCTTGTGACAGGAGGAGCTCCCCTCTCTTCGCAACGAGGAAGGAGCAGGGAGGGAGCAGTTCCCGCGATCTCCGACCATCTGGTCGTCGAGGTATATAGCTCGTGACTTCTGGCCATTTGAGTTAGTATTTCTTAGCTTTTCTCTGTGTTTTAGATAGTTGTAGTCTTAGGCATTTATTTTCCACTTTTATTTTATCTTTTAATTGCGTTTGAAGCATAAATTTAGGTCCTAAACCCTCGTCGGAGCTCTTGAGCTCCGGCCACCTCTTGTTTCACCAAAACCACTCCATGATACATCGCCCACCCGCCAATAATAGCCAGGTCTATGCCCCCTTGTGCTGTTGTGCTTTTTGTTGTGTTTGCAGGACCTGGAAGAGGCATCTGAGCCTCACATCGTGCCAAAGAAGCACCCCCAGGTCGGTTGAAGGAGGTTGAGCTCCTAGTAGGGATGCAAACAGACGGATACAAATACGGATATAGGTATTACCATATTCTTATCCGTTTCAAAATATGGATACGGATAAGGATGCAGATATCATACATATATCAAAAATTGAATACCGTATCCTTAAATACGGATTCGGAATTGGATAATCATGATTCAGATACAGATATTTAAGAAACGGATACGGATTGTCCTATAAATATTAAGTGTCTCCTCATACTTTTAATTAGAAATGATGTCTTTACGAACCTGTAATTGATGGACGACTAACCCTAAATTCAATAAACTTACAATGTTACATAATAAATAAGAAAATAAATTAAAATATTGAATGAGATAAATTGAAGAGCATATAATAAAATTGTATGATGACATACCTCGGTCTTCATTTGAAATGTTTTCAAAATATAGTTAATACTATAACATTGTAACCAGCTAATAAGATAAATGTGATGTTGTATATTTCATGAAATGACATTATGATAAATTATAAAAGTTTATTACTTTTTTTGTCATTTCATGATGAGGTACAATTTCGCGTCAGAGCTACATTGAGGCATGCAAAATATTTGTGAAGCTGAAAATATTACTGAAAATATAGATAATACGGATATTCGTACACGTATCCGTGAAAAATATATACATCTGTATCATATCCGGAAAAAATTTCTATAATGGTATCCATATCCGAATCCATATCCACAAAAAAAATAAAACTAGTATCTGTATTCGTACCCACTAAAATCAAAAAATGTATATCTGTATCCGCTTAAAAGCGGATGCGGTAGCAGACGGATACGGATATATCCGTATCCGGTTGCATCCCTAGCTCCAAGGGTTCAATCACCAGCCCCTCTAACGCATTTGAAGGACCTGGGTGGCGTGGAGGAGTCACAGGAACACATAGAGACCTTCCTCGGAGGGATTGGAAGTCAGAGGAGCCTGCGAGATCAAATCAAAACTCGCACCACACGAGTTCATACGTTGTTCTTCCACCTCCATCCAGGATTGTCGGATCAGGAGCGGTTCTTTCTGCATAGCAGTAGTGGTCCGATGCGCTTTGCCTCAACTGCCAGATCAAAAACTAAGATTTAATCCTAGCCGTCCAAGGAGAAGCGGCATCGACGAACATAGGTGCGTCACGTGGCTTGGTAACGACATTTGTGGTGTTCATTCGCACCGCTAGTGGGGGTAATTTTCGATAGTACCCTCGAGTTTTTATTGTTTCATTTGTAGTTTTGTAAATTATTTTTAACGCTTTAAAACTTTTGTATATTTTGCATTGAGGCCCCCACTCGTATCGTATTTATGCTTGGGTCCTCATCCACGTCAGCCGACAGGGCGTGGACTTTTTGCAGGAAGGCCCTCGTGGCTTTTGTAAAATTAATTTTAATGCTTTAAATTTGAATTACGGTTTAAAAACTTTGGTGTAATTGTGCAGTGGCCCTCAAGCTTATTTTTAGTCGCATATATAGCCCTGCTAGTTCAAAGATTCGTGTGTGCTTATTGTATTTATTTAAAATATCACTTCTGCTCCTAAAAATCTCAAAAATTAGCATTAGGTGCCTAACTTGTCATAAATCCACGCTACATTTTTTCATCTCATTTTTAGGTGCTTTTATTATTTTCTAAAAATAAAAATAGCATAATTATTCCCTGTTTAGCTTATAAAATACCAAAAAATATAAAATGCTTTTTTAAATTCCGAAAAAATCTGTTATGTTTGTCTATTTATTTTCTAACTCTAGAGACTAAAAACTTTAAAATAAAAAAGAAAATTCATAAAAATAAAAAAAATCCAAAATAACAAGATTAAAAATTCCAAAATACATTTTTCTGTATCTTATTTTTCTTTATATTATTATCTACCTGTTAAAATTGATTTGAATAATTTTGGCTCTATTTTGCTATCTTTAATCTTCATTTCAATTTTAGGTATTTATTAAATCCATATTTTGGGATATTTTTGACTTTAAAAATATATAAAAATTAACAAAAATCACTAAAAATCACAAAAATAATAAAAAATAAATAAAATCCAAAAATATTTTATTTTGTAATTTTTAGTTATTTTAGTGATATTTATATCTATATTACTCGATATTGTATATTCAATCTCATACATCCTTTATTACCTAATTAAAAGAAAAGGGAATATAAAAATATGAAATATAAAAAGAAAATAAAATTCAGAAAATTAAAATCAATTAAAAATGTATATAAACAAATTAAAAATATATAAAATTAAAAACTCACAAAAACAATAAACAAATAGACAATAAGACCACACATCAAATTTTGCACCTCAATTGCACAATCTATCATTTTTGCTCCTTGTGTTCGACCTCTATACGTACTTAGACATATACACATCTTTGTTATAGAGTTATAATAAATTTTAACTCCAAACTTTGTTGTCATTGCTTGATTATTAACGTGGAATAATTGTTGACTAATTAGGGTTTCGTGTGCGGTCGCTTCAACAACATTGTAGTTCTTGCCTTGTGTAGACTACTTTAGACCCTCATGAAATCTCGATTATCAGTACTGCAGTTGTGGATACTGCTGAGATTGTATCCAATTTCCTTGGTACTACGGAGACGAGTGATACTAGTACTAAGGCAGAGGTTGAAAGGACTGAGGAAAATGATTACCCTGAGGTTGGTGGTAAGGTCGGTTGGATGTTAGCTGGACATGGTGTTGTCTTGTAGGACGGGTTAGATGTGCATCGTTACTCCATACACCATTGACTTCTTGGATCAATGGTGGTGGTGGAAACGCTGGATCATAGGATGGAAGGTAGTCCGGCTGGTAGACCACCATTTGTTGCTATGGCAGGGCATGCTCGGGTGCTTGCACACAGTACACATGCTGGATCGCAGGAGCTGCAAACTCGACTGAGGTTGATGTGGCAGTGAGGGCTCATCGTTCTTCTCAACAGGAGTCTCAGATGTTGGTGTTGCCAGCTGACACAAACTGATGGTGCTCACCAACAGCTCCAACTGCTTTGTGATTTGGACCTGCATGTCGAAATTATGTGTCCTTTGTTCGATCAGAGCGAGCTTTTCGAGATCCTGGGACCGCTTCTCAATAATATCAACCTTAGAGAGATGGCCTCCAATAATACTAAGGTTGGAGCTCTCATCTTTCTCTGCCTCTCGGGATACTGCCATGTGAACTGGCTTGTGGAGGACATGAGGCTGTCTCTAGTAAGTGCGTGATGAGGAGAGGGCAGACTCTCCCTCAGCCATTTTTTTGAAAAACCTGCCATAACACATCTCATCCATGTTAAAATGTGATCCTCCGCATGTAACGTCCACTAGTCTCTGGCTCTCTACATTCAAGCCCCCAAAAAAGTGGTGGACTAGACTGGTCCTCGATATCTCTTGGTGGGGGTATTTCTCATGAAGGTATGCAAATCGCTCCCAAGATTCATGGATAGACTCGTGGGTGGCCTGAGAGAAGTTGTTGATCCTGGCTCACATCTGGTTGAGCCACCCGAGAGGGTAGAACTTGTGAAGGAATGTAGATTTGAGTTCCTTCCATGCCGTCACAACCATCCCCAAGTGATTGACCCAATAGAGGCCATTAACTTGTAAGTTGAAGGGGAATGCAGTCGTTTTCACTACACCCAATGGGATGTTAGGGTAGTGGGTCGTCCTGCATATGCGAGAGAACTGCTGCAGGTGAATGTACAACTCCTCATTGGTGTTCCCGTGAAATGAGGAAAGGAGCGCAAGGAACTGGGGCTTGAGCTCGAAGTGAGCATGGATCGACGAGATGCGGATCCATTCTGACATCTGGTTGTCTCCAGGATTGTATGTCTCCCTCAGGTTTAGGGTTCCCGTTCCCTGCCCCCTCTTCTTGGTCAGGATCATTACATGGTATTTCTCCATCACCTCCTCATGGTCTGTTCATATCGTTCATCATATCCTGAAATGCAGTCTGGGCTAGTTCTTGGTCAGGATCATTACATCGTTCAACATCGTTAGGTTTTAATCCAAGATAAATATATATACAATATCTACATGATTAATCTAATTTTTATGGATTTTTCTTGATTAAGAAAATTGTGAATAAAAATATACAATTTCAAACTCTTTTTGTTTTTTCTGGATTGTGTGATTTTTGTTTCTTAATGTCATATCAATGCACGGCTTAAAAAATATAAATGAGAAAGGATTATAACAAAATAGTTGTTTTTGTACATAAAATAATAAGCACAAGTTCAATGACATGGTTTATTTATTTACAAGAATTAGCCCTAATTTCTCACATAATTAATGAAGTTAAACGATAAAAACCAGAGGGATTATTTTATGAATTATTAGGGGATTTCACTAGAATCTTCATATAGAGTAGGGGGATTCATCAATTGTATATACACAATTTATGCTTCTTATTAATGTCATTATGAATGATAAAATATCGATATTGATTACATGTGCGTGAATGATAATAATGCATATTAATCTCTAAATACAATTAATTACATGGGAACAGAGCTCTCAGCTTTTAAAGTAATGAATCACATATTCATCAAGGAGGTTTGATGGCAGATGAAGAAGACGAGCGGTAGATAGCATAGTATTTGTAGATTGACGGAGATAACAATGAAATATAGGAGAACAAGAAGAAGGGGTAAGGGGTTACATGGAAATCTCATTTTTTATCGGAGGAGCGAGCTCAACTCGTACGATCACCTTAGAAGACCGGCAGAGTTTTCCTCGAAGATTTGCATCTGTCTAGAAGCTCGCTACTGTAAAGGATTTGATGCCTTCGGATCTCGTCTAGGAGGTCTTCGCCGGATTCCCAAGCTATTATCACCAGATTTGATGGAGCTCCTGATCTCCACCATCGCCCTTATTTGTTGATGATGAAGGGTGGAGCGATAGATGGAAATCAGATCCAACAAGAGGACTACCCTTTATATAGAAGGATGTGCGAATGAGGAAGAGTTGTAGTATAAGGACACGAACGACCTGCTGTTGTTGGTTGGGGTTTTAGACGAAGGGATAATGGGTTCGGTCGTTGGGTTTGTGTTCAGTGGCTATGACCATTGGAGGTGATAAAGGGATTAAGAGTTGTATGGGATTAGGGGATCTGGCAATGGAGGCTGGTATAGAGATTGGATTATTGCAGGCGAATGGGGAGAAGCTGGCGGCTGTTGGAACGAAGGTAGGATTTCTCTGCTGGAGATCTAGAGACCAAGGTGGTTTAGACCGTTGGAGGGGATAATGGAGTTGTTTCGAGGAGAAGATAAGGGGGATCATATACCGATGGTAGCTCGATAGTAGGAGAAGAGGATAGAGATGTTAGGGTCCTCTAGTTAGAGGATGGAGCATGGGGGTGCTGGTAGTAGGAGAACCAGGAGCCGTTGGATCGTGAATCGAACCAACGGCTCAAAGGTTGTCACATGAATGGCATGTGAGGGGGTGAGAGGAGGGAGGGGTGACAATCTGATCCAACGGTCAGAGTTTAGTGACGATAGAAGACAAGAGGCATTGACCGGGGAAGCGAGTTTGACCTGAAGGGTGAGGTGGCTCCAGTGTATGCTGGACACATGGACTTTGACGGTTGACTAATGCATAAAATAAAAGAAAAATAGATTTAAATGGCAACTGATCTAAAATGCAAAAAAAATGTTTAAAATGAAAAATGTATCCATGAATACATCCTACAATGAGGACTCAAATGCAAATAGACTCAATAATGCAAGCTAAGAATTTTTTGATGATATTTCTATGTATACCAATTTTTAATTTTGTGTTTTTATTGATTTCCTACAAATGGATAATGCATGAAAAAGTCAAACTTGGTGTAAAATAATGAAATGGACACGAATACAATGTTTTTGGATTTTTGTATGAAAAAGGAAAGTGAGAAATAAATTAGGAAGTTAAGTATCTACAGATGAATAAGTTAGTATGCATCAAGTCATAATTTATTATTTTATTTATTTTTCTTATTTTTTATTTTTATTTTTTATAAAATTAGTTAAAACATGTTGTGAATCAAAGAAATAAAAAAGAAATAAATCAATAAGAGTTAAATATATACTTGAAATAACATGTTAAAATAAATAAATATGTACAATACAAAACCTACAATTCATAAATGAAGTCCGATCCTTTTGAATTTAGTCTTGATCCGTAGATAATTGAATGTACATTAATGCAATATTAGGTATGATGAAATCAAACATTATATGTGAGAGATATCAACATTTACGCCTTTTGTCCTGGTTTGGAATTATTTCACATATATTATTTCACATATATATAAGTTAGTGTTTTTTAGGATTTTTGTTTGATTAACAATAGTCATATATACATAATGGAGTTTGTTTCATGTCAACTGGAGTTTGTGTGAATAATTAAAAATGCATGTATTTTGGTGAATATACACAAGTTTATATGAATGCATTATGAAATTAATTTATGCAAATTATTTTCAAGTGCATGGACGCTAATTATAAGTTATAAATACATGAATGCATCTAATTATTCCGGATGAAGCTATATTTTAAGCCAACTAGAGTAATGAGTCACAGATTCATCATTGACTGAAAACTTGAACGAGTCTACATAGTTTAAGACCTTTTGAGTCAAATTTATCTTAAGTACCTTTACTATCTAAAAATCACTTGCTATTTAGGACTCTAATATAAGAAATCTTATATACTTTATCAAGATAAAGTTCGAATGGAGTTTTCTTCAAAATAGTTCAAAAGCACACGTTTAAGATAAAACAAGTTGTACTAACAGCTTTAGCCCAAAAGTACATAGGGACACTTGATTCAATAAGTGTCATTCTTTAGTGTACGGTTCTTTCGTTCAATTACTCCATCTTATTATGGATACCTAGCAATCGACTACTCGTGATGAATACATGTCAAGGTACAAAACTTATAAAACCTCTTTTTTTTTCGAATTCTCCACCACGATCACTACGAATCATGAGTTCAACATCCCTTTTCTGTCTAGATTCATTTAGATGGTTTCTTGATTTCTTTGAAAGCTTGATCGTTTGATCATAAAAATAATATCCAAGTAATTTACGAGAAAGTCATCAATAATTACAAAACAAAACTGCGACATGAGAATATTCTTGCTATATGCAAGACAAAAGGTTGGGGTACAAAAGCTCGAGAGGTCTTTTAGTTGATACTACTACCTTCTATTTAAAAGAGGCTCTACTACCTATATAAAGTTCGCGAGAAGAATAAACATTGGACCTTTTTAAATCTAAATTAGGCAAACATCTAATTCATTTAAACTTTTTTAGTATTCTAGTTAGTTTGTGATTTATGTGTCCTAGTTTTATGTGATAAAGTGCAATCTCTTCGCTAGCAATTAGTAGATACTAAGATGAAATCTTTATTGAAATCTAAGGCATGGAGATCTTTACTTCTATTTCCTTTAGAAAATGTTATTGACTTTGCTTCTGAAATTTCTAGAGAATCTTTGGTAAATATTATCTTACATCCTTTACTACAAATTTGACTGATGCTTGGAAGACCATGCTTTAATTTTTTTGCCATTGAATTGTTCAGTATATTCTTCTTTCCAGTATCAATAATTATAAAGAATTTTCGTTTTTTCCTAACATGTCCTCCGTTGATATCCTACAATCAGATAAAGAGCCTGGAATTATATCCCAGTGATCAGATCATTTCGAGACTTTTTCCACTTTAAGCTTAGAAAAATATGACTGTGCATGCTCAATTTCCTTTTTATACAAAAAAACATGACTAACTTTAGGTTTTGATTCCTTAATTTCAGGTTAATAGTACATGTCATGCTCGGTTGTTTTAGGGATCTGAGTAGATATAGACTTATCTAGGTTTTTGATTCTTTTAGTAGATTTAGCTAAGTCATCTATCAACCTATTGGCGTCTGGATTTAATGAGCTAAATTCTTTTTCAACACACTAATGTTTTCCTCGAGGCAAGTAATTTTTGAAACTAAAACTTTCTCATCAGCTGGTACTGTTTGATTCCTTATTAGTAGTAGTTAGCATTCTTTCTAAGATAACTTTCTTACTAACTATAGATTCTTTTGCTTGAACTATCAGTTTATATCATTGTTTCTTTTTCATGCATTCAAAACTATTTCAACATCTGATTCCTAAAGTCCAATTTGATTCAGTTACCTCGACTTTGTTTGTCATTAGATAAAGTTGGGCTACCGTTTGTTGAATCTTCTTCGTCTTTGCTTGAGCTTGAGTCATAATCATCCCGATCATCTACATCTTTCTCTTGTTCATTTTTTGTATCAATAACTTATCCGCATAAACTAATTTGGATGGTTCTCGAGATCTCATTTGCAGCTTGGCAGAAAGATATATCTCTATCCTCTTCAAGTGGAAGTGCACAATATAGTAGATTCATTGCTTTCGCATCCCCTTCGATTTCTTAAACGTGCTCCTTGGAGAAGCCTTCTTCGAAATTTAATTTAGCCCACTTTCGGATTATGTTTTATGCCAAATCTTGGCTTCTAAGAGCTTATAAACACTCCACTAAGAGACGGGAGTGGTCTGGGAGAAACGACAGTAGTGGGATGGTCGTTGGACAGTGTAGGGTAAAATTGGAATTTGCGGAATGAAAATTAATGGTCGGTCGGTGGCAGATCCCCTCCTTAATATGTAGTAATGGATTCATGCAGGATAACAATTAACATGTTTTCATTAACATAAACTGCTCAATCTTAACTGATTTGTCGATGTTTTTAATGATATATTATATCACTTGCAAATTAGTCGCAAGACAAGTTAAACTTGTAAGGAATTACACCAAAAAACTAACAAGTTACAATTAAGGATATAAAACAAATTCACAGCTTCACTGGATTACTTTGGTAAAAAATCTCCAATTTCTTTTATAGGTTGATTCCGTTTTTTCCCCACCATAAACAGAAAGGTACGGAATTAAAGTTAAACCATAACAAAATCGAGGATAGCCCCACAAAAAGGGGAAGTCAAGAGTAGAAAAACGAGTCCAAGTTCCCCACCCTTAACGGCTTAGGTCCAGCCCCATGCTCGGGAGTCGGCACCCGTCTACCGCACCACAACATAAACCAAAACAGTCCGAGTCGTTTGAACAACAACCCCGAAACGGCCCGGCTCCTGCCCCCCATATTAGCTGCATCTCTCTCTCTCTCTCCGTAGTCCCATTCTCACACCATAAACCCTAATGCCGCTCCCATTCTGTTAAAATAACAGAAAAAATATTAGAGACGAGCAGAGTGATGGCGCCACCTCCCTCAAAACCCTAACCCTAATCTCTCATCCACCATTCCCCTCACAGCCAGCGACTGCAGATCGGCGGCGAAACTAGGCGCCTCGGGGCGGTGATCCGTAGTGTTTGGTTGATTCTTTGGCCGGAGCGATGGACGTGGCGGCGGCGGCTGGTGATCTGGCGGTAGGATCGGAACGCGGTGGTGCTTTGTCGGATCAGATCGTGATGGCGGAGGTTGGGAAGGACGAGAAGAGGAGACAGAGATCGGTCTGGATGAAGCCGATGGGCGGGGGATCCGGCGTTGCGGCGGCGGCGACGACAGAGGCGGCGGAGGGTCCGGTGATGGGAGCGGAGTCGTGGCCGGCTCTAGCGGATGCGCGGATGAAGGGAAACGGCAATGCCGGTGGGAAATCGTCGCGCGCGGAGGTTGAAGAAGGGGAGAACATGGAGAGGACGCAGAAGAGCCCCGTGCCGACCCCACCCCCGCCGCCGCAGCAACCGGCAACGCAGGTATATAAGTTCACCTTCCTTCTTTCCTCTGCTGATGATCGGGATCTTTCACCACAAGATATCCGTGAGCTGACCGAAGAGGTTGCGGAACTGATATATGTAAAGTCGGGTTTATTGTCTTGGAACTTATAGTCGTTCGAAGAGTTTTCTACCTCGGTTTTGCCATGCTATCGGTTGTCCGTGTTCTTGTTTTACGTGAATTGGAAAGGAAATCACGTGTAAATATATTCTGGCGGTCACATCTTGACCTCCCGATTTGAGTGATCAGCTGTTGAATTAATGGTCAGATTTTTTCTGAACGTGGATAGTCCTGCTGGTTGGGTTCTTTTTGCAACAACCGATGAATATTTCTCGCTAGATCTGTTTATCATTAGAACAATGATGCAATGGAGCATCCTAATTTGGATCGATAGGATTGTACATGTTGAGAACAATTATTTGACGTTTTATGTAATAGATTTCCACAGTTTATGCTTATTACTTAACCTTGCATTGACCAGGTGCATGGGGGGTTTCAGAAGCCGGATGGTCATGGAAGTAGTCACTCTCCCAATAAACCTCATCCACAGCATCACCACAGACATACCGGAAAGCGGATGCCTCCGCCAGCTGGAGCTCCTCCTTTTCCTGTTTCTTTGCCATACCCTCAACCTTTGCCTCAATTCCCACATGTTATACCCGCCCCACGGATGCCTATTCGTGATTATCCGTACCCTCAATACCCTGGTCCTTACCCGGTTGTTGAACCTCATATGGTGAAACCTGGGTGTGATGTTCCCATACACACTCCAATACCTCCTGTTCAAGGTGGAAATGTTGATATTAGCAGGAATTTTCCTCCACCTCGAGGGGAACTAGGTTTGTGGCATCCCAACACAGGTAATTATCATCCGAGGAGACCCAATAACATGCATGGACCTCCTGGACACTTTAATCAGATGTGGCGTCCAGCAAGAGCTTTTAATCCCAATGACAACATCAGCATGCAACAAAATATGGGCCCCAGGCATTTTTTCAGGCCAGGTCCTCCAGTTGCACCATTTTATGCTTCTGTTCCAGGGTTCATGAATACACCTGGTTTTTCTGGTACTTCTTTCACTTAGAAGTGCATGTTTATTTTCTTGTAAGTTTATGCATTATAAGAGCTGCTGGAATTTAACAAATGTGGTTAACAAGACTTCACATAATTCACCAAACAATTCATAAAAGTGCAGGGACATGTTGCAGATTGGTTATACAGTTATACTTTAAGAAACTGATGTTCTAGTTTATTCAAGATTCCGAACTTTTACACATGTCAGTGAGTCAGAGACTCAGTTCTACTGATTTCTAATCCATCTTGAATCGTTGCACTTACTAATGGGGCTGATTCTAGAATAATTGGCATTTGGAATCATGCTCATTCCTTATTATATGTCCTTCACCTTTTACGGTGCATCGTTGTAGAGTGGTTAGATCCTGTAGGCTGTGGCTTACCTTAGTTGTAAATGATCTCCCTCAATTTGGCCAATATGGGTGGTTTGTTTTTATCCATCAATCGAAGATACCTGCTAGCTCGATAATCATAAGAAAAACCATTGGTATGATCAACTATAAATATAATCCTAAATTCTTTTTTGCTAAGAGGTGATGTTTGATAAGAAAGTTCAATTTATTAGTTATGATGAACACACAAATAGAGATATTTCATATCATTTTATTTTTGTACCATATTTTTTGAAGTTTGAAGAATTAGATGTTTTTGTTTCTTCAGCTGGTTAATGTTTGCAATTCTAGGAACAAGGTCAATACCAATACACATTTTTCTAGTGGGAACTATTGATTGATAACAGAAAGAATGATCGATGGTGTTCCAGCAACTCTGGATAGCATATGTACTATTTAGAGCATCATCTCTGAAACACAAATCATCTCTGAAACACAAGTACATATTAAATTAACATTGTCCACTTTGGCCTTTGGCCATGACTCTGAGAAGTTTGACATAAATCCCAAATAACCTTCAAAATTTCCCCTCAATTTTATTATATGCATTGGAAATTTATCATTTTGCCTTTGATTAGAAATCGGTCTTACCCATTATTTTTAGATCTTCTTGCTAAGTTGTGTGTAATGCAGGTCCTCCTCATGGTTACTTTTATAGTTCTCCTGAACCCATCAGAGGGCCACCACTATGTATACCAGTTTCTCAACCTATGCATCCTGTCCCCCATCACGAAACGGTTTTGAAGGCTAACATAGTTACACAAATTGAATACTATTTCAGGTAAGATTTTGGGTTAATTATAACATGTATCACAGTGCTAGTTATTCTTTTTGGTACTACGTTTCACGATATATTCATTTGCTGATTTTTTGTGGTGTTTAGTCGATCAGCTTATTATATAATGTGTCATATTGTTATTTAAGCATTACCTTTTTTGCAGTGATGAAAACTTGGACAAGGATGCATTTTTGATTTCTTTGTTTGATGATGAAGGCTGGGTTTCTATTTATAAAATTGCTGAATTCAAAAGGGTAAATCTTGATCCACCAGCTATGTCCTTGCTATGTGAAAATTTTCAATCTCATAAAGGAGGCAATTTATGTGTTTTGTGCTTGAAATTAGGTAAAGAGAATGACAACAGATATATCTTTGATACTGGAGGCGCTAAGGAGCTCTAATCTCGTTGAAGTTCAGGTCAAATCTTCAACTTCATAAGTTGCTCATTAGATTCTCCATATGTCATCTCAATTTATCTGTGCTATATCCTGATATAGGGCGAGATGATACGTAGACGAGGTGATCTGTCAAAGTGGTTACCATCTGGAGGGCATTGCAGTTCCTCAAGAGTGCAAACTGCTGACATCAATGACGTATGCCATGCGGATGAGAGATCCCAATCTGTAGGTGAAGTACGCACACCTGATGGAAGCAATGCAATAATAGTTTCCGATGATGTGAAGGTTTCCCCCAACGGGTTTAGATATAAAAACCCATCTAATAATTTACAAGTAGATGCTGGCAGTTCCAAAGTTGGAGTTACTGAAAAACTAACTTCAGATACGTTAAACGTATCGAGTTTGGAATGCGATGACATATGCAATAAACTCAAGAGCTCGTTGACATTGGAGTTGGATTTCTCTGAGGCAAAGCTAGATAGCGAGGTGTAAATGACTCCCACACCTGGTATTTGTTATATTTGTACAAAGTGGAATGATGTTTTTGAGTCTTTTGTTCTTTCATACCAGCTGAGCACTTTTTTCCTTGATGAGGAGCTGGATTCTGAACATGCTGCTAGCAAAGCAGATAATTTAGTTCATCCGAGGTACGTCTCTTCGTGAGACTTACTGGAGAAAGTGGAACAATTACCGATTTTTTGTTGTAGCATAGCTGGAACGGTATTTGATTCTCATTTTTTGTTTATTAGAGATGAGTTTTATAAGAGTTTGTTGGGAAGAGTAGTTTGCTGATACGACATGGATGGACTTTTGGAATTTGTTTAAGAGTTCATAATAGTGATTTAAAAGATAAATATGGATTGCTTCTTTTTAAGTTTGAGCCAAATTGAAATAATTTTATTGTTTGATCACCTTTGATTCTAAGCTTCAGCTACCATGTTGCTTCAAAACCGTTCTAGGAATTGATATTTTCAGACCTTTTCTCTATACATTGGTTTTTATATTCCACACTACTATTGTCGAAGCGATAGTTGCCATTATCATAGTAGTCGGGTCTAATGGCATCATTAGTCACAATTTTAAACAGGCTTAGACTTCACTCTAAAATCTAAAAAATCAGCATTTGATTTTTTTGGTTTGCATTAATTCTCTTGCTGCATCATAGCAGATGGTTTGCAGTGTTGCACTTGTCTTTGGACGTTTAGTTGGTGCGCTAATATATTTTCTTGCAATCGGAGCATTCTGTTTGGTACCTTGCAGCAGAACAATGGCAAAAATGCACCGCCTCTGATGTTTTTGTTAGTTCTACGCTTAGTCCTTTTTTTGGGTTTTTCTTTAATTAAAACATTATCCATCCTATGTAGATCTCTTGTAGCTGTTTAGATTAGCAAAGTTCTCATCTACCCTTGGTTTATCTAGTAGTTCCTCAGAAATATCTCTAAGTGGTTGAGGTTTTTGCTTTAGTTCTTGATTTTGAGCTATGTTTTTCGGATGATCTCTATGCTGTGAGAATTAGCAGAAGTTGTAATTTTGAAAAATTTCCTCTTTTCTCACGTCATTTTTTGACATTCAAGGAGCTAATATATTGTTGTTTGAGTGGAAAATGTGTCTGGAGTGTATTGCTGCTACATGGGCATCTAGTACTGTTTTTTGGATCCAATCATGGACACAATTTTGTATTTTTCCAAAATTTGTTTTTCATTTAAATGGGTCAGATGAATTGCCTTTTATAAGTTTACTTTAAATTTATCTGTTAGATTGTCAGATTGAACAGTTTTGAGTTTGTATTCTGTTAGCTTGTCAGGGAAACTTTTTTAGAATTCATTTTATTTGAGAAATTCTAATTTGTTTAGGATAGCAGTTCATCAATAATAATCTATATCAGATTGGTGCTGAGAATTGCTGTTTGACAACAAGATATTGTGCAAAAAAAAATTTAAAAAACAGGTGTATCGATTCATATCTGTCATTTCGGCGAGATGTAAACCTGGAGGTGGTCGAGGTGTAAGCTTCACTTGACAGGGAAAAATATTAATAAAAACTAGGTTATAAATGTAAATGCCTTACTTTAGGTTTTATTTTTTTCATTAATCATACACCTTAACTTGATGAGAATAACAAGACAAATATTGTGTCAAGGTCTAACATCATATGATGTGAATATACATGATTGATACATTGAACAAAACTAAAAAATTTGTGTTGAAAATACAAACACTAATTTTTTTGAGACATTTTGTGATTGATGTAAAAGTTCACGATTTTATATACTATTCAAAAGAACATACCCAACTTATTACACTAATATTCTTGGTTCAACATCTAACATCATTTTTTTGGCTCACGTTGATTTGTAAAAACAGACTCAGAAAGACAATGTACTTAAATATAAATTTCATGAATCAGGGTTTAATATCCTCGGATTTTTGGTTCATATTGATTTAATGAGAACATGTTCAGAAAACAACAGACGGAACATTATAAATATGCTTAATATACAATATTCATGAATCGTGAATATTAGTATACTAAGCTGATTTAATTTTATGCTTCACTTTTTGTTTATATAGAATAAATAAGGTATAAAAAAATTATTTTCAAAACAGATTAAATATGCCCAATAGGTTTTTGTACTGTACATATTTTCAAAACAAATTAAATAAACTATACAAATTATATTTTCAAAGCACTAGATCAATCAGCTTTCATAGAAAAATGCCTTGAGGTGTACACCTCAGCCCCTTGAGGCACGCGTTTAAAAACAATGACGTTTAATCACTTTTGGTGAATTAAAAAGGACTAAAATTCAACATGAGGAGCTTGTCATCTTTTACTCAATTTTCTTCCCATCCCATAAATTCCATTTATACTACTTGCTACAAGGGCATGGTGGCCAAATTGTTATATCATCTTATGACCCCAAATTGAAGGAAACTCTCATTCGCAAAGCCATACCTATTGCTTTTAAATGCAAGGCTCTTTTTCAGCTTGAAAATGCACAAATATTGTTCTATGATTACGAAAAATATTAAGATTTTTCTTAAATAGGATTAGCACCTTGCCATATAATCAAATGCATTCCAGACACCTCCAGAAAATGAACATTTTTCCGACTAACAGAATTATTTGCCATACCCAGAGCATGAAACCATTGCTGATCTCCCATAAGTTTTTTTGATCTGCATTCTGCTGGACCATCCCACATGCGTTCCCATCCACGACATTGGATGTAGAGCAGGTTGCCACTCCATCTCACATTGGCCTGGCACGGCTCGTTTCATTTTTCTAATGGTACTCCATTATCTGGCCTTGCAATTCCTTTACAATGCTTTACATTAGCAGCAATCATCAGTGGTTCTTACTTGTGGGGATTAGTGCCCTTAGCGGATTTTCAAAGATATTGGAACCTTATGGTCTATTCATAGGTATCAGAATAAACTGAAGCACTTTATGTTTCATTTTTGCAGATAACTTTGAAAGAAAAAAAACAATTTATGGCATTTCACACTTTTGCAGAGAACTTTGAAAAAATATTTAGGGCACTTGGGGATACCAAAAAATTTCATATTGAAGACAATCTGTTAGGAGATTTGGAAAACTAATGAAATCCAAAATTTTAAAAATTGATTGCGTTTTAGAATTTAAATTTGACGGGACTGGCTGGATAAACGTTCCCTTTTTGGAAAGAATAAATCATCCTTTTTTATAGGATTAGTTTTAAATTTTATTGACCAGGTTGTTAAAATGGACGGATGGCGTTTCCTTTTCAGTCTTGAGATTTTATCTCTGAGGTTGTTAGGATAATTAGTTTAGAGTTTGTTTTATTTTCTAATTTTAAACTGTTCAGGATAATAATTTGATTTTTTTTTATAAATTGTCGCCCTTTGTTCCTTTCTTTCTAGTTGCGTTACAATAGATGCTCCTCTGCCCCTTTGCTTGTTCGGCTGATCTGTCACTTCACCACATTCATGTTAGAACCTTTCGTCTATTTTTGCCTTCATTTAAATTTCTTTTGTATGTTGATGGGACTATATGGATTAATCGTTATCATTACGTTTATTTCCTGATCCGGCTATTATTGTTGAGTTCATCGTTGTGGCAAACATCTTTAGATTCTTCTAGCTTATGATGTTTAAGACAACAATTACTTTTTAGGGTTGACGTCGAAGAGGATGAAATGGACGATTTGCAAAGGCTTGTAATAGTCACACAGGTTTGTTTTTTAAAAGCTTATTTGTCTCTTTCAACTCAGCAATCGCAATTTTCTTTCTTCAAAAAGGGTTTTATTTTTTCTTAAGGTCTAATATTGTTGTTGGATGTAGAAATATGTCATACCACTTCCTTTTTAGCACTTTTGAACACCCCCACCTCCCTCATACAAACACAAATACACATGCTGCCTCCAAAAGTATGTTTCTGCTGAAAGATTTAGATGGTTATCAATGTGAAGTGACCTAACATAAACAAACGTCTTTATAAAGTTCTAAATATTTAAGGAGGTGGTTTTCTTTTATCACTGTGAAGTATCTTGGTAAGAAATGTGTCTTGTGGACAATGTTTATAGTACAATGAAGTGCACATGGATGGTTTTCTTTTATCTTGTTGACTCTTCTGTGTACACTGTTGGGTGATTCAGGTTCAGGCCTTGGCTCACGAGAACTTTTAGACTTGAAGCATTAATATGTAATCTGTTTTACCAGGAAAATTATATACATAACTCATTTACTAAGTTGTAAATTTTAAAAATTGGTAACGCAGGTACACTTAGGATTGTAATTGATTAAGCCAATAAAATAATAGTGTTGAAATATGCAATAAATTAACAGAATCAATAATGTTAAAAAAATATATGGATTTGATAAACGAAAAAACAAAGTTACACTTTCGATTAGTATATTGGTACTTTTTTTGTAGAAAATTATGTTATGTAAATCACCATGTTCATCATGGTCTAAGCATCATAAAGTTATTGCAATTATTAATTTATATCGAGTTAGAAGTAATTAATAACTCAAAGAAGGGTTGCTAGGAGGCACCCTACCATTGGCTTTCACCTCACTCTCTTGTCTCGTTGAGACTTGTAGAATAAGTTTTGATTGATTTGATTGAGGCTTGTTTTTCAATATCTTCTGTGAGGTAACTTAAAACTACTAATTTGTTGTCGCTAAACAACTGGGTTTTTTTGGTTATTCTGATTGACACTCTCAAGATTCTTGAGCATCTTTTGCCTAGGTTGGCTAATCTTCTTCAAATTTTCTTCTTTCGGTTGTCTGTGTCTTTTACTTCTTTTTAGCCAACATTATTGATATCGTTAAACATTTTGGCTCCATGGCAACTGGATTTTTGTGCAGAATGTATTCAAAAGAAAAACATTCCATTTACAATGTGTTCATGAAAATTGAATGTTTTGGTCATCAAAACTGGGTGCATATTTATTATTAGATTAGTAATTATATTGTTAGGTAATTATTGATCTTCCAGCCCTGCTGCTATATAGTGAGGTTTATTTTCACTTGGTTTTACATAATCTATTTTACATTTAATTAGCAGTTTTAAGTTACTGCTTGTGGCTGTACTTTTGGCTAACTAAAAATGGTTTAATTCATATTTTAATTTAAGGGTCAGCTGGGTGTTAGTCAAAATCTGTTGATGGTGTCTGCGATTGTTGATTCTCCCGGTTATTGTTGATGCTATTGAATGAACTGACTGAGACTTTCCAAATTTCGACTTATTTCTATCCCATTCCCAAATATAGGAGATTATCACAGGGAAGAGAATGGGCGATGCAATGTTTGCATATATATTCTGGGGAATATATGTTGCTAACCTGCTATAATAAGGTTGTATATATATATATATATTTAGATCAGTAATAAGTCTAAGCTATTAACTAGTAATTAGATCTTCCATGCATTCTGCTATACATACGTTATTTTCCCATGGTTGCATGTAATTTGACTTATTCCAGTTTTTCTGCGATCTGTTTTATTTGAATATGGCAGTTTTTAAGTCACTGCTTGTAAATTGTAATTGCATCTTTAGCTAACTAAAAGATGGTCAATTTTACCCTTTCCTTTAGTGCTCTATGTGGTTGCATGTAATTTGATCTCTTCCACTTTTTCCGCCAGCTGTTTTATTTATGTTTCTAAAAAAGGTTTCTTGGTGATAGTCAAAATTATCAATGCTGTCTGTGATTGTTGATTTTATTGGAATGAATTGTCAGTTTCCAGAAGTTGTCTTATTAGGTCCGGATGAAAGGAGATTATCGAAGAGAAGAAACGTTGGTGCATTATTTACAAAAAAGGTCTCCAGGGGAACATAAATAGACATTGTCGGGAAACGTGCTGTTTACAATTACGATTTTGAGTCCATGAGAAACCAATATTGAGTACATCAATCTCTATGCTGTGACTTTCCTTTCATATCTTCCACTCTCCTTAGATTCAACAAACCCATATTTGTATGGTGGTATGAAGACTATAATTCTATGGTCAAATGGAAACCACATCAAGTCCTTTAACTTCTAATTATTGTGCTCTGGCTTATTTCTTTCTGAGTTTTATTTGTAAATTTGGAAATTAAAGATAAATGTTGACTCATTTTTACATTTGTAATAATCTAGTCTGCATCTCTTGGGTGCTTCATGGTTTTTGATAGCAGATGTATTTATTCACTTACCTTTAATGGTTTAGCTTGAACTTGTTAACATGTTTTTTTTGAAAATTCACTAGCTATGCTTATCCATATTTCTCTGAAGGGTTTGACATTAATGCATCTACATCCATCATCCACGTGAATCATGCTATTGTTTAAGAATCAAGATTATATGATGGTGTTTGAAATACGAGTGTAATTGTTTAATAAACACATATATAGGTTTCTTCTGCAGGGTTTTCCCATGGTTACCACATGAAGATTGTGTCAATACGAGTTATTATTTTTAAAGTATGATGGTAGCATCCAGTTGGTCCTATCATTCTTCCCCTTATCTCAATCAAATTTGTGAGAACAAATATGAAAAACATATACACTGCAAAACAAATATTGCTATCTGCCTGCATCATAAATCTATCAAATACAATTTAGACCAATGCGCTTCTTCTATAGATTGAGATAAATTAATTATGTTGCGACCATTTAAATGATTAATATCTGTGAAAATTTAATTTCAAGTATAAATGTCAACACAATTTGTATACTTGTTCGACCCTTTTCTTTTTACCATCTTGAACAATCGAACCTTACCAAACTGTTGTAGAGACTGCTCATTTGATGGCAGGTAACCAACAAATTTTCAATGTGATGTATTTCTTTGTCGTACTTGTCAATAATTGGTAAAGTGGAGAATTAATTAGTAAGTTTCGAAGTGTTTACTCTTAAATATTTGAGGGAGTATATTCAAGCTCTAGTATTGTTAGAAGGAGATGCTATTGTTTAATTTTTGTCAGGAGAAAGATGGTATCGGTGGAGAAATGACATCTGGTCGAATTTGTGGTGAGGTTGCAAGCTCAATCAACGATGGTTTATATTTTTACGAGCAGGTACTTACACCATTATTTGTTTTTACTTACGGCATTATTTGTTTCTAGAATATGCTCCATGGAAGATATCGGCTTTTACCATTTCAGATGCAAACAATTTCAGGAGCTGAAGTCAAAGAGATCACGGAATCATAGATCTCACTCATCTGCTTCTGATTCTAAAACTGGATGCGGAAAAGATGTTAGTTTATTGCATGCTGTTTTAAATTCAAAGGCTGACCATACCCAGTTTGGGACTATTGGCGTTGAAGAAAAAGGGCATGGTACTTCTGGTAGACGACAAAGCAAAGGAACGAACAAGCAGCAACCATGTCATAAGCAGCGTTTATTTCCCAGCAATATTAAGCAGCAAGGCAAATTCAATCTGAATGGCATTGTGTCGGAAAGTCCACCCAGTAACACATTTGGCTTCTTTTTTGGATCTACTCCTCCGGATAATCACGGGTAGTGGACCATGCAATTTTCTGATGTCTGTTTCTAAATTTCTTTGTTGTTTTAATTATGTTGATGGCATGGTGCCTTGTTTATGTGCAGTATTCTGTCTGGAAAGTTTGGATATCCTGTTCATGGGAGCAGCCCGCCAGTGGGGTCCCTGCCAAAGTCTATCCCGCATTTTCAACACCCAAGTCATCAACTTTTAGAGGAAAATGGATTCAAACAGCAAAAGTAAAGGCTTTTTTTTGTAATGCTTGATATCATATGCAATGGTCTTCTACATATCAATTATTTGCCCTCCAGGTACATAAAATTCCGCAAACGGTGCCTAAGTGAACGGAAGAGGCTTGGAATAGGTGGCAGTGAGGTGAGTTGGCCATGTTTTTAATTTGGTATACTATTCACAATGCTGTACCCATTTAATGGTCTAGTGGTAGTACAGTGTGTTTACCACACAAAAGACCAGGGTTCAAATCCCACTCTTGCAGGGGTTGCATTAGGTAGTCGACGGCAGCGTAAAAAATAGTCGAATCTTTCAACATGGATTTGAGCAAGAATCCATGTAGCTGACCCTACTTATAGTGGGAGAAGGCTTAATATATTTTTATTTATTCACAATGCTACGCACATTATATTATTTCTCCCAAATACCCTGCACCTAGTTGAAGTTGACTACATTGTGTCTACCGGATGCCCTGCACCTACTTGAAGTTGACTACATTGTGTGAGAAGGTCGAATACTCTGGGTGGTTGGCTGTATTGTATTCGACTTTCTTGTGCATTTTGTTTAGATGATTGTTTCATTATTGCACATGAATAGTTGATTGCTTGTTTTATGCATATGTTTTCGTTTACCATTAAGTTGTAATTATAATCCATTTGACTGGAATACGAAAGACTGCTATTATTCATTTTATTATATACTTTGGTAGAGGCATGCCTTTTGCTTTTCTTGTCTGTACTGCAATTAAGCTGATAGCTCTTGCCTCTTCATATATAATTTCTTCCATTTGCCTATTGATTTTTATGTTGATTGATGTTTGATGCCAACATACGTATGTTATACTTATTTTTGTTATGTTGCATTTGTCAAAATTATTGTTCTTTGTTCTTGTTATTTTTAATTGAATTTGGATCCTTCTTTATTTCTCGGTGCATTTTAGACGGGCTTGATTTGTTTGTCTTACTTGTCAAATTCCAGAGCCAAGTTAATGATCTTAAGTTCATCTATGTTGATGTCTTTCGTCCATAGATGCTTGGGAATGACATGTTACATGGAAATTTGGATAAATATTTTCAGGAAATGAACACATTGTACCGGTTTTGGTCATACTTCCTGAGGGATATATTTGTACAATCTATGTATGTTGACCTTCGGAAATTGGCCTTGGAAGATGCAGGAGCTAATTATTATTATGGTTTAGAATGCCTTTTCAGATTCTACAGGTAAAACCACAAGTTGGACTATATATAATGTTTGTTTTTCTCTGATCATGCAGTTTTTACTCATACAAAATTTGTTTGAATAGTTATGGGCTTGAAAAGCAATTCAGAGAGGACTTGTATGAAGAGTTCGAGCAGCTTGTACTTGAGTTCTATGAGAAGGGAAATCTTTACGGTCTTGAAAAATACTGGTATTACTGAAGTTTTGAGCATTTATTTGTTGAATGTGTCACATTAGTTGTTTCATTCCATTCTTGGATTCTTATCTTGGAGTAGGATTTGCTAAATGTAATTTCTTTTTGTAGTTTAAGCAAAGTTAGTACTTAGTACGATCCACTGGTGAGGTTTTCTGTTATCTAGCATGTTATACATTTTTTGGAAGTATTAGCTTGCACTATGTTTTTTTTTTGAGAAACGGTAGGATGGGCCTCCTTGAGAGGACCATCCAAAAAAAATATTAATAATAAAATAACTAATTACACCTGCCAGGAATCAAGGAGGGCCCCGGCATGTCCTAATACATTTTCAGGATAGAATCTCGACCCCTCAAATGCACCGACATGCCCTAGCTTGCACTATGTTGCGTAGGCTGAAATCAGCATTTCGCTCTTCTCCAATTGATAATCTGGGATGCCTGTGTCTATTGACGTATTCTTGTTTAGATGTATAATAGATTACTTAAGGTGGCGCTTGGACTATTTTTAGTAACCAGAAGCATGGATTATCTTCGCATTTATGGAATTATGTATTGGAAAGCTATTTACCCCTGGATGCTGGCATGGAATATATTGGTAGGTCGAGGTTAGCTTTCAGGGAAGTCTGTACATGCTGCTCATGACCATGGCCTACTGGTTGTCGTTGGAAATATCATGTTCCTTGAATTTGAAGGGGCTAAGTTGGGTTGGGGATCTACTCCAAGGCCTGGTACCATCACAACCTTTTTTGTGGATATCCTGGGATGCTAATTTCACCATGTGTGACTTCCTTATAAGTTTCAGTATCCGTAAGAATTCTAGTTTTTATTGCCATACCAATCAACATGCATGGATGATGAGATTCCATTGATACAGAGCCAATTCCAATTTAGACATTGAACATTCCCATTGTCGTGCATCCTGCGGGAATATAACCTACGAATTTGCCAATTATGAGTTGGGCGCTTAAACCATTCAGCCATGGATCTTCAAAACAGTATGTAGGTAATATGCCATTCATCACAACCATTTTTGTGGCTATCCTGGGATGCTAATTTCACCATGTCTGATTTTTCTATTCGAAGATTTGTTGGACATGGACGTCACTGATGGCAAAGGCTGTTTAAGTTGACAATGAGTAGAATGGTCGAAGGGGCATTGGGGTCTGGAGAGGGGTTATGATTGTGAAACCTGAATTTGGAGCTCCTCCATAATATAGAAGGTTGCTCTCTTCTCTCATTGCATCAGAGGGGTTCTCTAATAAAGTGAAGCCTGCTGTTCCTTCCTATGTACTTTTTGAATCATATTTCATTATTGATTTTCCCGGAAGTGAGCCACTAGTTGAGATCAAAGTCAGACTATGTACATGCTGGTTTGTAATTTATGAAATCCTGATTCTGTTGTCTGTCACGTGAAGAAGGCAACAGTTAATATTGCACGCCTTTCTTGAACAAAAAACTTGTATTGGCGTCCTTCTACTCTTATTGTCGCATACTTTTTGAAACTGGTGTTGTTAGTGTTGTATTTTTTCAAATTCAAATTAAATCTGTCTGTTAGAAGTTATCTAATGGAGGTTAACTAACCACATTTCTTTATCCTGTCTGGTTTTCTACAGGGCCTTTCACCATTACAGGAAGCCAGGTGATCCTGTAGTAAAGAAAAACCCAAAGCTGGAGAGACTGCTTAAAGAGGATTTTCGGAGCCTGGACGATTTCAAGACAAGAAACAAATCTGAAAAAACCATTGGTAGTGGCAGTAGTAGTTCCAATGACAGGGTGGAAAGGGAGGCTTTGCTGCAGACGGTTGGTGTTGACTGTGCCTAAGGTGACAGTTAGCTTAGTGATGGATCTTCTCCGGATTCTGAATGTCTGCCCCCTTTTTTGTATATTTTTCGAATCATGTGGTGGTTCCCGTTTGTCATTTTTTGCTTCCACCATCCCGGGTCTGTACATAAGAAGAAATAATGACTCTCTGGTGTTGTGGAAATTGAACAATAACATGGAAGTTTTGTACACAGCTTTTCTCGTGCAGAGTCGCTTCTCTACTTGTTCTTGGCTAAAAAAATTTACTTTTGCGAGAGTTGTTGGCATGGTTACGATCACTTCTTATTCTGTCACCTGTTAGTTGAGCTGGCTCTCAATTATTGTAAGAGAATAAACCCTTTTACGCCTTCACCTTGGCTTACTATGCGATTTTTAAGACTGCCTTGTAACATAAGATTGATGGTCTGTTCAATTGGCGTTGGTGACTTGTTATCATTGTCTTATCTGGTGGTATCTCTTGGTGATTTTTCACATGGTATGTTCAATTGGTGTTTGGTAGGAGTATTGCATCTGCTATGGGGTTTAGTTGTGAAGAGAATGAAAGGATGCAGGCGATGCGAATTTAACTTCTCCATTATCTTGGGAATGGCTAAATTGGCGATTGTCTTTCCATGTATTTTGTGTCATTCAGTAATATTTGGAAAGTAATGTTGCCGCTGCTTTAGACCACCCTTTCCTTCGAGTCAATAGGAGCACTACATTGTGAAGTTCTCTAGAGATAATTTTATAACGATTTGACCAAGATGATTTTCATAAACATTGTTCAATATGCTAACATTTGTTTTACATATACATTCTTCAAAATGTTCGACATGTTTTTCTGTATTCTGTAATTTTGAGTATTCTGAGTGGGTGGGACGCTTAATTACATTTCCAGCCTAAGGGTAGGAGGATAAACCTGCAGGAGTTGAAAACATGCTTCAGGACTCTAGAAAATTTTTATTTCAGATGGCGATTATCATTTCCTAGAACATCAAAGTCAAATCTAAGAATATATGTAGTGCCTAAAGGTACTTGAGTCTAAAGGTACTTGAGTGAGCCACTGTTGAATGAAAGGAAGGGTTGGCTATTGAGTCATGGTTCGATGAGCCAGGCTCGGGCTCGGCTCGATAAGGGCTCGTGAGCTTGACTCATTAAACTATTGAGCCGAGCCCTAGTCAGATTTTTGGGCTCAATAGCTTATCGAGCCGAGCCCTGCTCAACCCGATAACTCAATAACATGCTCGATAAGTAATATATACATATTTTATTTGTGAAACTACAATGATTTTTATTTTTTTATATTAGTTTTGCAACATTGTTAATGGTAGATTATGTGTTTATGTTATATATGTAACAACAATGTTGGGTGGACTATGTTGTAGACTTGGATTTTCTACCTTATCTATGTTAATCTAGGTTATATTTAGATATTTAGTATTTTTTTCCTTTTTTATTAACAAGCATAATGTCACAATATATATTATAATTTAACTTTTATATACAACTCGGATGGTGGCCTATTGGTAAGGTGGATGATCTTTAAAAAGGAGGTCTCAGATTTGAGCCCAGGCAAAACACTTTTTCACAAAAAAAACATCTATTTCCTTAACGAGCCTGAATAGGCTCGAGCCCAGATCAGACTCGATAAGAGGCTCGGGCTCGATAAAGGGCTCGACTTATCGAGCTCGAGCCCACCGAGCTCGAGCACGAGCCCAGTTGGGCTTATCGAGCCCGAGTCTAGCCCTGGCTCGGCTCGTTAGGCTCGATAACCGGCCTTAATGAAAGATGCGGGAAATATAAATAAATGTGGCTTTTTCACCAAAAAAACACCTATTTCCTTAACGAGCCCAGATCAGGCTCGATAAGAGGCTCCGACTCGATAAAGGGCTCAAGACTTATCGAGCTCGAGCCCACCGAGCTCGAGCCCGAGCCCAGTTGGGCTTATCGAGCCCGAGCCCACCCTTACTCGGCTCGTTAGGCTCGATAACCAGCCCTAATGAAAGGTGCGAGAAATATAAATAAATGTGGTTTTTTACCAGTTATGTCCCTATAGGATATTGTAATATTTAATTACGACCATCTCCTTTTGGAAATATCAAATCTACACCTAACTTTTTCTACAATGATAACTTATATAATTCGAGTTAGTTTTTCCATCCATCCCTATGCCAAACGAACGTTAACTTCGGAAACACAATAGTAATTAGAAAAAAATAGTAACGGTGGAAATGTCCTCCTCCTCCTCCACCCCAACCTCCAGCTTGCCTTCCTGCTCTCCTCCGACTCTGACCGCCCTCCTCTTCCAGCCCCTCCACCTCCTCCACATCCGACCATCCCTCCCATTCCAGCCCCTGGTCCAACGCCTCCTCCTCTGCCACCGTCCCTCCTCCTCCGCCCCATCCTCCACCAACCATTCCAGCCTCTCCTCCTCCTCATCCACCATGTCCTCCACAACACCTTCCATCCCCTCCTTCTCCGATTGTCATCCCCTTCCTGCCCCTCCTCCGCCACTGCCGTTCCTCCTCCACCACGAGCTGCACCTACCCTACCCCATGGCCTGCGACCTCCTCCATCTCTTCCTCGGCCCACCGCCTACCCTACCACCTTTGACCTCCCTCCTCGACCTTGCATGTTTCTGCTCCAGGTGATATGCGAGGATCCAGAGCCTTATTCTTCTTCCTCCATTCTTGTTCTTCTTCTTCTTCCTCTTTATTTTCTCTCTCCTAACTACACCTCAATTCGTGCACCAAATCACCAAAATTTTTGTATTTCTATAGATTAATCATCCATTCCGATCATACATATGATTTTTCTGACTTTTTTCCAGAAATTTTCTTAGATCGATTGAGCCGTCATTTATAGCCACTAAATAATTCATTGTTGCAACAAACAGTTCCTTGGAGGAGGAGGATGGACAGGAGCCTGGAGGAGGAGGTGGAGTTTTTTTTCTTGTTATGCTCTCTTAACTATGCCATGATTTGAATAAATCATGATTCAGTTCAACTCACCAATGACAAGACTAACGGAAGTGCACAAGTGATCATTGTGGAAAAAGTTAGAGGCTGAACTGATATTTCTAAAAAGGGAGAGGCATAATTAATATTGTAATATCTCCGAGGGACAACTGATAAAAATCTAATGAATATTCTACTCATTTCAGTTTGAGCCTTTCATCTTCTCAATTATAAGTCTGATAATTAAACATATAGTATCATAGGGGTGAACGTCTGTTGCTGAAATAATGATGAAGAGTGAGTCTCAAATCGAGTCTTATGACACATCGAATTGAATCATCGACTGGACACTTGTTAAGAGATGCAAATGGACGGATACATATACAGACATAGGTGTTACCATATTCTTATCCATTTTTGAATATGAATACGGATGCATATACATATATTTATGGATATTAAAACTACGTTAAGCTGTTAGTTGTATGACGAATATTGATTGCATACGAGTAATATTAGAAATGATGTATAGATTAGCCTAAATTTACACGTGTTAGATGAAAAACACATGGTTAAATAATGTATAAAATTATGCTAAATATAATTACGAATAGTGATACAAATATTTGTGGATACCAAAAGTGATATCCATATCCCTATTGATTTTAAAATGGATATATATATATATATTAAAATATTTATAAAATGGCTATGGTGACGGATTTGATATAGATATATCCATATCCGTTTACATATATATCTGTATCCCTTTGCATCCCTATTTGTTAATGTAATTAACAATAAAAATTACAATTTTTATTTATAAATATAATGGATAATATAATCGTTGATATTATAGGACTAAATAAGAAAATTTGAATACTTGATATTGTTGATATTGTTGAGTTGTTTCGCATTCCTTCAAAAAAAAATATAAACCTAATAAGAATGAAGTATAAAGTGATACAATAAATACTTATGTGTTCTCAACACCTAAAAGAGAATATATATATATATATATATATATATATATATAATTAAATAAAATAACATAAAACAATTCTAGAACCCTTAAACCGTAGTTTGTATACTTTGCTTTATATATACTTGAACAAAACCAAAATAACAAATAAATTAATACAATCATATTTTATGCCGAAGTTTCAAATATATGATATTGTTGAGATCTTGATTCATATTTTATGTCGAAGTTTCGAATACGTGATATTGTAGAGATCTTGATTCGCAGGCCTTCAACTAAATATAAACCTAATAAGAATGAACTAAGAAAAGATAGAATAAATAGTAATGTGTTATCAACACCTAAAAGAGAATATAAAAGAAATAAATAACACAGATAAATAAAATAACATAAAACAATTCTAGAACCATTAAACCGTAGTTTGTCTACTTTGCTTTATATGTATTTGAACAAACCCAAAATAACAGATAGATTAACACAATCACATTTTATGTCGAAAATACATTAAAAGGTACATAACCCTAGATTCTACATATATTCTAACATTCAAATAAGTATAGTTATTCATTTGTACATCTAATTAACCTTATTTCATATATATCCTATGGTTTACACTAAGTAACAACAACAAAAATATAATGAAAAAGTTCAAATAAAGTTAGTGAAGAATACTTCAAAGCCTTATGTATTTTATGTGAAAACTTCAATAATTCAAATCTATTAATTAATACATGATAATTAATTTAGTCCAATTTTATCGTATTAACATAACACATCTTTATAAAAAATCTAAATTATGAGAAATTCATATATAAAACAATGAAAAATTCTTAGTAGATACAAAAATATAATACACATATAATTAAATGTCAAAGATTTATAAATATTTATACGTATCATAAGAATAAAAAAAATAAAAGATTACAATTTGATTTACATGTATAAAGTATGTGGAAAATACATTAAAAAATCTATATCCTTATAAATAAATGGATTTAGAAAATTTTCCTTAATTATAAATTTTGATCCTATATTCTTAGTTTCTGAGTTTTTGTAAGTCAACCTGGATTGGCTACTTGTCTTGTGGTAGTAGGTTTGGACAATAAACTATTTCCTCTTTGTTGAGATGCTCACTGATGCTTATTCATCATCATTGTAATGACCTTCTAATGTATTTTTGATGCTTCTCTAGCTCAAGTGATTGGATCTTAAGTGTTGGTTAGACTAATGTGTGATTACTCCCCGAGCAAGCTCAAGTGATTGGATCTTAAGTGTTGGTTAGACTAATGTGTGATTACTCCCCGAGCAAAGGTGCTTAAACTTCTAGCTAACAACATTGAGGAGATAACTCTAAGCTTTCATGAGCTCAAATAAAGCTAATTTCTTCCTCAATCGATTCTTATCAAATATGCCATCATATCTATTAATAATAGAAAATACATCGCAAGCCATTGTTTATTAATGACACATAATTATTGATTAACACTTGTATTTATTCAAGCCTCAAAATTTAAAGACAAGCTTTTCTCAAGAAAGCCTCAAAGTCTTGCTTTCACTTTTAATATTGTTTGTAAAAGCTCGCAAATATATGCTTGTATATATGTTCATAAGAATACAAATTACCTCTCAAAATTGCAAACTTGCATGCCTAACTACTAGAGGGAGTGTTAATAATGGTTATCACAATCAATGGGCAAATAAAATAATATCGCAAATGATCATAATAAACAAGATTAACAACCACTTGCGTAAAGATATTATTGTGGATGCCCAATAGGGTGAAACACATCGACTGTGTTAATCAACCAATCACTATACAGAACTATTTATCATGGATAACTCGACCGTTATAACATATGTTTTGAATCGCATCAATGACTTATACAACCCTTGATCACAGACACTAAGGCGCACGTACAAAAGTACACTGCTTTGGATCACACACCAAAGACAAGTTAACTTCGGATTATACACCAAAGTTCATGTAAACTCAAGGATCGAGTCGAGGTACGTAGGCGTCTTCACCTTCTTCTTGTTGAACGAGAGAGAATAGAGAGAGGGAGAGATGGAGAGAATGAGAGGGGGCTCTCTATGGCGAGGTTGTTCTCGGATGATGATCTTCCTCCCATGTGAGGTAGATCTATATATAGGGGCGTGTTCACCCCTCGCCAAGTCCGCCCCCTCCCTCACGCCCCGGCGGTTGCGGTCCTCCTTGCGATCCGGCCACGCCGCAACTGCCGCCCCCCCCGGATCGTGCGGCGACGGTTCTTGGCCACTTGGTCAACAAACCGTTCTACATCTCCCACTTGACCAAAGTGGTCAAGATATATATACTCCCACTATCCGTGTAGTATATACAAGGAGATTTATCATGTGAGGATCATTATCTATGAAACCTCTTCCTTGACTCAAACATTCCTGAGTCCCATTAAACCAACATGTTTAATGTATGTTCCTGCTACTATTCCCTTAGTAAGGGAATCCGCCAACATGTCACTGGTAGGTATGTAGGTTACCGTGATTTCTTGCTTCGCCACTATATCTTGTATATAGTGATATTGGATCTCAATGTGTTTTCCTTTAGAACTATTAGCCCCACTATTGATCAAGCTTATCGCAGCTTGATTGTCACAATACATTTCAATTGGCCCTTTGACCAATTCGAGGCTTAGGTTCTCTAGAAAATGCCTGATCCATACAGCATGAGTGGTGGCCATGCTACATGCAATGTACTCAGCCTCCTGTGTATGTCGAGATACACATCCTTGTTTCTTGCTACCCCAAGAAACGGCTGCACCACCAAACATGAACAGATAACCTGATGTGGATTTTCTATCATCCACATCTCCTCCGAAATCAGCATCGGAGTATCCTACTACCTCAAGCGATTCTGCTTGATACACAAGTTTCAGATGTACTGTCCCTTTCAGATATCGAAGAATCCTCTTCACAGCTTCCCAATGTGCTGGACCGGGATTGCTTTGATATCTACTGACTAAGCTTACTGGATAAGCTAAATCAGGTCGAGTACACATCATTGCATACATTAAACTTCCTACCGCCTGTGTATATGGTACATCTAAAGGTTTCTGCCCCTTTCCGGGACACTGACTCTTACTGAGTCTTTTTACCATCACAAGTGGTGTTGGAGCTGGAGTGCTATTCTGCATTCCAAATCTCCTTAATACAGTATACAAATATCTTTCCTGACTAAGGCTCAATGTCCTTGAATCCCTGTCTCTTGTTATTTGAATTCCAAGAACATAGGATGCTTCGCCCATGTCCTTCATCTCAAATTCATTGCTCAATTTCTGCTTGATTTCATTGAGCATTTGTATGTCATTACCTGCGAGCAGAATGTCATCTACGTACAATGACATGATTGCAAACCTGCTCCCACTCTTCATGACATACACACAGTTATCCAATTTATTTGAAACAAATCCAAATTGAATAACTTTCTCATGAAATTTGAGATACCATTGCCGTGAAGACTGCTTTAAGCCATATAATGACTTTCTTAACCTGTAAACCTTTTTCTCCTGACCTTCAACCTGAGATCCATCAGGTTGTCGCATATAAATCTCCTCCCTTAATTCTCCATTGAGGAAGGCCGTCTTCACATCCATTTGGAATAATTCCAAATCCATATATGCGACTATGGCTAAGATCATCCGAATGGATGCAAACTTAGCCACTGGAGAGTAGGTTTCCTGGAAATCTATTCAGCTTACTGAGTATAACCCTTGGCAACTAATCTGGCTTTGTATTTATCAACAGTACCGTCAACTCGGTACTTTTTCTTGAATACCCACTTACATCCTATGGATTGCCTGCCTTCTGGCAAATCACATAATTCCCAAACACCGTTTCGCTCGATTGAGTCCAACTCATCTCTCATGGCGGCCGACCATGATTCCGACTCAGATGAAGCCATAGCTTCATCAAAGGATATGAGATCTGTACAATCCGCGACATCCTCATCCACGGTGTAGCACGACACCTCGCATCCATAAAAATGGTAATCTTCCATCCACGCGGGCCGTGTTCTGGGTCTCTTGTTGCCGATTATACTCGTGGGTTGTGTGGGTCCACCCACTTCCTCTAAAGGATCATCATGTTCCATAGGTTCATTTTCTACATTTGGATGATCGATATCATCCTCAAGGTCTTGTCTAATGCTCAAGTCGTCTTCATTGTCTGGTAAGACAATCAGAGGATCTGATTCCTCTACTTCATGCTCCTTTTCTTGATGAATTTCAAGAAAGGTTGCATCACGACTTTCGATCAGACCTTTAGTTTCATGAAAGAACCTATATCCTTTAGAATTCTCACTATATCCAATAAACTTGCATTTTAATGTCCTGAAGTTTAGCTTGTCCCTAAGATGACTTGGTACCAGAACATGTGTAACACATCCCCATTTCCGGAGATGGCCCAATTCGGGCTTTCTGCCATTCCATATTTCATATGGCGTTGATTCTACGGACTTGGTGGGAATCCTATTCTGTATATAGTTCGCAGTCAACACTGCCTCTCCCCAGAATTTCTTTGAGAGTCCTGAGTGTGAAGTTCGATTCTTTCTTTCTGCTACACCATTCTGCTGTGGTGTATATGGCATTGTAGTCTGCCTACGAATGCCTGCTTGAATGCAATAATCCTCAAATTCCTTTGAGTTATATTCCCCACCTCTATCTGTCCTAAGAGTTTTGATTGGTTTTCCCAATCTTGTCTCCACTTCCGTCTTATATCTCTTAAATGTTTCAAGTGCCTCCGACTTTCTTCCTAAGAGATAGACATAGGAGAATTTAGAGTAGTCATCAATGAATGTTATAAAGTATTCCTTATTTCTATGTGTGCTGACGCTCAGTGGTCCACATATGTCTGAATGGATCAAACCTAGTAACTCTGTTGACCGAATTCCGGTTGAGAAGGATTTTCTCGTCATTTTACCGGTCAGACAGTGTTCGCAGGGCAATGTCCTTGCACCCGTGATTTTAGGCAATAAATTTACCTTAATCATTTGATCCATTTTAGAATTTCCTGGATGACCCAGTCACATGTGCCACAAGTCATAATCAGACAAACAACACAAGGAATAATCAGAAGAGACATTCATTGATTCACTAGAAGTTATTACAGGAAGACAGAACAAGTCATGCTCGGGCACAAACTTTCCCATCGCAAGACTTTCTTATTCTTGCCTATTGACACACGCTTATTATAAAACCTAACTTCAAAGTCTTTCTTGAGCAGCACTGGGACAGATATCATGTTCCGACGTATCCCTGGGGCATATAGTACATCATTCAGTACCATAATGCTATCCCCCAGGTCAAATCTGTATGTCCCAACACCTTCCACGTCCAGGTAGGTGTTATTCCCCATGAAGATCCTCTGTTCGCCTTTGCTCAGCTCCTTGAAGTCCACCAGGCCCTCCTTCGTCTTCGCGATATGTCTGGCTGCTCCAGAGTCGATCCACCATCCATCACTGTTCGTGATGACAGAGTTGCATTCCACGACAACCGCGAATTCCATCTTCTTCTTGCCTTTATTTTCAGGTACTTTAGAATTTCCCGGCTTCTTCTTATTGATACAATTGACCTTGAAATGGCCATATTTGCCACAACCGTAGCAAGAGCTGCGTGGGTATTTCCTACTCTTTCCCTTGAAATTCGCCTTGGAGGGGCCTAGCCTTTTCTTCGCGTGCACGGCATTCGCTTCTTCTTCCTCCTCGACCTCAAAGATCTCAGCTTTCAATCTTTATTTGGAGAGGTCCTGCTCAATTGCCAACTGTGCAGGTAAGTCCGTCACAGACTTAATGTTGCCATTCATCCTCAGAGATGTGGCAACCATGTCGAATGATGGAGGGAGACTTCCTAGTATGGCCGCGATTTGCATCCTCTCCGGAATCGCGCAATCAGCAGCTGCAAGATCCTTGGCCATCACGATCATCTTGTTCACGTGCTCGAGGACGCTTTCAGATTCCTTCATTCTACACGAGTTGTACTTGTGTAGAAGAAGCTGGATGCTCACCTCCGATTTGGAGTGGTATTTGTCCTTAACCGCGGTCCAGAGTTCGTAAGCTGATTCACAGGTCTCGAAGACCCGAATCAGGTTCAGATCCATATGGGTCAGCATAAAGCTCCTAGCCCTATTATCTATTTTCTCCCACTGTTCGCGAGACCTAATTTCATACACAGTTGGATTCTCAGATAAGATTGGGCCAGGTTTGTCTATGATAGTGTGTATGCTATCGTGTAGCAGGCCATAGTAGATCTTTCTACTCCACAATTCGTAATTAGTACCATTCAGGTTCTCAATTTTCCCTACCTCAGTGGCAATCATCTTGCTTGTCATTTTTATTGATCTCAAAGCTCCCGTTAGGGTTTCTCGGACTCAAAAGAATGGAGGCGGCGGCGGATTTCGCAAGAACACGGACGAGCAGCGTCGGCGTCAGGAGGAGTCGATGATTGGATCGCGAGCGTCGTGCTCTGATACCAGTCAAGGATCGAGTCGAGGTACGTAGGCGTCTTCACCTTCTTCTTGTTGAACGAGAGAGAATAGAGAGAGGGAGAGATGGAGAGAATGAGAGGGGGCTCCCTATGACGAGGTTGTTCTCGGATGATGATCTTCCTCCCATGTGAGGTAGATCTATATATAGGGGCGTGTTCACCCCTCGCCAAGTCCGTCCCCTCCCCCACGCCCCGGCGGTTGCGGTCCTCCTTGCGATACGGCCACGCCGCAACTGCCGCCCCCCCCGAATCGGGCGGCGATGGTTCTTGGTCACTTGGTCAACAAACCGTTCTACATAAACTTGGACTAAATACCTAACTACTTGCACAACTTGGATCAGACACCATGCTACTTGCACAAGGGGTTATGTAAAAAAAAGATACAAAATATCTTTTGAATAAAGCTCATAAATTTCATATGCTATGCAAATATATCAATGACACACACAATAGAAAAGTAAAACTCAAACCATTGATGAATGGAGTATACTGTAAGGAAGATCGCACGTGGAGTAGAATCACTAATTGAATGATTTCTCGTTCGAGTCGTAGAGTGACTGAAGGTTGAATGGCTATTGATGCTTAAAGGGAGAGGGAGCTTGCCTTTCAAAAGTATGTAAGCTGCTCTCAATGCATATAAATGTAAGATATGGTCTAAAGACATAGTCTGCATTAGTAGTCTTCAAATCTTAGGAGTTGTTTGACATAAACTTCCTATTTCATGAGGTCGTTTGACAATACATTTTTTACTTTCATTTAAAAAAGCTCGATCCTTTGTAACAAGTAAACACTAATATTATTTTGATTGATTCATTCCTATCGACATGTGCACATGTTTGATTGAAATCAATGCCATGTGCACATGTTTAATTGAAATCAATGCCTTCTTCTTAATTGTATCCTTGTCGTAGGAGTTAGGTTTTGTTTTCTACAACATTAGCAATTGATTCATATCACTTATTTATGAATATCCACATAGTTCTAATCACCGATTAGTTTTAGGGTTTGGGAACCAAATCCCATACCAAATTCCTCTCAATTCGAACAAATACTTCTTGCATTACCATAATCTATGATTCACCATTGCATGCCTCATTTATGTATTTAGCCTGACTGAAAATGCAAATAAGAACATAGAGAATGCACTTAAGTGAGATCATGTTTGAATACCTTTAGATGCATCTCCAATTTCTAGCTCTTTGGTATTGTAGAACGGCCTTTGACCATGTGGTCAAGAACCGTCGCCAGTCGACCCGGCCGATCCGGAGGACGACAGTTACGACGAGGCCCCGGTCTTGCGGAAGACCCAACTGTAGGGCGTGGGGAGAGGGCGGACTTCGCGAGGGGGCTTTTCACGCCCTATAAATAACGGCCTCCGTAGAGAGGAGTCGACCATCGAAAGAACAACCCTCGCAAGGGAGCCCTCTCCCATCCTCTATATCTCTCTGTCTTTCTCTCGCAGACGAAGAAGGGCGTACCTGGGAGAGACCCTTGATTGGTATAGTATCTTGTAGAGCTTAAGTCCATTGATGAACCATGATTGGTTTGCCTCTATGGCATGTCGGAAGGATCTAAAATTTACAGCTCTTTATCATTATCCTTTACCGAAGGTGAATGAGTGATGCTGACAATCTCATTAAAATGAGATGTTGACTGATTCCTTAACAACTTCTTTTTAATACATAATATGCTTTGCTTCGTGATGAATAGCTTAGAAGAAATCTTTTTCACTTTTAAACTTAAACTAGTCAAGATATATTCTCAATATAAAGAATAAAACATTTACAATTAAAAATATGAAAGTAGCCTATTCTTGGGGATTGATCAAAGTAAAGTTGAAAGGGTATCTTTTTAATTCATGACATATCAAAATGCAGTTTAAAACATAACATGCACTACTTACATTTTTGCTATAAAATAACGAGACTAGTCGAATTCATAAGAATAGTTGAGCGCATTCATGAAATGTGCGATTTTTGTATTTGACTACACCACGATGAGGTGTTATTTCAGATGTTGAAAATTCATACTTGATCCAAACATTTGTATATTACTTTGAGAAATATTCGCTATCGAACTCACCATCATGATCACTCTACAACTTAGTCATATTGGTCCCTTGTTTATTTTGAATCCATTTTGCTAGCTTTCTAAATTTTGTAAAAGACAATTTTTTTAAGAAATAAAATCCAAGTATATTATGAGTAGTCATCAATGATGACAAATCAGTGCTGGCTTTCACTTAAGCTTTCGAATTTTGTATGTCTAAATGGATCTAAATGCAAAAAGTTCCATAGGTCTGGTAGTGCTAACTAGTTTCTCACTCTTAAAAATGCTTTGCATAGTTTTTATAGGACAACATAGGAAGTCTTTTAATTGTGTCGACTATAGTAATCAAATCTAAGTTTGTATATATCTTTGTGACTATAACCTTTTAGAAAAACTTCTTTTATATCTTCTTTTATTACTTCAAAATTATCTTTAAAGAACAATACTTTAAAACCTTTATCATATGTCTGTGTAGTTGTTGTCGAATGCGATGGTTTCACCTTCCATATACTCTACATTGATGAAGATGTTGGTATCTCTAGTCGTGTGTCTTAAGAAACTAATATCCACGATTCATTTGCCTCTTTTTTGTTGTGTTTGATATCATGCGAAGAGATCCTGATCATGTGATGGTTTTGGGCTCGTCTCCATCTAGAGTTGATTTTGCTTTTGAGATAGAATCTCCCCCCATTTTTGATTCTATATGTCCAGTCCTTGTAATTTATATATTATGAATTCCTAATATATGCAAAATAGATATCAAGAGTGGTCTTTGATACCCATATTTTGAGGGTCCATGTAGTGTTAGCTTGGTTTTTAGGAGTAATCCAATATTTTTTATTCTTCTTGATCTTGTCGAATCTAAGATTAGCATTAACAAAAGATTTAGCACACCAAGTGCTAGTTGTATCAGACTTCTTTTTAGTAATAGGTTGGAATCCTATTCCAAACTTAGTTGTTGACTGATAAGAGGCCCTGATAGCTTATATAAGAAGCAAGAGTAGAGATGGGGAAATACAAACCACGCACTGCACACGTCGATAATTACATGGAAACACCATGCGGATAAAATCCACGACCTAGAACTCCCCGTTTTAGGATTTTCCCTTTTTTTTCCGGCAAATATTGCTTCCACTATCCGTACTACTTTAACGAGGGTAGTACAACCTCACGAACAACATGTAACCTTCATTGGACAACCCCAAGGAATATTTTATCTCCCATAGAGAAAGAAAGCCACAACCTAGGTACCTATGTTCAAAGCTTACAAAGGAACAAAATACGTTGTCAGTATATAAACTTAATTCATATGCTTACTTGAGCTTGGATAAGATTGAACAAGGTTTGAGATGCTTGACAAAGATGATGAAAGTCAAGAGCGCAACAAGATCACTTAAGCACACTAGATCTTAAGCACCTTAAGTGAAGCACCAAAAACCGATGTAACATGTAACTTACAACTCACTAAAGTGTATATGAAGGAACACACTTGAGTTTTATTTGTTGTGTATGATAGATGTTTTTTAAAGCCAATTAGGTATCCTATTTGTTGGATTATAAGGTCCATATAGTTGTTCAAAAATATTACGTAGGATTAGGTAAAAGATAGATGTGGAACACTGGGTTTTAGTCCCATAATTTGGTTAAGTTAATAATGATCAAATGGTTGCATCCCATTAGAAAATTCATGAAAAATCTAATTTTTATCTGATTGTAGCATATAATAGCTTATTGGATGCCTTGTCGTCAGGAATTGAAAGCATCTGAAATTTTGCTAATCATAAATTGGATGAGTGAGATACGATCATTTTCGTGAACATGGGTCAAGTTTGAAGTGGTTATCCGCTCGCGGATCCACCAAAGTCCATTTATGGGGCATAGAAAATCCTTCTTTTGAGACGATCTCGCTTCATTTGCAACCCTAACAGGATACCTCTCATCTTCCACCTCTCATTTCGTTGGAGCTCCGCTGGAGGGTCGTCGGAGTTGGCCGTTTGCATCGTTTCACGTGGAAGCCTCCCCTCGATATCCTCTGCACAGATCTCACATCAGAAATGTAAGATCCTCTCCCCCTTCCCATCTTTTTGGTAATTTTGTTTATAGGTCAATCCCATGGGTTTCTTGTGGGTTAAAGATAACCATGATCACGAGGACATGCAGGAACACGAATATGACATGTGTTTGTACACGGGAGACTCGTGTGAGGTATGGTTCCCTCCCTTTTTGTTATTGATTTTCTCACTATGCACGTGCTCCCATGGACCTTGAGTCCCTCTTGCTGGATGATTTTCCTCATCGATGTTCATTTTCCTAAAGAAATTAAAAAAAATGCTAAATGAGATGTTTGGTAAATTCCCATGCATGCTAATTTCAGATGGTTGGAAAAAAGATGTGTTGATTTATTCTTGTTATGTAAGTGAATCAAATGCATGTTAGGGACTTGAAAATACCTAAGAATGGCTGCATAAGAATGTACATGAATAACGATGTTCTATTTTCCCTCAATGGTGTAGGATTCACGTGATTTTATCAATGCATGTGCTTAACCATTCATAGAATTGCAGGATGTTTTTGTAACGATGTCTCCTTCCCTCCATATTATCGATATGTGCTTGAACATGCCTTAGAGCCTAAGAATAATTATTTTCATATGATATCACTGATTCTGATATAAAGCTTGCAGGGTATTCCAATATATAATCTCAATCAATTTTCCTCTTGAATATAGATTTGAAAATGGTGTTATGAAACCTTGATTATTGTTTACCCGTAATTGTAATCCATCTGATGGTTTTAGAGTGCCTTGCTTAATTGAATTTGGCGAAGAAAAAGTTGAACATGATTTCTTTGATTACCTTTTGCTTGGATAACTAATACTATTACAACGTGAGATGCTATATATAGTCTTTTTTATTTTTATTCAAAAGTCTTTTAAGTTTATATATTTAAATTTAATGAAAATCAAGATATGCGTTCGGTACAGAAAATGGACGGTCGTTTCTTTTCGTACACAGGTGAAGATGATATCTATTTTATCACAGTGAACTGTTGGTGGAAAGTATTATGTATGTGGTACTTACGGATACCTATAACTAGTTGAAATCCCGCACTACGCTGCACGTTTGTTGTTGTGATGATGAAGCGATGATGATGATGGTGGTGGTGGTGATAATACGATATGTTTTGACAAAAATTTCGACTTTGTTTATTATAAATTACATATAAAATTATTGTTTGATGACTAATTTGGATATTTCATGATAAATTATAAGAATTAATAATAACATTTTAATATACGTGTGTGTAATCCTCTCTCTAAAATCATTACAAATCGTGTTAATTTTTCTATCTATCACTTTGTGCTTAATATATTATTTTCATCCATATAAGATGTTTAAATTTTTTTATTTGTGGAATTAGTAAATAAGATCATGTATATGTACATATACACATGCAGACACATGCATACATATTGCATAGATTCATTTATACAAATCAAATAGAGTTATTGTATCATAACTGACCTAAATTATTTACTAATCAAATACAGATCTTAAAACATTAAAAAAATTTTCCTATTAATATTCGAAAATATATTCGAGAAAAATGAAAAATCTATATAAGAAATCATATAATCAAATTATATGAATATATAAAAATATATATGAGATATAAGCCCATTGATTTGAAATATTGATTTGAATTTCTAAATTAATAATACGCTGCAACAAAATAAATCTATATTGATATTTTTTAAATTTCATCACTATTTAATCTCTATTAAATATACAATGATGAAATTATTCACTGATGATTTTTATGATTTAAAATTAGAAACTAATGTCATATCGAATGCTATAGCATTGGCAACAATTCATATAAAATTTCAAGTAGATTCATTTCTTGATTTCCTATTCGTAAATTCTTTTATATGTAAGTATTTGTTTTTACAAATACGTTATTTTAATTTTTACAGATAGTTGATTTTTTATGTTTTAAAACATCATCCTTGGTATATATAAATAGGGGTTGATGGGGATGCCCCCTGTTGGCTGCCCCGCCTCATTTTTGAGCAAATTTTTTTATTTTTTTTTGAAAAATATCATCATGTATATTCACCCCTATATCCCTCCTTTATGCCATTCGAATTTCTTCAGAAACGGAGACTCCTACGACCTCTATCTAGACAGGGTCGATTTAAAAAATACTGCGACCGTTAAAAAAATGACGTATGGATGGAGGCCGTAGGAGTCTCTGTTTCTGATGAAATTCGAATGACATATAGGAGAGATATATGGCTGAATATACATGGTGATATTTTTCCAAAAAAATAAAAAGATTTGCGAAAATTGGGGTGGGGGCAGCCATGTTGGCTACCCCTAGGGGGCAACCCCATTTTTCCCATATAAATAAATATGCATATATAAAATCTTTACATACATATATATTTTTAAGCATTTTTATGATTTTATTTTTCTTTATTTTTTATAATGAGCATGTTAAATGCCGCCCAATGGAGGGCCACGTGTCATGCTGCAGAAGAAGCCGGGTGAAAATCCGGCTTTAGTATATGTAATAGATTTTCTTTATTTTTTATAATGAGCATGTTAAATGCCGCCCAATGGAGGGCCACGTGTCATGCTGCAGAAGAAGCCGGGTGAAAATCCGGCTTTAGTATATGTAATAGATTTGATCGATAGGGTAATGAGATTCCATAAATTCGAGACTTGTTTATGATGGTGTTTTGATTAAAATAATATTATTGTGATCCGTGATATGGTAATTGGAATCTACACAAAAGTAACGAAATAAAAGACGGGAGAGGGGCAATATACCTGATGTCGGATAATTATATGTGCTTCTCCATTCTATGAATATAAACATATAATGATGGTTAAAGTTTATTAGCAACTAATAATACTAGCTAGATACTCCCATGTTTTGCACCGGTAAAAAATCTAGTGTAATATACTTCAATCTAGAACATGTTATTTTAACGATCTAAACATTGCTGTAATCAACATGTTATAGTTGAAGGACATAAGAGTCTCTATTTCTGATGAAATTTGAATGACGTATTAGAGGGATATATAGATGACTATACATGATGATATTTTTCAAAAAAAATTTAAAAACTTGCGAAAAAATAGCATAGGAACATCCCCTGGCTGCCCCTTGTGGCCAACCCCATCAAACCCATATATTAAGGGATAAAAAAGTCGATAAAATCTCAAGATCACATGCTATTATAGGTAATGATACTTACTAGGGATTTCAAAAAACCTTGAGCTTGATGAACTCAACTCGTTAATTTGATTTGGGCTCAACTTGATAATGTCTTGTGTGTCTGACTTGACAATACTTGAGTTGAGTTTGAGCCAAAATTTTACCTTAATAACATTAATGAGTGAAGTTTGAATCAACCCACCTCTATATTGTAACATCCACACCCCAAACATAGTCTCACATCTAAAATTCACGAAAAGTGGGTGTCGGTTATAAGTGTTGAGGATTACTACTTGACAACTTGGGCTTAAACATTTTGAGTGGTTGTCAACGGGTCCAATTGTGCCCGACCCAACAAGTTGTCAGAGCCAGTTTTCATGATAACGGACTGGGGACCTAAGCCCGAGATATTACAAATGACATCAGAATCAATATCCTCTGATAGTGGAAAGGGCTACCAGAGAGGTGGGGCCGTCCATATAAAAAGATAGGAGGAAAAGGCTACCGGAAGCGTGCAGTTGCCACTGTCACTGAGTAGAAGTGCACAACGAGGATGTTGCGACTATTAATCCAATATTTATCTCATACTATTAACTAAAATCAAAATTAAAACTCTTTTATTAGAATGATGGGGACAAAAGTTGGATTTCATCACATGAAATTTGTAAATAATACTTATGCACATGTGTATTTGATAATTGAGCTTGTGAACTATTTCAAATCTACTCATTAAATAAGTTTATGAATAACAAGTATAGAAATTAACCTACAAAAGATCATTTAAGTGGCTCTTGAGAGAATTGAACAAGCTCGAGTTCGAGGTTAGCATCTCGAACTTGAAATTTATTAATTCGAGTTTCAATCTTTTAGGGATATTAAGGTTTGAGTTAGAGTCGAGGTTGACTCGGCACATACAACTCAATAGACACCCATAATACTAAGTAAGACAGTGTAGATAAATCTAAAGATGATACCTCGAGGGAGTCATGAATTTAATGGGGCTTTGGGTAGGATGTTTGGTGAATCACCAAAATCCACGAGATGTAAGAGAAATCATAATTACACTTGTATGTTAGCTCAACTTTTGTCTGAAAATTGCATTTACAATAATCATTTTACAATAATGTTAATGCTTTGTTCGATGAAAATACAAAAATGGGTTGAATGTACCTTTTTTAGTGCTTAGCTACAATAACATGGAACATTTTGACTTTTTGAGTAGTCATCAGTTTACATATAGTATAAAGTATGGACTTATTGCAGTAATACCATAAGTTGTACTCTAGTCACAGGAGAATAAGCAGGAATAAGGATGGGGAATAAGGGGAATAAGGGTCTATTCTCCGTTCGGCTGGAGGATAAGAATAAGGAGAATAAGGTGAAATAAAGGTAGGTAAGGTGGGATAAAGATAGGAATAAGAGTGAAATAAAATAAAATAATGGGGAATAGTCGTACCACGGGGAAGCGTGTTGGGGGCTTATTCCCCTTATTCCATTCCTCCTTATACCCCAAACGAACAGGACCTAAGGGTTTGTTTGGTTGCTGGGTTGGGGTGGGTTGAGGTAACCTGATGGGAATAGTAGCTGTTTGGGATGGTTATAAAGGTTGGAGAGGGTTGGAATAAAGAATATGATGTGATGTCACTATCATTTGTGATAGAATTCCATCCCAAGAAAAGAGAGGGGTAAACCAGGTTACCCCGAGGTAACCTGGTTACCAAACAAGCCCTAATACTTTTACCTAGTGGCCATACTCTATTATTTTTACCTAGTGGTCAAAGTATGGATCATAACAATACATGACTAAGAAAGAAATTAGATGTAACAAGTTCTTGCTTCCTCTGTTATATTTTGATTAATTATATGTACACACAGTTCTTCATTGATGATTGAATACTATGATTTGCTTAGTTAACTGATATTGTCACGCCTAAAGTTAGGTGTGGAACCATGAATTATCAAGGATGGACTAAATATACGACTATCATGCATACTCAAAAATGGAATTAAAATTATTTTATTTTCAAATGATATCTTTAAATAGAGTCAAAATTTTCAGATGATATTTTTAGTTTTAATAACCTTACGATTTAAAACTATTAGTAAGACTGGATTTTCAAATAGATTATTATATTCGATGGCTATTTTTAGATTTGGATAAATCTAATTATTTGAAATTTTCTAAATTCACCCTTGAGGCTAAATTATCGAGTGAAATAAACAACAAAAAAATCCATAGTTAAAAGGAAACAACAAAAGTTTATTTCATTTATAAGGAGTGCTACAAATAATAGGAGAGCAAATGAGCTTGAATCCCATTTAGTATCGAATTATACCTATAATTCGATATTTTGAAATTGATCTATTTAATTTTCATTATTAAGGTAAATTATAACAAGAGAATTCGAATCTTGTTCCACAATATCACAAAAACACTGCTCAATCACCGCACTGCTAAGTATGTTACCTTGATTTTACGGAGGCAATTTTACATTTAAGAAAAAACTATTAAAATCTTAATACATTATGCAATTGAAATATAAGAATCAAGGAGGGATCATGACTCCCTTGTAATATATAGGAGGATCGACCCCTTTATAAAGTTGTTCCATGTATTTTTTGCATGGGATTTTTACCTGGCAGATCTTAAAAACTTTGCCAATTACCTCCATGACCTTTGAAACAACCTAATTCTCCCATCGATCTCGTAAACTTGCCAACTTTTACCCATAAATCCCGCGGTTAATCTGTTTGAAGCTCGTGAGGGTTCTTGCGGTAATTTGCAGAGTCAATGGAGTAATTGCATCGTGTAAAAGATCGTAGATGTAATATAAAAAGTTTATTGAGTCTGTCGGGTAAAAATTCCTTTTTGCATATGTTGCGTCTTCACCACAGAAGAGGTTGATGTGCCGCTTGATTTTTTATTTTGCAAAATCTTAATCAATATTTTAACCTTACAAACTGAAAGTGCGTATTTTTTTACGTGTATATCAAATTTATTAAGGCGAAATATATAAAATAAAATAAAACGAAAAAAGGGGGCACAGCAGCCTCTTTCACTCCTCTGAGTAAATGATAGCGTACGGCGTTATTTTTTTTTAAATTTTCACGATTTTTATCCTGTTCTTCTTCCCCCGTTCTTCCGCCATCCCTTCATGCCCATCGCCTCCCTTCTTCTCCCCATGAGGGTTTCCGAAGCAACTCACCATCGGCATCTATTCCCGACATCAAAGCTTCCGGTACTATATTGAAACGTCGGGACCCTGATCTCGACCTTGTATCAGATCTCTAAATCTATCATTTTTATCATGAAAAAATTAGCAGTCTAGACTCACAGGTTGAAAGTTCTGATTATGTCAATTTTTTCCCTAAAAAAAATATTTTCTCAAAGTACATTTGATTTTTGCTTTTTGAGATCTGCAATTAGCGCGGCAAGTAACATAGAAAGCTAATTATAAGGCAGATATGATTGTAGCTTCTATTTTCAGAACTTTGCTGAAGCTGAGATGCTTATTCTATACATATTTTTTTTTGGCTAATTTTTATCTCTACATGCCAAATTAATTTGCTGTTGCATTTCACTTAGCATCGTCCACTGTGTTGTGTTTCCTGAGTTAGAATGCCAATGCCATCATGTAATCCGTTGGGCAGAGGCTGTTTGGCGTGCCAATTATGCGCGTCCACTCCCAGTCCGCTCCAGCTTCCGATCTCCTCAACTCTGCCAACTGCACAATGCGTCAAAACGATTTTTGTCAGCAAAAAAAACCACTTTCAACGTAGTAGAATCATCTGGACGCTGATATATGTTAGTTGGTTCTATTGCAACCTACAATTATGATTTTGATTACAGTGAGATCAGTCACGGGTTAGACGATTTCTTTGATATTTTCCAAATGTAATTTACCGTGATAGTGGTCATGTTAATTACAGTTCAAATTTGGAATAGAAGTGGTCTGGAGTTGCCTTCAGGTAGATGCATGTATGCTCCAAGTTTTACTTATACGATGAGGTGTTTAAAAGGTGATAATATCAGTTTTCAATCTGGATTCGAGGTTAGGAAAATCATACTTAAATATTGATCATCATTGAATAAAAGTTTGTAAGGTTTTTCGTGATATGCAAATGTCTGATTTGTTTTCATGTATTTCTGTGCGTTAAGGCAGTATTTGCAAGTGTTTTGTTTATTTAGTTGTGGTTTTCTATGCAGATTGAACTCAGGTGCATTTCTGATGCTTACCCTGCCATCTCGAAGCTCAAATATCACCGAATTATCTGAAAATGGTATTGGTCGCACTGCGTTCACCTTCATAAACACCACAGCAAACTTAATAAGTTCAACAGTTATCTAATCTATTTGATTTTTTGTCATCATATTTAATTTTTTATTATACCTTTTCATTACAGTTCTGGTTGCTGCCATTCTCGTAGTTGCCTTCCAATTTTTCTCTATCATGATGTTGCTCCTGATAAGGCCCAAATTGTGGATGTCCATTTCTTGCCCATTTCCATGTATTTTTGTCCAAGTATCGCCTGTAGACTTGACCATCGGATCCAATGAGGAAGAGTTCTCCATCTTCAAAGCATGGTCCTGGAGAAGCCACAAGTTTTACATCCCAATTTGGCGTTCCATGTTCCACCCACTTCCATCCTTCCTTCTGACCCCAGTAATATTCTACAAGTCCACCATTCTCCAGAATCATGAATAAAGAACCAGTTGGTGACATGTCGGATGATCTTCTGGCTGTACCAGGAACTCTTGATAAAACCAAGTGAGGTGATTGATAGTGTTCGTGCCATAGCTCTGTAACTCTATTGTACTGGTATAGACGACCATTTCTTCCAACTACAAAGACAATGTTCATTCTGAATATTCCTTGATCCACAATGAAAGCGATTTTGGTGCTTGGTGGTCTTCGGCAATCTTTCCACTTGAATTTTCTGAAAGCAACCTACAAAAGTTATCAAGTATTAGAATCCAGTGGTTTGGATTTTACATAAACTTGAGGAATCCGATTGTTTTACACATGTTTACTTTGGTGATATGTTGATATTTTGATTAATGTCCGTTTTCATACTCTTTTGTTGCATATCACATAATGGAAAATCCAATGAGAAATCATCTTTTCAAGCAAAGGTATAAGGCAAGACTGGCTTCAAGATGATATTCACATTTTCTTTATCTAATTAATATAAAGATACGATCTTAACATAAAGATGGTGACGCAAGTTTTTTCATATTTCATCTGTGCTTTTTGGCTCATTCAATACATTGTGAGACAAATCCACAATCATGCTTTGTTATATTCAGGTTAATTGCATATGAAATCCCTTTCTTGTTTACATACCGTAAACTGGAGTAATTTGCCTTTCTTGTTGACAAAAAAAAGTGCATCTTCTGCCGTGATCCTTCGATCTCTCCCTGGCATAGAATCCCATGGGGCTCCTGTCGCTACCTGCTTTCCATTTTTCATGTTCGTGCAGTCAATCCATGATAGCCCATTTTCATTTCTTTCTCTCATAAGCAAGTTGTCGTGTTTGTCAACTAAATACATGCTTCCGTTGAAATTTCCCAGTGCGCCTTTCATTGCTTTTGAATATTCATGTTGTAGCCAGATTCCACTTCCATAAACCGATGACCAATCATTTTGGTATTCCAAAACAAGGCCACTTTCTGATACATACAAAAATGATTTCTCTGGATGCAATGCCCTCATACGGAAATTTGAACTTGTGCTAGCAGTTATGGAACTGTCTTTGTCGATTGATTCAAATGCTTGATTTTCATTAACCTTTAAAGACAGGTAATATTGATGTGCTTGTAACCGTTGTCTTCCAGTCGATGCATCTAATTCACTCTCTTTAGTTGCAACTTTTGTTCCACCAAAGCAATTCAGCGGCCCAACTTCGTCATTACAATACTCTGCATTCCACCCCTCGGTTTCTGGAGCATCTAAGATGGACCACTCGTACTTACTTGTTACTTTCCTTCGAATATGATTTTGTTGAGATGGGCCTAAGTCTTCTCCCCCGATGCTTGACAAGTGCAACTCACCTAGCCTTCCATCATCTAATAGGAATATCATTCTACCAAACTGAAGCTGTATCCCAGAGACGCCCCTTGCAACCTTTGCATGCTCTGGGTGCATATGGTTCACCCAAATTGCTGGGATTTGATCATCCGGATTGAAACCTTTTCATAAAGTTCATTTATCAAATATGCGTGTATAAATGCTGAAATAATAAATAAATAATTGACAGACGGAAGCTAGAATATCTACCAAAATTTGTTGAGCGTAGTGAATGGTTGAGTCAATTACTCAATCCTTAACTATTCTCAACAAAGTAGAAACACAATTCAAAAAAGTTCAGTTGCAGTTCTGTGCTCAACTTGCGAAACTAGGCATGTTCTGTTGGTATTCACAATTCTTATAATTGCACCCAACTTTTTTGGTTTGTGAAGAACAATATAATTTTGTATTAGTATGTTATCTTCATTTTCAATTGCTATATACTTTCAGAGACGATTGTTCGTGATGTACATAACTTGGATTAACATTTTGTATTACCATTTCTTGGTCCGTTTATGATATACATAACTTTGATTAACTTTTTATATTACCCTTACGGGGCAACTTTTCACTTTGATGACTTCAATTAATAGCTGCCCAAGATTGCTGACATTTCAATCTGCCGGGGACGTCACTGCCCTGATGATTTTCAAGATACCAGGTCAGTATCCCCTAGTTACTTGTCTGGTGATTAGAATCTGTAGAAACTAAATAGAGTTTAAACTTATATCCAATAGCACGGATGGTTTTGCAATCAGTACTGTCAAATGGGTCAATTCCTACCTACAGTCTACCTGAAAAATTAGTGGCAGTTCATGAAATGTCCTTTCTTTATTGTAATACCTTCAAGTTATAGGTTATTTTGAATGGAAAATTAGTTTGTTTAAGTGTTGTTACCAAATGCATCCACCGTCCTTAAATAGGGATTCACAAGTTTTCTATGTGCTTTGCAAGTATATTTGCGATTCTTATTAAAATACTAATATGGAGATTGTCTTAAAAGTTTATTGTGGGGTTGAACCTACTATTAGGATCAAAGAATCCGAAGAGAATGTTAAGCCACAAACTTAAGTGGAGGGGATGTTATTACGATTAAAGGACCAGAAGAGAATGTTAAGCCACAAACTTAAGTGGAGGAGATGATAGCATCCAGAAATAGTTTTGCATGGCTGATTGGAGGAAGTTAAAATAAACATTGTGAATATGGATGATTTACTGTCTTCAACTTAGGCTTATGCATCTCAGTTGTTTCAATAGCTATATTAAGGCTCAAATCCATTAGTTACTACGGACAGTTTTCCAAATTAGATCCAGGTTTTAACCAAGGTCATTAAAAAACCCCATGCATATATCCACATTACTGGTCAAATTACATGTTTTACTATTTTTTTCTTATGGCATCCGGATGTACGAAGTGAAACTATGATATCAACAACAACAAGTAGAATATTGTGGCAGATATTTCTGGGAGAAAAATTTTCAGTCACCTGAATGCTTTGAGAGCTGATATTCAAAGACTGAGCCTGTTGACGCGGTACACAATATTGAAACGAGTTTTCCATTTCCTCCGTCTTGTTGGATTCTTGTAATTGCACTCAAGTTATGTCCTTGAGGAGCTCCATGAACCACCCATTTCCATTTTCGTTGATGTAATTGGCGTTCCAGCAGCAATCCATCCTGAGAAAATATTGGCATTTTCTACTTTTATGGTGCATGTGACATTACAGGCTACGTATAGCTAGATATTGTAGGTCCCTTGGGTTTCTAAGCGTCTATCACATGTCAGGTTCTAATCTAGTATCTGGGAAGTGTTGGAGAAAAGGAATAGAACCTGTTTATTATTGAGATCCTAAGGTGTTCTTACATAGGAGAAAAGCCCTGGGTAAATTACATGAGTACATGAAAGAAATAGAAATACGTAATAAATATAAAGAGATAAATATCTCGACACTCCCCCTCAAGCTGGAGCATATATGTCTATCATGCTTAGCTTGGAACAACATCTCTGAAAAGGGCCTCTAGCAAGGGCCTTGGTTAAAATATCAGCTGTCTGATCATGAAAAGTGGATATGAGACCCTTCTGGATCATATCTCTGGTATAGTGACACTCGACCTCTATATGCTTGGTTCGCTCATGAAATACAGGATTATTGTCAATAAAAAGAGATGCTTGATTGTCACATAGAAGCTGCATAGGAAGAGGAACATCAACAACAAAATCAATCAAGACTGACCTAACCCACATCATCTATGTACTCCCTTGTGCCATGACCCGTACTCAGATTCTGCACTAGATTTAGCAACCACTGTCTGCTTCTTAATTTTCCATGACACGAGAGAGCTCAAAAATAACAAATCCAGACTTGGACTTCCTGTCTCTAGGACATCCTACATAATCTGCATCTGCACAAGCTGTCACCTCAAGAGATGTACCTCTGCTGAATATAAGACTAGTACCAGGTGAATTCTTTAAATATCTCAAAATCATATATACTGCATCCATATCAACCTTCTTGTACTGCTCCATGAACTGGCTCACCTTGCTCATAGCAAAAGATATGTCTGGTCTGGTGATGGTAGCATATAGGAGCTTCCCAACAAGCTCCTTGTATCTCCTCTTATCTACTTCTTCAGTGTCATCATCATATAATCTCTTGCTTGGATCCGTAGGGGTAGCAACATGCTTGCAGCCTGTCATACATGTCTCTAGTAGAAGATTAGTCACAAACTTCCTCTGGGTCATCACAAGACCGCGTAGGTTCCTGGAGAACTCTAATCCAAGGAAGTATCGAAGATTGCCAAGGTCATTGGTCACAAACTACTGACCTAGGAACTCCTTAGCCGCCTGCATGCCCTGATCATCATCACCGTGACAATAATATCATCGACATAGACAAGAATAGCAACATTACCTTCCTGTGTCCTCTAAACAAAAAGCGAGTGATCCGCAGTGGATCGTGCAAACCCCGATGCCCTATCAACTCTGAAAGCTTCTGGTACCAAGCTTTCGGACTCTGCTTCAGGCTGTAAATCTCCTTGTGGAGCCTACACACCTTCTGAGACTCCTCCCCAGCAACAAATCCTGGTGGCTGCTGCATATAAACCTCCTCCTGTAGATCTCCATATAGAAACACATTCTTCACATCAAGTTGGTAGAGGGGCTAGTCCTGTGAAACAACAACAGATAGAAGAATGCACAATGTCGAATGTTTGTTCACTAGATAGAAAATATCCTGAAAGTCCACCCCATAAGTCTGGGTGAACCCACGTGCTACATGCCTTGCCTTGTAGCGATCCACACCGCCTTCCGTCCGTTGGTTCACTATAAAGATCCACTTGCACCCCACAAAAGAGGTACTTGGAGGAGCAATAACAATACTCCAGGTACCATGAGACTGCAAGGCGACCATCTCCTCCTCCATGGCAAGTCGCCAACTGCTATCCTATATGACCTCTTGATATATTCGTGGGATAGTAACAGCATAGATGTCCATAATAAACCTCTTGTACTCCTCTGAAAGATGGTCCAAGGAAACATGCGCAGCAAGAGGATAAGTGACATAGTTATGACCATGACTTCCTCAAGGCATTAGGTACATCGAGGTCATTAGCCTTTCTATCCTCAGGTATCAGCTCCTTCTGTATAGTATCCTGTGTAACAAGCATATCACCAGTACCATCAGTATAAACAATGTGTTCATTACATACCTGAGGCGTGCTGGATGACGAGGAAGACACGTGAACAGAGGAGCGAGTAGATGGCATGCGAATGTAAAATCGTGGTAGGAACTGTGTCAGGGTAGACGGAAGTGGAGGTGGTGGAGGAGGTGGAGGTGAGGGTGACTGAGACTCAACATGGGGAGTTATTGGTAGAGATAACAAAGGTGGTGGAACAAAGACATCCTCACCAGAGTCAGCATTAGACAACCTGTCACCTGTAGGAGAAAAATACATAATAGACTCAAAAAATGTGACATCGTCACTCACATAATATTTTCTCCCTACAGGATCAAAACATCTATACCCTTTTGGGTACGAGAATAACCGACAAATACACATTTGACAACTCTAGGAGAGAGCTTGTCACGACCAGGAGTAAAATTCTGAACAAATACCACATGCACAAAGAACCTGGGAGTAAGGTATAATAGGTCCTTCTCGGGAAACACAATCAAGAAAGGAACCTTTTCTCTTAGGATAGTGGAATGCATGTGGTTCATCAAGTAACATGCAGTAAGAACCGCATCACCCCAAAACGAATGAGGAGGTCGACTCTGAATCAAAAGAGTCCTCGTGACATCCAAAAGATGACGATGTTTGCGTTCAACAATACCATTCTGCTACGAAGTTTAAGCACACAAAGTCTGATGAACAATCCCAAGAGATCTGAGAAAGTCAAACAACTGTAAAGTAGAAAAATCCAAGGCATTGTCAGTACGAATGAACTTGCCATTAGCAAAAAAATGTTCTTGATCTTAATAAGAAAAGATTTAATGACATGACCAACTTCAGACTTATTCTTTAGCAAGAAAACCCAAGAGAATCTAGAGAAATCATCCACAATAACCATATAGAACCGGTGTTCCTGATGATCGGGAACATGACTAGGACCCCCATATATCAAAATGAACCCACTCAAACAGCTGACTATTGTGACAAGTCTGACGACTCGAGAAAGAAGAATGATGGTGCTTCCCAAGCTGACATACCTCACATTCCAAGGTAGTACGAGTAGAGATCTGAAGTAGAACATGACACAGCTTCTGCAGAGGAAGGTGTCCAAAATGAAGATGTCACATGAAAGGAGAGACAGATCCAGACGGAATAGTAGCAACACCAGCACATGGAGGTTGGATTAGTCTGTACAACCCTCTCCGTTAATGACCACATCCAATCACCCTGCCCGTAAGTATGTCTTGAAATACAAGAGAAGAAGGATCAAATATGGCACATCAATGTAGATCTTTTGTAATCTGACTAATAGACAAAAGATTCATCTGAAATGCTGGAGCATGTAAGACATTCTGCAGACGCATCGATGGGGCTAGAACAATCTCCCGCTGACCAATAATGGGTAGATGAACCCCATTAGCAATCACCACTGATCTATCAAAAGGGATAGATCTGTAAGAAGTAATATGAGTCCGACCTGCACACATATGATGAAAAGCTCTGGAGTCCATGATCCAATCAGTGAAATCTGAACTGCTACAACTATAACTGCATAGGCAATACCTGAGGAACTCGTAGAAGCTCTGACAAGAACTGCAACATCTGAAGATCATGCTACTGGGGTAGGCGGTGTAATCATCATCTCTCTCAATCTCGAGATAATATCATCAAACCTCGCGTCATGAGAAGGAGCTGGAGTAGTCTCTATCTGCTCAGCTACACGGGCAGACGCTAGATACCCATGCTTCAGATAGCATGTCTCCTTCGAATGTCCTTGACAGTGTCAATATGAGCATGAGCCACGGTGTTGTCCTCCTCGACAACAGGATCCACGCCCGCGAAACTGTGAAGAACTCCCTTTGCCACGAGAAGCTGCCATTGTAGAGGGAATCTGAGTCACGGTAGTAGACGGAGTAGTGATCCTGCTTAGCCTTTTGTAGACCTCCTCCATCGGGGGTATCATCTCTCCAGTAAGTAGTTGAGTAAGTGCTGCACGTACACAGAGTCAAGGGATGACAGAAAGACTCTAGTCATAATGGCATTCCTGTATGCATGTTGTTTCTCAGTGCTGGTAGTAATGGGCATGAAGCTATGAAGATGCTCAAACATGCCTCGGAGATGCGAGAAGTGGGCATGAAGAGGCTGACCATTCTACTTGGTCGAGAAAATGTCATATTGCAACTGAAGAATTTTGCTCTCATTTTTCGCTTGCCCGTATGTGTCAACCAAGATATCCCACATAGCCTTGTCCGTGGGTTGGTTGACAATGTCGTTGGTGATCTCCGTGGTGAGCGTCTCGGAGAGCCAGATCTGCGCATATGCATCATCTTGCTTTCATGAAGCATTTACCCCAGTTTTGTCCGTCGGCTTTGAGTCAGTCAAAATATGTTCCTTGTTATGACACTGCATAAGGGTGTGAAACTGCATGTACCACAACTCGTAGTTGGTCCCATCCATCTTCATGATGGGAACCGAGCTCTTGAAGGCACTGGGCGACGAAAAAATGTCATCCTTGTTCTCTGACATGATGGATTAATCGCCAAAAAGCCGGACAAAACTGGGGAGTAGACCTATTTAAGCAAGTCTACACAATCATATGAAGGAATGGTTGTGGTAGACTTATACAACCATTCTCTCCAATCTTATTGTAGTCTAGGGATGGAAAACATGATTTAAATGTCCGAAATCACGTATTCCGGTCAAGATCAGACCCTCTAGTCGTGCAAACAGTGGCTGGGCGGCTAGCAAGAGGCGGCCGACTGCTGGATGACCTGCTAGGACTGCAGGGTTGACCGGTGGTGCCGTTGGTGGCGGTAAGGAAGGTCGGCGAGCCGTTGGGGTGGCCGGGCGGGTTACTAGGGGCAGCAAGCGCTGGCCAGCGGAGGGTGGGCCGGTTGGCTGGCAGCGGGGGGGGGGGGGGGGTTAGGGCTAGGGTTTAGGGAGATATGGGAACCCCAGTCTAGAACCGTTGCTCTGATACTATGTGGGAGAAAAAGAATAATACATGTTTATTATTGAGACCCTAGGGATCTCTTATACAGGAGAAAAGCCCTGGTTAAATTACATGAGATACATGAAAGAAATAGAAATACGAAATAAATATAAAGAGATAAATATCTCAACAAGAAGAAATTTTATGGCAAAGCGTAATATAAATTTTGATTGTATATGGCAATCAATAATGCATACTGTATAGTTATATCGTTTTTACTGAATGAAAGTGATATTTTTTCTGTAGTTGATATGCAGTTCATTTTGCATGGTTCTTCATGTAGCCATTCGGGTACTGCTTCAGACATTCATATGCATTTTTTTCGTCCTATGATAATCCTGGTCAATATTCTGAAATTACTCAATCTAGAAATCATCACCTTGCTTAGTAGAAACAAGGACTGGAAATATGCTCCAACCAGTGAAGAACAGCACCATTTTGAATTTGCCAAACGTATTTCTTTTGATTTGGTCTGTCTCCAAACGTGCTTCTTCCAAGGTGGCTTCGAGTTCTTGTCAAATTCAAATAATTCACCCGTAGAACTGTTATGAAAATAAATTCTATTACCTTTCCCATCTCTAAGTGCGTCTACATAAGGACATAATAGTAATGAATAACTTATGATGAGTAAATCATGTGAAGAAGTCCAGTTTATTATGAAGCTATTTCACAGGTTTAACATGATGATGGCAACCCCCGGGTATCTTCTCACTTCTCAGTCCTACCTGCTGATTGCCCATTGGGTCTCAGAGTGTGGGGTAACTCGACTCATTGTCACAGTAATGCTTTTAGAGTCCGTGACACAATAATTAGTGTGACCTTTCATCAAATTGACTGGAAAGAGAAGCATAAAGTGTACATTCTAAGATCATCAAAACAAATACATATGATAACAATAAACTATGATGGAGAATACAAATTGAGCAAAATGCTGAGAACTTAAAGTGGAAGAGGATATGCCATGGCCTCATCCATACATTCTAAAATAACTAGTTTCTTTAGTTAAGAAAGTACAATACACTGATGCTTCCAACTTTCCTGTGGTAGTGAGTAGTGTTAGAAGAGTGCAGGGATGAGATTCCCTATGATATTCACTATGCTAACAAGACACTTGGTGATGTCCAAAGAAAATATAAAATGGTTAAAAATGATATGCTAGTGGTAGTCTTTGCACTTAACAAATTCAAATCACATTTGCTTGAATCAAAGGTGACTATTTACATTGACCACTCGACCATAAGCTTCTTAATGCAGAAGAAGGATGCGAAAGCATGCCTTCTAAGATAGACTGTGCTACTCTAGAAATTTTGGAAAAGGATTTTTGGATATTTAAGTTGTTATGGGGTTTCAAATATTTCTAAGGCTATAGAATATAGGAAAAGGGGGGATAAATTATTTTTGGTATCTTAAATATGGAAAGGTATTTTGAAGGTGTTTTTATACTTTTTACATTTCTAAGTGATTTTATAAAATATACCAAAGGGGAAATTTCTATAAGTAAATGACTAGAGTGAGAAAACATATTAAAATAGAAAATATTTCAGAAAAATATAAAAATATTTTTCAAAAATATGAAATGATCAGAGGAATAAAACATGGGCTATTTTTTATATTTTATAAAATATAGATTTTATATGACTTTCTTAAGGTTTTAAGTGTTTTTGACTTTTCCGGAAGATGAAAATAAATTTTCTAAATCTTTTTAAAGGGCTTGAACTCCTAGAATATAGGGGTTCCCTGAAATTTTCATAAATTTAAATAAAAGAGCGATTTTAATGAATTTCCCGGCAGTTTGCCTTTTTATACCCACTTAAATGTTCTGATGGTAGTGAAGTGTGCCTACTACCCAAAAGATAAGGGTTCAAATCCCCCTCTGTGGAGGTTACGTTAGGTAGTCGACAACCAACATAAAAAATAATCGAATCTTTCAACATGGATTTGAGCAAGAATCCATGTAGCCGACCCTACTTATAGTGGGAGAAGGTTTCACCCAATTTTTTAGATTGCTTTTTTATGGTTTTTATTTTTTAGAAAATAACAAACAATAATAATTTTGCAATCAAAATTATAGATGGTATTATATAAATAGTGGGAACTGTCGCAAAAAAGATTTGACAAAAAAATTAAGTTTTGAATTTTAATGAATTTTCTCTAAGCAAAACCAAAAGGTATTTTTGAAATGAAATAAGAGTTTTATTTATTATGCGATCTAGGGATTTCTTTATATAGAAAGGAAACCCTAGAGTTAAAAGGAAGTTGCCCTGTTGGGCTACAGATAGAAAAATAAAAATTTAATTGGCATATTACAAATTACCAAGTCTAATTACTATAATACTCCACCTTAAGCTGGAGCGTAGATGTTTATCATGCTCAGCTTGGATAAACACTTCTGGATTGGTTTCCTGACGAGTGCTTTAGTGAATACATATGCTATATGTTCTGACATGTGATGTAAATGACGTCCCGTTGTATCATGTCTCTGTTGTAGTGATAATCCACCTCAATGTGCTTGGTTCGCTCGAATAATGGTACCTGATTGTCAAACAAAAACCAGATAGGAAGAGGTACCTCAAATGTTATGTCATTACAACTAACCTAACCCGCATCACATTTGTATAACCTAAGCCATGGCATTGTACTCAGATTCAACCCTCAGTTTGGCCACCGTGGTTTGCTTCTTGCTTCTCCACAGGACAAAAGATACCAATGAACATAACAAAACCTGTAATTGACTTTCTATCTTTAGAACATCTGGCATAGTTTGCATCTGAGAAGCTTCCCAACGAGCTCCTTGTACCTCCTCTTGTCGATCACTTTTGTATCATCATCTTAAAGCTTCATTGTAGGATTTGTAAGAATAGTAGTAGGTTTGTAGTTTGCCATCCCAATCTCTAGGAGATGACCCATCATGTACTTTCTTTAACCCATTACAAGTCCTTCGTGATTTCTGGCAATCAGAGGAATATTGCATATCCCCAAGGTCCTTGGTGATAAACTTTTGTCCGAGGAATGATTTTGTCTCATTAATTCCTTGCATGTCATCTCCTATAACAATTATGTCATCTACATACACAAAATGAAGACAATACCTCTTGATATCATGTGCACCATTGGTAAGTGAGCTGCAGTCAATCTCGTGAGGTCATGTTGCTCTATCAGGTCTGAGAGTTTCTGGAACCATGATCTTGGCTTTTCTTAAGGCCATAGATAGCCTTATGGATCTTGCATATCTTCTAACACTCTCCCTCAACAACATACCTATGTGGCTATTGCATGTATTCTTCCTTCAACGAGTCTTTACTAAAAAAGCTTTGCTTCACATCCAGTTGAAACAACGTCAATCTTTGAAAACTGTAATGGAGAGGAGAATCAGAAGAGTAAAGTGACATGCCACGATAAAGTGTCATGATAGTCCATCCATATGTCTACATGAATCTTTTTACCATCGATCGGGCTTTGTAACAATCTACATGTGCTCGATGCTTCACTATGAAGACCCAATTGCATCCAACTAAACAAATGCACACGCATAGGCAGTGACCAAGTTCCAAGTGCCTCTAGACTATAATATTTCCATCTCCTCCTCCATATCCAGACATTATTGGCTATCTCGTTATGCCTCCTGATATGTATATGGAAGAATAATAATCAATAATCGCATCGCAAACTTCTTAGTCCTTTAAGATATGGTCAAGAGAGAGATGACCATAGAAAGGGTATGTGGCATGCATATGCCTATGCTTAGGAAGAGCAATGGGCCGAGTAAGATCCTCAGATGGATCATAGAACCCATCTCGCTGTATTGTAATCCATGTAGCACCATCCTGTCGTGTAGTATCATCTCGTTGAACGAAAATATCAACAGTGCCATCAACATAAATCAAGTGTTTAGTGTTTACTTGGGACATGTTAGATAATGGGGAAGACACATGAGCATGGGTTCTCGTAAATCTGAGTCTCAGTGGGTTCCTAGGACATGTCTGATGATGTGGGAAGGTCTCAACTAGAGAAAACGTAGGCGGAGTAGGAGGTGTAGGTGGGAGGGAAACCTTAGTATCATACTCAGGTGAAGTCATCATGTCGCCCGTGGGAGAGACATACATAACATGCTTGAAGAAAGTGACATCCTCACTCACATAGTACCTTCACTTGACGAGATCAAAGCATCGATGGCCCTTTTGGGCCCAAGAATAGCCCACAAAATACATTTGTCAAATGAGGAGACAACTTGTCTCATCTAGGAGTCAAATGATGAATAATGTAGTATAGCCGATGGCGTAATGAGTTAGAGAGAACAAATCCTTAGTGGGGAACACCATCAAAAGAGGAACATATTATTCTAACACAGAAGATGGCATGCGATTAATAAGGTTGTAGGCAGTAAGAACATTATCTCCCTAGTAGGAATCATGAGTGTGACTCTATAATAGGAGTCCTGATGATATCCAAAATATGCATGTGGTTCCTCTCAGTAACATCATTTGCTGAGAGGTGTAAGCACAATCAGTCCGCTGTAAAATCCCTTGAGACCTAAAAAAAGATAAGTGCCTAGTGCAAAATCCTTATACATTATCGGGACATACATACTCGACAGTGGTAGAAAAGAGATTTTTTATATCAATTATAAAATTTTGCACAATAGTTCCAGCTTCATATTTATGCTTTATTAGAACCATCCAATGAAGTCTAGAAAAATTGTCTGTAACAATAAAATAAAATTGGTTCCCGCTGATGGTCAGGAACATGACTAGAACCCTAAACGTCAAATGAATAAGCTTGAACAAGAAACTGCTACTGCAATCATAAGCAATTGGAAAGCTACTACGATGGTGCTTCCTAAGTGGAGGGGGTGGGGGGGCTCACATTGGAAGTTAGATTGAGGTAAAATATGAGGAAGGACTCTGCATAGCTTCTAAAAGGATAAATGACCAAATCGTAGATGCCACAAGTAGTAGGATATTGTACCAACAGAGATGGAAGATTTTCCTGCATATAGGGAGTGAACCAATCTTTAGAGACTTCATTATGCAAAATCACATCCAATCACTAAGCCTGTAAATATAACCTAAAACACAAGAGAAGTTGGATAAAAAATGACATGAAAATTGAGTTCCTTAGTAGGCCGATTAATGAAAAATAAATTCATAGAAACTTCGGAGCATGTAAGACGTTGTACCTATACATAGATGGCATGAGATAAATTTCCCCATGTCTTATGATATGAGAGTCTCTTCTAATTGCAATGATGTCAAATGGACTAGGAGGAATCAAGTGATGATAGATAAACTAATCTCTATCACCACGTAGATGGAGAGAAGAATCTGAATCTATTATCCATGCTATGAAGGCGATAGTATGACAGCTGTAAGAGTATGACCAATACATGAGGTGCTGGTAGAGGCAACGGTGTCTGATGATTATGGAGGAGGAGAACCAGTTGTAACCATTTTAGGCCCCATGATCTCCCTCAGACAGGAGACAAGATCCTCATACTTCTAATTGGATGGTTATTTGGTCATCTCCGAGTGCTCAGAAGCATGAGTAGAAGCATCACGATTGTGCTTTTGATAGCACGTGTCCTCAAAATGCCCCAGTCGATTGCCATGCGTTCATTGTGTGTAGGGCGACCTCTCTTACCATGTCTTCTGAACTGAGCAGATCCCGCTCTACCTCGTGAAGCATCCATGATTGAAGATGTCTGATGTGCAGGACCAGATGGGACAAAGATACATGCAGAGACAACTATATGCCTCCTTCATAGGATGGATTAATGCATTAGAAAGAGCTAATTGTGTGGCGGGTCAATGCCAACAAGGAAGATACCAACCATCATTGTAGAAATAGTTAGTAGTGTTATTATCTCTTTATGGAGTTTGTTGTTATTTCTTTCTTTTATATAGACCTCTCTGTTATTTACCCTAAGGTCTCTCCCTATATAAGAGAGCCTAGGGTTTTCTGAATAAAACAACGAAGTCTCTTTTCCCAACATGGTATCAGAGCCACCCTAGGGCTCTCGCGCCGCCCCCTTTCCCTTCCCCACCCGCCGCCCTCTTCCCTCCTCGGCGCCGCCTTTCCTCTCCGGCTCCGATCGAGGCTCCCACGCCGCCTTAGGACTTCTTCCTAGTCCACCAACGACGGTACCAGCCCCCAACCAGCGGGTCTAGACCGCCGCCGAAGGCCCCAGCACATCTCCGCCTGCAGCCTTTCGCCTCCAGGCGGCCCCCAGCACCTCCTCGCCTGCTGCCTTAGGTCACACGGCGGCCCCAACCCAGTCCCGGAGGTCTCAGGCGTCGCCCTAGCTCTCCAGCCCGGCTGCCAGCACAGCCGCAAATAAGATCAGCGGCTCCCAGTCCATCGGTCGGCACCTGTTAGCCGATTAAAGGGCTGTAAGCCTACGTTGAGGCGTGCCCTAGCTCTCTCTTCATCCGATATATGGGTTTGAGTGCGTAAACGTCTACATACGCACTCAAATCCGATGCAGTTTTTGTAGACATCCAGTATTACGTCTACACATCCTAGTTCTTCTCCAAGCGGCAGTATGTCAGAATCAAAAGTTGATATGCCCTCCACCGGCGCATTCAAAGGACCTGCGCCAATAGTCAAGATGGACGGGTCTAACTACGAGCTCTGGGCTATGCAGTTCATGAGCCTTATGAAGTCGAATGGTAAGAAACATATTCTTACCGAGGATGAGCCCGCAGAGAAGACTGGGATTTATGCCTCATGGGAGGCTGATGATTCCTATGCAAAGGTCTGTTTGTCCGGCACCTTAACGACGGAGATTGCCAATGATGTCCTCCATCAACCCACTGCTAAGGCAATGTGGGAAATTCTTGCCGCCACATATTCGCAAGTGCGAAATGAGACGAAGATGTTGCAGCTTCAGCACGACATATTCACAATGAAGCAGAGCGGCAGACCTCTCCATTCTCTTTATACATCCCTAAGAGGGATGTTCGAGAAGTTATATAGTATCATCCCACTGACTGCAACACCTGAGCAGCAGAAGGCGTTTCGAAACGCCACCATGGTTGGTGTTCTTCTTGCGGCCCTTGACCCAGAGTACGATGCAGCTCGATCTCAGATACTCGCTGATGCAGTTATTCCTCCAGTTGAGGATGTTTACAGACGGCTTAGCCGCATTCCAGTCTCCTCCAGCTCTTCTACTCCACCTCCTTCAGCGATGGCAGTCTCGCGTGGGAGAGGTGGACCACCATCTGGCCGTGGTCGTGGACGTGGCCGTGGACCCCAGGGGAGGGGTGGTCGCTTTAGTCAGACATGCTCCTATTGTCGTCGCACAGGACACTCGGAGGAGACATGCTATTCGAAGCATGGATTTCCAGCATCAGCACGCATTGCAGAGCACTCTCAGTCTCCACTGACTTCTACTGCAGATAGCCGATTTGACGAACTTGTCGCTCGTCTCCGAGAGATTATGCCACATGCTTCTGGTGATTCGCCTGGTGGTTCCTCAGATATTGCTGCCACTGCCTCTGCCAGTTCTTCCGCAGCCGCAAGCTCCTCAGGTAGATCTACTACATCTCATGATATATCCGACTGGATTATTGATTCTGGAGCCACACATCATCTCTGCCGAGATAGAGGTAGATTACAGGCCTACAGGGACATTCCTCCCGGACGCTCAGTACAGATAGCAGATGGTACCCATTCGCCCCTTATTGGACAGGGGGAGGTTTTCCTGTCCTCCACTTTGCATTTACAGAATGTTCTGCATGCTCCTGAGTTCTCAATGAATTTGCTATCTATTAGTCAGATTACGAAGGATTTGAACTGTCGTGCCATATTTGACCCGTCTTCTCTCATTTTTCAGGACATACTCACGGGCAAGGTGATTGGCTGTGGCTCTGAGCAGAATGGTTTATATAGGCTGGTCCGGGATTCATATGCTGGTGTCTCCTCTCATTCTGCTGGACCAATCTCTATGTACATTTGGCACCTCCGATGTGGTCACCTTCCACTTCAGAAAATGCGCCATCTTCTGCCTCAGATCTCTCCTAGTTCTTTGTTTCAATGTGAAGCGTGTCAGTTGGGAAAGCATCACAGGTCGAGCTTCCCACACCGTCTGAGTCGGAGCAGTAGCTCCCCTTTTGAGTTGTTACATATAGATATATGGGGTCCAAGTCGTGTTCCCGATCATCAGGGACACAGGTTTTATCTTGTGGTAGTGGATGATTTCTCTCGTGTGTCATGGGTCTTTCTTTTGAAAAATAAATCTGAAGCAGGAAATGTGATCAAAAATTTGATTAATGAAGTGTTCAATGTCTTTTCTGCAAATGTCAAATATGTTCGGACTGATAATGCCCTTGAATTTTGTACACGCTTACTGTCACAATTCCTGTCATCAAAGGGCATTATTCACCAAACCACTTGTGCATATACTTCACAACAAAATGGTGTCGCGGAAAGGAAGCATCGCCATCTCTTAGATATTACTCGTACATTGCTGATTCAGAGTTGTGCCCCTATTTCTTTCTGGGGCGATGCTGTCCTTACTGCTTGTTATCTGGTCAACCGTATGCCATCCTCAGTCCTTGGTGAAAAGATACCTATGTCCATTATTTTTCCAGATAAGGAGTTATTCTCACTAACTCCACGTGTCTTTGGCACTGTTGCTTTTGTGCATCGTCTATCTCCAGGACTTGACAAACTCTCTCCTAGAGCAGTCAAGTGCGTCTTTGTTGGTTATTCCAGAACTCAGAAGGGCTACCGGTGTTATGATCCCACAACTAAGAGATACTTTGTGAGTGCCGATGTCACTTTCTTTGAGTCTGTCATGTATTTCTCTCCTGCAGGTGACAGAATGGTACCATCCACTACCACTGATGAGATCTATGTTCCTCCACCACCTACATTGAGTACACCTGAGTCTTCTCCTCTGTCTGTCTCCACGCCAGCACCACCTCCACCACCCCCACTACCTCCTCCACCTCCACCCAATCCACGGCCTATCATATCACCGTTACCGAAATTCTATACGCGCCGGTCAGGTCCTGCTCAGACCACACAGCAGCCGATCATCCCGCCTCAGGTATGTTCAGATGGCATTACTACTGACGGGTCAGGTTTGGTACATGTGCAGGATCCTTCAGTTCAGGCTGACACTAGCCCATCTCGTACAGCAGATGACGATCTTGATGTTCCGATTGCTATTCGGAAACAAAAGCGGCAATGTGCCGCTTATCCGTTTGCGTCACAGGTTTCTTTTCACCGTCTCACAGGTGATTTTCAGAGATTTGCCACAGCTTTGTCTTCCGTGGAGATACCACGGACATACCAGGAAGCTTTGCAGAATGAATGCTGGCGATTAGCAATGGAAGAAGAAATGAGGGCCCTGCAGTCTCGTGGCACATGGTCTTTGGTCCCTGCACCTTCTGATGCATCCGTTGTGAGCTGCAAATGGGTCTTTACAGTCAAATACCATGCAGATGGAACCCTGGATAGGTACAAAGCACGCTTGGTCGCTCGTGGGTTTACGCAAACCTATGGTGTGGATTACATGGATACATTTTCTCCAGTGGCGAGACATTCTACCCTTCGTATTCTCTTATCTGTTGCTGTAGTCCGTGATTGGAGTATATCTCAACTAGATGTCAAGAATGCATTTCTGTATGGAGACTTGCAGGAGGAAGTCTACATGCAGCAGCCACCTGTGTTTACTGCTGAGGGGGAGAAGCAGATGGTATGTAGACTTCACAAAGCGATATATGGCCTCAAACAGAGCCCCAGAGCATGGTTCCAGAAGTTGTCTAACTTGATTGAGCAACAAGGATTCAAGAGGTCAAATGCCGATCACTCATTGTTTGTCCAGAAGTCATCGGCAGGTACGGTTGTTATTATGGTCTATGTGGATGATATTCTTGTTACAGGAGATGATGCACAGGGCATAGAAAAGGTGAAGGCATTCCTTGGTCGTCAATTTGTTACAAAAGATCTTGGAATCCTGAGATACTTTCTGGGGTTAGAATTTGCGAGGAATGCACAGGGTTTGGTAATGACCCAACGGAAGTATATTACAGACTTCCTGACTGAGACGGGCATGGATGGTTGCAAACCATCAAGTATTCCTATGGATCCCAGCGTGAGGCTGTATGATGGTGATACTGATGAAGTAGATAAGAGGAGATATAGAGAGATGGTGGGCAAACTCCTCTACATCACCATAACTCGCCCAGACATTCAATTTGCAGTTAGCAGGGTGAGTCAATTTATGGAGCAGCCAAGACAGGTTCACATGGATGCTATACACATGATACTGAGGTATCTAAAGTCTTCTCCAGGTTCAGGGCTGCTATTCAGAAAGGGCACGGACTTATCTGTCTCAGCATGTGCAGATGCAGATTATGCAGGATGTCCTAAGGACCGAAAATCAACCTCAGGGTTTGCAGTGTTTGTTGGAAGCTCTTTGGTTTCTTGGAAAAGCAAGAAACAAACTGTTGTGGCAAGGTCCATTGCCGAATCCGAGTATAGGGCCATGGCTCAAGCCAGTACGGAAATGATGTGGGTTCGCTCAGTACTAGAAGATCTACATGTAGCGGTACCTCTACCTATGGATCTTCAGTGTGACAATCAGGCAGCATTGTTCATTGCCAACAATCCAGCTTTTCATGAAAGGACCAAGCATATTGAAGTTGACTGCCATTATACTAGGGACTTGATCCAGAGAGGATTGATATCTACTGCACATGTGAGCTCAGGAGATCAGACTGCAGATGTGTTTACCAAGCCACTGCTCAGAGGACCATTTCAGAGATGTTCGTCCAAGCTGAGCATGATAGATATCTATGCTCCACCTTGAGGGGGAGTGTAGAAATAGTTAGTAGTGTTATTATCTCTTTATGGAGTTTGTTGTTATTTCTTTCTTTTATATAGACCTCTCTGTTATTTACCCTAAGGTCTCTCCCTATATAAGAGAGCCTAGGGTTTTCTGAATAAAACAACGAAGTCTCTTTTCCCAACAATCATGATTGTTAGAGTTATTATACTTACAATTATGTTTGTAACCCTTCGGGTTCCGTAACTCTTAACCCTTCGGGTTCCGTAACCTTCAACGGTTCCGTAACCCCTCAGGGGTATTTATGTATTTTTCCTTTTGTACTCTCTAGGGTTTTCTCTCTATATAAAGGCCTAGCCCTATGGAATAAACATCTCATTCGTCTCTCTTCTCCACACGGTATCAGAGCAACGGTCCTAGATCGGGGTTCTGACCTAAAATCCTCACCGCCACCTTCAAGCCTCGTAAAAGCCTGCGCAGGCCCTCTTCCCCGAACTAGGGTCCCGCGCAAGGTCATCCAATCGCCTCCAGTGCAGCAGCTTGACCCCGAAGGAGCATCTCCAGCATCTACCGGTGCTGCTAGAATCACCTACGGAGGCTCGCTAATGCCTCTAGGATGTTACAACCCTCCCGCTAACGCTGCCCAACACTTCCAGGAATTCAAATCTACTGTTCGTTGAGGATTTTCAGCCCTTCTTCAAGGGAAAACGTGAGTTCCACGGCATTTTCTAGCCCTCATGCATCTTTTGTTGATAACAATATATTCTTTCTATTTTAAGACCACCATGGCGCATTCTTCTACCGAGATAAAGCCCTTGGCCATAAATATTATGGCACAAGGCACTACTATCAAACTCAAGAGCACAGAAAATTGTGTGCTCTGGTCTCGATCTTGTATGGTGTTCATTGGTGGCCAGATGAAACTCTACATTTTGACTAAAGATCCTTTAGATGAAATGGATAAAGAGTATGGCAACTGGCAGACTGACAACTACTTGGTTATCAACTGGATGACCAACAGTGTTGAGGCTCACATTGCCTCAAATCTTCTTTACAAAAATACAACTAAGGAAATGTGGTGAGGATCTCGAGCAAACATACTCCCAGAAGAAGAGAAGTCATGCCTTGCAGACATTTACAGGCGAATCTGGTCGGCATCTCAGGGTGTTCCACCCTTATCGAGTACTACAGGCATCTCTCCATCCTGTATGAGGAGCTTGTAATATTCCATCCCTCATGTTGCACCAAACGGATACAAGAGCGTTCTGACTGGCAGGTATATTGCTTTCTTGATGGCTTGCATCCTAGATACCATGCAGCAAAGGAGCAATTTATTATATCAGACATACTGCTAACAATGAAGGCCATCTTTGGCCGACTTGAGGAACTCGAGACATCGGTTGCCCAAAGTTTATGCTATAATTTGTAATTGTACTTTTTTGATCTGAGGTTTGCCGTCATAGATCCACAATATTGTTCTTGTTCCAATGTGTTGGAAATCTGCCAATAAGCAAGCAATCCACAAAGGATTTGTGTGGAAAATCACTCGGGGGTAGATGGTGAAAAACCTTTCGCAGTGAAAAAGAGATTTCAGTATGAAGAAGAAGAAAACATGAACTTTACCATAACGAATCCTAGGAAAATCATTTTTCTCGAAATATTGATTTCTTATCCCTGCATGTATAGAGAACTCCTACTTGGGTCTCAATTGAATCATGCATATTCGTGATTCTTTATCATTGCTCAAACTCCATATGATTGCTTCATTTGTTTTCAACTACAGAGACATTAGTTGGTTTTCTACGTCCATTTTTACACAGTTTAAATGGGACCATTATGAAAATCATCAGCTACCTTATTGCAAAGACTGCACCTTTTCTGATGCTATCCCCATCTGCAATATTTGCAACTTGTGCACCTGTAGGTCTTCCATGATTGGTCCACCTGGTCAGATTAATCTATATCTATAAATAATTATGTGTAGGTAAAGATCACCAGCAAATTAAGTCTTAAGCTCGAAAGGAGATTTTAACTATTTGTGATGATACTTCTACCTCAATGGACGAAATTCGCTGACTTCTATCAGCACTCCACTTCTACTAGAAAGATACAGTATTCTGTTGATCAAAGAAGTTAGTTTAACAAATGCAGATACACTATTCTCTGCAAAAAACCCCGATCATTTTAGTCTTCTATTAATCAATGATCAATCTATATATTATTTTAAAATCTTTCCAGGCTTTAAAATTTCAGGAAAATGCTTAAAATCCTATTAATACTGTACCAGATTACTCACTCTCCATTGTTGGAGATGGCATAGGACTTTATCTCTTCATTTGCGCTAAGGTCACTATCATCCATTGTTTGTTCTGATGTTAGCTGAACTTTGCACCATATCTGTTGACTTTCATTCAGTTGCAGCTGGAAAAATGGAGATGGTTGTCAAATACCAGAAAAATAACTGTGATTCATAGGGGCATGTGAAGTTACATATTTGCAATTGAAGCATCTGCAGCAAGCGATTTAAATAGTTGAGTTGTTCCCAGTTGTCAAAAAATAACGTTTATGTAGCATGTCTTGAAAAGAAGAGACATGATATTACGGAGGTGATGAAAAAACAAGACTGCAATTGTGGGAATAAGTGAAGTAACCTCATAAAGTACACCTGCTTCTGATAGAGCAAGTACTGTTTGGTTAACAACAAAGACGGACATGGCAGGCCCAGCTGATATCGGTAGCTCGTGTGGCGCAATCACCCAGTGCACCCCATTCCAGAATCTTTCATATATGCTCCCGCTGGGCCCGGTGACCCATATAGACGATTCTGAAAGCTTAGCTACTGAAATCCTCTTTCTTATTGGTAGAAAATTCTCTGTGGCTTCTATGGCTACTTCATCTCCATCTCTTATATTTTCTTGTGTGACTGTCGCTGTGATCGATGGCTGATCAGGTGGCTCCTGTGATCTCTCAATCGATCCAACTACGGAGCAGCTACCGTTGACGCAAGACAGAAGATCGAAAGGTAACATGACCTCCTCCCATGTGTTTGATTCCTCCTTAAAAGCCCAGAATCTTCCTACCTTCTTGATGAACTTCATATCGGGTTTTTGATTTTGTGTACAGGGACATGTCTCATAGCCGCAAACAACTGGGATGCATGATGATAACAAGAGGCCCCGGAGTAGGACCTTGAAGTAGGGATGGAGCATAATCAAAGGAAAACAGGAGAAATCTCACAGTTGAATTCTTCCTAAAGGATTTTCTACCTTGGGTTGGAGGCACAAGAGCACTCCTTGACTATCCTTTGCAGATGTTGTATCTAAAAGAATGACCGGTACTAGTTGCTTTTAACATCCGTCTTTGTCAATTCCCTCTATTTCTTTTATCTGATGCTTTACTACTTTGCTTTCTGTCCGTTAATTTCCTTGTATGATATTCTCTTCCCATTATAAAATAAAATGAATCTCACTTTTATTTATTATTTTTATCATTTTAGATGATCCTGTCTGGAGTGAATTTCCTTCCGGTCTCACACCTTATATTGGTAAGATGTAACCTCGCCTTTATTTTTGCTTTCAACTGTAATCGATCTATTGCTTGATAGACATGCACACACGTGGGTATACGCACGTGGTAAGCTCAGATGCTTGGGGTAATTTGATCGGGTCTCAATATGTCCAATTAACTAAAAGGAAAAACAAGCCCTGCCAACACCGTAGAATAAAAAAAAGAGGCAGTTGGAATATTTCCTAGATTTGAAGACCAACACAAAACCTTAAGGTTAGATTCGGTATGGGGACCTCGAAACAACATTCGGTATAGGGGTCTTATACGTATTCGGATTTGTGGATTTTTCTGTTTAGAGAGATCCATTTATACATGGATGCTGTATAAATTTCCTTATGGTTAGATATATTCTTCATCCTATGGGCTCGTTTGGTTGCTGGGTTGGAGTGGGTTGGGGTAACCTGATTGGAATAGTAGCTGTTTGGGATGGTTATGAGGGTTGGAGAGGGTTGGAATAAAGAATGTGATGTGATGTCACTGTGATTTGTGATAGAATTCCATCCCATCAAAAGAGCGGGTAAACCGTGTTACCCCGGGATAACCCGAGGGTAACCCGGTTACCAAACGAGTATTATCGTTCTTCCACCATACTTGAGAGAGGTCCACCACCATCGTTGTCGATCTAGCTCGGTTTGGGTGGGCTTGTAAATCTCGTATCATGGTTGTTTGTGCTTGTGCTGCTTGTTTGATTTGTATTTTATATACGATATCTGAAACATGCTATCTTTCAATTTCATCTGCAGCAAAAGGAGATAATGTTTCATAATCAGAAGATTGAAAATGTAACTGAGAGAAACGACTTCAACCTCAGGCAAGCTAAGATGTGTAAGAAGCAAGGCATCTATACACCATTGGACCATAATAGGGTGAAGGGGGTCGAGCCGTCTGAGTTGTTGATGCAAGGGGAAAATATGCACTCCATGATTGTGCTACGTCTGATAGTGAGATCATCAAAGAGTTTGTAGATGAGAAAACTATCTCGAGCTTAAGAGTCTTTACATGATGAGGTTTCTAACCAGCAAGTTGCTATTGAAACAATGTTGGTTCTTCCTCCGTATGCAAGAAGATACTTCTTTCAAGACCATTTACATTTCTTATATATGTTGCTTCTGGATTATATATATGATAAAAAAGAGGATGGGGATGATGCTTTAATTTTATTGGTTTCGCTCCTTGTACTGTTTGAAAATTTTATTTATAGTCATTCATAGTTGAAGAAGAAATTACCCTTGAAGAAGTTTGTTCGGGATTGTACTCTTAAACTTCATTGCATGACATGCATGCTGTGGGTTGATTACGACCCGCGAGAAGAATTGTGGTGCCTTTGAGAAGCATCAAAAGAAGAGAAAGACAAGTAAATCAAAGAAAATTAATTCAATGGGGCATCTTTAACTATTGCGAGGAATTAGAATATTCAAAGAGGAATTGTCCAAATAAGAAAGAAAAGACCGTGGGCGCTGCAATAGATTATGGCGGAGATGATCTAGATGATGACTACATATTGTTATAGATCAATAAGATAAAAATACCAACTAACAAGTTACATATATGGAGCTTTAACATTTGTGGCGATATCGAGATAAATGGGAACCTTTTAAAAAAATAGCAGTATGTTGTAATAGTCGACTGGATACCCGAATATTTGGGTTGGATCGAATATTAACCGAATAACAAGATTCTATTCCGAATATTGCAACAATGATGGAAGTGATTCAGAATGTATAAGTTGTTTATTCTTCGAAGGCAAAATATACATCTTTGATGGAAGCTTCAAAATGAATGCATATGGTTGAAAGGTTTATTTAGAGATCTCGATCTACAAGATCAAGCTATCATATACCATGACAGTCTTAGCATAATATGCCTAGCCACAGATCATGTGCATCGTGGGTGTGTCAAGCATGATGATGCCATACTCCATCCATTTTAAGAAGAGGATAAAGGTGAAGAAGGTAGAAGGTTATCATGATAAATAATCCACTCGATATTTTCACAAAGATAGTTTCTGGGAGCAATGCAAATATCGCTCTCAATGTCGATTGTTGGCAGTAGCCTCGTAGGGGAAGATTGCACCTCGTGAGGGAAGACAACGGTGGGGGTATAGCAATCAGTGTTCTTCTGATAGAGGATTCAATTAAAGGTGAAGATTGTTATGTTGTCTTTAATCATAAACAATATATTCAACTTAATACACTGTAGAGCTTGTAATGCAACCTCTCCCATATCTTTATCAAGCAAAAACTCCCATTGCATTTGGATTAGCAGATCCGCGAAATCCATCGCATATATCCCTCCCAGCTAAAAGGGTAAAGAACATAAATCGTGTTTCATGGTTATTTTGTACTTTCTTTCTTATCTGTGTGTTTGATCTAACATTCTACCCAGCATTGTTGCAGAAGTGAAAGGTGTTTGTTGTGGTAAAGCTTGCTGTGAACGTTGTATTACGCATGTGCTGGAATTGATTGGAAATTCTACAAAGACCCTCTTGGACTTTTAGCGTCTGTTATTGTTTGGTCCTAAAACTTAAACTATTTGCATTTAGGTCCCTACAACCTCTGTATTTTGTTTTTAATTGAATAAATATCAAATCTACTTCAAAAATTCCGAAAAAATTACCAGTAGCTCCAGCTATTGTGTAATATTTGCATGACGTATTAACGCATCTCCAGTTGCCATGATTCCCTATTAATTAAATAGACCAATTCGAAGGCAATTAACTCTGAAGTATTCTATAAGACCAGTAGAAAACTATCAGCGTCTAACATTTGTACGTGGCTGTTTTATGTCACTTTCTTGACCTCATGTGATAGATTAGATTTGTCTCTAAAGTCAACGACGAGAGAGACTTAGTTACCGTGCCGTCTCAAACACGAAACCGAAGGCAACATACATCATATGCATTAAGTTCTTTTCACCATTTATTATTTATTTAATTGAACGGAACGGGATTTCGTCTTCGTTGAGGTGTTTTTTTTTAAAAAAATGGTCCTGAAAACCCAAAAAAAGTTTTCAAAATAATAACCATCTTATGTGACGCTAACCATCTTATGTGACGGAGTCAGAAATTTCTCCGATATTTGAATTAAATGCATTTTATCATTTAGATATGCAAACATATAGGGATATTAATCGTTTTCAAATTGGATATGAATGTATATTACTTTGATATCTGCAAATATCTGTATCGCTTTGATATCGGCAAGTATTCTTATACGTACCCATATACCTGTTAAAAAAATATAAATATTTATATAAATTTATTTTTAATCACATGTAAGATAATTTTATAATTTCTTTCAATATATTTCATATATTTATTATGATATAAGTATATTTAGTGTATCTATATCATGTGTGCTTTATCCAACACACACACATACATATATAGGGAATTTATCCAGAGAGCCATGTGCTCATTTGGGTTTTTTGAGCACCCAATTGTAGCCGTCCATCTACAAGATTCAATCCCAAAAAAATAGGAACTAATTTCCGTATGGAAATAAAATAAAATTGGAAATTAAAACTTTTCTAAAAATAGCGTTACGTTTTTGGAAAGTGCAAAGCACATGTATATGATTGCTAAAACTATCGATTCATTCCAACGCAAGGTAGTTTTTTCATTTCAACGCAAGAAAGGAGGTATGTGATTCGTTTCATGATTTGATCGCTTATGAATTTTCATATTTTTTATCGTAAGCAATATTTTTTCGAGAAGTATGATTGAAATATGAGAAAGTGGTATTCATAATATCAATTTTTATTCATTTTGATACATGATCTGTAGTAATAATTGATTTTTTATCGAATGTATTTTGATTTCATATAATAAAAAATTACAGTAAACACATTTGTTATTTTTCATGCGTTACTTTGACAATATACTGAGTTACTGATGTATTTACGTAATTTACTTATAAGATATTTTATATTACTATTGCTAACATAATTGTTGCTTTTAATACGTTACTTTGAAGATATACTGAGTTACTGATGTATTTACTTAATTTACTTATAAGATATTTTATGTTACTAATGCTAACATAATTGTTACTTTTCGTGTGTTATTTTGAAGATGTACTGAGTTACTACTCTTATAGTCACTATTACTGATGAAAATGCTACAAGTTACCTGAGTAATTTAAATATTTACTTGTCCTTTGCTATTAGTTACTGATATAGAAGTAAAAGTTACTGATTCTTATAGTCATTATTACTTCCTTGTGTTACTTTGAAGATATAATAAGTTACTGCTCTTATAGTCATTATTACTGATAAAATTTTTACAAGTTACCTAAGTAATTTAAATATTTACTTGTCCTTTGCAATTAGTTACTGATATAGAATTAAAAGTTACTGATTCTTTTCGCAAAATAAATCTACTTACTTTCACAATAGTGAATTCTTACTGATATGAATTACGAAGTTTATCTTACTGCTCAATTCAATAAGTTACTTAAGTAGCTCATCAAATTACCTATGCTTCGCTTTGAGTTACTGTTATAAATACAATTATTACTTTTCATGTAATGTCTTACATTGTTACTGATGCATTTTCACAAATGCTATTGACAATTTATTAGTTCAGGTATGCCAGATGTCAGAACATTTCTTATGTTTCACGGAAGAAAAAAATAAGAAGCATTGATGATCGTTGCATACTTATTGATTAAAGAGGCTAGAATAACATATCTGACAATAATATTAAGAATATATCATTCTGTAACTAATAAAAGAGTTAATTAACAAATGTAATTATTAAAAAATAATTGATGTGTAACTATAATTTCAGTAACTACTCACAATGAGTCAGTAATATGGACATGCATATTCAGTAATTGTGCATATAACTTCAATAATATTCCAACTCAATTGTCTAGTAATTATTCAGAAGTACTAAGTAACTATATCTTCAGTAACAATCAGAATGGGTTCAGTGATATGGACATTGTAATCAGTAAATATTGTATGGACACTAGTAATTACATAATCAATAATTGATGTATGGATACTAGTAACTATAACTTCAGTAACAATCATAATGCGTTCAGTAATATGCATATTTGTAATCGGTAATTATTGTATGGACATTAGTAATTGACGTAATCAATAATTATAAGGGATTTTATCACTTGTGCCCCTCCGAGATATCGCAATATCAGTTATGCCCCTATCTTTTTGGTAATATCAGTTGTGCCCCTCACTTCTTGCTAATTTTTCACTTGTGCCCTTCCGTCAGATTGACCGTCAAAAAATAAAAACAACCATGGTTTATTCAAACCATGGTGTGGTTAAGAAGGGTATTATGGTCAGAATAAAATCAGAGGAACCGGAACCGGAGAGGAGGGGTAGAGCATGGGGCTGGAGAGGTTGGGCCGGGGAAGTGTTGTGGGAGGAAGTGCAGGCTGGGGCGGGGGGCGACGGGGGCCGGGGAGGTGTTGCGGGAGGAAGTGCGGGCTGGGGCAGGGGCGACGGGGGCCGGGTAAAGTGTTGCGGGAGGAGATGTGGGCTGGGGCGGGGGCGACGGAGGCCGGGGGAGGTGCGCGGCTACGACTTGGCTAGCAGGCGGTGGGGGGGGGGTGCGGGACAAGGTCGGGGGATTGGGGTGCAGAAGCTCGGGGGAGGGAGTGCGGGACAGGGGCCAGGGGGCGGGGGGTTGGGTGCGGGAAGCTCGAGGGGGATGTGGGACAGGGGCCCGGGGAGGGGGTTGGGTGCGGGACAGGGGCCGGGGAGGGGGGTTGGGGGAGGGGCCGGGGGTTGGGGGTCGGGGAGGGGAGTTGGGTGCGTGCAGGCGGCGTGGGGTGCGGGACAGGGGCCGGGGAGGGGTTGGGTGCGGGACAAGGGCCGGGGGTTGGGGGCCGAGGGAGGGGAGTTGGGTGCGTGCAAGCGGCGGGGGGTGCGAGAGAGAGGCTGGGGGAGGAGGATTGGGTACGGGAAGCTCGGAGCAGTGGCGAGCTTGAGGATGGCCACCCCAAGGCAAGTGCTGCCGCATGTTAATTTGGTCACCTGAACGAGCGTGAGGGAGCAAGGAGGGTCGACGGAGTGGACGGCCTCCAGGAAGAAGAGGCTGAGGAGGGTGGGTTCGACGGTGAAGTCGGCCACAAAGCCGTCGCAGGAAGCCTCGATGAAGAGGACGCCCTTGGCCGTGCATAGGACCTGATTGCGGCCGTGGTGGTCGTGGCGGAGCTCGCCGGCGAAGGGGTAGAAGGGGATGAGGGCCTTGGAGAGGGAGAGTATGAGCTTGGCGATGTCGGGCAAGTGGTTGTAGAGGAAGATGAGAGGGGAGAAGATGTTGACGTTGGGGGTGAGGTCGAGGTTGGAGAGCCAGATGGGGTGGGTGGGCGTGGAATGCTCCGGTTTCACGTACTCCCATCGCAGGATCCTTCTCCTTCTTCTCTCCTCCATGGCTGTCTTTGTTGATGGAGATGCCTTAGATTCTGTTCTACCACATGGAGAGCTTGGGGAAGAGGGCAGGCCGGAGCGGGGGAGGAGTTCCGAGCGGAGAGGGAGGAGGAAGAGGATGGGGAAGAGGAGGAAGAAGAAGAGGATGAAGAAGGGGGTGTCAAATGACCATTTAACCTTTTTTAAAAAAATAATTCCGTTTATGTCCTCAAAGTTAACGTCCGTTTGCACTGTGGATGGACGGCCACTAACCCAAGGGGCACAAGTGAAAAATTAGCAAGAAGTGAGGGGCACAACTGATATTACCAAAAAGATAGGGGCATAACTGATATTGCGATATCTCGGAGGGGCACAAGTGATAAAATCCCTAATTATAATCAGTAATTTACCTTTTCTAATTTATACGTGGAATGATCATTCCAAAAATAGACTGTATGTTAGCAATAATTTAAATGTGTATTTTTTTATCTTACTAAAACCGACCACCTATTTTTAAGAAAATGATTTAATTCGAATTCTTATTATGTTAATAATGCAAAGCACAATGTTATTACCAAAATCGTCACCTACCGAATAGAACCAACATACACATGGCGAGCCCACATTTGGTGCTCACCACAACCTAAATGGGCACATGGATCTCTGGATATGCTCTATATATATGGGTTAAATGGGGCTACCCCATGGGAGGAGCTAACTTGGCTCCTCATGCCCCATTTTGTCCGGTTTTTTTATTTTTTTTGAAAATTTCTTCCGTGAAATTTCATCACTATATGCCTATATCATGTCATTAAAATTTCGTGCGAAATAAAGACTCCTATGGCCTCCATCCAGACAATCATTTTTTAACGGTGACAGAATTGCTAAAATCGACGCCGTCTTGATGGAGGCCATAGGAGTCTCTGTTTCGTACGGAATTTTAATAACATAATATAGAGATATATTAATGAAAAGCAACGGAAGAAATTTTCAAAAAAAATTAAAAAAAACCGGATGAAATAAGGCGGGGGATCCATGTTAGCTCCCCCCATGGGGGCAGCCCCATTTTACCCTATATATATATATATTTAAGCTAATTTATAGAGTTCTACAAATATTATTGAAATGTGATCAGTATATATTTTACATCCATATCCATTTTTAAGATATGATAGCATAATTTTCATATTTGTCAATACTTATCCACACTCATGTTCGCATATAAAAACAGATACAGATATAGTAACACTTATATCTGTATTTGCACCCAACCATTGCATCTCTAATTATTAATCATTTGTCACCATTTTTTATTTCACCAGTGGTATAATTTAGGGGAAATGATTTCAAATTATGCAACATTAATATTTACAAGAAATTTTTATAAAAACACATATGTAAACTTACAATTTTGCATAAATATCCCTATAAACATTGCATTGACAAAAGTATCGCTGCATAATTCTTTATTTTATAGGAATACACTTCTATTATTGTCATGTTAAGTAAAATCCATCAAATTTAACATTTCAAAATAATAATACTACATAATGCTTTGTGTTTTGGGATGCAAGTACGTAGATATATCCATATCTGGTTTATTACCAAATCCGTTGTATCCAAATTTTGACATTTCTATCATGTGTATTTAAAAATAAATATGGACAAAGATTTGCCACTTAAGTATCCACATATATTAGTGCATATATTTGTATATCTATTTTAATATATAATTGTAGATTTATTTATAACTCTACAAAATAGGCTTAATCTTTTTTACTTTATTTGGTATAGCTTTTAAAAAATACATTTAGTATATTTTTATCATGATAAGCTATTTAATCCACATATATTTAAGCTAATTTATAAATCATTTATGCTATTATTCGTATTTAATCCATGCATATTTTAAATCTTATATCCATTTTTATGGCAATATTTTTTATTTGTCAAAATCTAATTCTACGTGTATATTCATATTTAAACCGATGAAGATATGCCAACCCCTATACCCTTATTCGCAACCTGTTGGCATTCCTATTTCGATGTTGTATAACATGTAAATTTTAATAATTCGTATTATTTATTTGATTGTACCCAAGTAATATACATGGATTCTTGGGAGACCGCGTAGTATCATAGAAAATTCACCAAAATCTAATTTTGATTTGCTTTTGCCATATAATAGCTTGATAGTGTCTATTGCATCATGGATTCATCACATTTAAAATTTTGCAAATAGGATATCGGATCGCGGGTGACATTTTCGTTTTATTGAAGATGAGTCAATGTTGAAATGATAGTGCGGAATTTTGGGTGTTATCCACCCAAATCCGATGATGTATGTTATAAGGCCAGTGTTGGTGTCCTCTTCCTCCTCATTCGCAACTCAACACTCCCCTCCACTACCATTCAAGATCGTAGGAGCACCACTAGAGCTTGTCAATGTGGTGAATCACCATGATCTTTGGTGAGAAGTTTCTCCTCGCCATCCTCTGTGTATTTTGTGTTAGAAAGGTGAGATACATTCGTTCTCTTCGTTTCCATGTTCTTTTGTGGTTTTAGTTTGACTATGAGTTCTTCGTGTCTAAGATGTTGTGCGCGACTAGAGCATGCTTTCTTCCTTCTTGACTCACATCCTCGCTTAGGACCTAGTATCCACTACCGCACTCCTTCCTATCTTACCCGACTTAGCTATACTCTTCTTTTGGCCAATTTGCACCCATATCCCACCCCTTCCTTTGTTACATTGAAGTTTAGAACCCTTTATACATTAAAGAAAAAGGGAATGCCTTAAGGTCCCTAAATTTCTACTTCTAAAATATATTAATATTTCAATATCAAACAAAATTCAGAAAAATCTCCTAAAATAATGGGAAATATATTTTAACTTTATTGAATGGCTTGTAAGTTTGGAAGAAAGGAATGAATTTACCATAATTACCTTTCACTCTAGTTTGTGCTTATTGATTATTATAATGATTATTTTCTCACTAATTGAAGTATAAATTAGAACATAAACTGTGGTTTGATTTTCGATTTCAGTACAAACATTATTGAGGGGTATTTGAATTGGACATTAACTTTTCATTTATAAATGTGAAATGGATGGTTTGCCTTGCTCAACTTCGTGATTATACATAACATTAGTGGATGATGAATTTATCGATCTTGCGATGTTTAGTGTAAATTTAAATATGTTAAATGCGGGAGTGTCTTATAATACTTTGCAATTTTTTTATTTCCTTGACACCCCAAATAGCATGCTAAGATTGATGATTGTACCGTACAAAGTTACTCAATAAGTAATATCACTAGACTAAAACAAGTAGAAATGGGAACGTAGATTTTTCGTATAATTGATGCATAGATGACCCCGTCCTTGATTTATAATGTGTTTTGGAGTTGAATCGCTTAAACTTAGTTTTAAGAGATAGGTTAATTTCTAATGTGGTAATCGAGGGAAATCAAGAAATGACATGAAGTAAAACCGGGATGGGTTACTAGGTAATAGTACTTGTAGTACTAGAAAATTTAGCATTTCAACAGGAAAGTCGCCCTCGTATATGCATGTGAGAACCTTTGGTAGCAAGGTTGACCTTGCTAAAAACCACATCGATAACCAGTAATTAACAACGAATTGTATGTCCTCGCCAGGACACTTGCCATCAAACCAACTAGCCAAGGATGATAAATGTGCTAGCTTTCTAAGCACGGATCGAGGAAGTTACAAGCTTGTAGCCAAGACTGTGCTCGCAAAATCTCGAGAACAAAAACAATTGTACATGTTCAATGATACTTAATGTCATGCCAAATTTGTGCGACTGATATATAGACCATTGCATGTATAATATGCCTTTTAATGGTAAAGAATAAAAGGTCTTATACTGGCAAAACTTGATAAACTAGCATTGTAGTTGCAAAACATAATAAACATATATGGGATTTTTACCCGGCAGACCCTGTAATCTTTTGCAATTACCGCTACGACCTTTGAAACATCCTAATTCCTCTCTCGACCCCATAAACTTGCTAACTCTTACCCCACAAACCCTGTGGTTAACCCCCATCCATTTGCCCGTTAAAAGTGACCGGATTCCGTTATATCTTTATTTTATATTAGGGATTTTTGCACTCATAACCCCCTCCCCTCCCAGCCCGTGCGCCTCCCCTGCTCGAAGCAATCCCTCACCGCCCCCGGCACCTGCTCGAGCCCCTCCCCGACGCCGCTGGAAGCCCCCAACACCGACGCCGCTGGAAGCCCCCTCCCCCGCCCCCGACGCCGCTGGAAGCCCCCGCACCTGCTCGAGCCCCTCCCCGATGCCGCTGGAAGCCCCCTCCCCCGACGCCGCTAGAAGCCCCCTCCCCCGCCCCCAACGCTGCTGGAAGTCCCCGCACCTACTCGAGCCCCTCCCCCCGCCGCCCCGCTGCAACTGAAAACCCCCCTGCACCAGCTCGAGCCCCTCCCCCGACGCCGTTGGAAGCCCTCGACGCCGCTGGAAGCCCCCTCCTCCGCCCCCGACGCCGCTGGAAGCCCCTGCACCTGCTCGAGCCCTTCCTCCGCCGCCCCGCCGCAACTGGAAGCCCCGCCACACCTGCTCGAAGCCCCGGCCTTGCCTCCCATGTGACTCCCCTACCCCCCGCCGCCCCCGCCCCCGTCGCCACTGGAAGCCCCCCCCCCTCCCACAACCGCCCGAAGCCCTGCTTCCTCCTCTTATTCCTTCATTCTTCTTCTTCGTAGCGTTAATAGGATCACATCTATGATGATGGATGTTCTGTTCTATAGCAGGGCAGTGGAAGAGCATTGATCTTTAGTTTGTTTGATGCGTGTGAGAGTGTCCATTGAAACAATGTTGCTGTTTGTGTTTGATTGATGCTATAAAACTGTGTAAAGCAGCGTTGCTTTGCTTTGCTCTCTGTAAAGAAGCGTGCATCAAAATTTTGCATCAAAGAAGAAGAAGAATGGAGGAATAAGAGGAGGAAGAAGGAGATGGGGAGAAGAAAGATCCACCGTCAAATTCTCCTCTGGTTAGATTAACTCAAGACTAACTCAAGTAATTAACTCAAATAAAGTTAAAACTGACGGTAGGGTCTGTGGGGTAAGACGGAGCAAGTTTACAGGGTCGAAGGAGGAAATACGTTATTTCAAAGGTCGTAGCGGTAATTGCAAAAGATTACAGGGTCTGCCGGGTAAAAATCCCAACATATATTACACCTGCAAACATGATAAATATTATTGTACTGGTAAAACACACACATGCACACCCCATATATACCCACCATCCCACGCATGCACATACACATTCATGTGCATGCACACATGCATACATGTAGAAACATACGTGCGCACACATGACATACCGCCTCTAAGGCATGTCTACATGATATAGTGATGTTCCTCCTGACATATCATCAACGTCTATCATAATTAATGAGTGTGCATTTGTCCTATAGCAAAGTGAAACATACTCGCTTCGTATTTTTGCATGCAAGCACGCACGCAAATTCATGCACATACACGCACATAGATACATACATACATACATACACACACATACATACATGTATGTCATGCATGCATGCATATATACATCCATCCATGCATGCATTCATGCATATATGGATACATACATGTGCATTCACGCATGCATGCATACAAACATACATAGCATCCCGCCTCTTGGGGACATCTATACAAGCCCTCTGATAAAGTACCAACATCTCTCATGATTAGGGAGTGTTCCGTCTATTATGGCAATGTGAAAAACACTCGCTTCATTCGGTGTGCTCCTGCAGTACAGATCGATGCTTATAACGTGTTGCTCTTTTTTCGTACTGCTTGTCTGAGAAAAACTGAAGCTCTATCGCCTATCACAATCCTTCTCTCGAGCATGTACGCATGTTCAACTTCCAATTCCTCACATCACCAAGCATGCACCTCGTTACTTTAAGGACTCTCCCATTAAATGGTAACTCAATGTCCTCATGAGTCAATACCTTTAATCAAAATTGGATTCTTTTTAACTGCAGGTATAAGTCTAACACCTCACAGATGTCACATTATCCCATCAAATATGCAAAATTGCATTGTCCAACTCCTTTGACGAGGTAAACCTCTCCACATGCCATTTTGATCGTGTCGTCATTGCATGACAGGTTTTTGTTGAACTACACCTTGGATGAGCACACATGATTTGAACGTTGCAAGTCCATACCCATGATGAATATGCCTTCTTCTATCTCTAGTATGTGAGCACTACAATGAAATCCTCTTGTTAGGACTCTTGACATTTACCACGTATAATTTGAGCTTAAATATTTTGGAGGTGGTCTTGGATTCAATTGGATCCAAACCGACAAGATTATATCAAGAATGTTATGGAAAGTGTTTCTCGAGAGATATACCCTTATTATGAGTCAGGATAAAATGACTACTTAAAAGTGTGATGCAACATTATGATTATGTATACTACAACGAGAATGTTATGAAATACAAAAGGAGAAGGTTGGAGCACCCGAAACATAATTCCACATAGACATTCATAAAATGAAAATGAGTTATAAGAATCGATGACTGCTATACTACCTGATAATATGAACTTAAACATTTTGAGCAGTCGCTTAAAACCTAGAAGTCAATTAGAACCATGCATAACAAGTTGTTGCGGCCAAAATTTCTTCATAAGGACCGAAGGTTGCGATTTATGACACTACATAGGTGGGTCTTGTAATCATATTTCATAAAAGCAAAAGAAAGTGGTTCTCTTTGTACTAAAGCAAACATTACATAATATGTAGGATTGCTAAATGAACAAGACATGCCCATGTTAGATTAGCATTCGTGCGAGAATAGCTCGAAAAAAAAACGTTCTTTTTTAAATGGATTGATCATAACTTCAAAGCTTTCCTTGAATGGTTTTCCTGATTTTTTTTGGTGTTTCCTGATATTCTTTTCCTTGATTAGCATTCGATCTTTTTCCAACTACCCCAATTGTGGTGTAGTTACAATTACGTGGTTAAAAAATCTCAATTGTAAAGATAGTTTTTTTTCCAAGTTAAAAGTAGACCTAATTGGACATGTACATCTTTCATATAGTTATCAACCTTTGTAGTCTAATGTGTATGTGAAATAAGGGGGTTAATTAAAGCACTTGCGAGCATATTGGTGAGATTTCCACTAAGATGATAAAAGTGACGATAAGATAGTGGAAAATGACACCCAACTCACTATATGGCAATCTCTATCGTCTTTTCCTTCTTTGTCAAAGAAATCACGACTTTAAAGCCTATCAAAATTTTCCAAGTAAAGACGTCTAATCTTATTAGAATATAGGGCAAATTGCAAAAAAGTTTTAACTATGCGTTAATTCTCAATTAAAGGCCTCATTTTTCAATTGTAACAAAAAGGGAACTTGATTTTATTTTTTTATCTTAAATACATTCCTATGCAATCTTCCGTGACCCCTTACGGCCTGCTTGGTTACTGGGTTGGGCTGGATTGGGGTATCCTCCTGTGAATAGTAGTTGTTTGGAGAGTTGGGATGGTTGGAATGACAATTGTGATGTGACATCTATTATGTGTTATATTAACTTTTTTAATTATTATAATATGTTTTTTATGTTAATAAGTGTATTTGAACAAGGTTAAAAACTATTATACCAAAGAAATTAAAGGGTCAATACAAGTAATCCCAACCCATGAATGCAGGGTTGGAACCAGGGGTATGCGAGGGTAACTCGAGTACCCTGGCAACCAAACAGGGACGTCGTTAAACCCTGTTACATTTAAAAAATAAGAACTTTCCCTCATGAGAAATTACCATGATCATATACTGCCTACCTACCTGTAAATTCTCTCTTATTGATTACTTTTTTGTGTCCTCCTTCCTTGAAAATAATTCAAAAAAATATAGCGAAATGTTTTAGATCATTTTTAGAAAAAGAAAATGCAATAGATCAAGAATTTTGGCCCATCTTCAGGACTGCGAGGTTTGGGCTTTTTGGCCCATCTTCACATCCTGTTCTTTTCTAATGCAGTGGTAGAGTCCGAGTTAGTTAAGAATGTTTCCTCCGAAGCTTTTACATCCAAGTAAATCTAACGCTCACAACTAGTTAATCAAATAGGATAACACACAGAAGCAATCAGATCGATAGCAGATCAGCCTCAAATAGAAATCCACACTGTTAATTAGCAGTTGCACTGAGCTAAACATCTCTGCATGTGCTGACATATATAAATTCCTGCTGTAAATACTGCACATCAGCAGAAGATACTGTTTACTGTAAATCTTGACCTAATGACAGTTCTAATCTCCCTCACAATGGCCTGTATATTATCAAACTCCTGCATGCTTAATTAACTACAGATCCATATTAAGATGTCCAAAACAACGCGGACTTGGTCATGCATAAACACTGTTCTGATCATCGGTGATTTCAACCTGCATGATCCAATGATGCGAATATGCCATATAACTCTAAGATTGACGGTGAAAGATTTGGCATGGCCAGTGGGGTTCTTAAATCCTGCGTCCTTTTGTATTGTATAGTTCCAAGATCTTGCTCATGGATAAGAGGACATGCAGGTGAGGCTTCAACTTAATTAGTGCAATGCAAATATATATACCAAATCTGAGGTTCATGATCCGGTGTTACCCATATTATTTTTTGAGAAGTTCCATGAATCAAACTTTGATCACCGAGTTCCTGCACTTGGATTGAGATCTCGCTGGTGAGATTTATATATCATTGGGTGAAACCTCGATTACGAGCATGATTGGGAATTATAAATAAACGCATCTCCTCGGAACTTGTTGCTTCCGAATCTTGATGAACGCATGATTATCATAACTGTGTCCATGAGAACCGCACTTGACAAAGGTAAAGGATAGGAGGGGACTTGTGCTTTGTTCTTCGGTTCCTGAATAATATTTGTGGGATCACATGGATTTGTCGATCCCAACTCCATGGGAAGAATAGATAACTTAGAGAGATGTAAAGGGGATAGAACAGTACGTGTACTGTCATGATGAAGTGGGAGACATTTCTGATATTTTATATGTGCTCAAAAATCACAGAAACGCTAGAAATCATAATAACTTACATGAATTAACAAACGCGGTTTCTCTGCAGTTGCAGGATTGATTCATGACAACGAAGAGGTTGAGTAATTCAGGATAACAAATTAATGAACAGATTAATCATCGAAATGATGAAGGTGGTTGGAAATTGGTTTATTGTAGGAGGCTGATTATGATACTGCTAGAATTTGGCCAAACTGCTAGGAACGACCTGTATTTTAAGGGGTTTATTAATTGAATTGTCTTGGAAAATGAGTTAAGATTAATGAATAAGGTAGATGAATTGTGGATTCATCTCCAATCAAGGTCGGTCGGTTAGTGTACAAGGTTGACCGATCAATGTCGAGTTCTTTGACTTGTCTTGATTCAGAAAGTTCTGAAGATATAACTGATATTACAAATTTCTCAAAATAAGATCTCCCGACTGGAGGAATCTTTTTATAAGTGTCCTATAAAATCTTTTTATAGGATCAATGGCAAGGGTTTAAATATCTGTTTCGATATCGTATCGATACCCTGTCGATACGAAATTTCGTCGAAATTTCGACGACATTTAGCCCATATCAACCACCATTTGTGAAGAAATGTCTGAAAACTGCCCTCATATCGCCATTTCGCTCGAGTTTAGGTACCTTGTCGAAACCGAAATTTCGCCGAAATTTCGCGAAATCTGAAACCATGATCAATGGTAATCTTCATAATCAAATTTATATTTTGGAACCAAAACTTTCAACATGCAATCATTGATTTTATTAATATACTTATTTTTCACTTATTTAAAGTAAATAATTTGTGGAATCTTGTAAGAAGAGTATTTATTTGTTACTCTTACAAAATAAATGTCTACATAACATGGATCACGATTCAATCTAGACCCTTGCTATAAAATCGTAGCGTGATTCCCATTTGATCACTTCCTTTATGTGAGATATCAAACGTGAGGAAAAAAGGCACATTAAACAGAAATGGCTTCATTGTCATAACTGAAATCTCATCACAAAATAGGAAGTTCCAAATACCGATGAGTCGCTAATCGGCTATCTTAATTTGATCACGTTGTAATACGATCGATTAACAACTCATCAAAGTCTCGATAATAATATACCTGCAAAGAGATCGAGGCTAAATTAACCTGGATAAGTCCAGGGTCGAGCATAAGGACACAAACTATTAATGTTCTTAATCAAGTTCTAAATATCTTAGTTGAGTAATCAATAATGCTATTTAGGTCAATATGCAAACAATACAAATGAATGCATGCCCTCGTTATGAAGGATATGGTAAAATCCTCAAGCGCATCACGGAAGCGTGATCGTCGTATCGAATACGGTGAGGAACGACTAGTCGTACTAGTTGTTCTATGCAGCGGAAATTAAAAAATTTTCATGCAACGAAACCACATGATCCAACTTCTCGAATCGTTTCGTCTAAACCACAAACAGGTAATAGGATTACCTCTTGAAGCGTGGTTGCGATCGAGTCTTCAAACGAAAAGACCTCCTGTCTCAAGTCCGATCCGACTGAGGAGACGCTTGCGAGCGCCGGGATGACTCACGTGCTTCTCATAATCCATGTTGATGGTCCAAGCGGCGGATCTCTTGATCTCGACACACGAGATCCAACGTCTTCTTCACGAGCGAGGCGCACCGAAGGAGACGGAGATCCACGAGCAAACGATCGGGCATCATAACGATGACGCTGCGGCGATGGAGACTCTCTCTAGGGCATCCATGATGGACGGCCATGAGAGAGGATGAGAGAGGGCTGACGTGTAGAGAGAGAGAGAGACTTATGTTCTCTTGTGTGTAGAAGAGCAAAGGGGTGCCTCTCCTTTTATAATATTTTGGGATCCATGGATCTCAATCCATGGACAACACAAATCCAAATGGCTCTCATTGATTTGTGTTTCTTTTAATGGTTAAGATTTATGTTTGTAAAAACCAACAACAATTAATTTAATAAAATCAAATATATATTGAATATAATTTGATTTACATTAAATCAATCTTCATTGGAGAAATAGAAAGGAGGCAAGCCTCCTTCCATAATAGGGGAGGACTGCTACCAATTCCATAGTGGGATTGTAGCCGTCTACCCTCTATATGAGGAAGGTGGCTCTCCTTTCTATATTACATGAGATTACATTATCTCATGATTATCTCCAATATTTGCAATAACTTTTGTTGCAAATTATTTCACAAAAATAAATCCAATTTATTTTGTGAACATTGCAATCTTGCCATTGGAAATTTGTGAATCACATTCACAACCAAAAATGAAATGTAAATTATATTTTCAAAATAATGTCCGATGTGAATCCAATTCACATCAACATTTTATTAATAAATGTAAATTACAAATAGCTCTCTCATATATATTATAAATCGCATTTATAATATATATGATTAATATGGACAATGCTATCCACATTATTCATATCCATGATAATTAAATCACATTTAATCATCTTGGATCTCTATTCTCATATGCCCAAATAATGTGAATCAAATTCATATTATTTACATCTTTGATAATTAAATCGTATTCAATTATCTAAGGTAACTCTCCTTACAATATGAATCAAAATCATATTATTCATGATAATTAAATCACATTTAATTATCCATTTTGTCAATGCTTGGATACATATATCAACAATGAAATTATCCTGAACTCTTTCAAGGATAATGTGCTTTCTCCGCGGATACTTGGAGATAAGAACATGTCGATTGTATTGTTCCACGTATAATGACTTGGATATTGAGATCACATCTCAAATCCAAATCTCGGGCGTCCCATAGATGCTTGATTAAATCAAGACCGTAAATCTAATCTTCTCATTGCATATGAATCACATTCAGATCAATGTCCAACATTTGGACCAAGATCAGATCACTTCTCTACTGAGAGGAGTCACTAAAATCCAGACCCGTTTCATCACTCCCTAGGAATGGAAGCGTCATAGTTATACAACCGTTTATGATCACATCACCCTCAGGTATTCTCAATACCTGTACATCCTGCATACTGGAAGACTCTGAATAAACCTGAAGTATAAGAATAATTTTACACTGTCTACTTTAGAGTTTTATCATTAAGTTTCTCATTCGATCATTGGGAGTCGGTATCGATCATATACTTTCCAAAAGCATATATCATACCTAGGTCTTGATCATATACTTTCCAAAAGTATATATCAAACCTACAAATTTAGTCAAGCTTCCAAAGCGAGACGACCATGCACGGAATTTGATTCTTCCCAATATCTCATGAGTGAGCTCATGTCTTCCGGTTCGGTAACTGAACCTGTATGATCCCTTTGAGAGATCGTATTACTCATATGCCCTTGCATGCACACCAGCGCGCCGGTGTATAGACCTTGATTAGGTCATCAACCTATTGGTCTGCCAAATGTACATACTCAAACATATAGTAACACATCTGTCTCTGGTCAGAGGATGCGTGCCTATATCATGACAGCATATGATATAGGACTTTGGTTATCTCGATCTCGTTAAGTCAACTCTTTGACCTAACTAATCTGACATCTCCGAATCTCTATTCCTATGCAGAGGACCTGCATCAAGAGGTCGGTCAGATATCAGTCTACCTGAGAAAGGATTGCCATTTCCTACTCAGGATGGAGATCATTTCTTAACAATCATTTGATGGTGCTTGATGAGTCCTCAATCTAACTCTTTAGATGTTCATCCAAGCACCAGCCTCTATGATTCAACATTTGAATCAACAGCTGTATGATCATCAAGATGGCCATGTTACATAACCCTAATTGTACTAAGGAACCTATTATGCAAATTATGTATTCTTCATTTCAGCTTAGGGAATGATATTCACAATAACATTTATTGTATAATGGCTCACCGTGGGCTCGCATGTCCAACACATTATTAGTTTTTAATGCAAGTTAGATAATACAGAATGTTATACAATGAAAGGAGACACAAAACATACGCATACACATAGAGCAAGCACATGCCATCTTAATAAGCATACTTTGAATGAAGCTAACATATGTTAAATTAATTCAAGATATAAGCAATGTATATCTATCATTTTTAATTAGAAATACATTATTCAACTCAGATGAAATATGCTAGATCAAAGAGTATCATCTAAGCTTTAAAATGATACTAAGTTCATGCAATTTGGATAAAAGATGCTCAAGTTATTCACTAATGTATCCATAGGTATAAACACAAAGGAAACATAAATAAAATAACACAAAATATCACAGAATGGTCTAAATTAGACTAAAATGTAATAAAACAAAGCCATAAGGGTTCATCTGTAAATGACACTTTGAATGAATCTAACAGATGTTAAATTAATTCAAGATATAAACATTGTATATCTATCATTTTTAATTAGAAATACATTATTCAACAAAGATGAAACATGCTAGATCAAAGAGTATCATCTAAGCTTTAAAATGACACTAAGTTCATGCAATTTGGATAAAAGATGCTCAAGTTATTCACTAATGTATCCATAGGTATAAACACAAAGGAAACATAAATAAAATAACACAAAATATCACAGAATGGTCCAAATTAGACTAAAATGTAATAAAATAAAGCCATGAGGGTTCATATGTAAACGATCATGTGCGCAAGGTCAAATCTGGGGAAACTCTAGCGGGGCATGCATGTAATTAGCTCAGGCACGTCATGTTGGTCACATACAGAAGGACCAATATGCAATTTGAAGAATTTTGCGATGCTCGGCTGCAAATCCCCTGGGAGGCATGCGCGAGATGCATGCGACTCAATCCTAGAGGGAGGCTTTGGGGCCGGCTACAGGTGGCTCGGGCCACGTAGGCGACCAGAGTGCTTCAGGACTGGCTCGATTCCATCGAGTCCTTTGGCTTGAAACGACGGGCTCGTGTATAGATCGAGATCATTGGATCAAATCAAGGAGATCTCATCCAACGGAAACTGCTTCTCTTCGTCTGGGGTTGCCCACCTCCCACGACGGAGATGGCTTGGCTCCGACGAAGTCCTGGGAGCATCTTCATGCCCTTTTGAACAAGCTGAAAGTCGGGGAAGTTGCCCAAAGGCCTCACAAAGATGAATAGAGCTTCAAGGAAGGTTGGAGCTACCTGGAACAGTGGGACGATGCACTATCATCGGAGAGGAAACTATAGAACATAGCAAGTCCCAGAACTCCGGCCATTGAAGAATGAATGTACTTGTGGGGTTGGGAAAGCTAGGGTTTTGTGAGTTAAGTGGAGGACTGAGGATGTGCCGGAGTGAAGCCCTAAATGGGTTTTCCTCCTTGCAGGAGGAAGAAGAAGGCCTACGTGGAGGTGGTTCTGGAGAAGGGAAGAAGATGAACAGAGCGTCCCACATGGATCTGGGATGCACAATGGACGTTGGGAGGGTGGTTAAAAAGAAGTGATGGTGACTATGCGTGAGCGAAAATGCAAGAAACATGAATAAAAATAATCTAAGTGTTACCTGGAGTTGAAGAAGGTTGAATGGTGGAGGAATTAACTTGGGCTCGAGGCTCCAATAGATCCTCTGGTCTTTGCTCGACCTACGCAACCACGACGGAAAGCTCGAACAGCCACGACCATGTCTATGCACACGACCCACTGGTTGTGGATCGACACCGGAAGGTGGCTCTATCTTGGCCCCTCAATCCAACCTCTCACTGTTACCAGAGGAGGAGAAGGACTAGGGCAAAACCTTCACGTAATGGTGGATAGGAGCGATAATTGGAGGAGAAGGGGTTTTTGTGCGGTGAGGGAGTTGGTTCTAGGTGGTGGTTTCAACCACTTGGAAGTTGGCGAAGGTTGAAGGAAGTTGAAGATGGAAGTTAGGGTAAAGATGATGGATGTGAAGGCTTAGCCAGGATACATGAATCAAGAGGAGATGACATGTGAGTTGGTGGTTAGAAATGGGAGAAGTTTCACCCAACGAAGGGTTGCATCCCTTCATAGATGCAACCGGCAGAGGAGAGACGAAGGTTGCTCGCCGTAGGATCAAACTATCCAATGACCCAAATTTTGGTGTGAAAGGGGCAACTGGAGCCCCTTGATCAAATGATCAAGTGGCTCTGATGTGAGCGACATTGAATGGATCAGAGCCACCTGATCACTCGATCAGATGCCCCAGATGAGAAGCGGGAGTTTCTAAAGAGCCAACCAGGTGGCCGGCTCTGATTGGGCCAAGTGGCCCAATCAGAAAAATAAAAAATAAAATAAAATTTATAAAATCAAAAACAGAATAATAAATGATGTCAAATGAGAAGTGTTCAACATGAAACTTGCATATCTTTTCAAGATCTACAATGTCCATATAGAACTCAAAGTCAAAATACATTATATATATTTAATATTTTGTAAGTATTTTTTATCAATAAGAATACTTCTTTTATTTCTTTTGTTATTTTGGTATTTTTTATATATCTAATAATATCTAATATATTATATACATTATTACACTAATTTTATGGAGTTTTAATAAAAAGAAACATAGAAAATAAAGGGACTCTAAACATAGATATTCCGTTCTTATTTATATACATAAATTAGCCTTATTTATTTACAAGGTATTAAATTGTTAAATATGATTATTAATTATTAAATGGATATATTAGTTTAAAATAGATGGATAAATAATAGAAATAAAGATGATGAATATGGGATTCATCAAACACTTCAACATATCTAGAGGGAGGTATACATACATATAGGAGCGGGCAAGCATGCAATGATAATATATAATAGGGTTGAATACATCATTAAGCGTCTACTTGATCATATCATCATATTTGGTTGAAGTAAGCTCCTTTCAACGACGAAGTAAGACATCACGAATAACAAGTGTTTGAACGATTAAGAAGGTTGGAATTGTAAATACGATGTGATGTTGTTCATATGCTATATTGATTATATTTATGATTGCAATATATTTTTGATGTTGAATTTTTTGATTCGAAAGTTAGTTAAAAATATTATAATAAAGCAAACATAAGACACAACCAACTCTAGTCGATGAATATTGAGGTAATGAAGAAAGTAATCCGAACCTAACCCGATTATCAACCCGAATTCATTTTATTGTAGGCATTGGGAAGTGGATAAGCTTCCACTGCCCTTAGAGGGGGCAGCCCAAAGGTATAATCCCCATAATGGGTCCCATCACTAAAAAAATCCCCAAAATGGGGATGATGTTAAAATATTTCCCACAATGGGGATAAAACGACAAATGATTTGCCGTTTCGTCTTCCGCGCACGGTAAATGGTTTGCTGCGTGCGGCAAACCATTTGCCGCGCCACGTGGACGGCTCAAATCTGCACCCATGACGAAAAACTGGAATCCCGATCCCCCTCCCGTCCGTCCATGTACCACGACAGATGGTTTGCCGCACCATGGCAAACCATTTGTCGATATATCCCTATTCTGAGAAATATTTTCGCGTGGTCCCCATTTCGGTAAAATTTTTTTACCCCGTCCCTTTTCCGGAAAACGACCCTAGCCCAAACCTTGTATAGTCCCACAATTGCTACCCTCGCCCTACCACCCTTCTCCTCGCGTGTATATAAGCAGTTCCCCGAAACGGTCTTTCTCCCCCACAAGATGGACCCCCTTCCCGGTGCCCTCTCCAGCACACACCCCTGTTTAAGTCCACTCCCCCAATTCCATAAATGGCTCTAACACCAGTGACGCCCCCTCTGCCTCCCGACCTCCTCTTAGATTTCCACCGATCCACCCTTCCTCCTTACATCATCCCATCTCCCTCTTCCACCACTTGGGTCTGCCTCCCTTTTGCGATTGCTGACGAAAAGCCCCGATCTTTGCCCCCCCTTTCAAGCAACCCCATGGCTGTTTTTTGATCGTGTTCTCGAGAACCCGCATTGATAACCCACATTGAGTTTGCCGATCTTTTCTCTTCTTTTTTCCCGTCGGGTTTGATTCGACCCTTCTCGCGTTCAGATTTGCCACCATTTTCATATATGTTTGTGTTCCCCCCTTTTATCTTCTTGCTTATTTCCTGCAAGTTGCTGTCTTTACTCGTTTTTGATGTCTTCTTCCTTTGTTTCGTTGTGGCTTATAAGCTTCTAGTGTGCTCAGGTTCAAATAGCATTGTTGGGTCAAATCGTTTCTTGTGTTTTATCGACCGGATTAGCAGGAGGTTGGGCCCCTCCCTCGGGGATTGCATGTTAACTGTAGCTTGATAGTGCATTTGGAAAAGGTGAGACCTTTCAGCCCTTTTAAGGGGTTCTTGTTTTCAGGAATCTGCTTTAGGAACCAACAGTGAGGAACATCCGGCAGCTAGAAATGATTGATATCTTTCCAAGTGTTCCTAGTACTTTTTGATTGGTTATCTTTCCCGCGTCCAATAAGTGGTCCCTCGACTAGTCTGAGTGAGACCTCCCAATCGAAAAAAAAATTGTGGGTGCATATGGGTGCTGAACCATCTCGAAACCAAGAAAAGATTTCCACCCCCTCCATCCTAGTACTTCTATAAGTTGCCTTTTTTTCTTGGAGAATGGAGTTTCTGAAAAGTAGAGAGATCTAGAGAGAGAAGCTGGTGGATTTTGCGTTGAGGCAATGGGGTCTCAGGGTGGCAATGGGCAGCAATTCCGATTTCAAAAGCTGGGTAGGCATGGCTCCTTATACGGCCTTACTCTCAATGAGGTGCAAAACCAGCTAGCTGAACCATTACATAGCATGAACCTTGATGAGCTCCTTAGGAACATTTTTTCTGCCAGTAACTACCGACCCTTTACGATCGACCTTGAGAGTAGTTCCTCCCAAGTTCCACTTGAACCAGAATTCCAGCGCCAAGGAAGCCTGAACCTCACCAGGGAACTCAGCAAGAAGACTGTTGATGAGGTGTGGAGGGATATCCAACAAGCGATTAGCAATTCAGGCAATGGGCAGATGGTGGCGAATGTAACACAACCATCACTGGGGGAGATGACGCTAGAGGATTTCTTGGTGAAGGCGGGGATCGTTCCTGAAGTCTCGGATGAGAACCACAGTGTTGTTACCAACAGCAGTGCTGGTGCTGTGGCTGACACAGTGGTGGAGTCGCAGGGTTATCCCTCAGGCATCCATTGGTTGCACCAGTACCGTGAGATGGTTCCTTTGCAGCATGATCAGCAGTGCACTCAGCAAAACACAACTGGGACTTATGCGCCAAACAGGACTGCATCGCAGTCACTTGGTATTGGGATGACTGATATTTTGGATCCCTCGTACACTGATGTTCAGATCACGATGTCATCCCCAGTAGCAGGAGTGTTTTTAAGCACTCAATCTCCGGGAAGGAAAAGAGTGGCCCCTGGAGGTGGTGCAGAGAAGACGGTGGAAAGAAAGCAGAAACGGATGATCAAGAATAGGGAGTCTGCTGCACGCTCCAGGGCTAGGAAACAGGTCACATTATACTTTTTCACTACTTGGTTCATTTATGTTACGTATATTTGTTGTTGTCTGGTGCATTTTTTGTGTTTATGTGCAGGCTTACACTCATGAGCTAGAGAATAAGATCTCCCGGCTGGAGGAAGAGAATGCGAGGTTAAAGAAGCAGAAGGTGCTCTCTGAAAACTATTCTGATTGTGCATTTTTGTTTGTCATCTCTTCTTGCAGGCTGTCGTTGAGTTTTGTATTTCATGGGGTTTTACAATTTCTTTGAATAACCTTTGGTGACACCTTGGTATTGCTTAACTTGATCACAATAAATCCAAGAATAAGAAAGTGTATAAGCTGTAAGAATTAGGTTTTATTACAAGCTAACTCTGTTGAGGCTTTGTTGCCTGGTTTTATTCAAATTTTGGTAAAACTTTTTTCAAATGCAGTTGTATTTGTATTTTCTTGCTTCTATGGATAGAAAATAATTTTTGTCCACCATGAGGTGCTGTTATTGTCTCCCCGTGAATATTCTTACATGGAATGTTCAGGGCCTAGGTAGAGCAGAGAAGAGGACTGCGGTCCGCGAGCTGTGTTGTGCTCCGAAGGCGGATGTTTTGCTGCTGCAAGAAACAAAAATTTCCCAACGAATAAATGGAATCTAGAATGCAATTGGGGGTACACATCTTGCTGGTTTCTTAGCTTCCGAGTCCAGTGGAACCTCGGGCGGCCTGGTGGTGGGTTGGAACATTGTTAAGTTTATCGTTGCTGAGGATGGAGTTACGAATAGACACTCTTGTCTGTTCTCCTATGGAGAAAGGCTGATAATATTATTCTTCTAGTCACCAATATTTATGGCCCACCAAGTGGAGGCAATCCTACAGAGTTCCTTGATGATCTTCGCATGGTTAGAGAGAAATATCCTCATCACGCCTAGGTCCTTGGTGGTGATTTTGATGTGACACTCCGTTTGGTTGATAGGCCACACCTGTATGGTGGGGCAGATTATGGTTCGGAAGCGCTCTCTGATGCAAATACGATTTTGGCACGAGGATAAAAAATTTGAATATTTGATTGGTGGAATTTTTGGTAGAGAAAATAGAGGGGTTGAGAGAAGAGAGCACGCCTGTCGCGCGAGGTTGTAGGAGAAGAGACGCGGAGATCACGTGGAGAGAGAGAGGGAGAAGGAGATAAAGATCTCAATTTTTCATTAACTCTGAATTGACTAAAACCAATGGACCCTCATCCCTTTATATAGGAGGGAATGAGATTACAAAAATAGTAAAATAACTAATTATTCTAAATTGACTCTAACTAATTAACCGACTAATTTGAAAATCAAATCTATAACTAATTATTGGAGATCACATGCGATCTTGATTTTATTTAATTAAAATTTCGACGACTCTAATAAACGTAAATAAAATTAACTAAAAATTTCGACGACTCGACTAAACATAATTAAAAATGTGGCCCTATTTTTCTGGTCCACGCTGCATCAACTCTCCTTCGCTTTAAAAAATTCGTCTCCCGACGAATTGCTTGATGTAGATGCGTCATTGGAGAAATCGTTTTTTGAAATTGTAGCCTGCAATTAGATCCTTTTTAACATTACGTTTGTAGCTCTTTCCAATTGGAGGGCGCCTCCGCAATTTTTGTACCCCTTTAATTGGGTGGAATTCATAGTAGAATATATCCTCCCCTTAACTTTTATGATAAAAATTCTCGGGGGCAGGGGTCCTCCTGTAAATTTCCCAATTGAACCTTTTAGCCCTAAATTGACGGGATTCGACCCCCTTAGGAAATGCGCCTAGGGCTTTTCCATCCCCTCGACATTGGCGGCGGCGGAGGCGCGAGTTCCAGGTGTGGTGCCGAATCGGGCGACGAGGGTGGCGGCTTGTGGCCGAGTGGCTGCGCGCGAGTGCGCGAGGACAACCGTGCGGGTACCCGTGCTGGGGGCGGCGCGCGTTGATGTGGAGGCCGTGAAGGGGCGATCGGTGGGGGATCGCTGGGGGTGTCAGGCGGAATCGTGGGCTGCGGGGAGGGGTTAGTGAAAGGGCGGGGAAAAGGGAAGGCGGTACCGGGCTGGGGCCGCTGGGGACGTGAGGTTGGTGGGGGGTTCCCGCAGGGAAACGGGTGGGGGAATGGGGCTCGCCGGGGTTGCGAGGGTGGTGGGGGGTTCCCGCAAGGGAGCTGGTGGAGGGATGGGACTCGCCGGGGGTGCGAGGATGGCGACTGGAGGGACTGGGGTTGATTTTGAGGGGGTGGCGGCGGAAGGGGGTGTTGGTGGTGGGGTGGCGAGGGTTGGGGAAGCCGGGGTGGGTGTTGGCGGGGCTGGGGCCTGGATTGGTGCCGCCGTGATTGCAGGAAGGGGGGGCGAGGGTGCAGGGCTGTCAAGGCCGGGTGGCAGTGAGGTTGGAACCATCATCGGGGGTGATTTCGGCGGTTGCGGCTGGTCTGAAACCTCCTGGACAGCAGGCGTATTGTTGACGACGACGAGCTTTTCTTTGCCTTCTTCATCGGGAACTTGAACGGATGTTTCACCATCCCTTTTGGCGATGAGTCCTTGTATGTGTTGCGTCATTGATTCTCTATTCTGTGAAAGAATTTGGAGCATGTTCGATAGTGTTTGTCTAACCTCAGCACACCATGCACGGTCGTTGGGGCGAGATCCGTTGGATTTCCTGCGTGAATGACGAGAGGGATCACCAGATCGTGTGGACGACCTAGATGCCATGCTCTGATACCAATTGATGCAAATACGATTTTGGCGCGACGATGAAAAATTTGAATATTTGATTGGTGGAATTTTTGGTAGAGAAAATAGAGGGGTTGAGAGAAGAGAGCACGCCTGTCGCGCGAGGTTGGGGGAGAAGAGACGCGGAGATCGCGTGGAGAGAGAGAGAGGGAGAATGAGATAAAGATCTCAAATTTTCATTAACTCTGAACTGACTAAAACCAATGGACCCTCATCCCTTTATATAGGAGGGATGAGATTACAAAAATAGTAAAATAACTAAGGGATAATTACACCCATAACCTTGAGTAATTTCGCAATAACATTCATAACCCTGCATAATCGCGAATTACACGAGAAACCTCGGATAATCATTCCGTCTCACACCCATAACCTTTCGTTAGTTTTCCTGTTAACCCAACCATTTCATTGAGTTAATCTAACCTATGATCTAATCTAACGGCTATTAAAATTCCATGCATAAAAAAATAAAAATCCGCCTTCCTTCTCCAAGCCCCCCTGCTTCCCTCCGCCCTCCACCTCTCTCCGACGCCATCCCCCTTCCTCGCGTCACTCCGCCTCTGACGTACTCCTGCTTCCCTCCACCCTCCCCTCCATGTACTCCATGCCCTCTGCCTCATCCTCCTTCGCGCCCCTCCGCCTCCGCCATCCTCCTCTTGCTGCCCTCCGCCCACTCCTCAATCCCCTACAGCAGGACGTCTCCTTCGGATCTCACCGACATGGGTCAAAACATGTCCATCCTCCTACCATGCAGTTGCGATGCCGTCGACGGGAAGGCGGTGGTGCGCTACGCACACAAGGTGAAGGATGGGAGCATCGTGGCAGAAATGTGCTCGAAATTTTCGGCGGTGGATCCAGAGGTCATTAACGGCACACATGTGCCCGAATCTAAGAAAAAACAGAGATCTGGATGGGATGCTTAATCTCTTCATTTATGGCCAGATCTAATGCAAGAGCTATACGCATAAAACCATCCAATCAATCTTACATAAACTTCAGGAGAATATGGGGGAAGGAGGGAGGGGGAGTGGCTTTCACGGGAGCGGTCGCGGGGCTTTGACGGGGGAGGTCTGGAGTCGGGGGATGGAGGCGGTCGCGGTCGGGGAGCTTTGACGGGGGCGGTCCGGAGTCGGGGGAAGGGGGGCGGTCGGGGGGTGGGTGACGGGCGGTGGGCAGTCAGGGGAAGGGAGCACGAAGGTTTGGGAGGGAGGGGGATTTCAAGGGGGCGGTCGGGGGAAGGGGTGGGTTTGGGTTGGGAGGGGGGACTTTCACAGGGGCGGTGGGCAGTCGGGGGAAGGGGGCACGGGGGAAGGGGTGGGTTTGGGTTGGGTTCCGGAGTGGCCGGGGGTCCGGAGGGGCAGGGGCGACCCCGGGGGATATTGTAGAGGTGCCGTGGGTAGGGGGAGGGGGACGATGGGGGGTCCGAAGGTCAGCGGAGGTGTTGATTGCAGAGGTGCAATCCGGCGGGAGGGGGGTCGGAAATTTACAGAGGCCGACGGGGACCCTGGGGGTGTTGCAGAGGTGCGGTGAGGTCGACGCCGACCGCGAGAGGGCGCTGGGATGGAAGAACTCGCAGAGGTCAACGCCAATCGCCGGAGGGGGCCTTGCAGAGGTGCGGAGGTGGGTACCGGAGGTCGACGGCCGCGAGCTCCTCTAAAGTGATGGAAAGAACACGATGGCGTAATTTGCAAATAACAATGAGGATTAAGGGCAACTTTGTCTTTTCTAACGGAAATCGTTAAATTTAACGGACATTTTAAACGGAACATAACACAGGGTTATGTCATGTAAGAGTTAAGCATTACTCGAGGTTTCTCATGTAATTCACGATTATACAGGGTTATGAATGTTATTGTCAAATTACTCAGGGTTATGGGTGTAATTATCCCAATAATTAATTATCCTAAATTGACTCTAACTAATTAGCCGACTAATTTGAAAATCAAATCTGTAGAGATAGTTATTAGTCTTTGATGTTATTTATTATTTTAGTTTCTTTACGTACCTTTCATGTAATTTACCCAAGGGCTCTCTCCCTATATAAGAGACCCAAGGGCTCTATGGAATAATCATCTCAGTATTCTAACATGGTATCAGAGCCATGACCCTAACCTAGGGTTTCCACCGCCGCCCCCCCCCCCCTCCCCTCTAGGGTTTCGCCGGCCTCCCTCCCAGGCTCCCAGCCTCCAACGCCGCCGCCGGGGTCTCTCACCCTCATCGGGGCCCCCTCCCACCGCCGCCGACAGCCCCTGCCGGGCACTCCATCGCCGCCAGCCCCCTTTCGGGCCTCCCACGCCGCCGCCAGCCCCTTTCGGGCCTCCCACGCCGCCGCTGTAGGGCATCCTCGCCGCAGCCAGCCCTCTTCTACCTACCGCCAGCCCCTATCCTCAACCCCGCCGGGCCCCCACCAACCGACGCCGGGCCCCTGCACTTGCTGTCCAGCCCCTGACCGACCCTTCTCAGTCGCTATTTTGGCGAGGTAGAGGCTCCCACCGCCTCTACTTGTTGCCGGTGTTCCGAGTTCTCTCTAGGACTCGGAGTTATGTTTGATTCAAGTGCATAATCGTCTACCTATGCACTTGGATCCTACAAAGTTCCGGTAGACAGTATATTCTTGGTTATCATTAGTCGTTCTTCTCCGGCATCATGTCAGATCAGAAGCTAGATATGCCCGCCATAGGTGCCTTCAAAGGTTCGGCACCAATCGTCAAGATGGACGGGACGAACTACGAACTGTGGGCGATGCAGTTCCTCAGTCTCATGAAGTCGTGTGGTAAGAAGCATATTCTTACCGAGGATGAACCGCCGGAGAAGACAGGGATCTATGCCTCATGGGAGGCGGATGATGCGTACGCCAAGGTGTGGCTCTCAGGTACGCTCACGACGGAGATAGCGAATGATGTCCTTCACCAGCCCACCGCTAAGGCGATGTGGGATATTTTGGCTATGACGTACTCTCAGGTCCGCAATGAGACGAAGATGCTCCAGTTGCAGCATGACATATTTACCACGAAGCAGAATGGGAGGCCTCTCCATTCACTGTACACGTCGCTTCGTGGCATGTTCGAGAAGCTCTATAGCACCATTCCGCTTACAGCCACACCGGACCAGCAGAAGACGTTCCGCAACGCCACTATGGTTGGCGTATTACTCGCTGCCCTAGACCCGGAGTACGAGGCAGCACGCTCTCAGATCTTAGCTGATGCCACTATCCCGCCAATGGAAGAGGTATACAGGAGACTCAGTCGTGTACCTGTTCCATCCGCTACAACAAATGCACCCCCGTCTGCAATGGCAGTTTCCAGGGGACGTGGTGGTTCGTCCTCGTTTCGTGGCAGAGGAAATGGTGGACGTGGACGTGGAGGTCGCATACGGTCCACGTGTTCTTTTTGCCGTCGTACTGGTCATTCGGAGGATACGTGCTATTCCAAGCACGGTTTTCCCCCTTCTGCACGTGTCGCGGATCATGTTCAGGGTCCTTCAGCTCCAGCCACAGATCACAGGTTCGAAGAGTTGGTGGCACGACTTCGGGACATTATGCCACAATCTTCGTCAGAGGGTGCAGACGTCTCTGATGTTGCGGCTTCGGCATCAGCCAGTACGTCAGCCTCAGCCAGTGCCTCAGGTAGTCCTTCAGCCTCATTTCATAGTCATGACCTAACAGGATGGATTGTTGACTCTGGAGCTACCCATCACCTATGTCGTGAGAAAGATATTCTGCAGTCATACAGAGCCGTTCAGCCAGGTCGCTCTGTACTCATTGCTGATGGCACTCAGTCTCCTATCATCGGTCAGGGGGAGACAGCTTTACTACCATCTATGCACTTACAGAATGTGCTACATGCTCCAGAATTCTCTATGAACCTCTTATCTATTAGCCAGATTACTCGTGATTTGCACTGTCGTGCTATTTTTGATCCATCGTCTGTTATCTTTCAGGACATACTGACGGGCAGGGTGATTGGCTGTGGTTCTGAGCACAATGGCCTTTATCGCCTAGTTCGTAACTCCTATGCTGGCGTCTCCTTGCATTCCCAGGCCTCCGTTTCTCCGTACACCTGGCATCTTCGGTTCGGTCATCTGCCGCTTCAAAAGATGCATCACCTCCTGCCTCAGATATCTCCGAGTTCCTCGTTTCGATGTGAAGCATGTCAGTTAGGGAAGCACCATCGGTCTAGCTTCCCCGGTCGTCAGAGTCGGAGCAGTAGCTCTCCGTTTGAACTATTTCATATTGATATTTGGGGTCCAAGTCGTGTCCCGGATCATCAGGGGCACATGTTTTATTTAGTTGTCGTTGACGATTTCTCTAGAGTGTCGTGGACTTTTCTTCTTAAGAATAAATCTGAAGCAGGACATGTTCTTCAAAATCTAATTAATGAAGTTCAAAATGTTTTTTCATCTACTGTTAAGTATGTGCGTACTGACAATGCATTGGAGTTCTGCACTCGCTCTCTTGCTAGCTTCCTTTCCTCCAAAGGCATTATTCACCAAACCACATGTGCCTATACCTCTCAACAAAATGGGGTTGCACAACGAAAACATCGCCACTTCCTTGATATTGCTCGCACTTTACTTATTCAGAGTTGTGCTCCATTAACGTTTTGGGGGGATGCCATTCTTACTGCATGTTATTTAGTCAATCGAATGCCTACAACTGTTCTAGGGGAAAAATCTCCTATCTCTGTTCTTTTTCCTGACAGAGATTTGTTTATACTGACACCTCGGGTTTTTGGTACCGTTGCGTTTGTTCACCGCTTATCTCCGGGGCTTGATAAGCTATCCCCTAGGGCTATCAAGTGTGTTTTTGTGGGTTATTCCAGGACTCAGAAAGGATACCGTTGCTATGACCCGGTCCATGACAAGTACTATGTAAGTGCAGATGTTACATTTTTCGAGCCTGTCATGTATTTCTCCCCTGCCGGTGACAGATTGGTCTCCTCCACATCATCAGATTCCAATGTCTATGTTCCACCACCTCCAAGCCTGGGTCCATCTTCTACTCAACCGACACCACAACCACCACCACCACCTCCTCCGCCACCACCTCCAGTTGTCCATTTCCCTAAGGTCTACACGAGACGGACAGGCCCTGCTCAAGCTACGTGTCAACCACCCAACACGCCTCAGGTACATACTGATGTTAACACTAATGATGGGTTAAATAATGCACCTGTGCAGGAGCCTTTACCACAGGAGGAGGACCAACCAGTCAGCACTGTGTTAGATGACTTGGACCGGCCTATTGCTCATCGGAAGCAGCGAAGACAGTGTGCATCATATCCCCTGGCCTCTCAGGTCTCCTTTCATCGTCTCACTGGGGATTTCCAGAAGTTTGCCGCTGCTGTGTCGTCAGTAGAGATACCTCGGACTTATCAGGATGCCATGAAGATTGAATGCTGGCGTTTAGCGATGGAAGAGGAGATGCGTGCCTTGCAGTCTAGAGGGACTTGGTCTCTTGTCCCTATCCCTCCAGGTGCATCTGTGGTGAGTTGTAAGTGGGTATTTACGGTCAAATATCATGCAGATGGTCGTCTTGACAGATACAAGGCCAGGCTCGTCGCAAGAGGGTTTACACAGACATATGGTGTCGATTACTTGGACACTTTTTCACCGGTGGCGAGGCACTCTACACTTCGTATTCTTCTATCAGTTGCAGTGGTACGTGACTGGACCATATTCCAGCTTGATGTTAAGAATGCCTTCTTGTATGGTGATCTACAAGAAGAAGTCTACATGCAGCAGCCACCTGGGTTTTCTGCTGAGGGGGAGAATCAGAAGGTGTGCAGACTTCATAAGGCTATCTACGGCCTTAAACAGAGTCCTCGAGCATGGTTCCAAAAGCTCTCCCAGCTTATTGAACGACAGGGGTTCAGAAGATCTAATGCGGACCACTCACTGTTCGTCCGGAAGACTCCTAGAGGTACCATCGTTGTTATGGTATATGTTGATGATATATTGGTTACTGGAGATGATGCACAGGGGGTTGAGATAACCAAGTCTATGTTGGGCAGTCAGTTCATTACAAAGGATCTGGGCACAATACGGTATTTTCTGGGGATAGAATTTGCAAGAAATGCACAAGGAATGGTGATGACTCAGAGAAAATATGTCACAGATTTGCTGGTTGAAACAGGAATGACTGGATGCAGACCTTCAAGTACACCTATGGACCCGAGTATGAAGCTGTACGATGATGACACTGAGGAGGTGGACAAGAGAAGGTACAGAGAAATGGTGGGCAAGCTCTTATACATGACTATAACTCGACCGGATATTGCACTTGCAGTAAACCGGGTGAGTCAATTTATGGAGCAGCCGAGGCAAGTACATATGGATGCATTGTACATGATATTGAGATATCTGAAGTCTTCCCCAGGCACAGGGTTGCTGTTCAAGAAAGCCACAGATTTGTCTATTTCAGCCTGCGCAGATGCGGATTATGCAGGATGTCCACGGGATCGTAAGTCTACTTCTGGATTTGCTATCTTTGTAGGAAGCTCTTTAGTCTCCTGGAAAAGCAAGAAGCAGACTGTTGTGGCGAGATCCAGTGCCGAATCCGAGTACAGGGCCATGGCACAGACAAGCACAGAAATGATGTGGGTTAGAGCAGTCCTAGAAGATCTGAATGTTGAAGTTCCCTTGCCTATGAATCTGCAATGTGACAATCAGGCAGCTTTATTCATTGCCAACAATCCAGCCTTCCATGAGAGAACAAAACATATAGAGGTGGATTGTCATTACACTAGGGACATGATTCAGAAGGGCTTCATCTCCACGTCCCATGTCAGTTCAGAGGACCAGACAGCAGACATATTCACAAAGCCATTGCTCAGAGGACCTTTCCAGAGATGTTCTTCCAAGCTGAGCATGATAGATATCTATGCTCCATCTTGAGGGGGAGTGTAGAGATAGTTATTAGTCTTTGATGTTATTTATTATTTTAGTTTCTTTACGTACCTTTCATGTAATTTACCCAAGGGCTCTCTCCCTATATAAGAGACCCAAGGGCTCTATGGAATAATCATCTCAGTATTCTAACAAAATCTATAACTAATTATTGGAGATCACATGCGATCTCGATTTTATTTAATTAAAATTTCGACGACTCAAATAAACGTAAATAAAATTAAATAAAAATTTTGACGTCTCGACTAAACGTAATTAAAAATGTGGCCCTATTTTTCTGGTCCACGCTGCATCAACTCTCCTCCGCTTTAAAAAATTCGTCTCCCGACGAATTGCTTGATGCAGATGCGTCGTTGGAGAAATCGTTTTTTGAAATTGTAGCCTGCAATTAGATCCTTTTTAACATTACGTTTGTAGCTCTTTCCAATTGGAGGGCGCCTCCGCAATTTTCGTACCCCTTTAATTGGGTGGAATTCATAGTAGAATATATCCTCCCCATAACTTTTATGATAAAAATTCTCGGGGGCAGGGGTCCTCCTGTAAATATCCCAATTGAACCTTTTAGCCCTAAATTGACGGATTTCGACCCCCTTAGGAAATGCGCCTAGGGCTTTTCCATCCCCTCGGCATTGGCGACGGCGGAGGCGCGAGTTCCAGGGGTGGTGCCTGGATTGGTGCCGCCGTGGTTGCGAGAAGGGGGCCCGAGGGTGCATGGCTGTCAAGGTCGGGCGGCAGTGAGGTTGGAACCGTCATCGGGGGTGATTTCGGCAGTGGCGGCTGGTCTGAAACCTCCTGGACAGCAGGCGTATTGTTGACGACGACGAGCTTTTCTTTGCCTTATTCATCGGAAACTTGAACGGATGTTTCACCATCCCTTTTGGCGATGAGTCCTTGTATGTGTTGCGTCATTGATTCTCTATTCTGTGAAAGAATTTGGAGCATGTTCGATAGTGTTTGTCTAACCTCAGCACGCCATGCACGGTCGTTGGGGCGAGATCCGTTGGATTTCCTGCGTGAATGACGAGAGGGATCGCCAGATCGTGAGGACGACCTAGATGCCATGCTCTGATACCAATTGATGCAAATAAAATTTTGGCGCGACGATAAAAAAATTGAATATTTGATTGGTGGAATTTTTGGTAGAGAAAATGGAGGGGTTGAGAAAAGAACACGCCAGATGCGCGAGATTCGAGAAGAAGACGCGGAGATTGCGGGAGGAGAGGGAGAGACGAGATAGAGAGAAAATATCTCAATTTTTCATTAACTTCAACTGACCAAAAACATTGGACCCTCATCCCTTTATATAGGAGGGATGATATTACAAAAATAGAAAACTAATTTAAATTGACAACTAATTATCCTAAATAGACTCTAACTAATTAACCGACTAACTACCTAATTTGAAATTCAAAAAAAATCTCTAACTGATTTATTGAGATCACATGCGATCTCATTCATTTAATTAAAGACACGACAATTTAAATAAACGTAAATAAAATTGACCGATAAAATTAGATAAATATTTGGCCCTATATTTTGACTTCACGCTGCATCACTCTCGCTCTTTATCAACGAGTATGAGCTGTAAATTGTGGACGCTGAGAGATGTCGCTTGGAGAAATTCCAAGTCGAGGTCATGCATTGACCGGTTCTTGGTGTCAACTGAGGTGCTGCAGACTTTCCTTTTGGCTTGCGTGAGGGCTCTTCTGCTGGCGCACTCGGACCACACACCACTTTTGTGGTCCTCCCGGGAGGAGATGAGGCCATGGTATTGTTTTAGATTTGAGCGCTCGTGGCCCCTGGAGGAGGGTTTCTGAGATGTGAGCAACTTCTGGTGGGGATACATGTCTTCTGGATCAATTACTTCTCATTTTGCGTCCACGTTGGTGGCATTGAGGAGGCACCTAATCGAATACAACATGGGTGTTAAGGAGCAGTGGCAGAATATGGGGGCTCTATAGCTCAGGACGGGGTAAAGAGACTTGATGGGTTGGAGGACGAGCGAGATCTGTCACCTACAGAACTAGAGGAGAGAGACACATTTCTCCGGGATATTTAGTTGGAGGACAAGAAAGATGAGGTGGAATGGAGATGAAGATCGAGACAACGTTGGCTCAAGGTAGGAGATACCAACACGCGTTTCTTTCACTCCATGGCCAGCGGAAGAAGACAAAGGAACTTCATCCATAACATCACGGTGGATGGTGTGTAGGTCCAAGGTGGCTGGGAGGTGGGGCAGACACTCCACGGTCACTTTTATTCTTTTACTAGAAGGCTAATTGTGCTGGGTGGGGATGGTGGCGAATGTGCATCAACATGATTTCTGTTTTTCCCCATTCACGGAGTCTGAGATTAGAAAGGCAGTGATGCAACTTAATGCAGTGCTATCGAATGGTTTTTCGGTTGTTTATGTTTTTACAGGGAATTCCGGGATGTTGTTAAGGAGGATCTAATTGAGATGTTGCAGGAGTTTAGAGAAGGTAATCATGGTTTTGAGCGCCTTAATCGGCCCTCCTGTTTCAGCTCCCAAAGTGGGAGGTGTCTCCCGAGGTGTAGGACTTAACACCCATAGCTCTAGCGAACGTGATTTATCTCATTATTGCCAAGATCCTATCCAATCGCTTGCGCATTTTGAAAAATATTATCTCGTCAGAGTAGACTTCCTTCATTCTTGGGCAGCATATGGCTGATGGTTGGGTGCTTGCATCGAAATTGATACTAGATTGGAGAAGGAATCAGAGGAAAGGATTATTGTGGAAGGTCGATTCCTCCAAACCTGTGTGGACTGGCACTTCCTTTGGTCATCTCTTCAGTGGAGAAGGTTCCGTGACAGTTGGATTGCGTGGTTCAAGAGGTGTATCATGGCGGCTTCATATACAGTACTTGTTAATGGTGGATCGAAGGTCTTTTTTCAACCTCAACGGGGTGTCCGGAAGGGATGCCCATTGGCACCTCTTCTCTTCATGATTGTGGCAGACGCCCTAGTGGTTATGATGAATTTGACGAGTGAGGAAAGATTATATTTGGGTTACAACAGAGGTGAGATTTCCATACCCATTCTCAAATATGCAGATGCCACAATTATATTCCCCGACTTGACTGTGTGGAGCATGCAAGATGACCCTCTTGTATCTTGGACATTTTTGGACACGTTTCGGGACTGAAGATTAATAGAGACAAGTCCTTTTATTTCGTTTGGGTTGTCTAATGTTAAGGTTCAAGAGGTCGCCTCGGCCTTGAGTTGCGTGGTTGGGGCCCTCCCAATGACATATCAAGGTCTTCTCCGGAATGTTGGTCGGCTACGTGCCTGTAGATGGAGATTGGTTCTTGATAGAATGGAGAGCAAGCTCGCAGGTTGGAAGGTGAGAATGTTGTCCAAAGGAAGGAAACTGGTTTTGGTCAAGCACATCTTGTGAGTATATACAGTATCCGGGGCGCTGTGACAGGGAACCTGTTCGATTTTCGTCATCATTATGGCATGGGATTTGTCACATTCTCTGGGAGTTGGCAGGTTCCTTGCTGCCGTCCTTGGGGAGTGGCAAGATCTTCCGCTTTTGGAGGGACAAGGACTGTGCTTGACATTCAGGGGGAGTGGTATATGTGTCTTTTTGCATTAGCACAAAACCAGGATATGTTGGTTCATCAAGCTTGGTCGGATGGCTCCTGCGCTCCAAGATTCATGACAGATTTCTCGGAACATAAACTTAATGATTTTCTTGGCAATGCTAAAAGATTTATCTGAAAGTGGTAGAGATCATTTCCGTTGGACCAACGGTAGATTTACGATAAAAAAACATATCAACTATTCACTAATTGTCCTTATGTGATTCTGGAAGATCTTAAGCGGAACTGCAATATTATATGGTGCAGTAGAGTACCCCAACCAGTCAAAGTATTTCTGTGGCTTGCTAGATATGTCCGATTACTGACCAAGATGCGTCATGCGATGGACCAAGATTCTGGACACTGGCGACGTAACATGTGGATGATTTGGAGAAGAAAGTGAAGACAGATTATTTGTTCTTCCAATGTAGTTCCTCTCAGCAGTCTGGATTTGGGCAAATATCACTTGGCTTAGGATAACTGATTGCACATCTTTTTGGAGTTCTATAAGAGCTGCGGGTGGCAATTCACATGAGGATATTTCTCCCGCATTTGCACTATTTTGGGCAATTTGGTGTGCTAGTAATGATTGTATATTTCATGAACAACGCTTTTACCCAGAGAATGTTTTGAGTCATTTCAGGTCATTACTTCAGCCTAGTCTTGCTTATAATTGCAGTGTTTTAACTCTCTTAATATAATCTGTTGAGGTGGATTCCATCTGGGAATTCCACCCTCTTATTCATAAAAAATATTTTTTGTCTAGTGGAATCTGTTTAGATTGGGATTTTGCAAAACAATTCTATTATTGGAAAGTAATTTTATTTAGACTGGCTCTTGAATCTGCCGTGCATAATGCCAAATCTAAGTAGAAATTAATTCTAGTAGTGCAAACCATATTCTATTTGGAATTGTCATTTTGCATAAGAAATAAGCATAAAATATTTCTATTTAGATTAGATTTTCATCTAAAGAATATGATGTCTAGTTTTTATGATCATTTTCTCCCTAGAGCGAGGCTTACACCTCGATTGCCTCAAGGCTTACGCCTTGATATCCCTCATATTTTTAAAACATTGGTTAGGATTCTATTACATGTAGACTCAATGAATGTAGACGTGGTTTGGAGGATCAATTAACTAAAGGAATCCTAGTGTTTGAAATGGAGGAGAAAAGGCAACACAGTCAACATATTTGGAAGAGGTGGATGAATCGAGAGTCATTAGATCAACTTAAGTAATAACATGATCCAACGATGAAAGAAGTGCCATGAAGCGTTATAGGGTTTAAAAGGATTAGAAAATGATTTGACTTGATGTTAAACCAATAATGAACTCATTGTCTCAATGCTCTACTCGAGATTCGATCGACTGTATGGCAATAATTCATCTTGGATTTGATATAGATCAATAGAATTTTGATTGCTCTAGATGAAACTAGAAATAAGGAATGATGGTTGAAAAGGGGTATTCAAACAATTGATCTCGATTCATGGTTTGCATTGTTTTAAAAACGTGTCTCGAGGCACTGAGGCATACGCCTCGAGGCATTTTTCAAGGAAAAACGCCTCGAGTCTATAGCCTCATGCAACCTCAGTGAGGCGTGCACCTCGAGGCTTATGAGGCGCGTCTCGAGGCGCTGCCTCACGTATGAGCTGATTTTTTGTTTTTTCTACAATATTTTTTCTTTTCTTTTTGATTGTGAGCTTTTCATCTTTCGTAGACAAGTATTTTCAAGTTCTTAAGCCCACGATTCATTGAAATGCATTTTTTTGTTTATTAACATATTAAGATTATTTTTACTTTGTTGTGCATGTTCTTTATATTAACATGAACAAAAAATTGAGTCTTGAGTCCTTAAATCTAATGCCTCTACTCTTTAGTATGAATCAAGCATAAATGCTTTCTTTATTAAAATGTTTGGACTCCTTCGTTTGTTTTTAATAAAATTTGGGGCGAACACCACATCGTGTCTCCCCCGAAGCGCTTTGGTTTCAAAAAAAAATGTTTGGATGCAAGTCCCCTACTTTGACCTAATTTTAGAAAAGTATATTTTTGTAAACATGTCTCATCTTTTCTTCTATTCGATCGAGACTAAATTAATACACATCAAAGAATGCATAAACAAAGATGGTCATAACATGCAATATTCAAGTATTTTATCCCCCAATCCTTGTGGCAAAGTAAAAAGTGATTATTGATTGACTGCTTACTCTCTTATCCTTCTCAATTGAATGACACACATATCTCACCTAATTTTGAAAAGTGTGTTACATCTAGTCCTTTCAGTTTAGTTTTATTCAAAACTTTAAATTTTGTGGAGAGTTACCCGTTATTGTGCTTGCACATCCATATTTACTTGACTCCTTACAGATTTAGAGTCCAAAAAAGAGAGTTATATAACAACTTGGATGTTTAAACCATGATGTTAGCCTTGAAATGTCATGGAGTTATGTATTTAATCATAACTATTTAATTTCTAGAACTTGAAAATTGTAATTACGATTAATTATCATGTTTTATGAAAAAAATTCTTTCACGAGTGAGGTACCTCGATACGCCTGGAGGCTTACGCCTTGAGGCAATACTAGGAAAACGCCTCGATATGCCTCATGCTTTTTAAAACCTTGGTTTGCACGGTTTCAACAATGTTCAAAAGATGAAATTACTCTAAGGGGCCATTTAGTCTCCACTTTACACGAGGGTAAACATGTTAACCCTATTGTAACCCATGTTTGGATATATGTTACTGCGGAGAGAGAATGCAATAAGTTATAGGGTTCTTTTATATAGAGGAGAAACCTGTTAGGAAAGTTATATAGTGTAGACAGAAAGGAAAGAGAATACATAAAAAGGATAGAAGATAACTAATATCTTAACACCCCCCCTCAAGCTGAAGTGTAGATTTTAGTCAAGCTCAGCTTGGAACATCTCTGGAATGGCCCTTTAGCTAGAGACTTGGTGAACACGTCTACTGTCTGTCACTTGAGCTGATATGAGAGGTAGAAATGAAACCCTTCGGGATCATGTCTCGAGTGTATTGATAGTCTACCTCAATATGCTTGGTCCTCTCATGGAAGACTGGGTTGTTGGAAATGAAAAGAGCATCCTAGTTGTCGCATTGAAGATGCATAGGAAGAGACACCTTCACAACTAGGTATGTCAAAACGGATCTGACCTACAACATCTCTATACTTCCTTGTGCCATTGCTCTATACTCTGATTCTGCACTAGATCTGACGATTACAATCTACTTCTTGCTCCTCCATGATATCAAGGAGCTCCCTGCAAACATTGCAAAGCTAGAGATAGACTTCCTGTCCTTGGGACATCTCGCATAATTTATATCTGCGCAAACAGTAACGACAAGGGACATGCTTTTGCTACATAAAAGATCAGTGCCATGTAAGATCTTCATATACCTCATAATCATATGGATTGCATCCATTTGTGCATGTCTAGGCTGCTCCATGAACTGACTCACTCGGCTCACTACAGAGAATATATCTGGCCTGGTGATGGTCACATATAGAAGCTTCCCAAGGAGCTCCATGTACCTCCTCTGGTAGCAGGCCTGCAATCTGCCATGCTCATCTCGGAGAGAAGATCCGTAATGTAATTCCTCTGGGTCATCACAAGACCTCGCTGGTTCCTGGCAAACTCCAGTCCAATTGACCAAGGAAAACCTTAGCTGTTTGAATGTCGTGTACATCATCCCCTGTAATAATGACATCATCAACATAGATCAATATAGCAACAATATCTCTCTAAGACCTTTGAACAGACAGTGATGATCTCCAGTCGATCTCACGAACCCCTGCTGCTCTATCAAGTCTGAAAGATTCTGAAACCATGCTCTTGGACTCTTCTTAATGCCATAGATAGCCTTATGATGTATACCTTCTGACACTCCCCCTCAACAGTGAACCCATGTGGCTGCTTCTTGTAGACTTTCTCCTGTAGGTCACCATAGAGAAGCACATTCCTCACATCAAACTGATATAGGGGTCATTCTCGTGCCACTGCAACGGTCATTAAAACGATGATTACTAGAATCAAGGATAGTCTGGACCTGCTTAGAAGTACAAGCTGACGGTGGAAATCCGTGCTTGGAATAGCACATGCCCTCTGAATGTCCGAATCTGTGACAATATGAACATGGTTGGCATTGGTGCGAGCCTCCTTTGCCGCGTGTGCCCCGCCCTCTAAATTGAGGTAAATAGTCTCTACCACTTGAAGTCGCCATAGCCGATGTTGTTTGAGAAGATGCAACAGAGGGGATGCTCAGTCTGCTCAGCCTGCGGTATACCTCCTCCATAGACGGTATAATGGCATTTGTGAGTAACTGAGATCGGGATGTGTTATACTCAAGGTTAAGGGTGGCCAGCAAGATCCTAGTCATAACAGAATCACGATAGACCTTGTACTGCTCTGGTGAGGCCATCAAAGGTATATAGCTATGGGGTCTCTCAAACATACTCCTAAGAGATGTGTACAAGGCATGAAGAGGATGATCACCATGTTTGGTTGTAAAAATATCATGCTGGTATTTGCAAGATCTTCGACTCATTCCTTGCTTGAGAGTATGTTGCTGCGAGGATGTCCCACATTGCCTTTTTGTTGTGGTAAAAGAATAAGTTGCATTGATGAGAGGCCCTAGGATTCTCTTATATAGGAGAGGAACCTATTGGACAAATTACAAGACGAAGATAAAATAGATAAATAATAAGAGAATAATATGAAAGATAGTAAATATCTCAACACTCCCCCTCAAGCTGGAGCGTAGATATCAATCAGACTCAGCTTGGAACATCTTTGATAAGGCCCTCTAGTTAGGGCCTTAGTAAGAACATCTGCTATCTGGTCTCCAGAGTTGACATGTGTAGTGGCGATAAGACCCTTCTGTATCATGTCACGAGTGTAGTGACAGTCCACCTCTATGTGCTTGGTCCTCTCATGAAATGCTGGGTTGTTGGCAATGAAAAGAGCAACCTGATTATCACATCAGAGGTGCATGGGAAGAGGCACCTCTATAGTCAGGTCAGTAAGTACAGATTTGACCCACATCATCTCTGTGCTAGTTTGAGTCATGGCCCTGTATTCCGACTCAGCACTTGGTCTGGCAACCACAATATGTTTCTTACTCTTTTATGAAACAAGAGAATTCCCTATATTTACAACAAAGCCTGATGTAGACTTTCTATCCTTTGGACACCCAGCATAATCTGCATCTGCACATGCTATAACTGAGAGAGATGCGTCTCTGCTGAAAAGAAGTCCCGTACCAGGTGAAGCTTTCAGGTATCTCAGAATCATATAAACTGCATCCATATGCGCCTGTTTGGGCTGCTCCATAAATTGACTCACTTTGCTCATGGTAAGGGATATGTCGGACATGGTAATAGTCACATATAGTAGTTTGCCAACAAGCTCTATGTACCTCCTCTTGTCAACCTCCTCAGTATCATCATCATAGAGCTTCATGCTTGGGTCAATAGGAGTAGTGGTTGGTCTGCAATCTGCCATGTCTGTCTCTGAAAGAAGATCTGAAACATACTTCCTATGAGCCATCACAAGACCTCGTTGGTTCCTAGCAAACTCTAGTCTAAGGAAGTTACGTAAATGTCCAAGGTCCTTGGTCACAAACTGCTGACCTAGGAAGTCCTTGGCACCCTGAATGCCCTGCTCGTCATCTCTTGTAACAATAATGTCATCAACATAAACAAGAATGACAATAGTACCTCTCTAGATCCTCTGCACAAACAAGGAGTGATCGACAATCAATCTCACAAACCCTTGCTGCTCTATCAAAGTCCGAGAGCTTCTGGAACCATGCTCTTGGACTCTGCTTAAGGCCATAGATAGCCTTGTATAGCTTGCAAACCTTCTGACACCCCCTCAGCAGCAAACCCAACTGGCTGCTGCATGTAGACCTCACCTGTAGATCACCATAGAGGAAGGTATTCTTCACATCAAGCTGATACAAGGGTCAATCTCGTATCACAACAGAAAGTAGAATATGCAGAGTAGAATGTCTGGAAACTGGAGTGAAAGTATCTTGATAGTCCATCCCATATGTCTGGGTAAACCCACATGCCGCAAGTCTCGCCTTATAGCGATCTACGCTGCCATCTGCACGGTGTTTCACAATGAACACCCATTTGCATCCCCCAATAGATGCATCGACTGCAGAAACAAGACTCCACGTACCACATGAATGTAGCGCAACCATCTCCTCCTCCATGGCTAACCTCCACTGACTGTCCTTTAGAGCCTCTTGATATGTCCGTGGTATCTCTACAACAGATAGTGTCAAGGTAAACCTCCTGAAATCCTCTGACAGCCCGCTCAAGGAAACCTGGGCTGCAAGAGGATAAGTAGCACACTGTCGTTTCGGCTTTTGCAAAGCAATCGGTACATCAAGATCATCTGCCAAGTCTATGAACTGTGAGTTCCCCTCTTGAGAGGGTACCTGCTCATCCTGTATGGAATCTTGCTGCACAGACAACTCAGTAGTGCCATCAGTAGAAACAATGTGCTTAGTACATACCTGAGGCGTGCTGAATGATGGGCAAGACCTGTGAGCATGGGGAACCGAGCGAGACTTGCGAGGAAAAACACATGGCAAAAACTGAAACACATGGCAAAAACTGAGTCAGAGTAGGAGGTGGAGCCACAGTATGATAGTGGTGGCTGAGGAGGTGGCGGTAGAGCAGGAGTAGAGGGAGGCGGAGGAATGACAATAGGAGGTGGAGGCATGTAGATCTCATCGTTAGAGTCAGATGGGGCTAGTTTGTCACATGTAGGAGAAAAATACATAACAGACTCAAAGAAAGTAATGTCAGCACTGACAAAGTACTTCCGCCTTAGCGGATCAAAGCAACAGTACCCCTTCTGGGTACGGGAGTAGCCAACAAACACACACTAGAGCTTGTCCCGACCTGGAGAGACATCATGGACAAAAGTAACGGATGCAAAGACATGAGGTGTAAAAGAGAAAAGATCCTTCTCGGGAAACGCAATCGCGAAAGGAATCTTCTCTCTCAATACAGATGAGGGCATGCGATTCACCAGATAGCAAGCAGTGAGGACAACATCTCCCCATTAGGCATGAGGAGCACGACTATGTATCAATAAGGTTCTGGTCACATCAAGTAAGTGACGGTGTTTGCGCTCTGCAACACCATTTTGTTGGGATGTATATGCACATGAGATCTGGTGAACAATGCCAAGAGATCTAAGAAAGTCAGAAAGCTGTAAGGTGCATCACTCTAAGGCATTATCAGAACACACGTATTTGACATTGGCAGAAAAGATATTCTTTATCTCAATAATAAAAGATTTAATCACAGATCCAACCTCAGACTTATTCTTCAATAAAAAGACCTAGGAAAGTTTAGAAAAATCATCAACATCAACTAGACAAAAACGGTGTCCCTGGTGATCAGGAACACGACTCGGATGCTCAAATAACTGAGAACTGCTCCGACTCTAACGGGATGGAAAGGAGGAACGGTGATGCTTCTCAAGCTGGCATGCCTCACACTGGAAGGTGGATCTCGTGGAAATCTAAGGGAGAACATGACATAGCTTCTGCAGAGGCAGGTGGCCAAAACGAAGGTGCCACATATATGGTGAGATTGGTCCAGTAGGTATAGTAGAAACGACAACATGAGGAGGCTGGACCAGTCTGTAGAGTTCCCGCTGCTAACGACCACATCCAATCACCCTGCCCGTGAGTATGTCTTGAAACACAAGAGATGAAGGGTCAAAGATGGCACGATAATGCATATCCTTAGGTGGCGTTTGGTTGGTGGGTTATCCAGAGGTGGATAACCTGGTTTTGTGTTTGTGTGTTTGGTTGGTGGGTTAAGGGTTGGGAGGGTTTGTGTGATGTGATTGTATTGGAATTGTAAAAAGTTGGTAGTTATTATGATATGATTGTATTGAAATTTGAAAAAGTGGGTGGTTGTTGTGATGTGATTGTATTAAAGTTTGGAATAGTGAGTAGAAGTTGAGTATTTTATGATTTTTAGATGATATGATGGTATAATATATAATTTTTTTAATGGGAAGGGAGTGGGCCCCACTAGTGGGTTAAAAGTGGGGGTTTTGGGGGGTCACCCACCCAAAGTGGGGGGTAACCCCCTAACCGAACGTGGCCTTAGTAATCTGACTAATGGAAAGTAAATTCATCTGAAAGTCAAGAGCATATAAAACATTCTGAAGACGCATGGACGACGTGAAATGCACCTCCCCCGATCCTGTAATGGGTAAATGATCGCCGTTAGCAATGACAACCCATCTACCATGTGGTATGGACCTGTAGGACCTCAGTTGTGCTCTGTCTGCACAAAGATGATGGGAAGCACTGGAATCCACAATCCACTCTGTCATATCTGCACCATTACTATCAGTGAAGGCATAACGATACCTGAAGAGCTCGATGAGGCTCTGGCTGCGGCCGCAATATCTGTAGTGGTGGTTCCTGCAACATGAGTCATCATCTCTCGAATACGAGAGACGATATCATCCAGACGAGGATCAGCCTGAGAAGCAGAAGTATCTGAGGGCTCAATCTGTTCTGCCATGTGACCAGAAACGGGATCTCCATGCTTCAGGTAGCATGTATCCTCTATATGTCCAGGTTAACAGCAAAAAGTGCAAGGGCCACGTGGTCGTCCACCACCTCTGCCACGAGGGGTGCGCCCTCTAGACTGAGTCGTCACTCCTCGTCCACGAGACACTGCCATAGCTGATGAGGGTTGAGGAGTGGTCGTAGGAGGCATGATGATCCAGCTGAGACGGCTATAGGCCTCCTCCATGGGAGGTATGGTAGCTCCAGTTAGAAGCTGAGTACGTGCTACATCATACTCTGTATCAAGGCCTGCATGAACACTCCAACCATCGTGGAGTTCCTATATGCCTTCTGCTGCTTAAGAGATACCGTAATAAGCATATAGTTATGAAGCTTCTCAAACATGCCACAGAGTGAACTGTAGTACACGTGCAGAGGACGACCATTCTGCTTGGCCTTGTAGATGTCAAACTGCAGTTGAAGAATCTTGACCTCATTCTTCGCCTGAGCATAGGTGGAAGCCAAAGTATCCCACATCGCCTTGGCGGTGGGATGATTCAGAATATCATTGGCTATCTCTGTGGTGAGGGTCCCATATATCCAAACACGCGCATACGCATCATTTTGCTTCCAAGAATCATTTGTCCCAATCTTATCCATTGGCTCTGGATCTGTCAGGATGTGCTCCTTGTTGTTGCATTGCATGAGAGTGAGAAACTGCATGGATCACAACTCATAATTGGTCCCATCCATCTTAGCGATGGGAGTCGGACCCTTAAAGGCTCCGGATGAAAAAATATCACCCTTGTCTCTGACATGATAGGAAAATAGCTGAACAACGGAACTCAACTGGGGAGTAGACTGATATGAACAAGACTACACGATCATACGGAAGATTGGCTGTATGTGTAGACTCATACAATAATCCACATCAATCTTCGATGCGTGCTAGGGCCGAAAAATGCGATTTATGGGTCTGAAATCGCGTTTTCGGTCAAAATCAGACCGATTCATATTGTTATTCGAGCTGCAGAGGTGCACGAATGCATATGGGAGGTCCTGCGGCGGCCTGAGGGGGTAGGAGGAGGGCTTGGGTGGCCTGGGACGGGCTGATCATCAGCCTAGATGGCCTGGCAGTGGCCTTGGTGGCAGCCAGTGGGTTGTACGGCGGACTGGAAGCCTAAGGCAGCCTGGGCGGCAGTGGCCTGTGGCCGAGAAGGGCCTAGGCGGTGCCAGAGGAGGCCTGGCGGCTTGGGCTACGATGATGTGGGGCCATGCAGCGGCGACGGGAGGGGGGTGGCGCGGGTAGGGTTAGGATTTTGTGGGATGCGGGAACTCCGGTCTAGGACCATCGCTCCGATACCATGTTGTCGGAAAAGAATAAGTTGCATTAATGAGAGGCCCTAGGGTTATCTTATATAGGAGAGGAACCTATTCGACAAATTACAAGAAGAAGACAAAATAGATAGATAATAAGAGAACACTACGAAAGATAGTAAATATCTCAACACCTTTGTTGTGGGCTGACTCAAGATATCATTGGTTATTTCCACATAAACAATATCAGTTCCCCAAACTTTTGCATAAGCATCATCGGCCTCCCATGAGGCATTGGTGCCGGTCTTGTCGGTCGGCTCATCCTGCGTCGGAATATGCTTCTTACCATGGATCTGCAAGAGATTCATGAACTGCACCATCCACAACTTGTAGTTTGTGCCATCCATCTTGATAATAAGTGTTGGGACCTTTAAAGGTACCTATGAATGGAATATTAACTCTGTTTTCTGAAATATTGCCAGATTTGTACACGACTGAGACCGTAAACAAGTGATAGGATGTCTATACGTTCATCAAGGGGTGATGTTGTGGGTGTATGCTCATGCCACAACCAACCATAAGCAAACTCATCCGTGGTATGAGTAGCGCTAGGGTAGCGTTGGACGGTGCTGGGTAGCGCCAGGGTAACGCTAGGGTAGTGCTGGGCAATGCTAGGGTAGCGCTAGGGTAGGTCTGGTGAACCCATCGAGGCCTCGTGCGAGACCCTCAGACGAGGAAGAAGGGTTCCCGCAATCTCGAGGAGTATGGGGGCTGGTGGCGGCGGTGGGCTTTAGGTATAAGCCTTGGTCTAGGACCGTTGCTCTGATACCGTGTGGAGAGAGAATGCAATAAGTTATCTATTCATGAGGCCCTAAGATTCTCTTATATAGAGGAGAAACCTGTTGGGCAAATTATATAGTGTAAAGGAGAATATATAAAAAGGATAGAAGATAACTAATATCTCTATGGTTACCATACTTTTACTCTGAAAATTTTGGGCTGGAATTAAACAAGTGTGTCCTACTTGTTATTTACAGTAAAACTTTCATACCCTATTCAAACCAAAGAAATCAACATTACACATATTTTTATAATAAATATAACAAATAACACATGTAAGAATATTATATCTATTTGTATCTACATTATGTTAACGGAAAATGAGTTCGTTCTCACTTCTAAACATCAAGTTTGAATAGAATTCCACTTAACTACGCTAGGGACCTGGCTTTCTCTTCATTTTGAATGACTCCGGATTGGGACACTTGACCAAACATCTCACAACACGACTTGATGTCAACTAGCAACACCTGTATGCAAGGTCATGGGGAGTTTTCTTGTTTATATGTCAATGGCCGGTAAGGTTCTGCATGTTGCAACGAATTAAAGCACGTGCTCCACTTCTTGTGCAAACCCTCGTCAATTTTGGAAAATACAAGAAATTTCAGGGTAACAAACATTATCTAAATTTTTTCAACTTGTAGAGAATTTGATTTTAACTAACTTTATCCTAGTGAAAATTTTATAGATTGGGCTTTAATTAGGAGCGAAGTCAATTAATAGGCATATTATACCTATAATAGTTATATGTATTTTATTATATTTTTATTTTTTTTCATATGTTCAAGTATTTTGCGTATGAGTATGTCGGTGTTATACTGATAGAAGTTAAAATTAATTCATTTGATATTATAGACAATTTTCTCTAATCAAAACACAGGAAGAACACCAATCCTAGGGTTTACTTTCCTATGATTTTTTGGTTTATATTTTATTAGTTATTCTTCTTTTCTTGTAAGTCGATACAATGCATATTCATGTATTTTTAGCATATTTCATATAAAATATAACTAAAAAATATTATATGTTTCAACTTTTCCTTGTTCTTTGTGTATAATATAAACATGTGATATTCATGTATTTTTATGCCAAGTTTCTTTAAACATTTTTATTTTGTTTAAAGTATTAATTTATTCTTCTTACCTTTTTGGATCTTTTATTAGTGTTTACATATTAGCGTGTATTCATAATGTTTACATAGTTTTTAAATCTAATTAAGATGAATGATGATGACGAGTACGAGTTTCATTAGGGAGAACTTACTTTGCCGTACGATTAGAGGTATTTATGGGATCTCATTGCAACTCTTTGCTATGTTGGGTTCGATCACTTCTCCTGCGTTCTTCTGTAAAGGAATTTGTTCTGTTCCTCCTGAGATTTCCTGCATGCGATGGTTAATTATGGAAGATGGAAACTCTCTTAGATTTTGGACTGGTGATTGGACTAAAGATGCTGCTCTATGTGATCACTTATCGTGGCTCTATGCATTGGCAGACGCTTGTGACTTGAACATTGTAGAGGCATGGTAGTGCCCTGCTTTTGTTCTCCGTTCTCGGAGCAAAGATTTCAAGAATTCTTATAGCTGAATGCGGATCTTGACATGGTTGAAGGTCCCTTTTATGGGAGAGTAATGGTACTGGGAAGATGGGGACTTCTTGAATCTGTAAGGCATATAAGCTTCTGGCTACTCCCACTGTTTTTGATCCCGAAGACCTATGGCTACTCCCATTGTCTTTGATCACGGTGACCTATGGCATGATTGTCGGCTGATCGGGTGTGCTTTTAGGTGCCCGTAAAAGTCAAGATTTTCCTATGATTTGTGAGATGTCCTTGGATGTTGCCCGGTTTAGACCACTTTACGAAAGATTGAAGCTTCTCTTAGTGGTATGGGCTCTTTGGTTTTCTAGTTGTAATCTGGAGCTGTCCATTTGTTTATGTTTATCTATATTGTGTGGGCCTGCACTATTTTCGAGTGTTTATTCTTTTTCTTTAAAGAAATATTCTCCTGAGAATTTGAGTCCCTTAGATCATTTCATATCTCATAGGAAATATATTAGTCGATCACCTCATCTGCAAGTCGACGAGTGGCACTACTTGAGCTAGACAAAGAACCATGATGTTGTCTTCATTCCATATGGCATATTTGCCAGGTGAAGCTATAGCTCCAAGAGAAAAGATAGATTTCTCTATAGATTTCTCTGATGTTTGACTCACATAAGGAAGATCCGTGACTAGATGAGCCTCTAGGGTACTAGATGAGCCTCATCTAACTTGACGATCTTGCCATAAAAGGGATTCCTTATGCTGCCCATATTTGTTGTTGATGTCATCTAGGCCTCCAGGGTACTAGATGAGCCTCGAGAATCACATGGTAGCGCCACAAATACAAGCAGACACATCAAAACTTGCATAGTCGTGGTGAAAATTGATGCGAATGAGAAACACACTCATCAAGATGGATGCGATAGGTGATCTACAGCAGTAGTGTGGGATATAGGGGAATGCAAGAACACCTTCACGGAAGTACAACACTAGGAGACTATCATGAGGGCCTGGGGTGCCATAGCTATGGCTGGTGGCCGTCATAGGGCTGCGATGGCGGTTGATTATCACCATGAGTGCCGCGACAAGGATCTCGGGTTTAGGTAACATTTGGATTTTAGTGGGAGAAAACATGATAGGTCAAAAAGAAATGTAACATTTGTTTAGGACTGCTACTTTGATACTGTAGAGATATTTATGTAGTCGGTGTACTATTTTTTATTTCCGTAGTTGCTACTTATGTAATTTACCCATAGGCTTTCCTCTATATAAGAGAGCCTAGGGTTCTTTGGAATAATGAGATAATACTTTCCACCAACATGGTATCAGAGCCAAAACCCTAAAAAAACCTAAATCCCTTCTCACCGCCGCCCCTCCTCTCTCTCCTCGACGCCGCCTCCGCCGCCTCCTCTCCCCGGTGCCGCCAGCTCGTCCCGCCGCCACCTCCTCTCCCTGGTGCCGCTACCTCTCCCCGACATCGCCACCTCTCTCCCACCACCTCTCTCCCGCCACCACCTCTCTCCCGTCGCCTCCCCTCGTTGACTCTCTCTCCCGCCGGAACCTCCTGCCTTCTCCGCAGCTGCCTTCTTCACCATCTCAATGGATTTGAGTGCGTAAAGTCTACAAACGCACTCAAATCCTATGAAGTTTATGTAAACACCTTTCTTTTGGTCTACAAATCCTAGTTCTCTATCTCCGGTGATATGTCAGAACACAAAATCGATATGCCCTCCATATGCGCGTTCAAAGGTCCCGCGCCAATAGTCAAGATGGATGGGACAAACTATGAGCTCTGGGCTATGAAGTTCATGAGCCTCATGAAGTCGAACGGTAAGAAGCGCATTCTCACCGAGGAAGAGCCGGCAGAGAAAACTGGGATTTATGCCTCCTGGGAGGCTGATGATTCATATGCCAAGGTCTGGCTATCAACACATTGTCGATGAAGATTGCTAATGATGTTCTCCATCAGCCCACCGCTAAGGCGATGTGGGACATACTGGCGGCAACATATTTGCAGGTGCGAAATGAGACAAAAATGTTACAGCTCCAGCACGACATCTTCACAATGAAGCAGAATGGACGGCCACTTCATTCCCTGTATACATCCCTACGGGGGATGTTTGAGAAGATATACAGTATTATTCCTTTCATGGCCACCCCTGAGCAACAGAAGACGTTCAGGAATGCTACCATGGTGGGGGTCCTGCTTGCGGCCCTTGATCCTGAATATGATGCTGCCAGTTCACAGATACTTGCCGATGCTACCATTCCTCCTATGGAGAAAGTATACCGTCAGCTCAGTCGTATCTCTGTCTCGTCTAGTGCTTCTACTACACCACCCTCGACGATGACTGCATCCAGAGGAAGTGGTGGTTCGGCTTTATTCCGTGGCCATAGACCTCGTGGTCGAGGCAATCGTTTTCGCCAGCCATGCACTTTTTGCCATCGCACACGCCGTGCTGAGAATACATGCTATTCTAAGCATGGGTTTCTAGCATCGGCGCTTGTAGCCGAACATGTTGCATCTCCGTCAGCATCTACTTCGGATTAGAGGTTCGAGGAGCTCGTTGCGAGATTGCGAGATATTATGCCTCCTGTATCTACAGATTCTCCAGGAGGTTCTTCAGATATTGTTGCTTCAGCATCTACAAGTACTTCTACCTCTGCTAGCACCTCAGGTAGTGCTTGTGCTTTTCCATCATGTCATAGTTCAGATGTCTCAGATTGGATTATGGACTCTGGGGCAACACGTCATCTTTTCCGCGACAGAGATAGACTCGTGTCATATAGGGAGATTCCACCAGGACGGTCTGTGGTAATAGCTGATGAGACTCATTCACCCATCATTGGACAGGGGGAGATTACTTTGTCGCCTTTCATGCATTTACAGAATGTTCTACATGCATCTGATTTTTCGATGAACTTTTGTCTGTTAGTCATATTACAAAGGATTTGTACTGTCATGCTATATTTGACCCATCTTCTCTTATATTTCAAGACATCCTAAACGGGCAGGGTGATTGGCTGTGGTTCTGAGCAGGCTGGTCTCTATCATATGGTCCAGAATTCCTATGCTGGCGTCTCCTCTTATTCAGCCGGATCAGTCTCTCCGTATACATGGCATCTACGTTTGATTACCTCCCATTTCAGAAGATGCGTCATCTCTTGCCTCAGATTTCTCCGAGTTCTTCCTTCAAGTGTGAAGCCTGTTAGTTGGGAAAGCACCATCGAGCTAGCTTCCCTAGTCGTCAGTGTCGGAACAGTAGCTCCCCGTTTGAATTACTTCATGTCAATATTTGGGATCCGAGTCGTGTTCCTGATCACCAGGGACACATGTTTTATCTTGTAGTCGTTGATGATTTCTCTCGTTTGTCATGGGTCTTTTGATTAAAGAACAAATATGAAGCAGGGGATGTTATTCGACACCTTATAATTGAAGTGCAAAATGTTTTTTCCTCTCATGTTAAATATATTCGTACGGACAATGCTTTGGAATTTTGCACTCATTCTCTCTTACACTTCTTCTCGTCAAGAGGTATTATTCATCAATCTACATGTGCTTACACATCTCAGCAAAATGGAGTCGCAGAGAGGAAACATCGTCATCTTCTTGATATTACTCGAACCCTACTTATCTAGAGTTGTGCACCTATTTCTTTTTGGGGAGATGCAGTCCTTACAGCATGTTACCTTGTGAATCGTATGCCCTCCTCGGTACTTGATGAGCAAATTCCTCTTTCAGTTGTTTTTCCCGACAAGGAATTATTCTCACTTACCCCTCGTGTTTTTGTTTGTTGTGATCTTTGTTCACCACTTGTCTCCTGGACTTGACAAGTCACCTAGGGCTGTCAAATGTATCTTTGTGGGTTATTCTCGGACTCAGAAGGGATACCGTCGGTATGATCCCGTCAATAGGAAATACTTTGTCAGTGCCGATGTTACATTTTTTGAGTCTGTTATGTACTTCTCACCTGCAGGTGACAGGTTGGCGTCATCCATTTCTACTGATGAGGTTTATGTTCCTCCTCCTCCTACTCTGAGTCCACCAACATAAGTCCCCGTCCCTGTTGTCACGCTCACGCCAACATCATCCCAACCACCACCACCACCCCCGCCACCACTACCACCAAGATCACTTGTCTCGCCCCTACCAAAATATTATACACATCGGTCGGGTCCTACTCATGCTGCACGTCAGTCATCCCGTGCTCCTCAGGTATGTTCAGATGTTATTACTAATGATGGATCGAATAGTATGCATGTGCATGGATCATCATTGCAGGAGGAATATGAACCGACGAGTACAATGGGTGATGATATGGATATCCCTATTGCTATATGGAAGCAGAAACGGTCTTGTGCATCATATCTCCTTGCTTCCGAGGCTTCCTTTCATCGTCTTACAGAGGATTTTCAGAAATTTGCTATGGCTTTGTCGACCGTGGAGATACCACGGAATTATCAGGATGCCTTGAAGATTGACTATTGGTGTTCTGCTATGGAGGAAGAGATGGTTGCCCTACAGTCACGGGGTACATAGAGCTTGGTTCCTGTTCCCTCAGGAGCGTCTGTTGTTAGCTGCAAATGGGTGTTTACAGTTAAGTACCATGCAGATGGTAGTCTTGACCGTTACAAGGCAAGACTAGTGGCGCGAGGCTTCACTCAGACATATGGCGTTGATTATATGGATACCTTTTCACCAGTTGCTCGTCATTCCACTCTTCATATTCTTCTATCCGTTGTTGTGGTACGTGACTGGCCCTTGTTTCTACTTGATTTTAAGAATGCCTTCTTGTATTGTGATCTGCAGGAAGAAGTCTACATGCAGCAACCCCCGGGGTTCGCTGCTGAGGGGGAGAATCATATGATGTGTAGACTTCATAAGGCAATATGGTCTTAAACAGGGCCCAAGGGCGTGGTTTCATAAGCTTTCCCATCTAATCGAACAACAAGGATTCAAGAGATCAAATGCGGATCACTCGTTGTTCATCCAGAATACTCCTAGAGGTACGGTTGTCATCATGGTGTATGTTGATGACATTTTGGTTACATGAGATGATGCTCAGGGGATAAAGATGGCAAAAGCATTTTTGGTCCGTCAGTTTGTTACAAAGGATATGTGTACTCTACGATATTTTCTAGGGTTGGAGTTTGTCAGGAATGCACAGGGTCTTGTAATGACCCAAAGAAAATATATTACAGATTTACTTGTTGAAACCAGTATGGTTGGGTGTAGACCCGCGAGTACTCCTATGGATCCAAGCATGAAATTAGATGATAATGATATCGAGGAAGTTGATAAGAGAAGATATAGAGAAATGGTGGGTAAGCTTCTCTACATTACTATAACCCGACCTGATATTGCCTTTGCAGTTAGTCGAGTTAGCCAGTTCATGGAACAATCGAGACAGGTGCATATGGACGCTATATATGTGATACTAAGGTATCTAAAGTCGTCGCCAGGTACATGATTGCTATTTAAAAGAGAAACAAATCTATCTATTTCGGCATGTGCGGATGTGGATTATGCAGGATGCCCTAAAGAGTGGAAGTCTACTTCGGGCTTTGCAGTCTTTGTAGGTAGCTCGCTGGTTTCTTGGAAAAGCAAGAAACAAGCTGTTGTAGCTAGATTTAGTGCTGAGTTTGAATACAGGGCCATGGCACAAGCAAGTACGGAGATGATGTGGGTTCAAGCCGTACTAGATGATTTGCATATAGATGTACCTCTACTCATGAAGCTATAGTGCGATAACCAAGCCGCATTGTTCATTGCCAATAATCCTGCCTTCCATGAAAGAACAAAACATATTGAGGTAGACTGCCACTCATGGCCTTAAATTTCGGCGAATTTCGACCGAAATTCGATCGAAATTCAGTTTCGTGGCGATACCGATATCGAAACCATGTATAATATCAGTTTCCAGGATTCAGCCGAAATTTCGGCCGAATTTCGGTCATTTCGGCCCATTTCGGTCCATTTCGATGGAAATTGTTCACAGATTTCTCGGATTTCGGTGGAATTTCGGTTCATTTCGACTGAAATTGTTCTAGGTCACCATATGTCATGCCTAGGCCACTTATTAATATTCATAGGTACTATTTGGTCACTAAATGAAATTTATAGGTCACTATTTCAATAACCATTGCAATATAAGGCGCTATTCCAACCACCATTGTAATAAATAAGGCCATTAAGGGTCCTCTTTAAACCCAATAAATATAATGTATATGTTCTCATTCCATCTCACAACTTCACAAGTCAAAATTCACAACCTAACTTAAGTCTTGGAGAGCCAAGTTTTCAAATTCCAAGCAAGGTTTACCATATTTTTTCATAACACATCTTTTTTTTAACATACTTCGAGATGCCAAATATGTATTTTTTTTTCATCTTTGAATGCTAACTTCAGAGTTCAGAATCTTCATAGTTAGAATCTTTATCAAGCTTGCAAAAGTCGGCCGACTAGACCGACTAGTCGGTCCGACTAGTCGAGTCGGCCCACTGACCGACCCGATTTAGGAGAATCGGTCAGTAGTCGGGTGGACCGACTAGTCGGACCGACTAGTCGGTCTAGTCGGCCGATTAGTCGGCCGCTTTTTGCAACAAGGATCCGGCACCCGATTTTCATGAGGATCCGAATGAATTGAAATCGGGAGTTTTAGGTTACTGTCCGACAGTAACCTAAACTCCCCACCCCCGACATTTCACGCGCACCTTGTTCACGGTTCACCCACGCCACCTCCTCCGCCTGCTCTCCACGCCGCCGCCTCCCGACGCCGGTCGCCGCCCGGAGCTCGCGCAGCGCTCGGTGGTCTCCGCACGACCACTCCTTCCTCGCCGTTCGGTCTCCCAGCTCTCCTCCACCTCGCTATCCAACCGCCAGTCCGGTTAGGGTTTTTTTTTTGCTTTTTTTTTCGAAATTTATGCTCAAATATATTATAGATTCAAGTTGTGAGTTCATGTTATACATTCAAGAGCCTCCATTGATTGTTGTTCTATGTTCTAAGTTTATTGATTAAATTCAAAAGATTAGTCTAAGTTTATGATTGTTGTTGTTTGCTTATTGATTCATGTGATTAGTCTATGATTGTTGTTAAGTTCTATGATTGTTGCTATCGGTTAAGTTCTATGAATGGTGTTGTTCTATGAATGTTTGGTTATTGATTCAATTCATAGGTTAAGTTCTATGATTGTTGTTGTTTGGTTATAAATTCAAAGGATTACTCTAAGTTCTATGATTGTTGTTGTTTGGTTATAAATTCAAAGGATTGGTCTAAGTTTTATGATTGTTGTTGTTTTTGACAATGTAGATGGAAACACCTCCCACGAATGTCGCCTCTGGTGGTGACTCTTCCTTTTATGTGCCACCAGGATCAACTGATCCTGCATGGCAATTTGGATATCTTTCAAACCGTGCAGATTTGAACACGGTTACTTGTAGGTTGTGCAAGAAGGTGGTGAAAGGAGGTATTTATAGGTTCAAGCAACATCTTGCGCATCGTAAAGGAAATGTGGCTGCATGTCCTAAGGTGGACGTAGAGACGAAGAAGATGATGATATCATACTTGGATGATGTTGCTAGAAAGAAGAGTCAAAAGGCCATTGAGGTTTCTGAGATGAGAGATGAGATTGATATTGGCATTGCTGGAGATGCTGGATCTGCTAAAAGACATCGATCTTCCGAATCTTTGGAACAGAATGTCGCCGTTCAAGGAACACGGCAAATGAGCATAAAAGACGCTTTATCCAAGGACCATCGTGAAAGGGTTGTCTCCTATATATGCAATTGGGCATATACATCGGCAATCCCTTTCAATGCATTCACCACGAAACAATTCAAGCAGATGGTGGAGGCAATTGGAATGTATGGCCCAGGCTTGAAGACTCCTACGAGGTATGAGATAAGTGGTCCATTTTTGAAGAAGGCAGTCAAGAAAATATCTGATGACTTGCAATGTCATCGAATTACATGGAAGAAGACAGGGTGCTCTATAATGACTGATGCATGGACGGACATGCGAGGACGGAGCATCATGAACTTCTGTGTCAATTGCTCCTTGGGGACTTCATTTTTGAAGTCTATTGATGCTTCTGATGAGACACACACCGCCGACTATATCTTTCAGCTCGTGGATGAGTGCATAAATGAAGTTGGCGTGGATAGTGTTGTTCAAGTTGTTGCGGATAATGCTTCAGCAAATGTAGCAGCAGGGAGATTGCTACTCACAAAATATCCTCAGATATGGTGGACTTCCTGTGCTGCTCATTCTATTGATCTTGCTTTGGAGGAGATCAGCGGAGATTCAAAAGTGAAGAGCGCGGTTAAAAAGGCGAGGACGCTCACAATCTTTATTTATGCTCACACTAAAACTTTGAGCTTGATGCGGAAGTTTACAAACAAGAGAGACATTGCTAGACCAGGGTAAACGAGGTTTGCTACTACTTTTCTCACTCTAGAAAGCATTCTAGAGAAAAAAGACAAGCTCAGGTTGATGTTTTCGTCAGATGAATGGAGGGCTTGCAAGTGGTACAAGACCAAAAAGGGAGAACAAGCAGCATCCATTGTCTTCAGCCCTACTTTTTGGAACCACACCGCATTTGCAATCAAAATTTTTACACCTTTGGTGCGTCTATTGCGTGTGGTTGATGCAGATTGCCGCCCATCCATGGGCTTTGTTTATGGAGGGCTTGAAGAGGCAAAGAGAGAGATAATTGCATCTTTAAATAGCGTGGAGTCATCTTACAAGTTTTTTGTGGATGCTATTATCTCCAAGACCAAAGGCAGGCTTGACACTCCATTGCATCTAGCGGCTTACTTTTTGAACCCATACTTCTTTTTCACGGAGTGTGGTGGTGATGTAGACATTGTGGTGAAGAGAGGTTTTATGGATTGCATGGAAAGATTTTATCCAGATTTGGATATACAAGATGCTATCACCACAAAGGAGCTTCTTGATTACAGACATGGTCGTGGGGCATTTGGGAAGCCATTAGCCGTGAGACAGAGGATGAGAAATGATGAAAATTTCGATCCAGGTATTTAAGGAATTATTTTCCATTAATGTCATTTTGATCATCGTTGATTTCATTGACTTAACCATTATATATTTTATTAGCTAATTGGTGGTACAATTATGGAGATGACGCACCACATTTGAAAGACATGGCCATCAAGATCTTGAGCTTGACTTCTGCATCATCTGGATGTGAGCGCAACTGGAGTACGTTTGACTCGGTAATGACTCTAGTGACCCACCAAATAGAAATACTAGTTGTAAATTAGTCATTAATCTTAATGTTTTGTAATGTTGCTTACAGATCCATACCAAGAAGAGAGGCAGGTTGGAAACAAAGAGGCTAAATGATCTTGTATACGTTCGTTTCAATTCCAACCTGATGGAACGTCGTCTTGAGAAAGGAAAAGATCCTCTTTCCTCTCGTGATCATGCATATTTACGTGAATGGACTGGAGAGGTCAACGTACAAGCCCAAGATGAGGAGGTCTTTCCAGGCTCCGGATTAACTTGGGGTGTTGTAGCGCATGCAAGTGGTGCAGAAGAGAATTTGGAGCTGAGAAGAAGTCAACGAGGTGAACGTGGCAAGGGAGCTTCATCTTCGAGCTCAAATGTTGCACCTATAAATGAAGAAGAAGAGGAATTTCAACCTGAAGACATACATGATGATGAAGAAGATGATGATGAAGATGAAGAAGAAGAAGAAGAGATTGATTTGGATGATGACCTTGATGGAGATGAATGACTTTTAATTTGATGCTTCATGCTTGCAAGAATTATTCGTATTTTGACATGTTGTAACTGTTAGTGAACATTAGCTAATAGCCTAATATTATGTAGCAAACATTTATTCTTAACTTGGTACTTTTTTCCTTGAATTGCTTCTTTTTTTAGCTCTTATAAAATTGAAAATGGCTAAATCTATTCATATTTATGATTGAGTATATATATATAGTATATAATAATAAATTATATATTTAAAATAATTAAAAAATCAAAACCGACTAATGGCCGACTAAATCCGACTAGTCGCCCGACTGCCGACTACTCCTTAGTAGGTGACCCTGCCGACCGAGTACCGACTACCGCTTTTTGCAACCTTGATCTTTATATAACCATCTTGTTATCTTTTCCTAGGCCAACTTGACTGTAACTATTAGGTAGGGCCTTGCATATCAACAAACTTCAGAGTTCTTTTCCTTGCATATCTTTTCTGGGATTTCCTAGGCCCTACATATTAATACATTACATTGCATCATTTTAACTCACAAGATATTCTAGAAGTGTTCTTCCAAGCTGAGCATGATTGATATCTATGCTCCATATTGAGGGGAAGTGTAGAGATATTTATTTAGTCGGTGTATTGTTTATCAATTTTTATTTCCGTAGTTGCTACTTATGTAATTACCCATATGCTTTCCTCTATATAAGAGAGCCTAGGGTTCTTTGGAATAATGAGATAATACTTTCCACCAACAGATACCATGTAGAGAGAAACATTTGGTTTTCTACCTCCAACCTATTTATTTATGCATATAAAGAGGTCAAAATAGGAATACATAAATGCAAATTGAAATCAAAGGGAATAACAAAGATATTAGAATATCTCTTAGATTTTCCAAAGATATCTAGAGGATATTCTAAAGATTTAGGAGGGCATGGAGAATTCATTATATATAGCAGCAAACTCTAACAATGTCTATCATTTTCATTTCTATGAAAATTTTCAAGCTACTTCTTTTGCTTCATAAACTGTATAAATTTCTACTTAATATGTGTTAGATGACTGCCCTCTGTCATGCAATGGTGATCTTTTTCCCCTTATTTCCAAATCCGTAATTGTAACAACAATATATAACTTTTCAGATACTATCATGTTTATAATAGACTACGAACTTACTATTATGCGAATAATGAAGTCATCTCCTAATCTCATCATCAACGACATTTTTTACATTCCCAATCTGCATGTTAATATGGGCCGCTGTACCTTCTCTCGGTGCCAGTGGTGGAAGGGTGCAACTGCCAACAAATAAAGTGGAGCATTTTTTAAAATAGGATTTGCTATATTATTCCACATCACATCTGCAGAAAATTGAGATCACGGGATTGAAGTTTCTCCTTTCATATTGGGGCTGATGACATATCTTGGGTAGCCCATTTTCCATGACTAAAACTTCCTTTGTTTTGGTTGACGTTCTCCTTTCACTAAGGCGCTAATAAATTGTTTGAAAATGATAATTTACGATAGGGCCATTGATGCAGTTTAAACTATGCTGTGCTTGTTACTTTTAGAAGAAATGTTCTGCTATTGTTAATTTTATTATATTAATTCCAAAAGGCTTAAGTAATCTTGGGGCGTGTCCTTTGGATCAACAGATGTCTCTTTAACGGGTTGACTACCTATATAAAACCACCCATCCTTTTGTAAGGGAGGATAGAGTAAAATGATATTAAGTTTAGTTTAACCATGGGCTTCTATCCCTCCCTCCTTTATTTGCTTTCTCCTTGGCTCCCCTTCATTCTCATCCTCGCCCCATTTCTCCTCCTCCACATGGTTTGATGTGTTCTTCCACTCCTCACCTCGTGCATCTTTGCGCATTCTAATCCAAAACCACATGTAAATACTGATTTTATTCTTTTCTTCTCACATCCAGTTCTCCCATTTTCATCCCGCAGTTTCTTTCCCCCTCAAAATCTGAACCGCGTCAGGCATTCAAGCAGTCCTGGACAACCTACCAAGACGCTCTTTTCGGGATCAATTAATAATTTATCTGGAGGGAGATGGGGATCTATTGGGTGGATGCAAGCTGCTTAGATTCTTTTCGGGGAGCTTTTAATCATGGAGGATAGATGATAATGAACTTGCGTATAAAAGAGGCTGGGGGTGCTGGAATCGAATACATTTGAATCTACAAGAATTCAGATTCGATTCATTTTAAAAATTTCAAATCCGAACTCGAATCGAATTTTAAAGAATTTGGTAAATTGAATTTAGATTCCATTCATTTTGAGTTCTGAAGGTTCAAATTTGATTCATTTAGTTTGAATTTGAAACATCAACTCTAATATAAAATATGTATAAGAATATTATAATTCTAAAGGTTGTATTTTGTAATTCCATTTTTAAATACATATTTACTAAGAGAAGTTGAAAAATTATATAACCAAGGAAGATGCCTAGCAGAAAATATACAACGGACATTGTATGTCGTTTATAATCTAAATCTTTTTTTCCCATAATGAAAGATATATATATATATATAATATCATCATATAAGGTTTATAAAGGGTTCGAATATTATTGACAAACAAGTTGAACACATTATATTTACCATTGTATGTTGAAAGGAAGACAAGTTCAATCTCTTATATAAAATGAATACAAACTGGTTATATTATTTGAAACATCGAGAATAACAACAAATAAATTAGCACGATAAAATCACTTCATGCATTGTGATTATCATTTTTATCTTTAAAATAAAAGTCATGAATCACATATGATTTTCAATATACATATGTGATATAACAACTAATATGATAGTGAGAAGAACCTGTACATTATTTAGATGATGGTCAATGTCATCTTAATAATGATAGTCGTCACCATATACTATCTTACAAGGATAACCGACAAAACAAGAAAGTTGAGGATGAATATTTTGATACACCATAATCTATGACAGATGTGAAGGAGGAACTCAACAAAGGAGGAAGTCGACATAACATGAATATCGTATTCATATGCAAGAAGAGGGTGCACTATCGGTTACCTTATGGCTATTTAACTTTATGGTTGTTGACCGTTATATGTTGAAGGAAGATAAGATCATTGTATGTTGAAAGAAAATAGGATTTAGATCCTATAGAGAATTAATACAAATTACGCTTGTTATTTGAAACAACGAGAATACTAACAAATATCTTATCACGATAAAATCACTTCATGCGTCACGATGGTCATCGTTATCTTAAAATAAGTCATAAAACACACATGATTTTTCAATATAAACAGGAATAACCAACATGATAGTACGAAGAACTTGTAAATTATTGAGGTGATATATCAATGTCATCTTGATATTGATAGTTGTCACCATGGATTGTCTTGCAAGGATATCCAACAAAACAAGAAGGCGGAGGAGGAATACTTTGATATGCCACAAACCACGACATACGTGAATGAGGAACTTTATGTAACATAACTATTGTATTCACGTGGAAGAATAGGGAGCATCATCGTCTACCCTATGATTGATGGATCTTTGATAAAGAATGAAACATAGAAAGGAAAAGGTGTAATAGAGAATGTGGGAACATGAAACTAAATGTAAGGCAGGGAACTGTGATGAAATTCTTAAATATATGTTCTTTCCTACTGAACATTATAACTATACGTCCACTCTATTTTTAATACTAGATATTTAGTCAACTGTTAGAATTATGTGTACACACGCATACATACATACATACACGTATTTATGTATATGCACATAGGTTTGTATGTGCTTACCTGTGTAATGTATAAATATAAATGCGCGTGTGTACACATGTAAATAAATAAATGTATATAAGCATCGAATCAAATCGAATTATTATTGAACGAATTTAACATTCAGATTTGATTCATTTGGGAATTGAATCTACAAGTCAATTTCATATTTGATTCATTTTACTTCGAATCGATTTTTTGTGAATTTTTATCGAATGGATCACACAAATGAATTTGAATGATTCAATTATATTAGCACCCCTACACACGAGTCAATCGCTCGCAGTGGGTATTTGGATAAAGAGGACCTTGGTGTTGTTTGGATGAGGGATATATTACGTCAAAAATGTGTTGTATATGCGAGGGTTGTCAGAATTGTGGTACACCATGTAAAGGATTTGCATGTCATGGGAGTTCAAATTTGAAACAAGATGCTTGATGGGTACCCTCCCTGAATTCCTAGGTAGGCAGGGTATGGTTCCACCGAGACCTAGATAGGGACTTCATAGATGCCTTGTAAAACATGTCCAACATCTCAACAAACACCAAAAATCAATCAGTCATGTTTGGGAACCTGAAATCCATCACATATATCTCTGTAGTCAAATGCATCAAAAACCTTTAGATGAAAGCTCATCAACCAAAGACGCAAAATCTCTGAAACTTTGGTGCAGCCTCCCTGGAGCCGCAACCAATCACTCGAGAGGAGGGTGGCATTGAATTCCAATTCAATTCAGTTCGAGGGACCATATTGTGTTTTTGAGTTGCATGTTTGTATGGTGGAACATGTTAAAGTTTTGGACTTTGCCAAACTATATGGAATGTCATCTCCTTTTCAACTCAGGGAGGGTGATGCGAGCCCTCTGATCGTGTTTGACTCTTTTGGTGAGCCCTCAATAAGGGTTCCTCGAGGGATTGAAGGTGCAATTGGGGTCCCATGTTCTCAATCAGCGATAGAGATACTAACTCGTCGTTTGCTAGTACCTCACAAGGCGACAATTCCCTTGAGAATGGGGGGTGTATGTGGTTTGGAGGTGAATGGGCTTGTGAGTAGTATGACAATGTCTTGTGAGGATGCTCCTAAAGAGGAGCACTCGATTAAGGTCTGTGGAAAGAGACGAATGAATTGTTTATTCACGAGGCCTTATGGTTCTCTTATGTTGAGGGAAAAGAAGAAATTATTCAGTGCTGCACTAGGGCTCTCTTATATAGAGTTAAGAGACCCTGGGTAAATTGTACAAAGAGGATTAAAGAAAGATAACATGATAGCTAGATATAGAAACATAGAAATTTTGAACACTGCCCCTCAAGCTAGAGTATAGGTGTCTATTGTGCTCAACTTGGAACATCTTTAAAATGATCCTTGGACAAGAGCCTTGGTGAATACATCTACTGTTTGATCTCCTGAGCTAACATGGGAAGTGGTGATAAAACCCTTTTGGATCATATCGCGGGTGTAGTGACCATCTACCTCAATATGTTTTGTTCTCTCGTGAAAAGCTTGTTAGCAATAAAGAGAGCTCACTGATTGCCATACTGCAACTGCATGGGAAGAGGTACATCAATGTCCAAATCAGAAAGAACATATTTGACCACATCATTTTAGTACTGCATTATGCCATGGCTTTGTATTCGGATTCAGTGCTAGATCTTGCTGCCACAGTTTGTTTCTTGCTTTTCCATGATATAAGGGAGTCTCCCACAAATACAACAAATCCCGAGGTAGATTTCCTATCCTTAGGGGAACCAACATAATTTGCATATGCACAGGCTATGCCAGACAAGGAAGTTCCTCTACTAAACAATAGAAATGTGCCTGAAGAAAACTTCAAGTATCTCAAAATCATGTAAAATGCATCCATGTGCACCTGTCTTGGTTGCTCCATAAACTGACCGACCTTGCTTGATGCAAACGATATACTAGGTCTAGTTATTGTAACATAGAAAGGCTTCCCAATTAGCTTTCTATACATTCGTTTATCCACTTCCGTGGTGGTATCATCATGTAGCTTTATGTTGGGATCCATAGGTGTGGAGGCTGGCCTGCAACATGTCGTTCATGCTTCTGAAAGGAGGTCGGTTACATACTTCCTTTGGGTCATCACAAGGCCCTGCTTGTTTCTAGCAAATTCATGACATATGAAGTGACGCAACTCACCCAAGTCCTTGGTGACAAACTGTTGTCCCAGAAAGTTCTTGGTTGTAATACCCTGAATATCATCTCCAGTAACAGTAATATCATCAACATACACCGAGATGACAATCGTACCTCGCAGAGTCATCTGAACAAAGAGGGAATGATTTGCAGTCGGTCGTAGAAACCCCTTCTGTTATATCAGATTTGACAGCTTCTGAAACCAAGCCCTGGGTATCTGCTGCTTCCATAAATAGCCTTATGGAGCCTGCATACATACTCCCCCTCAACAGCAAACCCAGGTGGATGCTGCATACACACCTCCTCTTGAAGATCGCCATATAGAAAAGCATTTTTGACATCAAGCTGAAAGAGAGACCAATCACGTACTACAACAACTGACATTAGGATTGTCTAGCCACCGGAGAAAGTGTTGAGGTAATCAATCCCATACGTTTGTGTAAGTCCTCTGGCTGCCAAACGTGCCTTGTAACTATCATTAGAACCATCCGCCCTATGCTTTGCTGTAAATACACATTTGCATCTCATAGCAGATGTTCCTTTTGGAGCAGAAACAAGGGTCCATGTCCCACGAAACTGGAGCGTAACCATCTCTTCCTCCATGGCAAGTTGCCAGTGGCTCTCCTTAAGGGTCTCCTGATATGTGCGTGGGATTTCAATGGTAGATAATCCTACATTAAACTTCCTAAAGTTCTTCAATAATCGTGCCAATGACACATGTCCATCGAGTGAGTATTTAGTAAAGGTACGTTTGCCTTTTCACAACACAATAGGCTAGCCCAGATCATTCTCTTATGGTGGTCTTTGCTCTTCATGTATATTTCCATGTTCGTCACTCAAACCACTAGTGCCATCAGTCGAAATCAAATTTTCAGAATTTATCTGAGGCGTGATGGATTTTGGGGAAGGCATTGGAGCATGGGGGATAGGTTGAGATATAGGTGTAGGAGGAGGTGGAAGAACAACCTCGTCTCCCAACTCCGAAGGACTCAACCTGTCGCTTGTAGGAGTATAGTACATGATGGACTCAAATAAAGTAAATTTAGCACCATGGCCTCAAATTTCAGCGAAATTCGGTCGAATTTCTATCGAATATCGATATCCAGTCGAAATCGAAATTCGACCGAAATATGGGGGTCCTAGTACAAAAAATGACCGAATGATCGAAATTTCGATCGAAATTTGACCGAAATTCCATCGAAATTCTGTTTTGGTCGTCACCGAAATGGTGACCGAAACCGACATTTAAGGCCTTGTTTAGCATTAACATAGTATTTTCCCTATACAAGATCAAAAAATCGATAACCATTTTGGGCACGAGAGTAGCCTACGAATATACATCTGACAGCTCTAGGAGGGAGCTTGTCACAACATGGATGGATAAGATGAACAAATGTCACACAACAAAAGACACAGTTTAAGAGAGAAAAGGTTCTTCTCAGGAAATGCAAGGGAGAATGGAGCCTTTTCACCCAAAATGGTGGAGGGCATCCCGATTAATCATAACATTACCTCAGAAAGAATGTGGAGACCAACTCTGAATAAGAAGAGTCCTGGTGATGTCCAGAAAGTGACGGTGTTTGCGTTCAACAATACCATTATGTTGTGAAGTACAAGGACATGAAGTCTGATGAATAACGCCACGTGAGCTGAAAAATGGGACAGTTGAATATGACAGAACTCCAGAGCATTATCAGAACGAATGTATTCAATTGAAGCAGAAAAGATATTCTTTATTTCAATCACAAAATTTTGAATCATAGTCTAGCATCAGACCCATGATAATCTAGAAAAAAATCATCCATGGAAACCAAATAATACTTGTGACCCTGGTGGTCAAGGACATGACTTGGACCCCACATATCAAAATAAAACAACTCAAAAAAACTATGACTACTACGACCTTGATGACTTGGAAAGTTAGAACGATGGTGCTTTCCAAGTTGACATGCTTCATACTTAAAAGTAGGCCCGGGATGGATTGCAGGAATGCAACATTAGATCTTTTGCAACAAAAGATGACCAAAGCGCAGCTACCAGGTACACGGAGAGATCGATCCAACGGAGATAGAACTAGCACCAACATAAGGAGACTGTATCAACCTGTAAAGTCCTCCATGCTCACAGCCACATCCAATCACCCTGTCGTGAGTATATCATGAAAAACAAGGGAAGCAGGGTCAAATATGACACGGAAATGTAAGGCTTTTGCAATCTGACCGATAGATAATAAATTCATTGAGAATTTATATGCATGAAGAGTGTTTTGCAGGTACATTGAGGGAGTCAGTGGACCTTTCCCTGTCTGGTAATGGGAGAATGCATCACATCGGCAATCACTGCTGATCAACCAGGCTGTACAGAGCTATAAGAGCTGAACCGTGAGCGATTTCCACAGAGATGATGAGAAGCACCAGAATCCATGATCCACTCCGGAAAGTTTGGTTTGAAGTAACTAGTAACTGCATAAGTAGTACATGTGACGTTGGTGGAGGCAGAAGCAACAACATTTGATGGGTCAATAGAGGCGCTCGATGATCCAACCGTTGGGGGCATGATCTCCCTTAGGCGTGCACCAAACTCATCAAATTGCTAATCGGTAGAAACTACATGATCATCATCAGTCTGAACCTGCTATGTAATGTGGGATGAGGGTGGAAATTTGTGCTTGGAATAACATGTGTCCTCTAAATGACCTTACCACTGGCAATACACACATCGTTGGCATGGTCGCCAACCTCATTTGCCATGTATGCCATGTCCTCTAGATCAGTTGGGGGTTTCGTTTCCCTTAGGCGTGCACCAAACTCATCAAATCGTTGGTCAGTCTGAACCTACTATGTAATGCGAGATGAGGGTGGAAATATGTGCTTGGAATAACATATGTCCTCAAAATGACCTTACCACTGGCAATACGCACACGGTTGGCGTGGTCGCCAACCTCATTTGCCGCATTTGCCCTGTCCTCTGGATTGGGGGCAAACCACCTCTACCATAGGAAACAACCATAATTGATGATGCCTGAGAAGATGTAACAGGGGAGAGGCTAAGTTTGCTCAGCATATGGTATGCCTCTTCCGTTGGGGGTATAGTAGAATATATGTAAATATCTGAGAGTGGGATGAATCATATTCGGGGGTCGAGGGCTGCCAGAAAAATCCCAATTATAACAGAATACCGATAGGCCTTGAGCTGCTCCAAGGTAGCCGTCAGAGTTATGTAGCTATGAGGTCTCTCAAACATACCCCTAAGAGATGTGTATAGGGTATGGAGAGGACGACCACTATACTTGGTCGTAAAAATATCGTGTTGGAGTTGCAAGATCTTCGACTCATTCCTCACTTGAGAATATGTAGTTGCGATGATCCCATATCGTCTTCGTTGTGGGTTGACATAAGATATCATTGGCTATTTCCTCAAAAATAGTATTGGATAGCCATACTTTTCATATGCATCATCTGCATCCCATGAGGCATTAGTCCCAGTCTTGTCTGTCGACTCTTCCTTTGTTAGAATATGCTTCTTTCCGTGGCTCTATATGAGATTCATAAATTACATTGCCTACAACTCGTAGTTTGAGCCATCCATCTTGACAATGGGTGCCAGACATTTGAACACACATGTGGATGTGATGTCAACTTTGTTTTTTGACATATTGCCGGATTGGAAAAGCGACTGTGACCATATATTGATAATAGAGTATCTACACGAACATTAGGGAAGTGGTTGTGGGTGTAGACTCAAACCACAACCATCCCTTCTTAATATCCTTCTGTGCTATAGATCGACGGAGACTGCAACAATCTGATTTTGCCCTTGGCAGACCAAAATCAAACCGAATAAGGTTCGCAATAACCCTATACTAGAGAGAAACGAAGACAAGAAGGGCTTGGTGACTACCCCTGAAAAAGCAACAACGAAGACGGGACCACAGGGTGCCATTGGGGCTGGGTGTTGCTGGACAACCGCTGGGGTTGGGGGCAACGTGTGATGGGTGCTGCGTGGCTAGGGCCTAAGGCAGCTGTTGCATGACTGGGGTGGGCCCGCAGGGGTTGCGGAGGGAGAAAGGAGGGGAGCAGGGTCGACGGTGTAGAGGGGAGGGCCGATGGCACGCGTTAGGGCTGGCGAGTGGGGTGGGATCTAGAGCACATGACTCCAGTGTAGGATCATCACTCTGATACCATGTTGAGGATAAATAACGCATTATTCAATGGTGCCTTGACAGGGTTATCAACGGGGCTGGTATCAATATTCCCAAACATGTATCCATTTCCAAAAGTATTGCACAAACCCACCCATTTATCAAATGGGTAGTTTCTAGGGATTACCCATATGCTCGTGGGGTACCTGTTAGAAAATCGGAAGCGGAAGCATAACATGGAAAAAGATAAACAAAAGAAAGAATAGCGGGATTTTTACGTGGAACCCTACTCCGTGAGGAGCGGGATGAAACCACGGGAGAAGCCCTCAACGGGGCAGGCTATGCATTGCTTTTTCTCATCTGTTACAGGAGGCCTGGGGTTCTTTATATAGCTTGTACAAGGCCTCCGAGTCCCACCACTAGGCGGTATGGGACTAAACTCAGTGGTGTGGTAAATGGATCCTGGCAGGATCCATTTACCCACCTATTACATAAGTGACGCATGCACTGAATACTCTAACACTCCCCCTCAAGCTGGAGCATGCAATGCTCAGCTTGGACAAACATGAAGAAACTCAACTCACAATACATGACACTACAGACAATATCAACCCAACGCGCACAGCTGCTGCAGTCGAGGACGTTGCTTCTCATGGCGTGCATGTGAGGAGGACGAACGGGGCTGGAGTGTCTATCTGGCTCAGAGAATGGTACTCTACTGTGGAGTCCCTATGATACCACATGAAAACCCTTGCCCTTAATGGCATAGGGAATAGTCCTATGCTATGGAGTCCCTATGGCTCACATGAAAGCTCTGGCCGACCAACAAGAATGACAAATGATTGGCATGCGTCATCGTCGAGTCTGAATCTGAAATTTGTAGGGTCTGAACATCTGACCGGTCTGGAAAAGCTGATATCTGAATCTTAGAACAAGACCTGTGACTCTACATACACTCCCCCTTTCTCCCATACTGGTCGGAATGACATTGTTTGACCACGTTGGGAGAAGATAAGATGATACATAAATATGGGAAAAACATGAATATTCTCAAAAGATTCCTTGCGGCTTTTCTTCATCAATATTTTTTTTTTAAAATAAGCCGTCCATTTTTTTTGAACAATTTTTTTTATTTTGAAACATTTTTTTTATGCCATTCATCATTTTTTTTTGGCATTTTTCAAAGATCACATTTTTTTTATATGCGTACGGCTTTTTCTATTGTACGCGCCTTTTTTCGATTTTTTTTTAAAGCCGTTTCAATATTTTTTTTTACGGCTTTTCATCATTTTTTTTGGAATACTTGCGTACGGCTTTTTTCTAGATGTACGCGCCTCTTTTTAAAAAAAAAAACAAAAATCCTTGACCCATTTGGGCCTACAAAAAAAAATCTCACCTTTTTTTTTTAAAACATCTCTCTTCTCTCAATTTTTTTTAAAAATTCTGAAACAGCCTCCCTTTTCTTTTATTTGCGGCACTCTCCCTTTTTTTTTAAATGACTGCCCCCCTTTTTTTCTCAAATAACGGGCCTGGACTTTCCACTCCTCTCTCTCTCTTTTTAATTTAAAGCCAGGCCCTAGGGTTCTACGAAGGGAACCCCTCTTTTATCCAAACCCAAAGCCGCCGCCGCTGGGATTTTCTCCAGCAGTCGTAGATGGTGAAGAGGAATCAGAGGGGCGGAGCACCGCCTCTAGGAGCATCGCCTGCACGACTGTAGGCTGTGAGCGTCGCCTGGACTCGCCCAGACTCGCACATGTCTGCGCGAGATGCGCGAGGGAGGAAGGACTCTCGCGTCGTCGTCGAGAGTTTGTTGCTCACGTCGTCGAAGAGAGTACCGCCTGGGGGCCGCGGCTTGTCAGTTGGCGGCGCGCAACCTCAGCCTGGAGATTGCGCCGCTGGGGGCTTCATTTCCGAGATGGGAGATCAGATGGATGATTGCCGCCGGCACGCCTGGGGTCGATTCCTGCACGCAAGATGGAGATCGTGCAGCCGCCGCACGATCGGAAAGGGGTGCAGCGAGGCGCTGTTTCTGAAGATGCGCAGGAGGATGAATGTGCGCGAGGCTGGGATGCGCATTTCTGATCTGCCTGGACTTGGATGCCGCCGCTTCGATGGTTGTGCTGAAGATGCGCTTGGATACAGATCTCGTCGATATTAGGGCATGGAGAAATTAGGGTTTTCGGAAACCCTCGAATCATGATGCCGTTAATGCAGATTTTAGGGTTTTAGGAAACCCAACAGAAACTGAACTTGGACTTGAATAAATGAATGAATCTTCAAATATAAATCTCCACGAACAAGCAAGAATGATTTTGATAATTGAAAAAAAAACATGAACTCCTCGAGAATCGAACCCGCTCTGATACCATGTTAGAAAATCGGAAGCGGAAGCATAACATGGAAAAAGATAAACAAAAGAAAGAATAGCGGGATTTTTACGTGGAACCCTACTCCGTGAGGAGCGGGATGAAACCACGGGAGAAGCCCTCAACGGGGCAGGCTATGCATTGCTTTTTCTCATCTGTTACAGGAGGCCTGGGGTTCTTTATATAGCTTGTACAAGGCCTCCGAGTCCCACCACTAGGCGGTATGGGACTAAACTCAGTGGTGTGGTAAATGGATCCTGGCAGGATCCATTTACCCACCTATTACATAAGTGACGCATGCACTGAATACTCTAACAGTACCCATGTACCCAATGGGTATCCATATATCTAGTATGTAGATGATCCTCACTTAACAAAATGTACATTATACTTTCATGAGATAGAACTTGAATCAACTCGTCAAGGAACATTAACTATATTTAATCTGACATTCATATAAAGGCACATGTCCCTGCTATTATGCTAGCATAATTAAAACCCTTGAATTTTTGTATTGTGAGATTGCCATATGGAATTATCAGGGTTCTATTTCATGTATTTTCATAAATCAGGCTTATGACATTATTGCATTAGATTACTATTAACATAGTTTTGTCTATATATCAATAATGATATGGATTCAAAACAAAAACAAATCTAAGATTCCAATATCATCTGTTGCTGCTATCGGATGCAAATGCTCTCTTGGAAATTTTGGTATAAAAGTAGTCGTAGTTGAAATCTGTTCATACAGAAATTTGAATACAAAGATGACATGTCGTAAAACTAATTGAACTTACCTTTTCTAGACCTACATGTCAGCAATTGGCATGACCATCGCATGGGTGGGGAGTAGAAAATTAGTTACTTGTTAAGAAATTAACGGGGCTCATCACACTCCCATTGGATAAAAAACTAATAAAAATGAATGCAAGAATCGCAATTGCTAATTTGAGTGGTGGTCTCTTGGGATATTAGGTAAAAGGAAATGGAAAATCAAGGAATAGTAATTAGTGACAGTGGAACCGTTGAAGTCTATTGGATCTTGTTGGAGTATATGTTGTGCGTCACTTATGTGGGAGATGGGTAAATGGATCTCTTTAGGATCCATTTACCCCATCTAATTGTTTAGTCCCACATCTACCAGTTGTGGGATGTGGAGACTCAGTGAGGGCTATATAAGAATCCCCTCACTCCCTGTATCCAGTGAGAAAGTTCAATGAACAAACCAACCCTTTAAGGCGTTCTCCTGTGGTTTCATCCCGCTCCTTAAGGAGTAGGGTTCCATGTTAAATCTCGGTGTTCGATATTGTTTTTATCATTTTATTTTGATACGCTTCCACATTCATATTTTCTAACATGGTATCAGAGCGGGTTCGATTCTTGAGATTTTTTTATGTTTGTTCATCTTTTGTTCGAGACTCGATTTTTTTGTCCATGTTTGAGATTTATTCAAGAGCTCTAAGGCTTTCTGAAACCCTAGATCTATTCATGAAGATACATCAGTTTCCATCTCCATTCCCGCTGGTGCAATCACTTTGCGCGATGACGCATTCCTTGCATTAGTGAAGGCGTCGTTTCTCCAAGCAGTGGCACCGGGCCACCACCCTTGCTGCTCCGCTGCATCCAGCTCTTCTGGCAGCACTTTCATCTTCAAATGCACCCTCCAGAGGCGTTCCAGGACCTACTAGCGGAGCCCCTGCCGCACCTTCAGATCACAAGAGACTCCGATCTCCCTGCGCAACCCCATCGGCGAGGACGTGCCATTCGCGGTGATGCACCTTCTCTGCTCCATTTTCTGATCATCACGATCTTCAGGCAACTCCCCTCTTCATGTGCATCTCTTGGCGCTCATCTCCATAGATCCGGTGAGCAGGCTCCAAGGCGGCAGTGCTCCTCCCATTCGCGAGCCCCTCTAGGGCTCCGTACTCAGGGGCGATGCCCTCTGGCCCCCTTTCTCCTCGCGCCAGGCGACAAGACCTAGGAGCGACGACCCGGGCATCGGTCTTCCTGTCGAGGCATCTCCAGGCGACCGTCGCCACATCCAGGCGATCACATAAACAGCAGTGGTGCCCCCCCCCCCGCTTGCACATGACGGTGCTGCCGTACAGCTGCAGGCACAACCCAGACGGAGCTTGTGCTCCAGGCGACTTCCTCCCTCGTGACTTTGGCGAACCCCAGACGATAGGGAGTATCTTACTCCCTTGCGACTGAAGACGACGCAGTTCCAACAGTGCAGATCCAGTAGCTCGAGCCCGATCATGCTCCATCAGCGACGATGGGTTCCAAGAAACCCGTTCATGCTCTCCTCCTGCAGCGAACCTTAGGCGGCACCTTTCGGGCCCCCTTCAAAGCAAGTGGCACTGCTTCAACCCCATCTAAGGGCTGCATGTCTTCGAAGGAGGGTTCCCACGATGGGAACCCTATATAAGATCGGTGGTTCATTAAAAAAATCTGTCGCATATTTCTGGCCCAAGTGGCAGTATGTTTTTTTAAAGTATGAGAGGTCCAACAAAACAAGAAAGATCAAGGTTGGAGAAAGCGATAGTTGGTACTCGGTCGGCGAGGTCACCTACTAAGGATTAGTCGGCAGTCGGGCGACTAATCGGATTTAGTCGGTCATTAGTCGTTTTTGGATTTTTTTTAATTATTTTAAATATATAAATCATTATATATATATATATATATTCTTATATATATACATATATTTGTACATTTTATATACCATCATAATGAAACAAAAGAAGTAATTGACTTTAAATATAAAATTAAGCATGATAGAATATGTTTGCTTTTAAAAAAAGTGAAAAACTAAAAAAATAAAAAGGTTGTTGTATAAGTCGGCCGACTAGGCCGATTAGTCGATATGACTAGTCGGGTGGACCGATTAAAGGCCGACTAGGCCTAGTCGAGTCGGCTACCCCCCCCCCCCCCGACTCGACTAGTCGGACGACTTTTGCAAGCTTGAGAAAGATTGGCCCAAAAAAAAGATGAGCTGTATTAAAAAAAGAGAGGGAAAAAGGTGCATATAAAAAAAGCGTACACTGAAAGAAAAAAAGGGAGAATACAGTTTAAAAAATAGTCATAAAAAGGGGGGATCATGAAGAAAACCGTACGACAAAAAGATTTGAAAAGCTGAAAAAATGTGACGGTTTATTTGGTTTGTTTATTCCCCATCATTGTTGTCTTCTCCCAACTTGGTTGATGTCTGTCATTCTGACAAGTATGGGAGAAAGGGGGAGTATTGTGTAGCGTCACATGCAGGCCAGATTGTCAGTTTTTCTAGATTCTCCAGATTACAGATTCCAGGCCATTCAGATTCCATACTCTACAGTTTGTCAGTTTCAGACTCGACGTCAGATTGGTTCCGAGTCTTCGATTTTAAACATGCACATATATGCGGTCTTTTCAGATGTGCACATGTTTTCCATCATTGTTTGTGGTCCCCATCTTTTATGTTTCGACCAGGGTTTTCATGTGAACCACAGGGACTCCAGAGTAGAGATCCCATTCCCTATGCCATGTAGGGTAGGGTTTTCATGTGGTTTCATAGGGACTCCAGAGTAGAGATCCCATTCTCTGAGCCAGATGGGACAGACCCAGTTCTCCGACGAGGAGACTTTCAGACTCCATTCTCTAGTGTTCCTGAATTCCAGTACAAGATCCTTTCGAGGTTCCTATGAGAGAGAACCCACTTTGAGGTCCCTATGAGAGAGATCCATCTTCAGATATTTACGTATGTATAATTAGCGACATTCTTTATTTGACCCTTTCAGAGATGGATAATTATCGACATTCTTTATTCGATCCTTTCAGAGATGGAGCAGTTGTCCACATTTATTGTAGCGGGCTAGAGTTCTCCAAGTAGAGACTCATTTCAGTTGCAGTGATTTTGACAGGCGCAATACATAACACATGCTCTCCGACGAGGAGATTCAGTTTGACTCAAACTCCAGCTCGTTTGTCCTCACCTGCACGGCATGAGAAGCAACGTCCTCGACAACAGCCGACAGTTGTGCATGTTGAGTTGATATTGTTTGTAGTGTCATGTATTGAGTTGAGATATTTTTCTGTTTGTCCAAGCTGAGCATTGCAGCTCCAGCTTGAGGGGGAGTGTTGGAGTATATGTTGTGTGTCACTTATGTGGGAGATGGGTAAATGGATCTCCCCAGGATCCATTTACCCCATCCAGTTGTTTAGTCCCACATCTACTAGTTGTGGGATGTGGAGACTCAGTGAGGGCTATATAAGAAGCCTCTCACCCCCTGTATCTAGTGAGAAAGTTCAATGAACAAACCAACCCTTTGAGGCATTCTTCTGCGGTTTCATCCCGCTCCTTAGGGAGTATGGTTCCACGTTAAATCCCAGTGTTCAATATTATTTTTATCATTTTATTCTGATAAGCTTCCGCATTCCTATTTTCTAACAGATCTGCTATAAAGTTTGTTCTTGATCGTATTTTCTTATGTCAAAATAAATACATATATAATCATTTATTTATCTTTTTATTTAGAGAGTTCGGGACGGGTTTGGGTTCGGATATCCATCATGAAATCCCAAACCTAAACCAAACCCGCTATAGCCTCAGCGCCTCGAGGCTCATTTTTAAAAACAATGTCTCTAAAGATCCAATGCACCATTTTTGCACTGATGCACATTGGTGTACCTATATACTCATTTTACATTGACATGTTTGAGTACACTAGATTCTGGGAGAACTTCCATGTTGACGCTGTAGTGGTACACATTTCATACGCAGCAATACATTCTTGACATGGAAGAATTTTTCATCTCTAATTCATGTCGTCTCAACATTTTTCCCTTGGTATCTTTTCCTTTCCATTCCCATGGTTCTCTTAAGGAATTCCCTTACCCTAAATGTCCTTTAATGTTTATCATTTTGCATCTAATATGTGATTTACAACGAAGGGGGTCATAGTACGACGTCGTTGAACCACATACACCACCCATGTCATAGGACACTTAAGAATCTAGGGCTTTCCCAAGCACATGTGACCTAGAAATATGTGATACCGACAAGGAGAGAAGGAAACATTGTTACCTTCAATAATGTTCCCTCGGAATCTTTTTTCTGTACATTTAGATGTATTTGAGGACTCTGTTGATTGCAAGGACATGCGGACATGAATGATGTCATGGTTCTATGGAATGGTGGTCTCAGATCGTTGATTCGGAGAACTTCGACGAGCTTCAATGGCTTTCAGATGGCACTTCGACAAGGAGGTAGTGGCGGCTAGTGTTTTGGGGTTTATGCTATCCACTTTCACTATTTATAAGCCTCTACCTTTGATACGGATTTAGTTTGGATCCAAAATGAATCTTGACTCGTATATGCTAAAACAACTTACTTGAGTTAGGAAGCTCCGATTTCGATGTCTGTGAGATCATTGCAAAGGTTTCATCGAGCTCTACCCTATAAAAGGTATTTTTTACAATATGGATATTAGGAACTTTACGAAAGTAAAAAATATGTTTATTTCACACAATCCTCAGCCAACGTCCTTTGGACAAGGGATATGGACCATGTGCGTACTTAGATGGATCTTTTTCCAAATCGTGAGCATGACATGCCTTGTCCTACAATTTCCTCATGGATGCATAGGAAAGTATGCTATTTGATTTGTTTTCCCCACAAGAAACAACGTTGTTGAGCAAGAGATCCTGCTCACAGGGCTATAGGGGCAAGCACGGTGGAGATTCTCACGGATTTTCAATTCATTTCCAACAAGCCGTATGTAGTATACCACCAACAACACCACGATGGCGGATGATGACCAATATTATGTACACGATTTCTTTAAATTCTCTATCTCATATGTGCCAAGGTTAGTTGATTATTTGGCTGACTCCTTGATTAAGTTGGCTTTATCGTTTGGCCATACCGTTGATGGATGTCTATTTTGAAAGTTGGGCCAACCAAACACCCCTATCCTCTCATTTATGGTCACAAACTCTGGTGAAGACTAATGGAAACCTTGTACAAAACTAGCTGGCCTCCTGGTCGGATACCCCACTGCGGTTGGAGCCCCCCTCCTCTATATGTCCATTAATAAACATTGAGAAAGAAAAGGTGATACACCACTGCTTCATACAAGTAATCAAGACCTTAGAGAATCCCTTGTACAACAAGCTATGGAAAGCCCAAATCAAAGTTGTCATGCTATTTCGAGATATCCACTTTCTAGAGCATTTTGAACACCTTTTCTCTTCCAATCAGACATCATGTCATATGCCATGACTATGCTATCCTTAATTAATCTGTCTGGCACAAAAGCCGACTGTTGGGGGCTAATTAGATCATCTAGGACCTCTCGCAACCTATTAGCAAGCACTTTTGCCATGATCAAGTAAATCTTATTAGAAAGCAATATAGTCCAAAAGTCTACTCTCGCAGCTGCATTTTTCTTAGGTAGAAGAAAAATCAAGGCGTTGTTCAGCCTGTCAGATCCAAAATTCCACCTCTAAGATGTCTTTCTTTACAGTCTCCGAAAAGACTTTGAAGAACACTAGGAAACCATCCAATCCTGGAGAACTCTTTGCATTGAGCTCTACATGGTGAACCAGACTTCATGTTCAAAGAAATCGCTGACCAAGAGCTCTTGCTCTGAACTCAATCAATCCTGAAATAATCAATCATTACACCTATACCTCTGCTTTCTCTGTTAAACCCTGTGGAAACCACTTCCACCTATACCTCTGCTTTCTCTGTTAAACATCCTGAAATAATCAATCATTACAGTCTCCGCCCTTTTGTCACTCTAGATCTAGCGTCTGAAACCTCTGCCAAATGAATGAGGTTTCTCCTCGTATCGCTCGGCAGTAGTCTTCCTCTGAATGCTCTATTGCCTACTCATTTTCTCTATTCTTGAAGCCATTTCCTCATAGCAGAGTGCTTTGAGACAAATCTATATGCTGTGAATCCCCAAGCAAGAATTCAGACTTCTAGAACTCCTAGACCGTCTCCCTAAATTTCGATTCCAAAAACCATACGTTCTCGAACTAAAAAAAGGAAGAGGGCCATAACCTCTTCCTAGAATCCCACATTGCAGCATGTGATTGGACTTCGTCCTGGCGGAGATCAGTTACTGATAATAGCTAAAACAATGCATTAACTCTATGGAGATCAAAAACATGTAGATTCATGAGCAGGAGGATGAATTCCTTTGGGTAACAATCCAACTCTCCAATCAAAGTTCAAAAATTGACTATGCATGGATCCTGACCGCCAGCATCCCCAGGCCGATCCTCCATCAGCAGGGTACCGTTAGAATCACCTCTAGGCTCCAACCAACGATGGTAAATATAAGAAATGGAGTTTGGCTTCACACAACTCTGACCATAAATCCTAACATAGCAAGGCATTGGTTGCCGAAACTGCACAAAGCAAAGTCATCTGCCTTTTGTTTCAACACAGTATTTAGGACACTCGTCCTCTGATGAAAATCCTCTTCCTAAAAAAATCACCATTCTACCAAGGTAGAATGACTCGGGACCTTCCTGGTGGAGGATACTGCTCAGAACTCCATCAACTTGACCCCTCAATGACTGCTCCGGATCTGTGCATCACGGATTTTTAATTTGGTTTCCTCCTGAATGTTGCTCTATGAGGTATAATTCTTGAACAATAAGAATGTGTTTTAAGAATGACGAGTTTTTGTCCTTGTGATAACCTATGTGATCACCTGTTTGGGTGTTTTTAGTATAGTGGGTTTTGTAGTTAATGTAGGATAACCCCTGATGTGATAATCGTGTTATATGTATTTGTTTTTTTTATTGTATAATGGAGTAATAAATATATGCTGGTTGCCTTTTCAGTTCTCGGGGTACTTACTTTCAAAATTTCAAATATGGCTACATAAATCATGACTTCAAACATGACATGGCAACTGAGGTAGTTTTTTTGGATGCCATGAGATTATACATTGTTCATTAACTCGTGGAAAACCCCCACATTAACTCTAGGATAAACCCACTTGCAGGGATAACCCTGAGGGATACCATGAAAAAAATAGATCAATTGAGAGTTTTGACTTAATATAATAAAGTCTGAATATATGAAATGCAATCTTTCTGAAAAAGTTACACCTGAGACTGCAATGGAACAGTATTCTTTTTACATCTCCTGGAAAGCTTTTTATAAATGCTTGATTTCTACAAATAGGGGGAATTTGTGGAGCTGTCACACACACTCATTCATTGGTCGAAATGGATTGTAGTATATTTTTAGCAGTAAGGTACTTATCTATTTGAGACAAATAATCAAGTCAATCGTAAGAATGGCAGTGTGTATGGGCATGGATATTTCATTAATTATAGACATGCATACATCAATAGTGCTGAATGAAGAAAAGACTTTAATCCTTGAGTGATTATTTGAAATCAGAAAAGCCAAGCCGCCGACCCCACTTAAAGTCAGAAAATGCTTGGTTTTTGTTGCAAGTCCAGATACACAAATGTCCGTCTCAAGAGAAGAGGGGAATGCATGTCTCCTACTCTGTCAATGTGGGAAAATATTGGGTCATTCATAGGTCGACTTTTAAATTGACCTAATTAGTTGTTGCATTTATTTCATGCATTCTTACACAGAAGTCTCGTATCTTGTTTTGCACTTAAACTGCCTAGTTACCTATGTACGAAGATTTTCAACAATTACCTGGAGTTTTGTTGTTTCTCTGGAAAGTAGATGTATTTGAATGAAGGCAAAGTATTTTCTTTGCTGCACGGGTTAGCATTTATGATTGCTGCATCACTGCCTCTCTAAATTAAAATAAGAGTATACATCACAGATATCTACAACTCGTGTAAATGTTCAACTAAGAATGTAAGGGTATACTTGGTCTACTAAACATGTATTTGGATCACTGAAAACACACATACATTTGCTTAAGAAACTCATCCTAACCTACTTAGTGGATACACATTGAATGCTGGGTTTTTTATATTAAAATATATGTAAATTTTAATTCAGAAGGTATGGACGAATATGCAAAGTAATATGACCTCTATACACATCAAAGGAAGCCAGGATTTTCAACATTGTACTTGCATTAAAGTATATGATCTATACATAGATAGAAGGCATCCATTTTAATATATTCATTGCCTTTGTACTCCTGTCTTCCTGATTCTGTCTTGCTAAACAGAAGTCCACAGGTTAGTTTGATCCTCCAATTTGCATTTTCTAATGTGAGGAATGGGTGTCGAGGGTTAAGTTTTATGGATCCTGTGTTTTTTATTTGTTGCAGGTGCTGGACAGGCTGTTGTACAATGCTCCGCCCCCAGAGCCTAAGAATCGGCTTCGACGAACCGCTTCAGCACCCTTCTGACAATTGTTGACCTACATTTCTTGTTGAATGAATATCTTTATTGGATAATTATTTGTAAAAACACTAAAACTATAACTCTTAGTTCTTGGTGTTGAGCTCGCAAGCTTAATCTTTCTTGGTGAAAGCTTGTTGACCAAGGGAGGCTGACTTATGCGGTGCTTCTTATGGTCCCTGTAGCGTTCGTACATTAATCAGCTGCTTCGGAGCCCATAACTGAGAGAACAGCTTCTGCAGTTGAACATCCTCCTTGGCGCTCGTCTTCCATAATGATCTGTGCACAGTATATGTAATCATAGCATTGCATATGGCCGGTCTCCTGTTCTTGTTGTGTCTGGAAAGTGGTTCAGTGTACTGAGAATACCAAGATCTTCCATTTGTTACTGGAAATGGTTACATATACTCAATGCCTAAGAAATCAAGGGTTTCATTTGCTATTCTGTTTGCTTGGTTCTTAATTGTGTAATAAAGGTTTTCACCTTCTCAGACTAATTTTTTTCTAGGTTTACACATCCTGGAGGTAGATGTAATCTCCTTGCACTTGGTTTCAACTCTCATTCAATCCTAACTTGTCCAAAGATATCTGATTTGGAAGATGTAATTGGAGAACATGCCTAAGTAGAGGATGCTATAACACTCCAAACATAGTCCCTCAACTTGCACTCACAAAGTATGAGAGTAAGTTATAAGAGTGGGAGATTACTACTTGACAACTTGGACAATATTTTCGATGGTTCTCAATGTATTCACTTGGTCTGAAGCTCAACGAGTTGTCAGGGATAGTTTTCCTCGATAATTGTCCGACTCTAGGCTCGAGAAGTAATAAGTGAAAAGTTATCAAATAAAAAATTTGAAAAGGTTCTTGCATAGAAGTCAATTGCATTCAAGTGCGGTGTAAGTTTATGGCTTTTTCTAGTATATTGTAGGGTGGAGCTAAGTCTATCTTCTCTTAACGGGTCAGAGGTGCACCTTGATCTTGAAACTTAACAAAAAATAGGGATTTTTACATCCATAACCTTGAGTAATTTTGCAATAACATTCATAACCCTGCATAATCGTGAATTACATGAGAAACCCTGAGTAATGCTTAACTCTTACATGACATAACCCTATATTATGTTTCGTTTGGGATAACCGTTATATTTGACGATTTCCGTTGAAAAAGACAAAAATGCCCATGATGTTCATTCCTATTTGCAAAACATGCCATCAACCGTTCCCCCTCAGATTTGCTCCCCCCTCATCGTCACCCCCCCTGCGGGTTACTCCTCCCCCGCTCGATCGCCCCCTCCGCCGAGTTCAAAGCCCCTCCCACCCCCATGAGTTGCTCCTTTGCAACCCCCACCATGGTCGACCCTGCCTACCTCCGGAAGCCCCCACCTCGGTCGTCCCCCGCCCGCATCTCTGCAACCCCCACCTCAGTCAACCCGCTGACCTTCTGCAACCCCCACCTCCCCACCTCGGTTGAAGCTGCCTCCCCCTCCCTCCCTCCTTACGCACACCAGAACAAGGGAAGGATAGATTTACATAGAGATAGAGGGAAAGAAAGAAAGCTGAGTTGAAAAAGAAACCCACATAAAGTGAGTGTGTGTGTGTGTGTTTGAGTACAAAATTTGAGAGATACATAGAGGAAAAGAGTTCGAACAATGAGCAGCACACCTTCCTCCACCTTGGCCCCTCCCCTCTCCTCCGACATGCCCGCCAGCAAGCGCAAGCGCCGGCCCGCGCACTCCAGGTAAATTCGTACAGATACTTTGTTTGTATCTACACGTGTATGTGATGTGAATTCCGGCTTAGCAGATCCGGACGCGGAGGTGGTGTCACTATCGCCATGCACGCTGCTGGAGTCCGACCGGTACGTTTGCGATATCTGCAACCAGGGGTTCCAAAGGGATCAGAACCTGCAGATGCATCGGAGGAGGCACAAGGTGTTGTGGAAGCTGTTGCGAAGGGAGACAGCGGAGGTGAGGAAGAGGGTGTTCGTGTGCTCGGAGCCGAGCTGCCTGCACCACAACATCTGCCACGCTCTCAGCGACCTCGTCGGCATCAAGAAGCACTTCCAAAGGAAGCACGACAACAACTGCAAGTGGGCTTGCGCGCGTCATGCCCCTGTCAGCCTTCGCCAGCAAGGCCCCTTCCCTCACCGAACTGCAACGAAGACCCCCTACCAAGCCCCGTCCGCAAGCTCTGACGAAGGCCCCCGCTCCCCCTCCAAGCCTCCTATGTCCGCGAGCTCCGATGAAGCCCCCGCCCGTGAGCTCCGACGAAGCCTCCAGCACCCAGCTCGACGAATCTCCCACCATTTATTTATTCCTTTCTATTTTATTTTGGCTAATCCTAGCCATTAGATCATAGATTGGTTAGATTAACTCACTTATATGGTTACGTTAACGTATTAAGCTAACGGAGGGTTATGGGGGTGAGACAGAGTGACTATTCGGGGTTTCTCGTGTAATTCACGATTATGCATGGTTATGAATGTTATTGCAAAATTACTCAAGGTTATGGGTGTAAAAATACCCAAAAAAAGGGCTCAATTGCTCATTGTGAGCTTCAAAATAATGATAGCCCTCGCTTGCTCATGCTTAGCATGTAGTTCTTTTTACTAGTTAAGGGTTAGGTTGGGGTTGAACCACAATCCTTAGAGTGGGAGCTCACTTCTATCACTAAACCATTAGAGAGGTTTCTTAGCATGTAGTTGTATGTAATAGTAATAAAATCTTCTTCTGTCTTATATAAGCTATATGGGGTTATTCAATAGAGTCAAAGTTACGATGGAAACAATAAGTAATGCAACTATTAATCTCAGTGTTGCTCGAGTGTGACACTCGAAGAGGAATTCAAATATTCCTACCAGCATCAAAATGGGTGCTTAGTTATTTACTCTTATCCCTCTCCCCTTAAATCACTCTGGTTTGGATGTTCTTTATCATGGGAGTAAAAAAAACTATCCCCACTTCATCCATGTCCACATATAGCTCAAATAATGAACGGGGCTCCACATCTTGGTGGATAGATGTGGGATATAAGTAAAGCTAGTCCAAGATAACAAGTTGTGGATTTGAACTTGAAATTTTGCAATCTCCCCCGTCAACCTAATTGAAATAGTGAATACAATAATTAGGAGCAAGACAAAGACAAGTATCTTATACATGCAAAAAAAGACAAAATAGTGTAAGAAAAAGGTGAAGAGATCTAAAGAACCAGATGTAATATTAAGCTAATTATACACGTACAGCCTAGGTTTATGGGTGTAAAAATTCGTAAGAGTTAAGCACGTTCTTAAGTAATTTAAGTATTATTATTATTATCTTTTTATATTTTTCTAGTAATAATTTGCAGGTCTTTCTTCTTAAATTGAAATTTTAATTTTATATTCACATTTTGTCTATTATATTTTAAAACCATATATATACCCTCCTATATGTCTATCGAATTTCGTCAGAAACAGACTCTTATGCCCTCCATCTAGAACTGGTCGATTACAACAAATTTGAGACCGCTAAAATTACATGTTCTAGATGGAGGGCATATGAGTCTCCGTTTCTGACGAAATTCGATAGACATATATGAGGGATATATAGAAGAATATCCATGATTATAATTTTGAAAAAAAAAATAAAAAGGAGGGAATTGATTTGTGTAACAACCAACTTGGTTATTATTCAAAACAGCTTTCCTTTCCTCTTAACTTATGAGGAGAGGGAAGTTGTTTGGTTGTTACACAAAGCAATCCCCCTTTTTTATTTTTTTTTCGAAATTAAAATCATGTATATTTATCTATATATCCCTCCAACATGTCTACCGAATTTCATCAGAAACAGAGACTCCTATGCACTCCATCCAGAACTGGCCGATTACAGCAAATTTGAGACCATTAAAACTACGTGTTCTAGATGAAGGGAATAAGATTCTCTGTTTCTTACGAAATTTGATAGCCATATAAGAGGGATATATAGATGAATATAGATGATTTTAATTTCGAAAAAATAATAAAAGAAAGGGAGGAAAATTGTTTTGTTTAACAAACAAGTTAGATGTTACTCAAAATAGCTTCCCTTTCTTCTTAGTTTATAGCTGATTAGATTGATGCATTCAAATAATGTAAAATCTTATATTCTTAATCACTGCCTCTCTCTGTTCGAACCAGATTCCCAAATCTGTTTTTACAAATTATGTTTGGTTTTATGTGAATTAAATCTCCAACCATTATGGGGGTTTTGACTTTCAAATTTCGCACATGATCAAATAGGCTAATTCTCGATGAAACGATAATGGATTAAATTTTCTCCTTCAAGCACGTGGTCTAATAGGACATTTTTGGAGAGGTAATATTGAGATAAGGATTTCTTTCTTAAATAGGAGTTTCGTTGTATTTTTCCAATCATATTTATATTTCCACATTTCTAGCATTTTATTCATGTTTTCTTTAATATAAAACAAAAAAATCATAAAAAATACTTTTTTATATTCAAATTCTAATATTTATTTTATGTGATTTACAACTTAAGGCATATGAGTAGATGAATGCAGAATTTTTATTGGAATTTCATTTCAATTTAGTATTCATTTATTCATTAAAATTTGTCAAAGTTTGCTAAAATTATTTTAACATTTTTGTTTGTATTATCATTTAGAGTCTAGGACTAATAACTGACATCTCAAAAAAAGTTGTTTATTAATGCCTTTTAAATGTAATCTTAAAACCAATTTTTATTTCTATATAATTCAAGAAATCTTTTTTTATTTCTTAATATATTTTACAATTCAACGAAATAAAATTATTTTTGATGCAAATTGTTGCTTTAAACATAAATATCTAGTAGTTGTATTATTTTATTCCCATTTTATGGCTTTTAAAATGTGTAAATCAATTTGAAAATTGCAAAAAAAACAATTCTTTTTTACTATTTTCCTACAATAATTTAAATTTATTGCTTAAAAAGGATTTTCTTTGGCAATTAATTGATTAGTATCCTTTAATTCTTGAAACCAACTTTATGGACTCAAAAGTAAATTTAATTCATCTCTAATGCTCAATGATTAGAATTTTACATGTATTAGAATTATGAATAATGCGAGGTCCTTTGCCATTTAAATAAGGACATATTACAAAGAAACTGTTGGGAGACGAGAAACAAGCTGCGCCGCCAATCTCTTTTGGATGGTAAATCCAATTTTTCGGAACACAACATCCATAGACGTGGGAAGCATAACATTGCTATGCATAATTTTCTGGACCCTCTTAAGGAGCTCTACAGCTTCGGACGCCAAGAATCAAAAGGTATCAAACCCAAAAGGGATGAAGACATGTTGATTGTCAATACAAGCCTTCTCATGTTTAGCAACCTTGGCTGAGGCAGCTTTCTGTGCAGTGTATCCCACAGTAAAATCGCTTTTTATCAGAACAACTAACGAAGACACTCCAGTTAAATCAACACATGAATATGTTCTTCCAGCCCAACCAAAAATTAAAACATCTACTGGATTATTTGCATTAACAATCTGAATAGAATTAACAAAGGTTATTTGCATTAAATTTAAATATTTTATAACTTCCCTGTGGAGAAATCTCGCTGGAGAGTCACCACCATAGCGTAATTTTTTTTCTTCGACTAACAAGGGCACCTTCGAGAAGAGGATGACAAAGTCATCCCTGTGGCGGTGCTAGGATTAAGCAAAACGTGCCAAAACTATCATTATGAGCTAGAGGAGATAAGGGGTGTCCATGGGCGGGTACCCGTATCATTTGATTGCAACCCGTCCCATTCTGTTGTTATCAGGTCATGGGTCAACCCACCCTATTCCAACAGATACCAAATTGTAACGGGTAACTGATTAATAGCAATGGATGTTGGCTACACGCGGTTACCCACGGTACCTATGGGGATAAAGAAAGATACCTCTAGTAAAAGGTGACATGTATAAAAATGCAAACGATATACCAACTATGTATATCTGTATCTATATCATATTCATAATGATAATGTCAGGATACACAAATCTAAATGGTACATAATGCATTAAGATATGGATATTTAAATATAGATAAATAAATTAATGATGATATATAAAACTACGTGGATAATGTAAACCATATGAATATATGAAATTGAATGGAATGCAATCGGATACGAATACAATAATGATACATTCATGTAGATTCGCCCTTATAATGAATCAAATACGAATAAACGGTATGTAAATATACATAGCTGGAGGAAAATATGACAAATGATATATAAGTATATATTCCTATTTTAAATGGTTGTATTGATTATCACCACATTTGTTTATCACGATATGTGTGTGTGCACGATACAATTCGTATTCAATTATATTCATTGTCATCATGTTTGGATGCAAGGATGTATGCATATCGATTTGGATCATATCCGATTCATTATCATATAGGTTAATTCAAAATTTAACATCCATATATGTATGTGTGTGTATCAATTTCAAAATAGATACATATATGGATACAAATATCATCGTGTGAGCCCTCTCATACATATAAGTTTAATCTTATCTATACAATTTTGATTCTATTATTTTTCCTATATAAATTGCATCTATTTCATATCGGTATCCATTGTTAATGATTTGGCAATATATTTCCCGTATTCACTGATATTTGTATCCGCATCCATATCTATATTTTTAAAATAGATAAGAATAGCGTAACATCTATATTGGTATTTGTATCTAACCATTTACATCTTTGTGGATCAACTGATGGTGGAAGCTTCCAACGAGTACTTGCGGGTACCCGCCGGGTTGTTTGTAGGACACGAGTCATGTCATAACGGGTACCTGGCCCATCATTTTAACGGATACCTGAAAATTTTAGATCAAAATGAACAGGTTAAACCAAATACCTATTGATCCGGATATTTTTGAACACCCCTGGAGGAGCTCAAAGGAGAACGTCCCTGGAAGTAACGGATTTGATCCTCCTCGTGTTGTTGGGCAGGTCTGCTCACTGCCAGTTATGATCGATTAGGCCAATACAGATGATCGATCATGCCATACTGCCTGATTGATCAGGGTTAATAGAGGACACAACTGTTTAACTGTAGTTGCAGAATCTCAGAAGGACGAAAGTATTGAAAAACCATATAATTTAAGAACTTAAAAGGGATATCTTTGCACCGAAAAAAAAGGTTTGAGAGATATTCCATAGATGACATCAAGAACTTTGGTCGGTCGGTGTGATATGGTAGACATAAATAGATCGGTGCTCTTTGATGATGGAGAAGGAAGCCCGCCCTCGCGTCAGATGCTCCCACCATGTTTCATTCTCCTCCTCTTCACATCCAAAGTCTCACTCTTCACGTTTGCTTATGGTGATATTACTTTCTAAACTAAGAAAATTTATGTTTGGGGTCACTGATTCAATATATTAGTCGACAAGTAGCTATGTAATTATATTGCACCCAACCATAGTTGTCTGCATCAACAGGGATTCTGGCAAGCAGTTCCCCTTTTTTGCAATTATACATCAATATGTAATAAGCTATTACGCGAAAGCAATCTTGCTTGGTTGAACTATAAAGGCTGTTTTCCTATCCGCAGATTCGACAGAACTATAAAGCAGGAAATTCCATTGGATGATCGTCTGTATTGCAGGTCCTGTTGTCCAAACCCTGTTCTTGAATATATTTCTTCCAGCTTTTTTTTAACATGGATACAAGTTCATCTCTGTCTCCGATTTCAGATTCCACAAATTTTCTTCAGCTTCAGGTAAAAGAAGACTTGTTCTCGTGGTGGTTGGTCGTGCACCCGTTATGCATATAATCTTTATGTACATTGGTCTCATAAATCTCGAGAAATCACGCCTATCAAAGTATAAATTGTCAGAGATCATCTGTTCCAATTAATCGTTAGACCATCCTCATAAAGAACTGCTGCGAACTAATAGGATATCCAGCAATGAGCATATTGTCTTAAATTCTCTGAATGCTGTAGACAAGAAGCTAACTTAAGCTACCAGACACCAGTTGTGCAATATAGTTATCTGAATCTTATCATTGGTGAACTGATGACAGGTTCTTGCATTCCGGGATATAGCTCCTCAGGCTCTTGCCCACATTATCATCATCTCCAAGGTTACGTATGGGCTGACCTGGCTTTCGGAGGTCGTTTCTCCTTTCAATAGTATCTACAAAGGATCTTTCTATAACTTCAAGAGAAGCATTAAAAAGGAAATAAGGATGATCACTTTTCATGGATATGTGCAGGCAGAGGAGAGACACGGAGAAGTTCTTGGGCAGCAACCAAACTCGCGGCGGAGAAGGAAGGGCTCCGAAATGGCTACCGAGCGGTTATAAACGATGGACCGCACGGATGCAAGGAATGCATGAGTTTATATGTAATTCCAGGCTGATAAAAGCTTTGTTTGTATGAAGTGCAAGAACCTTTGCAGGTCAGCCTGTGTATAATCGTCACATCCACCATCTCGGCGGATGGCAGATGGACTGACCACCGGGGTGATGAACACTTCCTAGCCGGTTGGCGCAGGGTACACACCGGGGTTATTATAATTTTGTTGATTCAACCATACGGTAGCATGTCTATCTTAAAGGTTATAGCTCAATCCATACATATTCAATTTCAAAGAGCACTGGTACAAATATAACCACTAAGTTATTTACGTTATCCATCATATTTTTTTATGCTTTTTGAAACACATACTACACCATTGTCAAAATAGAACGAGAATACATCATTTAGATTCTTGGAGAGATTTTGATCACTCATTGACAATATACTATCATTCAATTTTTGAGTCAACTGGGATACTCTTATTTTCTTCATCGAGTATCGAACTTCAATGGTCTCGTATTGCTGAAATTGATCTCTTTCAAGTAGACAGCTTGGCAATGTCTGCGGTTATACGGAACGCCGGGAGCAGCCCATTTTAACTGTCTTAAAAATTATAAAAATGTGAATAACATATTTATCTTAACAATTACATTCGTAACTTAATGTATTTATTTAATTCAAAAGTTACATTTTTTTGAAATAGAACTACCACATGTTTTTCTAGGTCACTGTGTTCTTTCCATTCTAAATACAAGGAGGTGACGAGCAAAAGGGTAGAGAAATGATGGTGGTGAAGTGCAAATTAGGAATTACATCACATGTATTTCCTTTTTAAAAAACGTGGACTCTCGCGAGTTGCTCTAAATTTTAAATCCTTTCTTAATTAAAATGGGAAAAAAACTTCTGCCAAAAAAGTAAGTATCTAACGGCAGAAAAAAAAATCAAAGCGCAGTGCTCCAGAAGACAAAGACCAACGTTCTCCCTATTAGGCTCTGTTTTGGTTGGAGAATAAGCCCTGGAATAAGGGACCAATTCTCCTCTCGACACGATTCTCAGTGGTACAACTATTCTCCATTATTCCGTCTTATTTCACTCTTATTCCTATCTTTATCCCACCTTACCTACCTTTATTTCACCTTATTCTCCTTATTCCTATCCTCCAGCCGAACAAAGAATAGACTCTTATTCTCCTTATTTCACATCCTTATTCCTGCTTATTCCCGAACCGAACAGGCCCTAAGCAATAATTGATTCACGGTTGCCTATGGTAAACGTCCGGGATCTTTTCCAGTCTGCACATTATACTCTTCCAAAAGTTGGCATATCAAAGTCGCCCTTTCCTTTTCAGCACCGGTTGGTTTTTATTTTTATTATCCCTAAACTTGCAATTGGTCCTTCCTTCTCCTATTCCTCCCCTCCTTTCTGCCCCTAAAATGTCCATTGTTTATTTTTCTTCTAGATTCGCAAGGGGCCACTGAAAGGATCTCCTCCTCAGAGACCACACACCTCTCCTCTCCTTGCACTCCCTATCTCCTCCCCCATCACCATCCTTTAAATACATACCCATACCCAACCAATATCCACCAATTTGCCTCATTCCTGCCTCTCCTCCCACAGTTTCCATCTTCTCCAGAGGTATCTCTTCTGCTTGTTTTTACTACTTGCTTTGGATTTTTTCCCCTCTTCTATGATGTAGGTGTAGGCCTCTCTGTACTAACATGGAGAAGATTTTCAGCCATGTTTATCTGATAGCTGCAAAGTTTTAAATAACCAACATATTAAATATGGCCTGATGTATTCATGTTTGATGTTCATATCGTATTTGCATCCTTGAACCACATCTGGAAATAGGATGGATAATGGTAAGCACACTTATTTCAGAACTCTGCTAACTTTGGATCTTTTGTAGGGTTGAGTCAGCATGTCCTCTCCTGGCTGGGTTTTATTAAAAAAAATCATATGGGTTTTTTTTCTGGTTGTTATTCCCATGCATTTCTCTAGGTTATATTATGTGATCTGAACAAAATTGATCAGACATTTGAACCTGCTTTTACGAGATTTAAACTGGGAATCTGCAGCAAAGCACACTCAGTTTGTATAAACTTTCACCCTTGTTGGCTTTCAGATATAACTCTACTTGCATGTGTAAATTTCCAAACAACTCACTGCTGCAATGGGGATATAATCATGTTGTAGGTATAATGTGCTAGCAAAGTATGGCATTTTCTAGTTTTATTGTAAAAAGTACCTATCCTGCTAAACTGAGACCACGAAAACTTGCATAAGGACCTAATGACAAGAACAAACTTCTTAAGCAGCCTGTCTGCTTTTTTTGCTAGAATACACAGTCTGCACATGAGCTATCAAGATTTAAGCGTGGTGGTGGACGAAAGGCAAACACAAGAGATCAGCAGCCACGAGCATGGCAACACCCAGAAGATACAGACTGCATCCACGTTCATGAAGAAATCATGGTCTACAGACTCCCTCTCTAGCCTCTCAGGCAAAAAAACCTTTTGCCTCTGCTCTCCAACTACACATGCTGGTTCGTTCCGCTGCAGATTCCATCGTCACAACCCGACACCGCCTGGCATGCCAGTCCTGCCTAAGGCTCTGGCAGCATCTTCCAAGGCCTCCAACCCAATAGTTGTAAATGACACAAAGTAGTTGGTTATACTTGCCTGGCATGGTTATTATATGCTGCTTCACTAAGAAGAATACATTCTCTTTTACAGATCGGAGGTAATTGTCCGTCACGGTGATATATAAGATATTTTCTGGGATTGATTGTCTATGACATCCATATGGTCTGCAACCTATATTTCTTCATTGTCGAAGCGACTATCTGGGGATTGTGAGAACTTGTGAGATGGTGAAGGCACCTATAGGTAATGTATAAATTATCTAAAGTAGTCCACCTATGTGTAACTTCTTTAGAATGTAACAATAGTATTACCCAGAAATGTGGTCAAACAAACTTCATAGAATTCCCAAAGGAAAAAAGAATGAATGTAGCTCCTCCAAGAATCTTGGAAAATGCATACCCGACCAAAGCGACAAACTCAAATGGGTCTATTCATATAACTAAAAAGGTCAATAGCCCTACTTCCACAACATGGGAAGCATTGATGTAAGCAGAAAATATTCCTTGATTCGTACTAGCATGTTAATCAAGTCATGAATCAACATGTCCTAAAACACATTTACAGCTTCCACATTCCAAAATAAACATAGTGAATTTGGTTTATAGTCAGTTGCTTAAATTTTGCTACAACGACCTGACAAACTGACTACAAACCACATAAACTACTCAACATGGTCAGGATTAATCTGGTTCCGATCCAATATAAAGCTCTTAATGATGAATAGAAGCAGCTGATACCACTTCATATAGGAAAAATAATCTCGATTTTAATTGGGACTTGTTAAAGGAAATTCAACAGGATTACAGAAATCTTCCCGGAAATAAAAACAGGGTAAAGTGGCGCTCACCAGCATATCATTTCCACGTGATCGGTCAATTTTGTGGAGTGTGGAGATCGGAATCCTAAAAGAAATTGGAGGGGTTGAGGAGAAGAACTCGTCGGTAACGAGGGGTAGGAGGAGGAGAACCGCGGAGATCGCGTGGAGGGAGAAGGGAGAGAGAGGGATAATATGAGATAAACTCAATTTTTAATTCATACTTGACTGCTTAAAAACAATGGGCTACCCTCTCTTTATATAGGAGAGAGGGGTTTACAAAAATAGTAAACTAACTTAATTTGACCACTAATTATCCTAATTGGACTCTAATTAATTAATTGACCCAATTAACTCTACGAAATAACGTTGAGATCACATGCGATCTCAATTATTTAATTAAACAATTACGATAACCTAAAAACGTAAATAAAATTGACTACTATTTAATTAAATAAATGTGGCCCTATAATTTGGGGTCACGCTGCATCAGATTGGAATCCCAAAATTGGTCCACATTAGAATGTAGACCTAAAAAAGAAAACAGTTACATATCTAATGGAGGGCTTCCCCATCACTTTGATGTTTACAATAAGTTATGTCATCTGATAGATTCGCATGATGTCTGCAAAGTTACTGTGGATTTTTTTAGCTCCTCCTTCCCCTTGCTTTCTTATTCCTAAACCAAGCCAAAGACTTTTTTTTCTGAAAATAGTTATGTATTATTATCTCGAAAAGGTGGCCAAACCATCCCAGATGACCATCTAGTAGGCTCCTGATGGTAAGAAGGTAACAAGCCAACAACAATGTCGGAAGCGAGATGGGTCCCATTAACGTCAGAGGTGCACCAATGGACATATCCAATAGCATCAGGCAACAGTGGCAAAACCAACAACTATCGGTGGCAGTTTGAGTCACGCCACCCGCTGACCGATCATCACCTGTCAACAACTACACCTTGACAAGAAAGGGCAACAGAGGGTCAAAAGGGGGAGGTCTGTTGTGAGTCGTAGTAAGGAATTCTAGGGCAGATGGATTCCAAGCGAGGTAGGGGAGGGTGGTGGTGAAGGATATGGTTAGATCCTCAAGCGCATCACGGAAGCGTGAGCGTCGTATCGAATACGACGAAGAGCGACTAGTCGCACTAGTTGCTCGATGCAGCGGAATTTAAAATTTTTATGCGACGAAACCACATGATCCAAGAACACTTCTTGGATCGTTTCGTCTAAACCACAAACAAGTAATAGGATTACCTCTTGAAGCGTGGTAGCGATCGAGTCTCTAAACGAAGAGACCTCCTGTCTCAAGTCCGATCCGACGGAGGAGACGCTTGCGAGCGCGGGGATGAACCGCGTGCTTCTCGCAATCCATGTTGATGATCCAAGCGGTGGATCTCCTGATCTCGACACACGAGATCCGACGTCTTCTTCACGAGCGAGGCGCACCGAAGGAGACGGAGATCCACGAGCAGAAGAACGAGCAGCATAACGACGATGCCGCGGCGATGGAGAACCTCTCCATGGCATCCATGGTGGACGGCCATGAGAGGGAGAGAGAGAGGGCTGACCTCTAGTAAGAAAGAGAGAGAGAGAGATGTGTTGTGTGTAAAAATAGAGAGCATGGTGTGCCTCTCTATTTATAGGGTTTTGGGATCCATGGATCTCAATCCATGTGACATATAAAATCAATGGATGAGATTGATTTATGTCAATCCAATGGCTAAGATTGTTGTTGGTAAAATCAACAAATTTAGATCAAAATATATTTGACAAAATCAAATACAAATTAATCCAAATTAAACCAATAAATAAGGAGAGAAGATACATGGAGATTTCATCTCCATGTACCTTCCAAAGTGGACGGCCACACATTCCTTATAGGAATGATGTGTCGCCCCCCCTTTCCATGGAGAGAGCAATCTTATGGAAATCCATGAAATTGCATATCTCCTTGAAAATCTCCTCTATTTATTTCCAACAACTTTTGTTGCCTTTTTATTCTTCAAAAATAATTCACAATTATATTTGAGAATATTGCAATCTTGTCATAGAAAAATTGTGAATCAAATTCACAACCCAAAACAACATATAATATACATTGTCAATTAATTACACAATGTGTATTCAATACACATAATAATTAATCAACACATATAAATTATAATTAACTCTCTCTAATGCATTATAAATCACATTTATAATATATTATGAATAATTGGATATTTCTATCCACATTATTCTTATCCATAACAATTAAATCATATTTGATCATATTGGATAACTTATTCTCATGTACTCAAATAATATGAATCACATTAACATTATCGACATCTTTGATAATCAAATCACATTTAATTATCTAAGATAACTCTCCTTATAATATGAATCAAATTTCATATTATTCATGATAATTAAATCACATTTAATTATCCATTTTCTCAATGCTCGGATACATATATCAACAATAGAATTATCCATGAACTCTTTCAAGGATAATGCGCTTTCTCCGTGAATACTTGGAGATAAGGACAGGGCGATTGTATTGTTCCACGTATAGTGACATGGATATTGAGATCATATCTCAAATCCAGATCGCGGGCCTCCCATAGATGCTTGATTAAATCAAGACCGCAAATCTAATCTTCTCATTGAATCTGAATCACATTCAGATTAATGTCCAACATTTGGACTAAGATCAGATTACTTCTCTACTGAGAGGAGTCACTAAAATCCAGACCCGTTTCATCACTCCCTAGGGATGGAAGCGTCATGGTTATACAACCGTTTATGATCACATCACCCTCAGGCATTCCCAATACCTGTACATCCTGCATACTGGAAGACCCAGATTAAACCCGAAGTATTGGATCAACTTTATACTGTCTACTTCATGGTTTTATCAGTAAGTTTCTCATTCGATCACTGGGAGTCGGTATTGATCATATACTTTCCAAAAGCATATATCATACCTAGGTCTTGATCATATACTTTCCAAAAGTATATATCAAACCAATAAATTCAGTCAAGCTTCCAAAGCGAGACGATCGTGCGCACGGAATTTGATTCTTCCCAATATCTCATGAGTGAGCTCATGTCTTCCGGTTCAGTAGTGAACCTGTATGATCCCTTTGAGAGATCGTATTACTCATATGCCCTTATATGCACACCAGCGCGCCGGTGTATAGACCTTGATTAGGTCATCAACCTATTGGTCTGCCAAATGTACATACTCAGACATATAGTAACACATCTGTCTCTGGTCAGAGGATGTGTGCCTGTATCGTGACAGCATACGATATAGGACTTTGGTTATCTCGATCTCGTTAAGTCAACTCTTTGACCTAACTCATCCGACACCTCCGAATCTCTATTCCTATGCAGAGGACCTGCATCAAGAGGTCGGTCAGATATCAACCTAGATGAGATAGGATTGCCATCTCCTACTCAGGCTGGAGATCATCTCTTAATAATCATTTGACGGTGCTTGATGAGTCCTCAATCTAACTCATTAGATATTCATCTAAGCACCAACCTCTATGATTCAATAATTGAATCAACAGCAGTATGATCATTAAGATGGCCATGGTACATAACCCTAATTGTACTAAGGGACCTATTATGCAAATTATGTACTCTTTATTTCAGATTAAGGAGTGAATTGCAATAACATTTATTGCATAATGGCTCGCCGTGGGCTCGTATGTCCAACAATCTCCCACTAGCCCAAAGAGCCATTAATGGGCTAATCATTTAAACCCACACTCATGTGACAATCATAGGCTATTTAGAAAATAGCTAGGTAAGCTGATCAGTCACTCCGTTCCCAAGAGACTACGCCAAGTCCTTTTACGGCACTTGCATATCTCCTAGTAACAGTGCTCGCATCCAATGCGAATGTTGCATCTCATGCAACCGACACTCAATTTTTGTTGATTATAGTGTTCTTGACACTACATCTTATTAATTATCATAACCAGTATTCCCATAATCCTTATTAGAATACCTTCATTTCTGGAGATCTCTATTGCCTAGGTATCTACAGTTAAGACCCTTATAGATCACTATCTACAAGGTCTTAAACCTTTGAAGATAAGACTTTGAGATCCCTATCTCTAAGTTTCATCATCTTCGAAGATATTGTTATTACTGCAATCAAGTGTTTTATCTCCATAGTAGGATTAGTAACAGTTTACTACTCCCACTGCATGGTAGACATCTGGTTCTTGTACACATCTAGCATACATTCAGCTTCTCATAACTGATGCACAAGTGCAAGCAGTTCTAGCATTCACTTCCTCAACTTTTTGAGGTGCTATCCCTCTAGACAGGTCACTACCACATCTTAAGGGAAGGAAGCTTTTCTTGGAATTTTCCAGAAAATGGAATAAGTCCAAGGTGTACTACTAATGCGATAGTCCCAATACCCTCTTCTCTTTGCTTCTGAACGACTTCAGAATTAAGATCTAAGAGGTATCCTTGAAATTGTATCTCAAGGTATGGAACAACCAAATTATAAAACACTTATTATTATTCCTATATCATTCTAAATGATTAGAATAATATCTACATTTAGCACGATGAACACAATGGCACTCCCACTAAGCTTCACATGATTCATCAGGATTTTATCTGAAATCGCAACATTTATAATTTCATCAAATCTTATGTTCCAAATACAAGAAGCTTATTTGAGTCCAAAGATGGAGTTCTTTGGCTTGCATACCTTGCTTTCCTCAACCATGAAGCCCTGGGGCTACTTCATATGAATATCCTCAGAGAGGTATTCATAGAGGAATGCAATCTTGACTCACATCATGAAGATGTCATAGTCAAGTTGTGTAGCTATAGTTAGCAATGTTCTGATGGGTTAAAGCAAGGTCACTGTAGAGGAAGTCTCATCGCAAGCGATGCCTTCTCTTCGGTGTGTAGCTCATGGCTACGAAGCGTACTTTGAAGGTCTATACCTTCTCATCAGGTTTCCTCTTTCTCTTGAAGATCCATTTACACCTTAATAGGTCTGACCCATATAGGTGGATCCTCGAGGGTCCATATACAACACTTGTATATGAAGTCTACATTAGACTTTTATTGCTAACATCCATCTTTCCATGTCATGATCCTCAGGAGCTTCATCACATGAAATCCGATCATCGTCAGATTTAACTGACACATGGAATCCATCCTCAAACTTATTTGAAGAGGTATTAATGTTTCATCTTTAATTATCTATTTTAGTTTCTGATTTCAGGAGCCTTATTATCTTTTCAAGATTAAATGAGTTCCTTTACTTCATTTTCATCTTGATTCTCAAGAGAGTCATCCTATAAGAATCATATTCTCAAAGATGAGATCTTTTAAAATCTCAAGGTTATAAAGTAGGTATCCAATACCATCCTTTATTTTCCTAATGAAGTTGCACTCTTTGGTGCTAGATTCCAGCTTACTAGCTTGGAACCTTATTAAGTATATATAATGTAGTCTCTACCACATATACATATACCTGGAAACTAAGAGATAATTATGCTAAGATTAATCATTGATCAAATCATGTCACACATGATTAATTGCATCTCCTTACAACTCTATTGAGTTAAGGTTCATTAGGAGAGGTGAGATAGAAATGATATTCATATCTCTATAAGGTATTCCTTGAATTCATCTAATAGGTACAAGCTACATTGGTTAGATCAAATTCATTTCATTTTCCTTCAAACTTTGGTTCTAAACCAAAATTGTGAAATCTTTGAACATTTCAAAGTTTTCTTAGGTGAAGAGAAGAAATCTCATATCATACATAATCATTAACAGATATCATATATCCATAATGTTTACTATGATATAGATGATCTGCATACATCAATATGTATGAGATCCTTAATACCTTGACACCTTACATCTTTCCCAAGGAAGGGTGTATTGGACATTTTTACTTTGAATACAATATTCATAAGTATGCAAGTTTTGAAATTTTAGACATTCTAAAGTTTCATTTCTTACTTGTCCATTGATCTCATCAACAGACATATGTCCAAAACGTTATGTCAGATCATTGTCAAATGATCTTTATCCTCCTATTGATCTTTAAAGGTTTTAATTTTCAGTATTAGAAATCTTAATGAACCATTCATTAATTTCTAATTTTGTGGAGTGTGCTAGATGTAAGATTACTATCTGAAATATATATCCATCATAACTCTTTATGATAGATAAATTTCAGAATTCATGTTTATATCCAACAATTAGAAATAAACAATGAGCGTATTCTAATATCCAGGTTATAGAGACATTCTCTAAGACTAAGAGCTTTCACTGAAAATATGAAGTCTATTGATCTCATGGAAATTGTTGCAACATTTGCATCACTTTCAACATGGATGACCAATAAACCTTAAGATCAAATTTCTAATACATATGCAACCAATTGCAAGTGTGATTAGAAGATTGAGATACAATTATTAGACTTTATATTATCAAATAAGTAAGTCAATTTCAATGATTATATGTAGATTTTTCTGATGTACTATCCGATTCCTTTTCTAAGGATTCTAGATAGATTTGATAGTCATACTATCAACACATCAACTTATTGCATTTTTGGCATTCATCCAACTCTTTGGATGGAAGCAACATAAGTACAATCAACTCTTTGACTATACTTCTTACTTGAGTTCAACCCATGCTTCCACTGCTCTCCCTTTATCTCTAAGCAACCACTGCTCAAGACTAAAGGATCTCTTATCTTAAAATCAAAATTTTTAATATAAGAGTATTTCAACACTTATACATGCTTCATTAAATTCATACAATATGAATATTATGAAGCTTCATGAATGACTAGAGTAAAGATAGTAGAATGATGACACTCATCACCTACATCCATCTAAACTCTTAAAGCATAGGTTCAGGTAGGTACTCAAACAATTTGAATACATTATCTCTAATAGAGCTACCATTCTACATGATGTAGAGAACTATGTCATTCATGATTAAATGTCAAGAGCACATATGTATGCCAGAATATCTTTATTGATTTTATAAGGATTAATTTGATAATTACGATCATCATCGACATGTCACTTCAAAAGTACATTCGATAAGATCAAGACTTATAGAGACATACAAACCTTAGGGTTTTAGTCCTATTGTCTTATTTAGTTATCACTTCTCATTATTATGAGGAAACCACATTATATTTGCAACCACATACATTATGTGTCCAATCGCAAGTACAATATCTGGATCAAGGGTCCAATCCATGATATTTTACTGGTTATTAATGAGTATAACATTGAGTGGGTTTAATGAAGGATTATCTGAAATAAGTAATTTGCATAAGGGTATATATTTATATATATACATGTTTTTACTTTGAATTAGGAATTTTATATCAAAGTTGTCTTGCCAAGTCAACAATGAAAGTTCATTCCCTTAATCACTTTCAATGTAAGAGATATACTTACCATTATATCTCAAGCAAGATCTGGGATCTCCTTCCTTATCTTTGTTGCATCCCAATAATATGAGAACCTACAACTCGGATAAAAAGAAGCGGGAACACATTCCGCCTTGCAAGTCCAACTTGCATCTCCCAATTCGGTCTTTAATACCCGGGCCCACCACCCCTAAGTGATATTGACCCGTCATTAATTGAACCAACCGTCAACAGGAATACAACTCGCTATGCGCAATCCAATATCGCCCCAATAATATGAGGACCCGATATTGGGGTCACTACGCATACGTCCTTACTCTTTCGAGAAGCGACGAGCCCGATCCAAATGAATCATATGCAGGAGTTGTCACTTCGGACAGGCGTCTCCCACATATAATATCTGGCGACGAAACCCTTCGCCTTGACGGGAGACCATGGATGTCACTTATGTGATCCTCCATATCTTATTCAAATTAAATTAATTTCTATGAATCACATTCATATAATTATTCTTCCAAGGGAATTATCAACTCTAATCATATTAGAGTATTTTTATTGGACATAATTAACTTAATCATATTAAATTAATTATCAATCCAATTCAATCAATCAAACTTGATTGTCTTACTTGAATATATATGGTATTATTCTCAAAGTACGTATTAATTCGTATTTTGATAATTAGAAAAATACATCTTAATCCCTCGGACATTATCCCGGCCCTACCCGCTGTCATGGCCAGTACCGGCGGGAGTGGGACGGACCGCATACGTTGCAACCCGCTATCCCAGCGATCCCCGACTAGACACCATATCCGCCTCGGGAAAGGATAATGCCAAATTGATTAATTTGTACTTGAGATGATCATCGGTTCTTCAACCAAAATTATACCATATAGTAATCAAAACAATTTTGATTATAAGGAAATTTGCTAGATAAATCCCCAATCCTATTCAAGCAAGGAGTTTGATGATTGTGTTTCCAATTATGATCTAGATCAAATCTAATCAATTAATTGATTGGGGCCAAGTCAATTAAGGAAATAATCATATTCAAATATTTCTCAAATGTTTTCCATAATTATTTCATGAAATTAACCATGGTTGCAGAAAGCGGTAGTCGGTACTCGGTCGGTGAGGTCACTGACTAAGGATTAATCGGCAGTCGGGAGAGTAATCGGATTTAGTCGGGCATTAGTCGGTTTTGATTTTTTTTAATTATTTTAAATATATAAATCGATTTTTAATACATACACTCTCATATATATACACAAATTTAGCAATTTTAATACATACAAACACAAAGCTAACCATATTCACAAGTTACTAATCAACAAACTCACATGTTACTAATCATTGTAATTAAGAATCACGAAGTTAATTAACAAATCACAAAAGATAAATAAAAAGATTTAATAATTATATAACCTTATAGTTATTGACATAATTTGATAATGTAAAAGAATTCATATACATATCTGTTGTAGTCAAGGATGCTAAATGTTTGTTAGAACGTTGTTAGTTTACACCGTACTTTCATGTGTCCACAAGGATGTTAAGGCAAAAGGAGGTATATTTTTGTATTATTTTAAGTATAAAACCACTTCATATATATTTGAATTTATAGTAATAATGACTAAGTAATAACAACACAAACAATTAAAAGTATATAAAAAAGTATACAAAACAGTATACAAACAGTTTAAAACTTCTATGCAAAAGTCGGCCGACTAGTCGGCCGACTAGGCCGATTACTCGGGCGACTAATCGGGTCGACCCGACTATAGGCCGATTTGGCCTAGTCGAGTCGGATACCCCCCCGACTCGACTAGTCGGGCCGACTAGTCGGCCTAGTTGGCCGACTTTTACAACAGTGAAATTAACAATTAATTTCACTAATTGACAATCACATGGTTCTTGATTAGGAAAGTAATTTCAGCAGTGACCCCTACTTGCTAAAATTAGCATATCTTAATCAATTTAAATCCAAATTAAGCAAAGTAAGTTTCCATAGTTTGCTAACTTGATTTACAACAGAACCTATGTGATTTGCACGCATTTTGAGGCATCTCTAAACAGTAATTAACTCCTTAATTACGTTAAGATTCGCAGTTCCCGTAACAGTGAATACATGTTCATTAAAACAGCCATATCTAGAGCATATGAAATCCGATTTACGCAAACTCAGATCCTATGGTTTCCTTATTTAATGGGGAACAAAATCCAAGTATTAAATTCGTGTTTAAACAATTTAAACAGTGCCGAATTTATTTACTAAACAGATCTGTGAAATCAAATGCGAAGAAAACTTTCGCGACCTTAACGAACCCAAGTCGTCCTCGGTTAGCGAATCATATTCGAAACCGTCGACCTAAGGCTCTGATACCACTTGAAGGATATGGTTCGATCCTCAAGCGCATCACGGAAGCGTGAGCGTCGTATCGAATACGACGAAGAGCGACTTGTCGCACTAGTTGCTCGATGCAGCGGAATTTAAAATTTTTATGCGACGAAACCACATGATCCAAGAACACTTCTTGGATCGTTTCGTCTAAACCACAAACAAGTAATAGGATTACCTCTTGAAGCGTGGTTGCGATCGAGTCTCTAAATGAAGAGACCCTCTGTCTCAAGTCCGATCCGACGGAGGAGACGCTTGCGAGCGCGGGGATGAACCGCGTGCTTCTCGCAATCCATGTTGATGATCCAAGCGGTGGATCTCCTGATCTCGACACACGAGATCCGACATCTTCTTCACGAGCGAGGCGCACCGAAGGAGACGGAGATCCACGAGCAGAAGAACGGGCAGCATAACGACGATGCCGCTGCGATGGAGAACCTCTCCATGGCATCCATGGTGGACGGCCATGAGAGGGAGAGAGAGAGAGGGCTGACCTCTAGTAAGAAAGAGAGAGAGAGAGAGATGTGTTGTGTGTAAAAATAGAGAGCATGGTGTGCCTCTCTATTTATAGGGTTTTGGGATCCATGGATCTCAATCCATGTGACATATAAAATCAATGGATGAGATTGATTTATGTCAATCCAATGGCTAAGATTGTTGTTGGTAAAACCAACAAATTTAGATCAAAATATATTTGACAAAATCAGATGCAAATTAATCCAAATCAAACCAATAAATAAGGAGAGAAGATACATGGAGATTTCATCTCCATGTACCTTCCAAAGTGGACGGCCACATATTCCTTATAGGAATGATGTGCCGCCCCCCCTTTCCATGGAGAGAGCAATCTCATGGAAATCCATGAAATTGCATATCTCCTTGAAAATCTCCTCTATTTATTTCCAACAACTTTTGTTGCCTTTTTATTCTTCAAAAATAATTCACAATTATATTTGAGAATATTGCAATCTTGCCATAGAAAAATTGTGAATCAAATTCACAACCCAAAACAACATATAATTTACATTGTCAATTAATTACACAATGTGTATTCAATACACATAATAATTAATCAACACATATAAATTATAATTAACTCTCTGTAATACATTATAAATCACATTTATAATATATTATGAATAATTGGATATTTCTATCCACATTATTCTTATCCATAACAATTAAATCATATTTAATCATATTGGATAACTTATTCTCATGTACTCAAATAATATGAATCACATTCACATTATCTACATCTTTGATAATCAAATCACATTTAATTATCTAAGATAACTCTCCTTATAATATGAATCAAATTCATATTATTCATGATAATTAAATCACATTTAATTATCCATTTTCTCAATGCTCGGATACATATATCAACAATAGAATTATCCATGAACTCTTTCAAGGATAATGCGCTTTCTCCGCGAATACTTGGAGATAAGGACAGGGCGATTGTATTGTTCCACGTATAGTGACATGGATATTGAGATCATATCTCAAATCCAGATCGCGGGCCTCCCATAGATGCTTGATTAAATCAAGACCGCAAATCTAATCTTCTCATTGAATCTGAATCACATTCAGATTAATGTCCAACATTTGGACTAAGATCAGATTACTTCTCTACTGAGAGGAGTCACTAAAATCCAGACCCGTTTCATCACTCCCTAGGAATGGAAGCGTCATGGTTATACAACCGTTTATGATCACATCACCCTCAGGCATTCCCAATACATGTACATCCTGCATACTGGAAGACCCAGATTAAACCCGAAGTATTGGATCAACTTTATACTGTCTACTTCATGGTTTTATCAGTAAGTTTCTCATTCGATCACTGGGAGTCGGTATTGATCATATACTTTCCAAAAGCATATATCATACCTAGGTCTTGATCATATACTTTCCAAAAGTATATATCAAACCAATAAATTCAGTCAAGCTTCCAAAGCGAGACGACCGTGCGCACGGAATTTGATTCTTCCCAATATCTCATGAGTGAGCTCATGTCTTCCGGTTCAATAGTGAACCTGTATGATCCCTTTGAGAGATCGTATTACTCATATGCCCTTATATGCACACCAGCGCGCCGGTGTATAGACCTTGATTAGGTCATCAACCTATTGGTCTGCCAAATGTACATACTCAGACATATAGTAACACATCTGTCTCTGGTCAGAGGATGTGTGCCTGTATCGTGACAGCATACGATATAGGACTTTGGTTATCTCGATCTCGTTAAGTCAACTCTTTGACCTAACTCATCCGACACCTCCGAATCTCTATTCCTATGCAGAGGACCTGCATCAAGAGGTCGGTCAGATATCAACCTAAATGAGATAGGATTGCCATCTCCTACTCAGGCTGGAGATCATCTCTTAATAATCATTTGACGGTGCTTGATGAGTCCTCAATCTAACTCATTAGATATTCATCTAAGCACCAGCCTCTATGATTCAATAATTGAATCAACAGCTGTATGATCATTAAGATGGCCATGGTACATAACCCTAATTGTACTAAGGGACCTATTATGCAAACTATGTACTCTTTATTTCATATTAAGGAGTGAATTGCAATAACATTTATTGCATAATGGCTCGCCGTGGGCTCGCATGTCCAACAGGTGGGGCATCCCAACAAGGTAAGAAAAGGAGCGGTATGCGACTGCCTCACAAGGAAATGGAGCTGACCCATGCATGACGAGGCATTCTTGCAAGGGGAGTGAGGCCATAGATGGTGGGTGCATAATGCACGAGGGAGGGAAGTGTGGTGGTACAGGTTAGAGTGATAAGGGAAGGGGAGTGTGGCCGTGCATGGCGAGACGTCTCCATGAGGAAGGGAAGCATGGCTGGTGTACCAGCAAGGATGGGCAACATTGATGCATGCCCCAATGAAGCCATTGGAGCATCCCAACAAGGCCTGCACGGGCGGCATCGAAGGTAGATGCTGGTTAGAAGAGATAAAAAGAGGGTTACAAAGGGGCATGTGGTTACATTTTGACTGTTATGGAAGACTTTTTGGCCAAGGAAGTAGAAAACCATGCATATCAACAGAACCCAAAAAATAAAAATATAAAGTGCAGAACCATTAAGTTTCGAATTTAACAAGGTCCATTTTGACCTAGACCCCAAATCGCGGGGCTTTCTTTGTAATTTATGCAGAAAAATCATCAGTTTGCTTATTTCAATCTTTTACATAAATGTAGTACCCAAGATTCTCTCTTGCACTCACTTCTCTATCCTGAAAGGGTTGTTGCACCTTCTCCAAGTACTATTCATCTCCCTCGATCCTTCTCAACACCTTAATTACATTTCAGGACCTCTGTCGTAGAAATATCAAAAGATAGCCTCGCCTCCTAGGAGTACATGGTCCAGAATAATTATTTTTTTGAAAGAGAAGCCATAAATGTAGTACCCAAAATTCTCTCTTGCACTCACTTCTCTATCCTGAAAGGGTTGTTGCACCTTCTCCAAGTACTATGCATCTCCCTCGATCCTTCCCAACACCTTAATTACATTTCAGGACCTCTGTCGTAGAAATATCAAAAGATAGCCTCGCCTCCTAGGAGTACATGGTCCAGAATAATTATTTTTTTGAAAGAGAATCCACAATGATATCAAAGCTTGCAAACATCACTTTATCAGCAAAGAATACTACTATGAACAAGCTCTGAAAAAGTACTAATACACTCAATTTATGCAAACATATATGTTGGTTCACTACTTTTAAGTGCCAAAGGATTATGATTAAAAGTTAACGGATATTCATGAATTTCAGCTCGACTTATTGAAATGAATCTAAAAAACTATAACTTTGACCAAGACATAGTCAAATATTAATCCCCATGGTATTTTTGGGGTTGGCGTAGTAATTATAATAACACCAATTATGCATTTTATTATCTGAGTGCTGGAACTGCAGTCACTTAGTTTTTTATAAGTCAAAACAGAGTTCACCCTTCGGAGGTGTTCATCAATACTCCATCAAAACCCAGAAAAAAACTACAAGATCGTTAAATGAGTTTCGACTAGGAATCCACAAACAGGTGCACATTAGAAACTGCATTTAGATCCTTAGGATGTATGCATTCTGAGAAAAAAATAGATATTAAAAAAACACCAGAGTCAATCATCGTGCTGATTATACTGTCAGTGGCATCTGAGATGCCATGTGTGCACTGTATGAGAACTCATGCAGTTAAAAAGCACAGCTCAATTTGGGCCAGTGCTGCCTCCAAGTAGTGTTATGCAGTATAAAGCCAATGCATTCCGGGGATTATAGAGGGGAAGAAAACATTATTAGTACAATGATAATTTATTTGCCAACTGCACGCAGAACTGAATATATAAATTACCACAATAACTACTCCAGCAGCAGCCCTTGGGCCGAGCTTCTAAATAGTCAAGAAATTCTTTTGTTTCTGATATAAGTTAAGAATGCAAGATCCCGGTCATGATAGTTTACCTGACTGAAAATTCCCTTCCGAATAAAAACAGAATAATCCTCGTATGCCCCAAAGTTCAAAGATGCGTAGACTGGAATTCTTGATGGGAAAATTTCCCTATTAAAATATAAAGTCTGCAGAGAATATATAATTCTATCCCGTAAGCACGTATCATCGCAAATCGAAGCCTATATTCTTGACAATGAAAACGACTCTGTACTGAAAGCTAAACACAAACACAGATGAGGATAAATTCTGAGCACACATGGGTCAACTATATTTGCACATCATATCGGGTCGCCTCATCTAATTAATATCTCAACAACAGTGCACATCAATCAGGAGAAATTTGTTGAATTTCTTATTGAAAGCAAATACCAACTGCTTATGGGACATCTACTGGAATAGCAAACTTCCCCTTTACATGAAATGCCCGCAGCACATGTTATCATCCCAAGAGTGCTGAGCACTTTCATATCACAAGAACGGAAGCAGCAAATCAAGATGAAAAGAAGGGAAAAAAGAAGAAAAGGCATAACTTAATCCCCCTATCCAACATCACTTACTTGAATCGAGCCCCTGCGAATCACCACCCTGAGAATCCCGCTCCCCCTCACCCTCACGGACAGGCACGGGCAGCGGTTCCTCCCCGACCAGCTTTTCCCTGTCCCCAGACTTCGCCCCTGCAGCCTTCTGTGAACCCGTGAGCCTCGCAAGCACAACGAACGACACGCCGCCAAGCACGTTGTTGAGGCACCTCAGCGCCACTACATTGGCCTTGAACAGAACCGGGTTCAGCGACCGAGCGAGAAGGAACTCGATCCCGTTGAGCGTCTGGTAGCGGAAATTGCTGCTGACGCCCATGTGGATCGCCCACGTGAGGGCGTTGAGAACGGTGGGCGGGGGCTTGTTGGGCGTGACAAATTCCGGGTCCATCTTCTTGCGCAGAGCGATGAGGCCGTTGGATATGGCAGTGCCCGCGAGACCCGCGAAGAACCCGACGGCGCCGAAGACGGCGCCTTTGTAGATGAAAGTGCCGGAGCGGGCGAGGAGCGAGTAGGAGCCAGTCTCGAACATATGACCGGGAGGGCAGGAGGCGAAGATCCCCGGGAGGGCGGAGGAGGAAGAGGTGGCGGTGGGGGCGAGGAGGTACATGAGGACAAAATTGAGGATGGATCCGACGACGAGAGTGGAGAAGACGAAGTCGAGCTCGTTGAGGCCGAAGTTGGGGCGGGAGGCCATGTCTCCCAGGACGCAGGCACTCACGCCCACCAGCTCCTCCATCAGGACCTTGAAGGGGAACTGGGGGTCAGCCGAAACCCTAGATCTCCACCCGTTGATGAAGAGCCCGAGGGGGCCGAAGCCGTCGGGTCCATCGGAGCTGTTATGCTCGTCGCCACCGCCACCACCGCCGCCTCTGCCTCCACCGGGGCTTGAGCCGGAGCCCCCGGAGAGGTCGAGGGAACGGGAGGCGCAGGGGAGGGGGAGGGGGACGGAGAGGGAGCGTGAGGTGGAGATGGGGAAGGAGGCGGGGAGGAGGTGGTGGCGGGCGGGGGTGGGGGTGAGGGGGGTCGGGGTGAAGCGGAGGAGGTGAGCCGCCATGGGGGAGGGAGAGAGAGAGTAGGGTTTGGGTTCGTGGGTTTTCTGTTACTGGCGATGGCTGCTTTATTTATTTCTCCTTGGACGTTCCTCTGAATCCGGCTGCTGATCTTCCATTTAATTTATTATTATTATTCTGTTTTTTTTGAAGTTGGTCATGAAGAGTTGGTATCTTTCTTTGGGATCTGTGGCTCTTCTGGACCAAGATCACCAACGTAGAGTATAATGAAATATATATTAGGGATTTTATCACTTGTGCCCCTCTGAGATATCGCAATATCAGTTATATTCCTATCTTTTTGGTAATATCAGTTGTGCCCCTCACTTCTTTCTCCGTTACCATTTGTGCCCTTCCGTCAGATTTACCGTCAATGAGTTGACTTAACCATGGTTTTTTCAAACCTTGATGAAGTTAAGAGGGGTATTATTGTCCAGACTCCTCTTTTTCCTCCTCTTCCCCCATCTTCTTCTTCCCCCTCCAACCTCCTCCTCCTCCCTCTCCGCCCGGAACTCCTCCCCCGCCCCCCTTCGAACTCCGCCCCAGCCTCCCTCCGCCAGGACCCCCCCTTCCTCGCCCCTCCCTCCGCCCCTAGCGCGCGTGGTCGGCGTTCGTCGCCATCGGCTCCACCACCGGGCGGTGGCCCCTTCTCTATCATCTGCTGCGCTCAGGCGGCAGTTCCACAATCGGCTCGTGCCCGATCCCGACTAGACACCTCGCGTCGCTGCTGCGCGCAACTCCTCCTGACTCGCGCAGCCCCGCCGGTGTCCTCAGCCTGTCGACCACCCAGAGCGAGGCCGCAGCACCGCCTTCTCTCCTTCCCGACGGCGCCGGTGCTGCGCGACCTCTGCTGCTTCTCCGCCTAGATCTCCGCCCTCGCAGTGCAAGTAGTTACTACCGCTCCACCGCCCTAACATGACCCACTTCCACCGACCCACGCCACCGTTGCAGAGTGCCTCTGCCGTTGAAGCTCGCATCTCCGCGGCGGTTCGCCACCGCCTCGAGATCTCAGCGTCGTCCCGTGTCCTACCGGACCTGTGTGGGGAGTGAGAAGGAAGGTCGGCGGCAGTACGGGGGCCGGATGGGAGGTGCGGGGGGCGAGGGGGGAGGTGCGGATGGCGAGGGAAACCGGGGGAGGGGGTGTGGGTGGCGGAGGGCAACCGGGGGAGGGGGTGCAGGGGACGGAGGGGAGACCTGGGGCGGGGGTGCCGGGCCGGGTCGGTGGGGCAAGGGGGCCTGGGGGCGCTGGGTCGGGTCGGCGGGGCAAGGGGCGGCGCGAGGCAAGGGGGCCTGGGGTTGCAGCAGGGGGGAGGTGGCATGGGTAGGGGGATGAGGAAGATGAAGAGGAGAAGAGGAGGAAGATGAACAGTGATTGGACTTTTACATCCATTTGTTTTCATTTAATTCCTGATGTGTCCCTAAAGTTAACGTCCGTTTGCGTTTGGGATGGACGGAAACTAACTCGAGGGGTACAAGTTATATATTTGCAAGAAGTGAGGGGCACAACTGATATTACCAAAAAGATAGGGCATAACTGATATTGCGATATCTCGGAGGGGCACAAGTGATAAAATCCCTATATATTATAGCCAAGTGCTCCGGTACTTGCTAACTCAATTATTTTTGCTATGAAGACTACTACTACTGTTAGGCGTGCAATGTAATCAGCTAATGCCTGAAGTGGGCTCTTTTGATGTTGTTCATTCCTCCTCCTGTGAAGGGCTCCTACATTTACATATTCCCACCCTTTTTTGTTAGCAGGGTTGGGATCATAAATTTTTGGTGTTTTATATTCTTGGGAGTCCCCCCTTGTAATCACTTATTTTGGAATACAGAAATACAAAAGAACATTTACCTATCAAAAAAATATATATTATAGCGATATGTGGGGTTTTTTTATTTTGATTTCCGTGATTTATTAATCCATCAACGAGGTGTTGGAGAAGCTCCTCACCCATGACTGTCAAGGTAAGCCCTTCTTTCCTCCATACTCTCTAGGCCTATGTGATCTTGATCACCGGTGTGCGGTTTTTGTCTCTACTCTTTGGTGATCTAGACTCGTAGAGAGATTTCTTTACACATTTTAGGAATTGTTGCTCGGGCGATATTGCCTTCCAGGTTCTCTTGAGGGTTACTCCCATGCGACTGACCGACTGATCTACAATGTGCCTCATCGATGGTTTGTGCGCGTCTTATCAAATGGGTTGCTGAGGCTTTGCAAAATGCAAAGCTCAAAAGCGCATTCTATCTAAAAAAGTTGCCTCGCCTTCTTCAAACAAAGGTTGTTGCATCTTCAAGGAATATGTCGATTCTCTAATGCACATCAAACTTGTTCTGTCTACCTTATCACTTCCCCTAAGGATTGCTCTTACTGTGTGGGGCTCGTCGATCTAACTATGAAAATGAGTCGGACATTCTCATCAGTTTGGAAAGCCCATTTGGGAGGTGCAAATTACTTACAACATGTGTTAACCAAGGAGTTTGGTGCGGGAAAATTGACCTCACTTTGGAAAGATCCTATTAATGGCAAGCCTCATCTAAAAAACCTTGTACACTCCATGTGGAAACTTGTTGAAAACAAAAACTCCGTGGTGACTAATGCCCTGTTTTCTTGGAATGCCAGAAATAATTGGATCAAATAACTGGAGAATAGAGTACTTGATGAATCCCATATTCATCATGCTTAAATTGGTCATTTAGGCGTTGTTCCCCACCATTCACATGCAATTAATCATTAATAGATCATTATTAGTATTCATACATGTGTAAATAATATTTGCATTTCATCATGCATAATTACATTACAAATCCCAAGTGTAAATTAGCCCAAAAAGCCGCTAACTTCTCATATTTTTAATTAATTCTTCCTGATTCCAATTGACCCCAAACCACTCCATTGTGTAGATATTACTAACCCTATTAAATAAAAAATACAAAAAATTACTAACTCCAATAAGTGTTAAATAATCCCAAAGTTTGATTTCACATCTGACAGACTAAAATGAGCATATCTCCCTCATACAGTGTCTGATTTTGGTCTACTCACTTTTAAAGTACTCCATTTTTAAATACCTTCAAAACAAGATCAATTTCGCAAAATTCGGAGCTCATATGTGAAAGTTGGGTATTGGCCTCTTTTGCGCATTTTGACTTTTTACTATTTTTGACCTGAGTTTTTATGTACATAATTAACCCTTTTAATTTTATTTCTTTTTCATTTGTGTTCTTTGATGATAGTTTTATTAAGCGACATAAGAATCCAAATCTAGATTAAAATTAAAATAAAAGAAACTGACTGAGTCTAAGTGTCCACTGTGAGTATGTACAAAAATTGTGCGTTTCTTACTTCTATTTTATTTTTATATTTTCTTATTTATTAAAAATTCAAAAAAATAGATTAGTGTGTGAATAATTTCTTGTATTTTATCATATTTTTTTAGATTTGTATCCTCTCTAAAACCACCAAAAAAATTACAAAATCCCAAAAATCCGGTTTTCTATACACATGGAGAACCATCAAAAATACCACTTCGCACAAGTGACCTCTTTTGCTCTCAGATCCTTCATGAAAGTTGTAGATCTCGTCGAGACGAACAGCTTCTGTGAAGAAAATTTTTTGATCCGATGTCTCCTTCTATTTCTTTTTTATTTTTTCCCTCTTTAATTTCGACATTTTTTGGGGTGCCACAAGGCAGCCCCAGGGTGTGCCACGTGACACCCCGCCTCTCTCCCTCCTACCATCCATCTCTGGTCACGTGCTAAGCACGTGACCATCTTCCCCATCCGTTCTCCCCCAACCCCAAAACGGAAGCTGCCTCCATAGCCGTTTCTCCTCAGCCATGTGCGGCCATCAAGCCGCCATGCATGGCCGTTTCACTCCCCTCACCCGCGTAACAATCCTCCATCGCCATCTATAAAGTTCCCTCCTCGCTGGCCGCACAACCCATCCGCCCTCTCGTCGGTGACAGCGACCCAAACTTTAGGCATGATCCAAGGCCCCTCCGCCTTGTTGCTTAGCTTCCCCCGACGAAGCTGCACCTCGCTTCGGCCTCAGCCCCGCCGTTGAGCCCCCCCAGGTAACCCTCCTTCTTCATCCCCTCCTCCGGTCAACTCCATCCTCCACCGGCCTTGCAAAGGCTGGGACCCTTTTCCCTCCGCCACCGTAGCCACTGGAGCGAACCCTTCGCCGTCAGCCCTCCCCCCTTGTTTTTCCTAACCATTTGCAGGTCCAGCCACCGCCACCTTCAGGCTTCGCCGGTCGAGGCTCGACCGGCCGAGCCTCTAGATCACGCCTCGGTTCTTGTGTCGCCCGCACCTCATCGCTGGGCTTCACCGACGACCGCCTCGTGGCCCCGCGCCCTCCACCTCGCAGCTCGCGCGTGCGGCACCTCCGCCCCAGCTCGCCTCCTCCACCTTGACCTCCTTCGTCGGTCGTGTGTCGACCGGCCAAGGTCTCGTCGACCACCATTGCCTCCGCCGCTCGGCCTTCGCCATTGGCTCCGCCGCCCCGCCCCCGCCACGAGCAGTTACCGTCGAATTGGGCCAATAGCCCTTGATCCGATGGTCCCCGAAGCGCCACGCGTCCCTCCCGAGCCTCGGCCCTAGCCTCGAGGCTCGGGTCACCCGAACCACCATCAGACCGCCACGTAGGCTCGGGCATCTGAACCTGAGCCCCGACTCCCGACCCTCCGCCTCACCCGCTCGAGCCTGCGCCTCGGCCCGAACTACAGGCTCGATCCCCGAACCTCAGCTCCGGTCCGTCCGATCCGTCGCTTCCCTCCCGAGCCTCCGAGCGTACGTGCAACGGACGTGCGCTAGTGGAAACATTGCACGGATGCCCCTGCTCATTTCAGAATTTGCAAAAATGCCCATGTCTGGGGTAAATTTCAAAAAGGCTCCTCCAACTTTGCTAAATTACAGATAAGCCCCTCCAAGGTCCTCTTTGCAAGAAAAACTTTATTTTATTTATATTTTAGTCCCTAGAATTTCATTTTAGCATATCTTTCTCATATGAACTCTGTTTTTAGCATATAATATGTAATTTTGAAGCTATTTTTGTGCTCTACCATTTAGCATAACTTGTGTGAGGTTGTGATTGATACTAATCATTTGAGGGTCTCTGTTGACTTATGCAGGTTGAGTTTGACATATTTGTACCTTATTAAGATATTCACGATTTATTTGGGAGAGATTTGATTAAGAAAATAATGGAGTTGAACTAATATCTGAGGACTTAATTTTTGCAAGGGTTAAATCAAGGAGATTGATTAGATTTACTAATTTGTGGATATTGACTGCAAACGTTTATTACGAATAAAATTAGAAATATTTTGGAGATAAAATCATTGCATGATTATTCATATCTCTATCTGGACTTTCACCTACATCTGGATTAAATTGATTATTTTTTTTTAGAACTCTTATTTGACCTGTGATTAATTTTGGAGGATTAAATGATGAATTTTTTTAGGATTGATTTTTATCACAGATCCTGCGCTGAATAGTTCCCTTTGTTTACTTTCTTCGTGTAGCATCTTCATCATTGCATTGTATATTTTATTAACAAAGAAATTAATCAACATTAAGTAATTATTTAATTTGATTTAAGACCATGCAACTAAGAATCATTGTTCCCTGTGTTTGACCTTGGTAGACTTGCCAAGTAAAAATATTCCACAACATTCAAAGAGTGTGGTTTTTGACGAACTAAATTTGCCTCCTATACTATGACAATTTTAGATTAATAAAGAGGCAAATTTGACATTCATCAAATGACATCATTGCCGGGGAACATCGAATTCTTAGGGTTTTAAATCATTTTTTGTAATTAATTTTTGTGAAATTAATTTTTGTGCATTTTTTCTTCTTTTCTTTTGCATTTCTTTCTTCTTCTGATACTAACCGTACTTTCTCTCTTCGCAGAATACTCGGAACTAATTTTGGACATAAATCAACAACATGCAAAGAAGACTGATTTCTATTTTTATTTTGTGAGAGAGAGCTCAGTCTAGGTTTAATTTTCTACAATATTCTCAGGGTCCCTCTCTCTGAACCCTTGTAATAATTTGGACAGAACTTTTCTGTGGTGTGTCGGGTCTGTTTCAACCCCTTCTTTGTGGTTGGGACCCGGCTTGAGTGACGTAGGACTTAAGCACATATATGATTGTTTCTTTATTATTGATTGTGTTCGTAATTCTTAGGCCACACTTTCACTAATTAAACGTACTATAGATCGTTCAACATTATCCAAAATTTGAAATCAATTCTTCCCACTAATAGAACTATCTGTTTAGGGCGTTTTTCATCTGTGCATATCATTTAGTGTAAATTTTAATTCCTTGTACTGCATCCTGCATGAAGAACGCGAGGATTCATTGTAAGTCTTTCTCTTAAACATGCATCATTGATTTACGTTTGTATTGGCTTTTCCTATTCTCCTTTCTCAAGTTTTACATCCTATGAATTAAAGGAATTGGGATTGCTCGTTAGGTGTGAATTTCTGTGCTCATTTAAACTTCAGTAATAACCTTAATTTAAAACTGGGACTGCTAATCAAGGCGACTGTAAATAAAACTGACTTAAAATTAACCTGTGTTTGGTGGAGAGGAATCCACTCATTGTTTGTAAGGACAAGATCGCACACCCTAGGACAGAGCCGAAAACCAAAATGCTTCATTTAGACTACTGATTTTAAAAATAATTAGCTACTATTCAGTAAGGGTCTCGGGTAGCCGTTTATGGTCCGACTTCCCTTAGCAGAGTAGGTGGTTTAGAGGACACTGCGGAAGGCTCCGTCCTCAAGTAACATGGGTAGCCGTTTATACGGTATGTACTTACACCTATACTGGATGAGAGTAGGTGCAACTAGTTGTATGAACTCGGGACAGTCTTTGTGAAATATTTTGGTACCTAACAGCTTGCGCTTAACTTTCAAGATTATTTTGTCATTAAATTAAAATCGAAAAGATAAGCGGCCGAACCCTGACGTGCCTTCATCTGTGTTGAGTGGGTGAATCTGAAAATTTGACTTGTGTTTGCTTTGTGTATGCGTTCTTGTGACGACTCTCTTCTCGACTCCTCTTAGTATTAGGGCCATCATCTTTTGCACTCCTCCTCCTTCAGGGTCCAGTCAATCCTAGAGTAACCCTTCATTTCACTCCTCCATTAAGGAAACTTTTATCCTTAGCGAAGCTTCACTTAATTTCGACATTTAATACTGAACTCTTTTCTTCTGAAGGTGAATCACAATGCCTCCAAAGAAGAACCCTGCTGACGATGAGAACGACAATGACCCCATTCGGGCACTCTTGGCTAGGATAACCGCTGCCGAACAACACAATGAACTACTTAGAGCACAGATAGCAGTAATGCAACAATGCGAGGCTGCTATGGAAGACACGTACCTCCCTGAATTAGATGACAACTATAATTGGTTGAGACCGGTACCCCCTGAGGATGCGTTCAAACACAAAACACATTTCCTTGCACTATTGCCTAAATTCGGAGGGAATAATCATGAAGAACCGTATATCTTCCTCCGTGATTTCGAGTTAGTCTGTGCTAACCTCTGCCACCCTAGGGTTAGCCAAGACTACATAAGGTTGAGAGCTGTCCCCTTCGCCTTGACTGATAAGACAGCTTACTGGCTGAAAAATCTAGGGGAATAGTCACTATCTGGGCCAGATTCAAGACTCTGTTCTTAAAGAAATTCTACCCAGTTAGTAGGATCAATCAGATGAGGATCAAGCCCACGAGCTCTACCCAACACTCGAACAAACTATTCCATGAAACCTGGGAAAGATTCATAGACTTAATCCAGAATTACCCAGGACAAGTAAAATGATGATGGTCCAAAGTCTTGTTAGCGGGTTGAACCCTGAGGCTCAAGGGTTGGTAAGTGCATCATGCAGAGGAAGCTACATGGGACGCCACGAGGACACTGTCTACAAGGTGTTCGAGAGACTTGCTGAGTCCAGTCGTGCACAAACCACCAGCCAGGCTTACATAGCCGGCTCCAAAATGATGGTAAATAATCTAACGACCGATCAGAGTGCTGATATGGGAATAATAGATGATAAGCTAACTATGATTGAGCATTATAAGAAGGTGGACGAACTCCATAAATCATCTAATATGGAGAAATTGGCTAAATTACCTAAGCAAATGGAGGAATTGGCTGACAGGATATCTAAGATACTAGCCCTGACTTCACCCCCCCCCCAGCACCCATACACCAAATTCACTACATTCAAGGTCAAGGGGTAGGGCATCCAAGCCATTGGGGTGGAGACCAAGTCTTGTCCCATCAAACTGAGGAAACCTCCGCTCAAACTGATTACGAGGAACCTCCACAAATAATGGAGATAAACGGAGTTTGGTATAACCTGGAACCGATCAACCGCTCAGACCAAAACTCTACTCCAAACCCTCGTCCACTGCAAGCCCGACCCACCTACCAGCCTCAACCGCAGCAGCGACAACAGTACCGCACGAGTTATCAGAACCCGCAACCTCATCCACAGCAGAACCAACGCCAAGGCCAGCAGGGCCAATACAGACAATATCAGCAGCCTTAGGCAAGGCAGAGCAAGGGGTCCTCATCTTCTTCTATCTCTCCAAAACTCCAGCGAGTGCTGGATGAGCTTCATGACATGAGGGTTCACATAAATCAACTCTCTCGATGGAGAGATGAAGTGACCGCACCCCAGACTGTGATTCCTGCTCAAGTCCAAGATAACCCAAATAGCCTCAAACATAATCAGGTAAATATCTCTGAGTATTCCATACCTAAACATGATCTCTCATCAAATAATAACGCTTATCATATTTCTCTTAGGAGCGGAAGGACCGTAACTATGCCTGATTGAGTGAAGGAACACGGAAACATAGCCTCAGTGTCCACAAATTCACACAACCCTGGGGGAATTGACAAAGGAAGACAAGAGGAGAAAAAAGAAGACCCACCCACACCACCCGTGAGACACTACACAACTGGAGACAATGAAGACCTCAGAGTCTGAGTCTGACGAAGACATGCCACCAAGACATCCGCAACATCTTACTAACAATTTCCCTATTTTTAGTCCAAGTCCTGTAAATAGTTATTCATTCAATAAAAGTGATGTTTTTTTATCATAACAAGTCCATTCCTTTCCCCCATGCTCTCACAACAGGAAAGAAGAAAAATATAAAAAAACCAAAAAAAATAATGACGAGATGACCCGCATCTGTAAGGAAAATATTAAGGTCACTCTGTCCCTAGACGAGATGATAGAAAGAGACTCGGCTTTTCGAAAGTACCTTAAGGTGAGATGCACACCAACAAGGGCCATCAAACAGACTCCTAGCCGAACAAAGAAACACATACTCTCAGTTGCCACATCCCGTCTTATAAAAAATGAGCTGCCAAGGAAGAAAAGAGACATAGGTGCTCACTTTGTCACTAGCCACATCAAAGAAATCAAGTTTGCAAGAACATTGTTAGACAATGGTTCATCCATCAATCTCATGCCCACAACCCTATTCGAGCATCTAAATCTAGGTCCTCTTAAGCAATCTGCAGCCGTACTTCACTTCGCAAACACATCAACTAAGCAACCTAGGGACGAGATTCGAAACGTTGTCATCAACATAGAGGGACAAAATTACCCAGTAGATTTCACAATACTGATGAATCTCGGATTCATCACTCTAAATCTCATTTATTAAGCTCAAATCCCTCAAAATCAACAGCATTTCCGCATCTATTCTGCATAATTAGCATTCATACATGTTTTCATAGGGATTACATTTTAGCACTTATTTATGCACAAAATAAGAAGCCAAAAATCCAAGCCAAAAATGACCTGTAAATAGCCTAACTTCTCGGATTTTTAACTCATTCATGCTAACTCCTAATGTCCCAAAACCACATCCACTGTGTACATATCACTAACAAGAATAAATGAAAAATACAAAAAAAATCACTAACCCAAATAAGTTGACCAAAAACCCAAACCCTAGTTTCAGGATTTCCGAACTGAAAACCTCATATCTTCCTCATCCAGTGTCCATTTTAATCCTACTCACTTTTGAACTAATGTATATTCAATTACCTTCAAAACAAGACCAAGTTCAAGTGAATCAGAGCTCATATGTGAAAGTTGGGTTTTGGGCCTCTTTTGTACATTTTGTATTTTAGCGGTTTTTGACTTATTATTTTATGTACATATTAAACCTATTTTACTTTATTTCTTTTTCAGTTGTCTTCTCTATTAAAATTTTATTAAAATGCGTAAAAATCCAAATCCAAATTGAGCTTGAAATCAAAGAAACAAATTGGGTCTGAGTCTTCATTAATCGATTGTACAAAATTGGTCTTTTTCTTATTTTATTTTATTTCTTCTTTTTTCTTATAAAAATCCAAAAAAATAGATTATTGTGTAAATAATTATCTTTGATTTTATCATATTTTTTGGATTTTTATCTGGTTTAAAAATGACACAAAAACAGAAAACCCAAAAAACAAAGTATTCTATGTGCATGGGATACCCCAAAAATATCACTTTCTGCATTTGATCGATTTTGATTTTGATGTCTTAATTAAAGTTGTAGACCTCATCGAGACGAGAAATTTTCGTGAAGAAATATTTTCGATCCTAGGTCGTTTACTATTTATTTTGCATTTTACAAAGTCTTTATTTTTTGAATTTTCTGGTGCTGACACGTGGCAGCCCCTGGGGCCACCACGTGTCAGCCTTTTTTCGCCTTTTTATTTACTCATTTTATAAAAAATTAAACGCATGCGCACGTGCAAGGCACGTGCTACCCAGGCACACGCCAAGCATGTGTCGCATCCCCTTCCCCGTGGGCCGCCACGTGGGTTAATCACGGTCGTCCGATCTCGGCCGATCGGACGGCCGATATACATCTTCCTCATCTGCTTTCCATCACAGGCGACGGTGCCCCCCAAATCTCATCGTCGTCGCGTATCTCGCTGACTAGGGTTGAGCATTGGGCCGAGCCAGCCCGACCCGGTCCGAAACCCGGCCCATGTAGCCCGGCCCGAACCCGAGCCCGCAAAGAATTGGGTCGGGCTTTAGGCCTTAATTCAAGCCCAAATGTATATCCGGGCCGGGTTCGGGCCTGATAGGGCCCCAACCCGAAAGCCCGATAACCCGGCCCAATAGCTAGGCCCGTTTCAAGGGCCCAAACTGCCCGTCCCATTAGCTTGACCCATTACTTATGCATATGAGTGGTAATAGAATTTAGATGGATATTAAATTCTAAATATATTAATTTAGTAAAGTTAACAACCATCATTGTTATATATACCATCATGATAATAATTTACCATGTTAACAAACATATATTATAAACAATTATATTACATTGGTAAAATATTTATCATGTTTAGAGCATGTTGTTGTACATAGCCAATTCGTATCATGAACATGATTCCTTAATATTATCAATGTGTAAAACATATTTGCATGTGTAAAGAATATTCATTTTTGTTGGGGATGGGTGGTGTATTTGTAAGATAAAAACAAGCTCAATATGTCCCGGAGTTTCTATTTGGGCCGGCCCAGCCCGAACCCGGCCTATAATATTTGGGCCGGGCTTGGGCTTGGGCCTAGATTTTGAAAAATGAAACGGGCCTAGGCCCAGCCCGTTATCCCGTATACTAAAATGGGCTTGGGCCGGGCCAAGCCGAACCCGGCCCGGACCCGGCCCATGCTCAACCCTATCGCTGACGCTCAATCAAACCATGCTTTCTTCGCCGCGCTGCCTCGATCAAATCTCCCGCGAATCTTTCCCGCGATCTTGCTCCTCCGTCCACCAGCGAATCCAATCAAATCGCCAACCGCCCCGTCCTTCCATCTCCGGCCGAGCACCCCTCCTCTATTTAAGAATGCCACCGCCGTCTGAGCATTTTCATCCGCCGACTAACGCTTGAAGGGACACCGCCGGAGGTGACAGCTCCAGCCCTGACGACGCGGTGAGGTCCGAGCTTCAAGAAGCTCATTGCAGTGCCGCTCCTAGGCGAATTGCTCCAGCTCCGGCCACTCCCAACGCCGTCGAGCCAACTACCTCCTACGTTTGCACCAACATCGGAGCTCCGCTCCTCCACCATCTCCATCTCTGCCCGAGCGTCCCCGACTCCCCGCTCTGCCTTGGGCCACCTTCACCGACGACCACCGGCATCGCCTTCGTCTTCTTCGATGCACATCACTCGCCACCCAGAAGCAAACCGCCGGTAGGACCCTCCTTCGCCTTCGTCATCGACCGCCGTTTACGCGTCTCCACCGCCGCCCCCTGGCCGTGTGTCGGCCCGACGTCGACCGTACGATCTTCAAGTAGCCTTCATCCTAGCCGTTGGCGAAGCGCACCCCCAGCCATGGATTCAAGCTTCATCAATGACCGAGATATGTTCCAAGCCTGCACCCGAGCCTAACCCCGAGCCTAACCTCCTTCCCGAACCTGCACCCGCATGTGGTCTGCATGTGAGCCGTGATGAATCCACATTTCATCATCTTTATTCTATCATTTTGGCACCAAAAACCCTAGCAAATGGCTGTAAATAGCATTAAATATGGCATCTTAGCATTCATGCATGTACCTGTAATTAGTGTATAAAATACTGTAATTAAAGCTAAAATTATAGAATAAATAAAAAAAAGAAAAAGAATAAAATATTGTAAATAATTTATGACCCAAAACCCCGAGACCTAGCCATCTGGATGAATAGGTCGACCAGGAATAAAGTAGGGGGAGATAAGGGTCAAATGCCTACATAATTCTATTCATTCTTTATTCATTTTAGGACCTATTTTTGGTTCCACTTTTTATACATTAAATAAAGACACTTTGTACATGAAAGTTGTAGATAATTTTATATAGAAAAATACAAAATTGATTTCACTCAAAAATAATGTACAGATAAAAAGTTATGGTCTGAATAAAACTCCAGAATCCCAAATTCCCAGACCCGTATCTCAAAAATGACAACTCCAAATGCAACAAACTCACCTTTAATTGTATATAGAAGAAAATAATCTATCTAATGGTAGTGGTTTCGCATTTGGCGGAGCTACGGTTTGAAAGTTGAGTTTTGGACCCACATTGTACAATTGTACAGATTAAAATATTCATTTTATTATTTATTCATTATTTTTGTATTTTAATTATGTAAATATTATTTATAATAAATCTATGCATTAAAATTAGAATAAAAACTCAAAGAAAATTCAAAATAAAAATACTTGTATATATCATATACATAGATACTATACATATACTTATACCTATATAAACTATACTTATATTTTATTTAATATACAAAACACATCAAAAAAATAAAATAAAAATATATCTGTGTATATAAAAGTATTCTATGATTTTATAAAATACTATATAAAAATAATAAAATTAAAATACACAAAATAAAAATAAAAGAAGAAAATATATAGGTAATGTACCTATATAAGGTGTAAAAAGCAACTTGTAAAAATACATCTCATAAAAATAATTAAAAATCCTGATAAAATACTACATAAAATAACGAAAATTTTTTATTTAATAATCATAATTTAATTCGGCCTATTCCTATTTTTAAATGAATTAATAAATGATTTAATCAAGGTTTTTCCTGGTTGGTCCACGTGGACCAACCAGGCGCAAACCCTAGTTGACTCCGGTCAACTAGGTGACCCTAGGTCCTGTAGCTCTGACAACCTCATTTTTGACCCGACTTCACGGATTTCTCGAGGCCAATTCTTTCACCTTTTTGTGTTGCATCCTTCTGCAACATTGTTCCTCGATCATCCCTCTAGCTCGCCCATGAATAACCTTGGACCGAGGACCAACGATTGCTCCGATCTTCGTTGATCTTTGAGCCCCTGTCACCTCGGGTCAAACCACTTAAAACGAACCCCCAACTTCAATTTGAAAATTGAGTCCCTTTGGTCCACCCCTCTCCACCTCTCTTGTGCTCTGAAGCTTCCTGGAGGTGACAGCTCCACCGCGAGCTCATCAGCCAAGGCGTTCGAGGTCGAAGGCGTCTCCACCACCTCTCGCTACACCGACGGTCGAGGTACACATCTTCCTCTGGTTCCGGCCATCGAGGGTCCCCTCTCCCCTATTTTTCATTTGCATCATGTTAGCCATAGTCTAAATAGCAAAACCCCTCAAAAAATCGAAGTTTTGTCGTGTGATTCACCCAATCCCACTTCCTCGCCGGAGCGCAACTCCGGCCAGTCACACCCACATCGCGCCACGCCTCGATTCCACCATCCCGAGGTCCAGGCAATTTTCCCTGGACCTCCTAACCATTTTTGCAGGGTCAACGCGCTTTGACTATCGCCTGGGAGCTACTTTGGCACTCGCCGGAGCTCAGCCGAGCCCCCCAGCTCCGCCGGCCACCCGCGAGTACCCCGGCCCTCGTCGTGGCATTTTGACGCCCCCAGGAGGAAGAAAAGACCCCCAGGAGCCTCCACGTCCATTTTGAAGCTCCATCGTCGTCGGAGGACGGAGGTCTTGGACGGCGAAGTTCACCCTCGCCGGCGTTCTTCGCTGTTCTTGGTCCTAGCCTCGCAACCGTCGGATCGTGGAGGCCTTCCAGATCGCACAGCCACCGTCGGATGGAGTAGCGCCAGCACCGTTCGATCATCGTCCAGGATCTAATCCCAGCCGTGCAACGCGAAGCGTCATCGACCGTTGGATTCACGCCACGTGTTTAAGTGAAGATCTGCAGACGTTGGATCTGCGCGCCAGGGGTATTTTGCATCTCAACCCCTGTGCATTTTTTATTTACATTTTAGTCCACAAACTTTCGTCTGTAGTGCAAAAGTTTTGTAAAATTTGCAAATAGACCCTCGCATTTATTTTATTTACACAACGCTCCTCCGCCACGTCACCTCACGTGACATGTTCACGTGAGGTGTGGGCATTTTGTATTGAGGCCCTCGGCCATTTGGATATTTCGTTTTAGTACCAGGACTTGTGTATTAAGTGTTAACTTTTTGATAAAATTGCAAGTTAGCCCCAAGGGGTTTCTGATATTGCACGTAGGTCCTTACCAGGCGTGTGCAAGTCACGCGCCCTGGTGGGAAAATTGCTGCGACACCCCTGCGGGCTTTATAATTTGTACTTGGTCCTGGAAATTAAATATTCAGTGTTATTTTTGTGCGAAAATTGCATGTATGCCCCTGGACTTTTGGATATTTGCGTATATACCCCTACTAGGCTGTGATATTTTTGTGTGCTCGTATGAATTAATTAGGGCATCATTTTAATTCAAAAATCATCAAAAATTAAACTTAAGCTCCCGTGGGCTTGTTCTTTGACGCTATATTTTTAGTGTTTGATTTTAGTTCATTTTAATATTTATTAAAAATAAAAAACTTCCCATTTCAGCACTGTTTAGCTTAGAAAATATCAAAAAAATATTATAAGATCTCGAAAAATTCCAAAAAAAATTCCTAATGTCTATTTTAACCTATTTTAGTGTCAATCCAAAAATCATTTAAAATCTCAAAGTAAAAACCTTAAAAATTAAAAAATACACAAAAACTTCAAAAAAGTATATAAAATCAAAGAAAACTCAGAAATATATAAACTCAGTTCATGTTTCTTCTATATTTTATTAATTTATTTGAAAATTAGTTTGGGAAAATTTTGCAGTTGTTTGCTATTTTTAATTCCCAGTTTACCCCCGGCCAGTAGCTAATTCCCTATTTTGCTTTATTTCAGTGTTTAAAAATACCAAAAACATTTGGAAAAATACCCAAAAATCACAAAAACGGTAAAAAATTATAAAAATATCAAAAAGAATTTATTTCTGAATTTTTGGTTATTTTTTGCATATTTTATAAATATTGTAGCATCTCTTTTCTTACCTTGTCTATATATTCCAATATTGAAAAAGAAATATATATATATATATTATAAAATTATAAAAATCAGAAAATTAAAAATCAAAATACAAAAAAAATAATTAAAAAGATTGAAAACCCACAAAAACACTTGCTTTGCATAGTGTAGACACACTCACATTCACTCACACACATTTGCTTGATCTACCTTGTTTGCTCCCTGCGTTCGAACTCTCTGCATACTTGCTTGCTATACATCTTTTGTGCAGAGTTAAAAATAAATTTTAACTCCACATTTATTTCTAATTCTTTGATCTATAATGTGGGTTAATTGTTGATTAAATACGTTTTATTGTGGGTCACCGCAGCGACCTCGGTTGTCTCTGCCTTGTGTGAGACATACTATTTAGACCTACGATAATCTGTGTTTATCAAATGGCATCGTTGCCGAGGAGCAACATCGAGTAGTTCATCTTTTTGTCTGTTTGTGTTTGTTGTCTACCATTGCTTCATTTTATCACTTTTTTGCATTTTTGATATATATTAATTGAGCTGTCTGACCATTCTTTTCTTGTCTTCTTGCGAGGGACCGCGGAGCGAGGCGGATCGCCTAGGTGACCCGAAGCATCCTTGGGAAGCGGAGCCGGCTGTTCTTTAGCCAAGCCGGTAGGGGAGAGCAGGAGGAGTGAGAGAGAGTGCTTAGTCTAGCTTGCATTTTATTTTGTGTGAGAGAGTGATTTATTAATTTGTAATAATACGGGGACTTAGACTCTTGAACACTTCGGGCCTAATTTCCGGGTGTTTGTTCACCCGGGGGCTCATCGCAGTTTTTCTCGCGTTTTTCCGATTGTCATTTTCCGGTTTTGTTTTCATTTTCATTTCTTTTGTGGATTGAGCCCTTAGTTGTAGGCCTTGCTTGTTCGATTAAATTGGGTTCAAACACACTAACAACCATTGCATGCACCTATAGCTCGTAGTTCGACTTAGTTTAATTAAACAGTCAATTCACTTCTCTTTGATCCGCCGTGCCGCGAGCTCATCCCGCCAAGCGCTTCTCCTAAACTCGATGTGTCGAGAGAAGGAGGGGTGAGCCTAGACCGGATCTTAGGGTTGGAGATCGGTGTTTGACTTGTGGTTCTTAACGCTAGAAGTTGCCTACCTTAGGATGATTTCCGCATTGCATACCGGCATGTAGATTAGGTTTATAAATTCTGCTTTGCATCCCGCATGGAGAGAGCTGGGATTCGCTGTAAGTCTTCTTACTTTGCATCCATCATTTAGGCACAAAGGTGAGATTTCCACCTTGGTGTCGACTTGCATTGGCTTTTCCGACTCTATTCTCCCTCTGTTTTTGGACAAAGTAGGATCAAAGAAAATACAAAAACCGTTAGGTGCTTGTTTGAATCTACTCAAAAGAAGCGATAACACCAAAAAAATAAAAAAGAGACTGCTAGGAAAACCTTGACCAAAAATAAAATTGGTAATTGGATTCCTAGATTGGGGAGAGTAACACCCTCACTTGTATTCAGGTTGCATGGGAAGGTCTCTTTCCAAGTGAGGTGAGCGCTTCGTAAGGATTAGAGCCAAAAACCCAACTTGTGGCTGCCTTGTGTATCGTCTGGATTACCGAAGTATTGGCGCTACTATCGTACGTAGGTGATTTAGCCAAAAATAGGTGGTCTTAAGTTCAACACAAAGCGTGAACTCAGTCGGTGTGGTGACCACACTAAATTCGGACTAAAGTCAACAATGAACCCACAATCAAATATCAAATAATGACAAGCAAATGTGGAGTCAAATTTATTTTTAACTCTACATAAAAGATGTATAGGTGCAAGTATGTAGAGAGTTCGAACACAGGGAACAAGCAGGGTAGTTCAAGCAAAAATGCTCAAGTGTGTGTGTGTGATGTGTGTCTACACTAAGCAAGCAAAGAAAGGAAATTTTTGTGGGTTTTTAGTTTTTAATATTTTTTTATTTAATTTTTAATTTTGTATTTTGATTTTTGATTTTCTGATTTTAATATTTTATATTTTATATTTTTTTATTTTTCTTTTCAATATTGGATATTAAAGACAATATAATAAAAAGCAAGCTAAAATATTTATAAAAATGCACAAAAATAACCAAAAATTCAGAACTAAGATGTTTTTGGTATTTTTATAATTTTTTACTGTTTTTGTGATTTTTGGGAATTTTTCAAGGTATTTTTGATATTTTTAAATACTGAAATAAGACAAAACAGTGGAAATAAGGCTGGTTGTGAATAAGATGCAATTTAAAAATAGCAACCAGTACTCAAAATGTTTCACACTATTTTTCTAATGAAAAGAACAAAATAAGGAACAAACAGAACCTCAATTTGCTATTTTTGGATTTTTCTACTATTTTATATAATTTTTTGAAGTTTTTGAGTGTTTTTAAATTTTTAGTGTTTTTCTTTTGAGATTTTTAATGATTTTTGGACTGACACTAAAATAGGGTATAATAGACTCTAAGTAATTTTTTTTGGAATTTTTGGAGAGGTTTTAATATTTTTTGGCATTTTCTAAACTAGACAGTACACAAAAAGCATGTTTTTTATTTTAAATAAATATGAAAATAAAATAAAATCAAAAACTAAAATGGTGGCGTGGAAGTTCAAGGTAACAGGAGCCTAACCCTAATTTTGTGGAATTTTTGGACTTGAAATGATCATTCAAATAAATACACAAAGCATCCAAACATTAAACAGTCCTGGCAGGGGTATATTTGCAATATCTAAAACATCCAGGGGCATACATGCAATTTTCCACAAAACTTTACACTGAGTATTCAATTTTTAATACCAAAAAGCAATTACAAAAGCTGCCTGGGCCTCTTAGAAATTTTCCCACCAGGGCGCGTGACTTGCACGCGCCTGGCGAGGACTAAAATGCAATATATCAAAACCCTGGGGGCCTACTTGCAAAAGGTCCAAAAAGTTTACACTTAACGCCATAGTTTTGGTACTAAAACTAAATAGGCAAACTACCGAGGGTCCCTCTGCAAAATGCCCACCCCCTCACGTGTACAGGTCACGTGAGGTGACGTGGCGAAGGACCTGGATGCAAATAAACAAAGTCTGGGGGTCTTTGTGCAAATATTACAGAACTTTTAAACGGCCAATGAAAGTTTACGTCCTAACAAAATATTACAAAAATGGCAGGGGTATCGTGCAAAATTACCCCCGCTAGGCGCGATCGGACGGCTGGGCGACTTCACTTATCCACGTGTCCGCTCCTTGGGCGCCGATGACGGTTGGCTCGTGCGGCTGCGATTAGAACTCCCCCGATGATCGGACGGTGGGCACGTGGGGGGATCTAACGGCTCCTGTGCGATCTGGGGGCTCCTCGTTGATCCGACGGTCCCGGAGGCAGAGGGAAGAACACGGAGGAGCGCCGGTTGGGCGAACTTCTCCGAGCTCCTCCGTCCGGCCACGGCGACGATCGAGCTTGCAAAGTGGTCGAGGATGCTCCTGCAGGTGTCGGCTGACGTCTGGAAGCCTCAAAAGCCACCGGCGTTCGCCGGTGCTCTCGCACGGAGGTGGCGGAGCTGCAAGGCCCCAGGTGCTCCGGCGAGAGAGCAAAATCGCTCCAGACGCTTCGATGGGCTTCAGTACCTGCACCAAAAAGTTAGGGAGGTCGAGGGCAAAATGCCTCGACCTCGGGTGGCTCTCAAAATGGAAGGAAAAGCGATATAGGGGCTCGCCGGAGTTGCGCTCCGGCGAGGTGATCGATGGAATGATGCGCTGATGGATTAATCGAGGGATTACGGGCGAAATGATCCTAACACTAACAGGAATACGATGGGGATAAAAATGGGGATGGTGGCAGCCTCGATGGCCAAGGACCAGAGGGTGAATACCTCACGGGGACACCCGCCGGAGGTGGTGGTGGAACGCGCTCAGCTCACGTGACTCCACCTCCTCGAAGGTGCAGACCTGGAGCTGTCACCTCCACGGTGCTGGAGCGACTCCAAGGGGGAAGGGAGCTAGATGAATTGCGGTTCAAATTCAAAAGAAGGTCAAGGTGGAGATTAAGTATGGTTGACGATGGGGGTTGAAAGAACGAGGCGGCTAGCTCGATTCAGAGGCTCTCAGCCGAAGAAGATCCTTGGGCGAGCAAGATGGGTAGTAGGGGAAAAAGTTTGCAGAAGGACTCGAGCTCAAAGGATGAAAGAACGCGCCTCGAAAAATTGGTGAACATGGGGTCAAAGATGGGTCTGACAAAGGCTACAGGGTGTAGGTCAGACTGTTGACCGAGGTCAACAGTCCTGGCCTCCTGGTTGGTCCACGTGGACCAACCAGGAAAAACCCTGGAAAAACATTTTAATAATTCTATTTAAAATACTAAATGGCCGAATTAGTTAAAAGTTATAAAATAAAAAATGTTTAAAATTTTATGTAGTATTTTATTTTGATTTTTAATTATTTTTATGACTTATATTTTTACAAGTTGCCTTTTTAACCCTATATAGGTATAATACCTATGTATTTTGATATTTTATTTTTATTTAGGTATTTTATTTTCATTATTTTTATTTAGTATTTTATAAAATTGTAACATACTTTTATATACATAAATATATTTTTATTGTATTTTTCTGTTATGTTTTGTATATTTAATAAAATACAAGTGTATTCTATACAGGTATAAGAATGTGCAGTATGCCTATGTATTCTTTATATAGGTATTTTTATTTTATTTTTTCTTTGCATTTTATTTCAATTTTAATGCACATATGTATTATAAGTAATATTCACAAAATTATAAAAATATAAAAATGAATAAATAATGAATAAAGAATAAATTGAATATTTTATTCAGTACAAGTATACAACAGGGGTCCAAAACTCAACTTTCAAACCGTAGCTCCGCCAAATGCAAAACCACCGCCATTGGATAGATTATTTTATTCTATATACAATTAAAGGTGAGTTTGCTTCATTTGGAGTTGTCAGTTGTGAGATACGGATCTGGAAAGTTGGGATTTTGGATTCTTATTCAGACCATATCTTTTTGTCTGTACATGATTTTTATGTGAAATCAATTTTGTATTTTTCTTTATTATATTATCTACAACTTTCATGTACAAAGTTTCTTTATTTGATGTACAAAAAGTGGAACCAAAAATAGGTCCCAAAATGAATAAAGAATGAACAGGAAGTATCGGTATTTTGACTGTATTTCTGACCTTATCTCCCCCTACTTTATTCCTTGTCGACCTATTCATCAAGATGCCTAGGTCTCGGGGGTTTTGGGTCATAAAATATTTACAATATTTTATTCTTTTTCTTTTCTTTATTTATTCTATAATTTTGGCCTTAATTACAGTAATTTATACACTGTTTGGATGCACATGCATGAATGCTAAGATGCTTGATTTAAGGCTATTTACAGGTATTTGCTAGGGTTTTTGGTGCCAAAATGATAGAATAAAGATGATGAAATGTGGATTCATCATCCCCCTATACTTTACCTTTGCTAGTCCCTAGCAAACACTTATGCAATAAGTGCAAAAAGAAAAACAAAGAAAAGAAAAAGAAGAACTTGGATTTAATTTGATGATCAAACTTGTCTTCGCAAAATCAAAGTTTGGAGCTTAAGTCGGACCTTTGGAATTTTAGTGCGGGCGGAACCTTAGTGAGAACCGTGTTTGAAGTCCAACAGTCCTTGAGAATCCCAAAACTCTGTCCAAGTCTCCTCAATAGCTAGGTCAGAAATACTTCAACTCATACGCAAACTCTTACGACTATGAATCTGACTTGTACAGTGTAAGTGATGGTGGCTCTCCCCAACTAGAATGACGAAGAGACTGACTTCTCCAGTACAACAACCCAATGATTCCCCAATCCAGCAACTCCATCCTCGAGGAGCGGGGTATTCCCTTCTAAGTTCAAGTGGCAACCATCTCAAGAGGAGGGGGTGAAGAGAAGAATGGACGGTAGCCAGTGTAGCTACCTATCCTTGGATGCAAGACCAGTGTAGTCAAGTCATCCTGCTGCAGGCTCACATGATATGACTTTGGAACTCAAGCTTGCTTACTGACTTTGTACATACTTGCAGGCTTTTTATTTTTGTACATGCCTGAACACATTTTTTTTTGAATACTATATACAGCAGCATTTACATAAGGAGTTTTTCCTCTTGAGCCAGTAGACTATCCCTCTTTTGAAGCTTTATCGCAACCCACAGCCTCCTGTCTTTAGACTTCCTAATCACTGGACGGGTTGGGGTGCACTTCCCTCCCTAGAGGAGGACATGTGTTTCCACTTGTGTGCGTCTCATACCGGCAAATCCAATCCCCTCACCACTCCAACTGAGTTGAGCCATGTGAAAGGTGCAGGTGTCCAAGTTAGGTCATTATCAACAAGAGTCGTGCGTGTGCTCCGAAATACTCTACTTAGGCAGTCAAGAATCCATTGAACCAAGTCCCGTGATCCTCAAAGAATTAAGTCAACTAGACCTGAAGTACCTCAAACCCAGTTCCTATAAGGTTCCTGTTATTAGGTAGATTTTAAGGTCCAATCAAGCTCCAATCTTCGGATTTTACTTAGACTTGTTCAACTATCAAACTCAATCCGAAAAATGCTCATGCTATGCAATGCGATGCAGAAAATATTTTTGTGATGCAATTTTCAAGATTTTGAACTTTTTATGGATTTTTGAAAACATGATCATGATGCATATGCAGATGCAATTTTTTTTTGTATTTTTCAAAAAGATTTTTCAGATGTTTTTGGATTTTAATTTTTGCAAATGTTTTTGGGAATTTTTGAAAAACAAAAAGATTTTGGCTGAAAACAAGGTGAAAATATGTACACGGGAGTGCTTCTTTATATATACAAGAAGTGGATTTTAAGAATTTACAGGGTAAGTGGTCAATTTTATACATATGGATATATAATGGATTTTTGGTATGATGTGTATATTCCTCAAACTCATTTGAAAACAATTTTACACACAATTTTTGAAAACTATAGTCCAAAATAGTTTTTACAAACATTTTACACACATTTGAAAATCATTTTGCGAAGGCTTTCAAAACAGTATATATAGGTTTTTCAAATCATTTTTGCAACCATTTTTCAAACCATTTGCAAATCATTTTTCAAACATTTTTATTTCACACAAAGAAAATAAATTTTACAAACCACACATTTTTACAAAGGTTGAAAACATATAACAAAATATTTTCAAAATAGTTTTCAATAGATGTTCACAAAGATTTTCAAACTATTTTTCAAACATTTTGCAAAAAACATTTCCACCTGATTTATTAATCAGTAAATACAAAAAGAATTTGAGGAATAACCACATCTTTTTATTAAGGATTTTAAAGAATTTTTAGCCATATTATTAAGAAAATACGAAAGTACGAGTTATGGCTAAAGTATATACGTAGTATATACGACCCCCCTATACTTAGCTTGAGCTATGTCCTCATAGATCGGAGAGAAAAGAGAAGACATAACTCGTACTAAGTATAGGCAAGTCTAAAGAATGAATGAATGAATCAATGAGAAGTTGACCGTCCCCCCTATACTTAGGATCAAATAATCCTAAGTATAGCAGACTGTACACAACGCAGGGAGGGTCAAGGGTGGGAATGAACAGATCGTACTCGGGTTGTTTCCCCCTATACTTAGGGTAAGATATCCCTAAGTATAGACAAGAAGAGGAGACAATGGAGAGGATCGAAAAGGATAGAACAACTCGGGGTGCCAACCCCCCTATACTTAGGACAAAGTACGTCCTAAGTATGGAAAACTGTCTACAAGGGCGACACCTTTTTGATAGCTAAAGAAGATAGAAAAGGAAAAGAAGAAAAGAAGAAAATACGAAAATAAATCGACAGACAACAGGGTGATAAGAACAAATGGATTTGTACAGCGGAAGATGGAATTGATCACCATGTATGAGATGCAGATGATGCGAGTCAAAAGACACATCTCATACCAGAAGAATGGGGGCAACGTCAATGGTCGGCGGATCATGATCAAGATATAGTTTTAGGCGTTGACCATTGACGCGGAAGGTAGAGGAAGATGACGGTTCGGATATGTCGATGCTGCCATTGTCATGTACCTTCCTGACCACATATGGTTCTTTCCACTTGCTCTGCAACTTTCCTGGGAATAATTTCAGCCTGGAATCAAACAACCATACTCTCTGATCTGGCTCAAACTGTTTATGGCTGATATGCGAATCATGCCATGTCTTCACTTTTTCCTTGTACTGTAGGCTGTTGGAAAAGGCTGTATCTCTCAATTCTTCCAGGGCTGCCAATTCTGCTCTTCTCTGGTCTCCTATACTCTCGGGTTATAGAAGCAATTCTGTAACTGCCCAAAAAGATTTGTGCTTGATTTCCACTGGCAAATGGCACGGCTTGCCATAGACGAGACGAAAGGGAGACGTTCCTAATGGATTCTTGAAAGAGGTCCGATAAGCCCACAAGACCGAGTCCAAAAGCTGTGACCAATCCTTTCGGTCTGGGCGGACGATTTTCTGCAAGATAGTCTTTATCTCCCTGTTCGATACTTCGGCAAGACCATTAGTCTGAGGGTGATAAGGAGTGGCAACCCGATGGTCAATGCCGAACTCGTCTGCAAGGGCCCTGACTTTGTCATTGATGAAGTGAGACCCCCCGTCTGAAATCAAGACTCTAGGTACACCGAACCGTGAAATGATATTTTTCCTCAAAAATTTGCAAACGGTTTTAGCATCTGCGGCTCGGGCGGGGATGGCCTCAACCCATCGTCTGACATAATCTACAGCGAGCAAAATATGCTCGAATCCCTGACTCTTAGGAAATGGGCCAATGAAATCAATCCCCCATGCATCAAAAACCTCACAGAAGTGAATGGGTTGCATGGGCATCATGTCTCTTTGTCCGCAGGTTCCCATTTTCTGACAGTCAGTACATCTCTTCACGAACTCATCAGAATCCTTGAAGAGAGTAGGCCACCATAGGCCGGATTGAAGCACCTTCTGTGCTGTTCTTTTTCCAGAATGATGTCCTCCTGCCTCAAGCTTGTGGCAGTATGTGAGGACGCTATGCTGCTCTTCTTGAGGAATGCACCTCCTCCAGATACTATCCCCTCCTTCATGATAAAGGACGGGATCCTCCCAATGGTAAAACTTGGCCTTAGCTAGGAAGGTCTCAAGTTTCTGCCTGGGCCAACCCTGAGGGACTGTCTTGGCAACAAGATAGTTTACAAAGTCAGCATACCACGGGAGTGAGGTGACAGCCAAGATCGCCTTATCCGGAAATGTCTCAGTGATAGGTGCGCTGGGCTCAGATTCCTCAAGATTCTCCAATCTGGAGAGGTGATCCGCCACCACATTCTTGACTCCAGGCTTGTCCTTAATTTCAATATCAAATTCCTGGAGTAGAAGGATCCATCTGGTGAGACGTGCTTTGGCATCCTTCTTAGCCATTAAGTACCGGATGGCGGTATGATCAGTATAAATGGTCACTCTAGATCCGAGACTATATGATCGATACTTATCAAGAGCGAAGACTACGGCCAGCATCTCTTTCTCAGTCACAGTGTAATTCCGCTGCGCGGCATCCAAAGTCCGGCTGGCGTAGTGAATGGCGAACGGTAAATCATCCCTCCTCTGTCCAAGCACAGCCCCAACGGCAAAATCTGAAGCATCTGTCATGATCTCGAATGAGAGAGACCAATCGGGCGGCTGAAGGACAGGAGCTGAGACAACCATATTCTTGAGAGTCTCAAATGATTCAAGACACTTATCATTAACAATAAACTCGGTGTCTTTGGTTAGCAAGTCAGTAAGTGGTCGGGCAATTCGACTGAAGTCCTGAATAAACCGTCGGTAGAAACCGACATGCCCCAGAAAAGACTGTAACTGACGCAAGTTGGACGGCGGATTGAGTTTTCTGATGATATCCACCTTAGCCGGATCGACCTCCATGCCCCTGTTGGAGACGATATGACCAAGGACCGTCCCCTGAGTCATCATGAAATGACTCTTCTCCAAGGATAAGACAAGATTGACCTCAATGCAGCGCTTCAGCACACGGTCTAGGCAGTCAAGACAAGCGTCGAACCTGTCGCCATAGACCGAGAAGTCATCCATGAAGACCTCTAAACAGTCACCCACCATGTCCGAGAAGATGGACAACATGCACCTTTGGAATGTCGCCGGAGCGTTACATAGACCAAAGGGCATCCGTCTGAAAGCATAAGTCCCAAACGGACAGGTGAATGTCGTTTTCTCCTGGTCTTCGGGCGCAATGGCCACCTGATTGTATCCAGAGTACCCATCGAGAAAACAGTAATGGCTCTTCCCGGCTAACCGCTCGATAATCTGATCAATGAAGGGAAGCGGGAAGTGATCCTTCTTGGTGGCCTCATTCAATCGTCTATAGTCCACACAGACCCTCCAAGAAGTTGGTACTCTGGTAGCGATCTCCTCTCCAGACTCATTAACAACTGTAGTGATACCCGTCTTCTTGGGTACCACATGTAGCGGACTTACCCATTTGGAGTCGGAGATGGGATAGATAAAATCGGCGCTCCACCACTTGGAAATTTCTTTCATGACTACGTCTCGAAGATTCGGGTTCAGCCGTCGTTGGAACTCACGCGACGGCTTAGCGTTATCCTCAAGATAAATGTGGTGAGAGCAAAGATTTGGGCTCAGCCCTTGGAGATCAGCTATACTCCAACCGATTGCCTTGCGGTTTCTTTCAAGAACCTCCATCAGACGAGATTCTTGTTCTCCAGTCAAATCTGCTGAGATAATGACTGGGTGCATTTCTGGCTCTCCAGCAAGGAATCTGTACTTCATTGACTGCGGCAGAGGTTTTCGTTCTGGACAACTGGGAGGTGGCAGATCTGGCTTCTGATATGTCTGTGTAAATGCTACCAGGTCTGCATGTGAGAACTCTCGCTCTGCATGAATTTCTGACGAAGGGCGGCCTTCTGAATCAACGATAAACTGCACCGGCTCGCACTCCGTCATGGTTGTTGGATCAGTAGGAATCAGACAAGGTAAATAGTCATCAAAGTCATCCCAATCAATGTCTGAATCTGAGGGATCAGAAGACGATGAGCAAGATTGAAATTCCTCATCACCACTCATCACAACACTGTCAGCCTCAGAGATATCCTCATCCAGGGATGTGCTCTCCCGGCTCTCGACCGCCATGAGCTTGAGATACAGTGAATCTGTAGGCAAGGCGAGGGTCGGTGCTACGGGGTCTTTCCAGTTGGATTCATCATCAGTCATCTCGAAATCACAAACCTGGTGGATGTCTAGCTCCTCCTCTGTCATCTGCTCGGCTTCGCTGGACTGTTCTGAGCATTCTGCCTCTCTGGCCCTGATCTCTTCGATCGTCTCTATTTGTATGGTTTCGCCCTCTAAGCGAAAACATACCTTCCCGCTATCGTGGTCGGTCACCGCCTTGGCTGTGGCCAAGAATGAACGTCCGAGAATGATGGGGGCATCAGTTACCGACTCAGGGATCTCCATGTCCAACACAACGAAGTCCACGGGGAATTTCAGGCCCTGAATGGTAACGACTACGTCTTTCAATAACCCCTTCGGCCTCTTAATCGACCTATCAGCAAACTGAAGGACGGTTCTGCTTCGAAGAAGAGGGCCAAACTCAAACTGCTTGAGTAAGGCTGCCGGAAGGAGGTTAATTGAAGAGCCACTGTCTAATAGAGTACGATCAAACTGCTGCTCCTGAATCTCGCATCTGACATAGGGAGCTCCTGCGTCTGGTCGCTTGGCTGGCAATGTTTTCTGAATGGCGCAGCAAGTGTCATGAGTGAGCATATGGATTTGATCTCTGTGCCTCTTCTTCCTTCTGACAGTAGTTGTTTCTTTCAAATTCTTCTTGAAGAAGGGGATATGCTCAAATGCTTCTCGTAGAGTCAGCTGAATATGAAATCTGTCAATCATCTCGTTGTCGAACTCTACCTGTTGGCTCTTTTTTGGATTTTCTTTTTTACTCCCCTTCGCTCGGCGGAGTGCCTCAGGGAAGGGGATTGTAGGGGCCTCCTCAGATGGAGGACTAGGAATCGGTCCCTGTGCCTGTGAAGACGGAGAGTCCATACGATAATCATCATTCACCACATATGGATTCGTAATTTGAACAGAAACCTTTCCTTTATTCATATTTTTGTTTTTGTTTTTGTTCCCACAGTCTCTAGATACAAAATGTGGCAACATCACAGATGGCTCAACAAAAGTGGATGTGGTGGCCTCAGTACCACCACTAGCACCTGTCTTCGCGGCATCAGCACCGCGCTCTGGTTCATCATCCAAAATGGTGGCATCAGCACCACCGTCTGCATCTGGCATCACAACGGCATCAGCACCGTCGTCCTGGTCTCCATCATTGGTGGCTTCAGCACCACCGTCTTCAACATCATCATTAGCGGCATCAGCACCGCTCCTCTGCTCCTCTGGCGCTCCTGATTCTGCATCTGGCTGTCGCTCAGAAGAGGCGCCGCCGGCTGGCATCCTACCGCTCCTAGTAGTAACAAAATCAGCATCATAATAGGAATAAGACATGTCACTCAGATAATCACTAAGAGAGGTATCCTCTGTGAACTCTACCTGCTCAGATTTTCTTTTTAAATTATTAGGATTCGGTTCGATCTGAGCGGGTATGGCGGCCTTGCCTTTGATGAAATCCCGCATCTCCTGCCGGAACTCATCCATTTCTTGCCTGAAAGATGCTCGCTGTTCAGATAGCAAGCGGGCAAGATCATCAAGAGCAGGGTTCTCGAAGGCTGGACCCTGAGAACCGGACGTCTGTCCCTGCTGGAAATGGGGTTGCTGCTGCTGGTGTTGTTGCTGAAACTGGGGGGGAGGCTGGTGATAAGACTGCTGAGGCGGCTGACGCTGCCTCCACTGCTGTCCCTGATAGGCGGGACGAGGACCGCTCTGGTATTGTTGTGGCTGGGCATACTGGGGCTGCTGGTTGTACTGTTGTGGCTGGCTGTTCTGATGTCCTTGAGCAGAGGAATGCTGTTGGGATGAGGAACCACCATTACCCCAACGGAATCCGGGATGATCCCTACGAATTGCGGGCTGAGGGTATCGGTCATACCAAATCCCGTTGACTTCCATCAACGGTTCCTGCTCGAAGGAAGGTGGAGGAAGAACTGCCAGCGGCTGCTCCGGCTGATACACCACCATCTGCGTCTCCTGAGATGGCGGTTGCTCTGGATGGTACTGCAACAATGGAACCGGCTCCGCCTGGATATGGTTCACCTGGCGGTATGAGGTGGAGGCATGGTTGGGATTGTTGCTGCTGGAAGCAACCTGTGACCTGGGAGGCTGTTGTGAATGGGCCTGTGCCTCCTGAATACAGAGAATTTGAGTTTTCAGGTCACTCATTGTCTTGGTGAGAAGGTCCATCTGGGCTAGACCTTGGTTCTGCTTCTTTTCGAGGATCTCCATGCGGTCCAGCTTTTCACTGATAATGCCCATGTCGGCTGCTGCTGACTCGGCTTGTGCTGCGGCTACCGACGTTGTGCTGGGACCGGCATCGATGCGGGCGATCCTCTGAAATGATCCCGCTCCTTGCGGGGGCTTTTGCTGTGTGTAGACTTTGGCTTGGGTCATCACTGTAGAGTTTTCTGCCATACCTTCGTAGATGGCCCATACATCGTCTTCACCTTTAGAGAAATATGATCCACCGCAAGAGGCGTTCACAAGCCCCTGCAGCTCCGGTGTCAGCCCACAGAAGAAACTCTGCACCAGGTGGGGCTTGGAGATATCGTGATGTGGACACCGGTCTATGAGCTCTCTGAATCGATCCCATGCTTCATGGAACTGTTCATTTGGGATCATGACGAAGTTGCTGATCATGGCTCGAGCTGCGTTGGTCCGGCCGAGAGGATAGTATTTCTTCAAATATACGGACCGGAGATCTGCCCAAGTATCGACGAATCTCCCTAGATGCTTGAGCCAATATGCGGCTCGATCAACCAGTGAGAACGGGAAGGCGATCATCCTGATAGTGTCCTCGGTCAACAACCGATCGTGGATAGTGCTGCATATCATTTCGAACTCTTGGAGATGGAGGTGCGGCTCTTCGGTCGGCAGCCCATGGAACTTGGGGGAGAAGCTGAATCGTGTGGTGTCGAAGCTCGAAGTCTCCGTGGATTGGCGGGAGTCTGATCCACCGGTGAGTGAGGGACGAAGCTGGGTTATGCAGTTCCCTCATGATGGTCTGTGGCGGTCGCTCACCGTCTAGATCGCCTCCTCCTGCATCAGGTCCTCCTCCTTCTCCGCCACCGCCTCCTCCAGGTCGGTTCTCTCTCAGCTGTGCAATCTCTCTCATGAGGTCACCCATGAATGTACCCTGGTCCCGGATCTGTCTCTGCATCGTCTCCAGGGATGCTAGCAAGGAATTGTTGATGGCCACCTGATCGATTATGAATGGAGGGTGATTGTGGTCATCTGGGTGCTCGCCTCTGTCTGCCATTGCTTGATTCTCTGAAAATGCAAAAGAGGCCATTTCAGGTGCTGTTGAATGAGCTGAATTCTGTGATTCACTGAACTCTGAAATGATTGGACTGAGGGAAGGAGAATGGGAAGGGTGGTCGAGGGGGAACAGGGTGGATGTAAACTCGGGCTCGGAGAGCGGACTCTCCGAGGCATTCCTAGATGAGTAAGGAGGAGTGCTAGATAGCGGTGCCGACAAGGTCGGCCTAAGAGATCTCCGTCCCATCATCTTGATTATTCGAGAGGAGTAGGGAAAATGCAAGGTAAGAAGAAGATAAAATGCAACAAAATTGTGCACGATTGTGCGGTGTTTTTGATCTTGACCTTAATAAATCTAACAATCAAACACAAAGCAAGGGTAAGTTCACCAACTCAACTCGTGAAGCCGTGAAGGATCGGCTTTTATCTTGTCAGTTTTAGCTTGTTTTCAGGTATTTATCTTTTCACGAGTCCTTAGAGCGCTACGCCTATAGGAGCGAGAGTACTGCCAGGAAAGTGTCCCCGTACTTGTCCTCCTCCTGTGTAACCTGTAACTTGCGCTTTTTGAGGTCCTTGTAACCCTTCCTGGGTCCCTACTCAGCCAAAGAAATAGAGGGAGGAAGCCGATAGGCGAAACCGATACTTCGGACCTCGCTCGCAACGGAATCACCCGTGAGCGTACAAGGTCCTACTCGGACGCAGCCGGTGAGACAGACACACCCGTGAAGGCATGGCCTAGGCTCGGTACTTCGGACAAGATCAGTGCTCTCACAATAGAGAGTCACCAATGGCGACCAAGTCCTACTCGACTACGTACGATAGTAGCGCCAATACTTCGGAAATCCATGCGATACACAAGGCAGCCACAAGTTGGGTTTTGGGCTCTAATCCTTACGAAGCGCTCACCTCACTTGGAAGGAAACCTTCCCATGCAACCTGAAGACAAGTGAGGGTGTTACTCTCCCCAAGCAATGAATCCAATTACCGATTTTATTTTGGTCAAGTTTTCTTTAGCAGTCCCTTTTTTAATTTTTTTGGTGTTATCGCTTCTTTTGAGTCATTTCAAACAAGCGCCTAACGGTTTTGTATTTTTTTCCTTTTTCCTACTTTGTTCCAAAAACAGAGGGAGAATAGAGTCGGAAAAGCCGTGCAAGTCGACACCAAGGTGGAAATCTCACCTTTGTGCCTAGATGATGCATGCAAAGTAAGAGGACTTACAGCGAATCCCAGCTCTCTCCATGCGGGATGCAAAGCAGAATTTTTAAACCTAAGCTATATGGCGAAATGCAAGCGGAAATCGTCCTAGAACAGGCAGCTACTAGCGTGGAGAACCACAAGCTAACTAATAACTCCTAATCCGAGTGTCCGGTCTAGGCTCGCCCCTCCTCTGCCCAACACATTTGGGATAGGAGAAAGCGCTTGTTCGGGTGTGAGCTCGCGGCGCGTGGATTTGGAAGCTACTAGCTAACTGTTTAATTAGTCTAAGTCCAAATACGATTCTATAGGAGCATGCAAATATAATTAGGTGTTTGGACCTATTCTAATCGAGTCAAGCAGACCTAGAACTAAGAGCTCAATCCACAAAAGAAAGTGAAAAATGAAATCAAAACCGGAAAATGACGGCGATAAAAACGCGATAAAAATCCGCGGTGAGCCCCCGGGTGAACAAACACCCGGAAATTAGGCCCGAATGTCTAAGTGTCCAAGTCCAAGTGTACCTGTATTATTACAAATTAAATGAATCACTCTCTCACCAAAAATAAATGAAAACTAATCTAATCACTCTCTCTCTCTCACTCCTTGCTCTCTCCTGCCGGCTTGGCTAAGAATAGCTGGCTCCGCTTCCCAAGGATGCGTCGGGTCACCTAGGCGATCCGCCTCGCTCCGCGGTCCCTCGCAAGAAGACAAAGAAGAGTGGTCAGATAGCTCAACAAGATATGTCAAAATGTAAGAGATGAAAAATGATGCTATGGTAAACAATCACACAATCAAACAAATATATCAAAAATGTGAACTACTCGCTGTTGCTCTCCGGCAACGGCGCCATTTGATTTAGCCAAAAATAGGTGGTCTTAAGTTCAACACAAAGCGTGAACTCAGTCGGTGTGGTGACCACACTAAATTCGGACTAAAGTCAACAATGAACCCACAATCAAATATCAAATAATGACAAGCAAATGTGGAGTCAAATTTATTTTTAACTCTACATAAAAGATGTATAGGTGCAAGTATGTAGAGAGTTCGAACACAGGGAACAAGCAGGGTAGTTCAAGCAAAAATGCTCAAGTGTGTGTGTGTGATGTGTGTCTACACTAAGCAAGCAAAGAAAGGAAATTTTTGTGGGTTTTTAGTTTTTAATATTTTTTTATTTAATTTTTAATTTCGTATTTTGATTTTTGATTTTCTGATTTTTATATTTTATATTTTATATTTTTATATTTTTTTCTTTTCAATATTGGATATTAAAGACAATATAATAAAAAGCAAGCTAAAATATTTATAAAAATGCACAAAAATAACCAAAAATTCAAAACTAAGATGTTTTTGGTATTTTTATATTTTTTTACTGTTTTTGTGATTTTTGGGAATTTTTCAAGGTATTTTTGATATTTTTAAATACTGAAATAAGACAAAACAGTGGAAATAAGGCTGGCTGTGAATAAGATGCAATTTAAAAATAGCAACCAGTACTCAAAATGTTTCACACTATTTTTCTAATGAAAAGAACAAAATAAGGAACAAACAGAACCTCAATTTGCTATTTTTGGATTTTTCTACTATTTTATATAATTTTTTGAAGTTTTTGAGTGTTTTTAAATTTTTAGTGTTTTTCTTTTGATATTTTTAATGATTTTTGGACTGACACTAAAATAGGGTATAATAGACTCTAAGTAATTTTTTTTGGAATTTTTGGAGAGGTTTTAATATTTTTTGGCATTTTCTAAACTAGACAGTACACAAAAAGCATGTTTTTCATTTTTAATAAATATGAAAATAAAATAAAATCAAAAACTAAAATGGTGGCATGGAAGTTCAAGGTAACAGGAGCCTAACCCTAATTTTGTGGAATTTTTGGACTTGAAATGATCATTCAAATAAATACACAAAGCATCCAAACATTAAACAGTCCTGGCAGGGGTATATTTGCAATATCTAAAACATCCAGGGGCATACATGCAATTTTCCACAAAACTTTACACTGAGTATTCAATTTTTAATACCAAAAAGCAATTACAAAAGCCACCTGGGCCTCTTAGAAATTTTCCCACCAGGGCGCGTGACTTGCACGCGCCTGGCGAGGACTAAAATGCAATATATCAAAACCCTGGGGGCCTACTTGCAAAAGGTCCAAAAAGTTTACACTTAACGCCACAGTTTTGGTACTAAAACTAAATAGGCAAACTACCGAGGGTCCCTCTGCAAAATGCCCACCCCCTCACGTGTACAGGTCACGTGAGGTGACGTGGCGAAGGACCTGGATGCAAATAAACAAATTCTGGGGGTCTTTGTCCAAATATTACAGAACTTTTAAACGGCCAATGAAAGTTTACGTCCTAACAAAATATTACAAAAATGGCAGGGGTATCGTGCAAAATTACCCCCGCTAGGCGCGATCGGACGGCTGGGCGACTTCACTTATCCACGTGTCCGCTCCTCGGGCGCCGATGACGGTTGGCTCGTGCGGCTGCGATTAGAACTCCCCCGATGATCGGACGGTGGGCACGTGGGGGGATCTAACGGCTCCTGTGCGATCTGGGGGCTCCTCGTTGATCCGACGGTCCCGGAGGCAGAGGGAAGAATACGGAGGAGCGCCGGTTGGGCGAACTTCTCCGAGCTCCTCCGTCCAGCCACGGCGACGATCGAGCTTGCAAAGTGGTCGAGGATGCTCCTGCAGGTGTCGGCTGACGTCTGGAAGCCTCAAAAGCCACCGGCGTTCGCCGGTGCTCTCGCACGGAGGTGGCGGAGCTGCAAGGCCCCAGGTGCTCCGGCGAGAGAGCAAAATCGCTCCAAACGCTTCGATGGGCTTCAGTACCTGCACCAAAAAGTTAGGGAGGTCGAGGGCAAAATGCCTCGACCTCGGGTGGCTCTCAAAATGGAAGGAAAAGCGATATAGGGGCTCGCTGGAGTTGCGCTCCGGCGAGGTGATCGATGGAATGATGCGCTGATGGATTAATCGAGGGATTACGGGCGAAATGATCCTAACACTAACAGGAATACGATGGGGATAAAAATGGGGATGGTGGCAGCCTCGATGGCCAAGGACCAGAGGGTGAATACCTCACGGGGACACCCGCCGGAGGTGGTGGTGGAACGCGCTCAGCTCGCGTGACTCCGCCTCCTCGAAGGTGCAGACCTGGAGCTGTCACCTCCACGGTGCTGGAGCGACTCCAAGGGGGAAGGGAGCTGGATGAATTGCGGTTCAAATTCAAAAGAAGGTCAAGGTGGAGCTTAAGTATGGTTGACGATGGGGGTTGAAAGAACGAGGCGGCTAGCTCGATTCAGAGGCTCTCAGCCCAAGAAGATCCTTGGGCGAGCAAGATGGGTAGTAGGGGAAAAAGTTAGCAGAAGGACTCGAGCTCAAAGGATGAAAGAACGCGCCTCGAAAAATTGGTGAACATGGGGTCAAAGATGGGTCTGACAAAGGCTACAGGGTGTAGGTCAGACTGTTGACCGAGGTCAACAGTCCTGGCCTCCTGGTTGGTCCACGTGGACCAACCAGGAAAAACCCTGGAAAAACATTTTAATAATTCTATTTAAAATACTAAATGGCCGAATTAGTTAAAAGTTATAAAATAAAAAATGTTTAAAATTTTATGTAGTATTTTATTTTGATTTTTAATTATTTTTATGACTTATATTTTTACAAGTTGCCTTTTTAACCCTATATAGGTATAATACCTATGTATTTTGATATTTTATTTTTATTTAGGTATTTTATTTTCATTATTTTTATTTAGTATTTTATAAAATTGTAACATACTTTTATATACATAAATATATTTTTATTGTATTTTTCTGTTATGTTTTGTATATTTAATAAAATACAAGTGTATTCTATATAGGTATAAGTATGTGCAGTATGCCTATGTATTCTTTATATAGGTATTTTTATTTTATTTTTTCTTTGCATTTTATTTCAATTTTAATGCACATATGTATTATAAGTAATATTCACAAAATTATAAAAATATAAAAATGAATAAATAATGAATAAAGAATAAATTGAATATTTTATTCAGTACAAGTATACAACAGGGGTCCAAAACTCAACTTTCAAACCGTAGCTCCGCCAAATGCGAAACCACCGCCATTGGATAGATTATTTTATTCTATATACAATTAAAGGTGAGTTTGCTTCATTTGGAGTTGTCAGTTGTGAGATACGGATCTGGAAAGTTGGGATTTTGGATTCTTATTCAGACCATATCTTTTTGTCTGTACATGATTTTTATGTGAAATCAATTTTGTATTTTTCTTTATTATATTATCTACAACTTTCATGTACAAAGTTTCTTTATTTGATGTACAAAAAGTGGAACCAAAAATAGGTCCCAAAATGAATAAAGAATGAACAGGAAGTATCGGTATTTTGACTGTATTTCTGACCTTATCTCCCCCTACTTTATTCCTTGTCGACCTATTCATCAAGATGCCTAGGTCTCGGGGGTTTTGGGTCATAAAATATTTACAATATTTTATTCTTTTTCTTTTCTTTATTTATTCTATAATTTTGGCCTTAATTACAGTAATTTATACACTGTTTGGATGCACATGCATGAATGATAAGATGCTTGATTTAAGGCTATTTACAGGTATTTGCTAGGGTTTTTGGTGCCAAAATGATAGAATAAAGATGATGAAATGTGGATTCATCAGTAGGCGAGTAGGGCTTGGTCGCCATTGGTGACTGATAATCTCAGAAATCGATCGGTCTTGTGTTCCACACAAGGCGGGAACACAGTCGAAGTGTCGACCAATCAACTCTGAAATTAATCAACAATTAACCCACACTAAAGATCAATAAATTAGAAATAATGTGGAGTTAAAATTTATTTTTAACTCTGCACAAATGGTGTATAGGGACAAGTATGCAGAGAGTTCGAACACAGGGAGCAAGCAGGGTAATTCAAAAATTGATGCACAAGTGAATGTGTGTGTCAAGTGTCTACACTAAGCAAGCAAACAATGAAATTTTTGTGGGTTTTTAATTTTTAATTTTTTTATTTTAATTTAATTTTTAATTTTGTATTTTGATTTTTAATTTTCTGATTTTTATAATTTTGTATTTTATATTTTTTATTTCTTTTTCAATATTGGAATATAAAGACAAAGTAACAAAAGGGCAAGATAAAATATGTATAAAAATGTGCAAAAATAACCAAAAATTCAGAAATAAAATATTTTTGATATTTTTATAATTTTTTACTGTTTTTGTGATTTTGGGGGATTTTTCAAGGTGTTTTTGGTATTTTAAAATAGTGAAATAGAGCAAAACAGTGAAATGAGTGCTGGCTGTGAATAAAATGGAAATTAAAATTAGCAAACAGCAACCAAAATTTTTCACACTAATTTTCAAATAAAGAGAACAAAATAAAGAACAAACAGGAATTGAGTTTGTATTTTTTTGGAGTTTTTTTTATTTTATAGATTTTTTTGAAGTTTTTATGTATTTTCTAATTTTTAGTGTTTTTCTTTTGAGATTTTTAGTGATTTTTGGATTGACACTAAAATAGGATAAAATAGACTCTAGGGATTTTTTTGGAATTTTTAGAGGTGATTTAATATTTTTTTTGATATTTTCTAAGCTAGACAGTGCACAAAAAGCATGTTTTTGATTTTTAATAAATAAGAAAATAAAATCAAATCAAAAACTAGAAATGTAACGTGGAAGAACAAGTGTCCAGAAGCTTAACCCTATTTTTTTGGAATTTTTGGACTTAAAATGAAGGTCTAATTAATTAGGACAACCATCCAATCATTAAACAGGCCTGACAGGGGTATTTATGCAATTTCCAAAACATCCAGGGGCATATATGCAAGTTTCCACAAAAGTTTGAACTAAATAATCGATTTTTAGGACCAAACAGCAATTACAAAACCCGCTGGGGTATCAGCGCAATTTACCCACCAGGGCGCGTGACTTGCACGCACCTGGCGAGGGCCAAAATGTAATTATCCAAGAACCTGGGGGCTTACATGCAATTTCTCCAAAAAGTTAACGCTGCACATGAAAGTTTTGGTACTGGACTGAAATACAACGAAGATTGAGGGCCTCTATGCAAAATGCCCTCACCTCACGTGTACAGGTCACGTGAGGTGACGTGGCAGAGGACCAAAGTGCAAATACAATAAAGACGAGGGTCTTTCTGCAAATATTACAAAAATATTTAAACTATGCAATAGAGTTTCAGGACTAAATAGAAATTACAAAACTAGCGGGGGCTGCAAAATACCCTCGCTAAGGCGATCCGACGGTGGTGCGGGCGCTGGCGACGCGTGGCGCGAATCCAACGGCTGGCAGCTAAGCGCAATCCAGCGGCAGGGAACGTGCCACTTATCCACGTGGCGGCCTCTCGGAAGGCGATGACGGTTCGCCCGTGGACGGCTGAGATCAGATCTCAGATGAGATCCGACGGTGGCAGGTGCTGGCGATCGGATGGTCCACGTTAGACCTGGGGTCCCCTCTTGATCGGACGGCAGCGAGGCGTGCTGGAAGAACAGGGAAGAAGGACCGCCGTGGCGACCTTCTTCCGGCGGTGGCGACTCGCTCCGGCGGTGGATGAGCTTCAAAATGGGCCCAGGAGGTTGCTGGAGGTCTCCTCTGCCGTCTGGAAGCGAGGGATTGGCGCGAAGGTCGGCGGAGCTCTTCCACGGCGAGGAGGAAGGTGCGCAGCTCCAGGTGCTCCGGTGAGGATCCAAAAATGCTCCAAACTCGTTGGTATGCTCCAGAACCTGCGCAAAAAAGGTTATGGAGGTCGAGGGCAAAATGCCTCGACCTCGGGTGGCTCTCGGAGTGGCGTGAAAGGCGAGATAGGTACTCACCGGAGTTGCGCTCCGGCGAGGTGATTGATGAAGCAATCAGATGATCGATTTGACGAGGAAGAAGACGCGTAATGATCCTAAGGGTATGGGGAATAAAATGACGCAAATAAATGCAAGGGATATGGTCCTCGATGGCCGGAGCCAGAGGAAGAAGGTACCGCGACCGTCGGACTTGCGGGAGGTGTTGGAGGCTCCTCCGACTTCAAACGCCTTGGCTGAAGGGCTTGCGATGGAGCTGTCACCTCCAGGAAGCTCAAGAGCACGAAGGTGGCGCAGAAGGGTGGACCGAAGGGACTCAAATTCAAAATGAAAAGGAGGGGGTCGTTATATCTGGTTTGACCTCGAGTTGCAGGGGCTCGAAGATCGACGATCCTGGAGCGCCTCAGTGATCCTTGGCCCGATGTAAACACATGGCGGGCAAGAGGGATGATCGATGGAGAAAAATGCAGAAGGAATCAAGACGAAAGGGTGAAAAGAATGGTTGGGAAAAAATCGAGAAAATGGCTCAAAAACCAAGTCGTCTGACAGGGGTAGGTGGGAAGGACGACCAGTTGACCTAGGTCAACTGGGACCGTCTCCTGATTGGTCCACGTGGACCAATCAGGAAAAATCCCTGATAATTATTTTTAAAATCAATTAAAAATAGAATAAGGTCGAATTAATTAATGGTTATAAAATAAAAAATATTCGTAATTTTATGTAGTATTTTATTATGATTTTTAATTTATTTTATGAAGTATATTTTTATAAGTTCACTTTTTGGCCTTATATAGGTATAATACCTATGCATTTAAGTATTTAATTTTTATTCTGTGTATTTTAATTTCATTATTTGTATTTATTATTTTCTAAAATTATAAGATAATTTTATGTACACAAATACATTTTTATTTTATTTTTCTGATTTATTTTGTATATTTAGTAAAATATAAGAGTGTTTTGTACAGGTATAGGTATAGGCAGTATACCTATGTATTCTTTATACAAGTATTTTTATTTTGTATTTTCTATGCATTTTTATTCTGATTTTATTTCACATATATATTATAAGTAATATTTACATAATTATAAAAATATAAAAAAACAAAAATAATGAATAAATAATAAATTGAATATTTTAATCAGTACATTATACAATAGGGGTCCAAAACTCAACTTTCAAACCGTAGCTCCGCCAAATGCGAAATCACCGCCATTAAATAGCTTATTTTATTCTATATACAATTAAAGGTGAGTTTGATGCATTTGGAGTTGTCAGTTGTGAGATACGGGTCTGGGAAGTTGGCATTCTGGATTTTTATTCAGACCAGAACTTTTTATCTGTACATTATTTTTCTGTGAAATCAATTTTGTATTTTTCTTTATTTTATTATCTACAACTTTCATGTACAAAGTTTCTTTATTTGATGTATAAAAAGTGGAACCAAAAATAGGTCCCAAAATGAATAAAGAATGAATAGAATGTATAGGTATTTTATCTGTGTTTCTGACCTTATCTCCCCCTACTTTATTCCTTGTCGACCTATTCATCAAGATGCCTAGGTCTCGGGGGTTTTGGGTCATAAAATATTTACAATATTTTATTCTTTTTTCTTTTCTTTATTTATTCTATAATTTTGGCTGTAATTACAGTATTCTATACACTAATATAATGCACATACATGAATGATAAGATGATGAAATTACAGGTATTTACAGGCATTTGCTAGGGTTTTTGGTGCCAAAATGATAGAATAAAGATGATGAAATGTGGATTCATCATCCCCCTATACTTTACCTTTGCTAGTCCCTAGCAAACACTTATGCAATAAGTGCAAAAAGAAACAGAAAGAAAAGAAAAAGAAGAAATGTGGATTTTATTTGATTATCAAACTTGTCTTCACAAAATCAAAGTTTGGAGCTTAAGTCGGACCTTTGGAATTTTAGTGCGGGCGGAACCTTAGTGAGAACCGAATTTGAAATCCAACAATCCTTGAGAATCCCAAAACTCTGTCCAAGTCTCCTCAATAGCCAGGTCAGAGATACTTCAACTCATACGCAAACTCTTACGACTATGAATCTGACTTGTACAATGTAAGTGATGGTGGCTCTCCCCAACTAGAATGGCAAAGAAACTGACTTCTCCAGTACGACAACCCAATGATTCCCCAATCCAGTGACTCCATCCTCGAGGAGCGGGGTATTCCCTTCTAAGTTCAAGTGGCAACCAGCTCAAGAGGAGGGGGTGAAGAGAAGAATGGACGGTAGCCAGTGTAGCTACCTATCCGAGGATGCAAGACCAGTGTAGTCAAGTCATCCAGTTGCAGGCTCACATGATATGACTTTGGAACTCAAGCTTGCTTATTGACTATATACATACCTGCAGGCTTTTTATTTTTGTACATGCCTGAACTTTTTTTTTGAAATACTATTCACCGCATCATTTACATAAGGAGTTTTTCCTCTTGAGCCAGTAGACTATCCCTCTTTTGAAGCTTTATCGCAACCCACAGCCTCCTGTCTTTAGACTTCCTAATCACTGGACGGGTTGGGGTGCACTTCCCTCCCTAGAGGAGGACAAATGTTTCCACTTGTGTGCGTCTCATACCGGCAAATCCAATCCCCTCACCACTCCAACTGAGTTGAGCCATGTGAAAGGTGCAAGTGTCCAAGTTAGGTCATTATCAACAAGAATCGTGCGTGTGCTCCGAAATACTCTACTTAGGCAGTCAAGAATCCATTGAACCAAGTCCCGTGATCCTCAAAGAATTAAGTCAACTAGACCTGAAGTACCTCAAACCAAGTTCCTATAAGGTTCCTGTTATTAGGTAGATTTTAAGGTCCAACCAAGCTCCAATCTTCGGATTTTACTTTAGACTCGTTCAACTATCAAACTCAATCTGAAAAATGCGAACGCTATGCACATGCAATGCAGAAAATATTTTTGTGATGCAATTATCAAGATTTTGAACTTTTTATAGATTTTTGAAAATATGATGCATGCATATGCAGATGCATTTTTTGTATTTTTTTTCAAAAAGATTTTTCGAATGTTTTTGGATTTTAATTTTGCAAATGTTTTTGGGATTTTTGAAAACAAAAGATTTTGGATGAAAACTAGGTTAAAATATGTACACGGGAATGCTTCTTTATACTTACAAGAAGTGGTTTTTAAGAATTTACAAGGTAAGTGATCAATTATATATATATATAGTGGATTTTGGTGTGATGTATGTATTCCTCAAACTAATTTGACACAAGCTTTTCACACAAATTTTTGAAAACTATAGTCCAAAATAATTTTTACAAACATTTTCACAAACATGTACACACATTTGAAAATCATTTTGCAAAGGTTTTCAAAACAGTATATATAGGTTTTTCAAAATATTTTTGCAACCATTTTTCAAACCATTTTCAAATCATTTTTCAATCATTTTATTTCACACAAAGAAAATAAATTTTACAAACCACACATTTTTATACAGGTTGAAAACATGTAACAAAATATTTTCAAAATAGTTTTCAATAAATGTTCACAAAGATTTTCAAACTATTTTTCAAACATTTTACAAAAAACATTTTCACCTGATTTATTAATCAGTAATTACACAAAAAGAATTTGAGGAACAAAACACCTTTTTATTAAGGATTTTTAATGAATTTTAAAGAATAATTAGCCATATTATTATTAGGAAAATACGAAAGTACGAGTTATGGCTAAAGTATATACACAGTATATACGACCCCCCTATACTTAACTTGAGCTATGTCCTCATAGATCGGAGAGAAAAGAGAAGACATAACTCGGACTAAGTATAGACAAGTCTAAAGAATAAATAAATAAAGGAATGGATGAACAAACGAATGAGAAGTTGACCGTCCCCCTATACTTAGGATCAAATAATCCTAAGTATAACAGACTGTATACAACGCAGGGAGGGTCAAGGGTGGGAATGAACAGATCGTACTCAGATTGTCTCCCCCTATACTTAGGGTAAGATATCCCTAAGTATAGACAAGAAGAGGAGACAAAGGAGAGGATCGAAATGAAAATGAAAGAACCCGGGTGCCAACCCCCCTATACTTAGGACAAAGTACGTCCTAAGTATGGAAAACTGTCAGCAAGGGCGACACCTTTTTGAAAGATAAAGAAGATAGAAATGGAAAAGAAGAAAAGAAGAAAAGAAGAAAATAAATTAACAGATGAAAGTGATATGAACAGATGGATCTGTACAGCGGAAGATGGAATTGATCACCATGTATGAGATGCAGATGATGAGAATCAAAGGACACATCTCATACCAGAAGAATGGGGGCAACGTCAATGGTCGGCGGATCATGATCAAGATATAGTTTCAGGCGTTGACCATTGACGCGGAAGGTAGAGGAAGATGACGGTTCGGATATGTCGATGCTGCCATTGTCATGTACCTTCCTGACCACATACGGACCTTTCCACTTGCTCTGCAACTTCCCTAGGAATAATTTCAGCCTGGAATCAAACAACCATACTCTCTGATCTGGCTCAAACTGTTTATGGCTGATATGCGAATCGTGCCATGTTTTCACTTTCTCTTTGTACTGTAGGCTGTTCGAAAAGGCTGTGTCTCTCAGTTCTTCCAGGGCTGCCAATTCTGCTCTTCTCTGGTCTCCTATACTCTCCGGATCTAAAAGCAACTCAGTGACTGCCCAAAAAGATTTGTGCTTGATCTCCACTGGCAGATGGCACGGCTTGCCATAGACGAGACGAAAGGGAGATGTCCCCAATGGATTCTTGAAAGAAGTCCGATACGCCCACAAGACCGAGTCCAAAAGCTGTGACCAATCCTTTCGGTCTGGGCGGACAACTTTCTGCAAGATTGTCTTTATCACCCGATTCGATACTTCGGCAAGACCATTAGTCTGAGGGTGATATGGAGTGGCAACCCGATGGTCAATGCCGAACTCGTCTGCAAGGGCCCTAACCTTGTCATTGATGAAATGAGACCCCCCGTCTGAAATCAAGACTCTAAGCACCCCGAACCATGAAATGATATTTTTCCTCAAGAACTTGCAAACGATTTTAGCATCTGCGGCTCGGGCGGGGATGGCCTCAACCCATCGGCTGACATAATCCACAGCGAGCAGGATATGCTCGAATCCCTGACTCTTAGGAAATGGGCCCACGAAATCAATCCCCCATGCATCAAAAATTTCACAAAAGTGAATGGGTTGCATGGGCATCATGTCTCTCTGTCCGCAGGTTCCCATTTTCTGACAGTCAGTACATCTCTTCACGAACTCATCAGAATCCTTGAAGAGAGTAGGCCACCATAGGCCGGATTGAAGCACCTTCTGTGCTGTTCTTTTTCCAGAATGATGTCCTCCTGCCTCAAGCTTGTGGCAGTATGTGAGGACGCTATGATGCTCTTCTTGAGGAATGCACCTCCTCCAGATACTGTCCCCTCCTTCATGATAAAGGATGGGATCCTCCCAATGGTAAAACTTGGCCTTCGCCAGGAAGGTCTCGAGTTTCTGCCTGGGCCAACCTTGTTGAACCGTCTTGGCAACAAGATAGTTCACAATGTCAGCGTACCACGGGAGCGAGTTGATAGCCAAGATCGCCTCATCTGGAAATGTCTCTGTGATAGGTGCGCTGGGCTCAGATTCCTCAAGATTCTCCAATCTGGAGAGATGATCCGCCACCACATTCTTGACTCCAGGCTTGTCCTTAATCTCAATATCAAATTCCTGGAGTAGAAGGATCCATCTGGTGAGACGTGCTTTGGCATCCTTCTTAGCCATTAGGTACCTGATGGCGGTATGATCAGTGTAGATGGTTACTCTAGATCCAAGAATGTAAGATCGATACTTATCAAGAGCAAAAACTACGGCCAGCATCTCTTTCTCAGTCACAGTGTAATTCCGCTGCGCGGCATCCAAGGTCCGGCTGGCGTAGTGAATGGCAAACGGTAATCCATCCCTCCTCTGTCCAAGCACAGCCCCAACGGCAAAATCTGAAGCATCCGTCATGATCTCGAATGTGAGAGACCAATCGGGTGGCTGAAGGACAGGAGCTGAAACAACCATATTTTTGAGAGTTTCAAAAGATTCAAGACACTTATCATTGACAATAAACTCGGTGTCTTTTGTCAGCAAGTCAGTGAGCGGTCGGGCAGTTCGACTGAAGTTCTGAATGAACCGTCGGTAGAAACCGACATGCCCCAGAAAAGACCGTAACTGACGCAAGTTGGACGACGGATTGAGTTTTCTGATGATATCTACCTTGGCGGGATCGACCTCCATGCCCCTGTTGGAGACGATATGACCAAGGACCATCCCTTGAGTCATCATGAAATGACTCTTCTCCCAGGATAAGACAAGATTGACCTCAATGCAGCGCTTGAGCACACGGTCTAGGCAGTCAAGACAAGCGTCGAACCCGTCTCCATAGACCGAGAAGTCATCCATGAAGACCTCTAAACAGTCACCCACCATGTCCGAGAAGATGGACAACATGCACCTTTGGAATGTCGCCGGAGCGTTACATAGACCAAAGGGCATCCGTCTGAAAGCATATGTCCCAAACGGACAGGTGAATATCGTTTTCTCCTGGTCTTCGGGCGCAATAGCCACTTGACTGTATCCAGAGTACCCGTCAAGAAAATAGTAATGACTCTTCCCGGCTAACCGCTCGATAATCTGATCAATGAATGGTAGCGGGAAGTGATCCTTCTTGGTGGCCTCATTCAATCGTCTGTAGTCCACACATACCCTCCAAGAAGTTGGTACTCTGGTAGCGATCTCCTCTCCAGACTCGTTGACAACTGTAGTGATACCCGTCTTCTTGGGTACCACATGTAGCGGACTTACCCATTTGGAGTCGGAGATGGGATAGATGAAATCGGCGCTCCACCACCTTGAAATTTCTTTCATGACTACGTCTCGAAGATTCGGGTTCAGCCGTCGTTGGAACTCACGCGACGGCTTAGCGTTATCCTCAAGATAAATGTGGTGAGAGCAAAGATTTGGGCTCAAACCCTGGAGATCAGCTATACTCCAACCGATTGCCTTGTGGTTTCTTTCAAGAACCTCCATCAGACGAGATTCTTGTTCTCCAGTCAAATCTGCTGAGATAATGACTGGGTACATTTCTGGCTCACCCGCAAGGAATCTATATGTCATCGACTGCGGCAGAGGTTTTCGTTCTGGACAACCGGGAGGTGGCAAATCTGGCTTCTGATATGTCTGTGTAAATGCTACCAGGTCTGCATGGGAGAACTCTCGCTCTGCATGAATTTCTGGCGAAGGGCGGCCTGCTGAATCATCAATAAATTGCACTGGCTCGCACTCTGTCATGGTTGTTGGCTCAGAAGGAATCAGACAAGGCAAATAATCATCAAAGTCATCCCAGTCAATGTCTGAATCCGAGGGATCAGAAGAAGATGAACATGATTGTAATTCCTCAGCACCACTCATCACAACACTGTCAGCTTCAGATATATCATCATCCAGGGATGTGCTCTCCCGGCTCTCGACTGCCATGAACTTGAGATATAGTGAATCTGTAGGCAAGGCGAGAGTCGGTGCTACGGGATCTTTCCAGTTGGATTCATCATCAGTCATCTCAAAATCACAAACCTGGTGGATGTCCAGCTCCTCCTCTTTCATCTGCTCGGCTTCGCTGGATTGCTCTGAGCACGCCAACTCTCTGGCTCTGGTCTGGTCGATCGTATCTATTTGTATACTTTCGCCCTCTACGCAAAAACATACCGTCCCACTGTCATGGTCGGATACCGCCTTGGCAGTGGCCAAGAATGGGCGTCCAAGTATGATGGGGGCATCGGTTACCGACTCAGGGATCTCCATATCCAATACAACAAAGTCCACGAGGAATTTCAGGCCCTGAATGGTAACAACCACGTCCTTCAACAACCCCTTCGGCCTCTTAATCGACCTATCAGCAAACTGAAGGACTGTTCTGCTTCGAAGAAGAGGGCCAAACTCGAATTGCTTGAATAAAGCTGCCGGAAGGAGGTTGATCGAAGACCCGCTGTCTAATAGAGTACGATCGAACCGCTGCTCCTGGATCTCGCATCTGACAGGAGGCTCCTGTATCGGGTCTCTTGGCTGGCAGTGTGTTCTGAATGGCGCAGCAAGTGTCATGAGTGAGCATATGGATTTGATCTCTGTGCCTCTTCTTCCTTCAGACGGTAGTTGTCTCTTTCAGGTTCTTTTTGAAGAAGGGGATATGCTCAAATGCTTCTCGTAGAGTCAGCTGAATGTGGAACCTGTCAATCATTTCGTTGCCGAACTCTACCTGTTGGTTCTTTTTTGGATTTTCTTTTTTGTTCCCCTTCGCTCGGCGGAGTGCCTCAGGGAAGGGGATGGTAGGGGCCTCCTCAGATGGAGGACTAGGAATCGGTCCCTGTGCCTGTGAAGAAGGAGAATCCATACAATAATCATCATTCACCACATATAGATCCGCAATTTGAACAGAAACCTTTCCTTTATTCATATTTTTGTTTTTCTTTTTGTTCCCACAGTCTCTAGGTACAAAATGTGGCAACATCACAGATGGTGGCTCAACAAAAGTAGATATGGTGGCCTCAGCACCACCACTAGCACCGGTCTTCGCGGCATCAGCACCGCGCTCTGGGTCATCATCCAAAATGGTGGCTTCAGCACCACCGTCTGCGACTGGTATGACGACGGCATCAGCACCGTCGTCCTGGACGCCATCATGGGTGGCATCAGCACCACCGTCTTCAACATCGTCATTAGCGGCATCAACACCGCTATTCTGCTCTTCTGGCACTCCTGATCCTACCTCTGGTTGTCGCTCAGAAGAGGCGCCGCCGGCTGGCATCCTACCGCTCCTAGTAGTCACAAAATCAGCATCATTCAAAGAATAAGACATATTATTCAAATCATCACTAGGAGAAGTATCCTCTGTAAACTCTACCTGCTCAGACTTCCTTTTCAGATTGTTCGGATTAGGTTCAATCTGAGCGGGTATGGCGGCCTTGCCTTTTATGATGTCCCTCATTTTCTGCCGGAATTCATCCATTTCTTTCCTGAAAGATGCTCGTTGTTCAGATAGCAAGCAGGCAAGATCATCGAGAGCTGGGTTCTCAAAGGCGGGACCCTGAGAACCAGATGCTTGTCCCTGCTGGAAATGGGGCTGCTGCTGCTGCTGGTGTTGCTGGTACGGATAGTTCTGATTAGGCTGGGCATATGATTGCTGAGGCTGCTGTCGCTGCCTCCACTGTTGTCCCTGATAGGAGGGACGAGGACCACTCTGATATTGCTGTTGATGGGCATACTGGGCTGCTGGTGTTGCTGCTGTGGCTGGTTGTTCTGCTGTCCTTGGGCAGGGTTCTGCTGTTGGGATGAGGATCCACCATTGCCCCAACGGAATCCAGGGTGATCCCGGCGAATCCCGGGCTGAGGGTACCGATCGTAACAAATCCCATTGACTTCCATCAATGGTTCCTGCTCAAAGGAGGGTGGAGGAAGAACGGCCAGTGGCTGCTCCGGCTGATAGACCACCATCTGCGTGTCCGAAGATGGCGACTGCGATGGATAGTACTGTAGCAAGGGGACCGTCTCTGCCTGGATGTGATTCACCTAGCGGTACGAGGTAGAGGGCTGGTTGGCATTGCTAATGCTCGGATCAGCATGTGATCTGGGAGGCTGTTGTGACTGAGTTTGTGCCTCCTGGACGCACAAGATCTGCGTCTTCAGATCACTCATGGTCTTGGTAATCTGGTCCATCTGGGCCATGCCTTGCATCTGCTTCTTCTCGAGGATCTCGAGACGGTCCAGCTTCTCACTAATGATGCCCATGTTGGCTGCGGCTGATTCAGCTTGGGCTGCGGCAGCTGACGTTGTATTGGGACCGGCATCGATGCGAGCGATCCTCTGAAATGATCCCGCTCCTTGCGGGAGCTTCTGCTGTGTGTAGACTCGGGCTTGGGCCATTACTGTGGAGTTTTCTGCCATGCCCTCGTAGATGGCCCAAACGTCGTCTTCTCCCTTGGAGAAATAAGACCCACCGCAAGAGGCGTTCACAAGCCCCTGCAGCTCCGGTGTCAGCCCACAGAAGAAACTCTACACGAGATTGGGCTTGGAGATGTCATGATGTGGACACCGGTCGATGAGCTCTCTGAATCGATCCCAGGCTTCATGGAACTGTTCATTTGGGATCATGACGAAGTTACTGATCATGGCTCGAGCTGCGTTGGTCCGGCCGAGAGGGTAGTACCTCTTCAGGTACGCGGTCCGGAGATCTTCCCATGTGTCGACGAATCGCCCAAGGTGTTTGAGCCAATATGCGGCTCTATCAACCAAAGAGAATGGAAAGGCAATCATCTTGATGGTGTCTTCGGTCATCAACCGATCATGGATAGTGCTGCAAATCATCTCGAATTCCTGGAGGTGGAGGTGCGGCTCTTCGGTCGGCAACCCATGGAACTTGGGTAGAAGCTGGATAGTGTGGGGCTGAAGCTCGAAATCCCCGTGAATTGGTGGGAGTCTGATCCAACGGTGAGTAAGGGATGCAGCTGGGTTGTGCAGCTCCCTCATGATGGTCTGTGGTGGTCGCTCAGCGTCTGGATCGCCTCCTCCTGCATCTGGTCCTCCTCCTCCTCCACCGCCACCGCCCCCACGTCGGTTCTCTCTCATCTGTGCTATCTCTCTCATCAGATCACCCATGAAGGTACCCTGGTCACGGATCTGTCTCTGCATGGTCTCCAGGGACGCTAACAAGGAGTTGTTGATGGCCACCTGATCAATTATGAATGGAGGGTGATCATGGTCATCTGAATGCTCGCCTCTGTCTCCCATCACTGGATTTTCTGAAAAAGTAAAAGAGGCCATCTCAGGTGCTGTCGAATGAGCTGAACTCTGTGATGCACTGAATTCTGAAACAATTGGACTGAGAGAAGGAGAATGGGAAGGGTGGTCGAGGGGGAACATGGTGGATGTGAACTCAGGCTCGGAGAGCGGACTCTCTGAGGTATTCCTAGATGAATGAGGAGGAGTGCTGGATAGTGGTGCCGACAAAGTCGGCCTAAGAGATCTCCGTCCCATCATCTTGATTATTTCGGAAGATCATGGAAAATGCAAGAGAAGAAGAAAGATGAAATGAGATGCAACAAAATCGCGCACAATTGTGATGTGTTTTTGATCTTGACCTAAACAAATCTAGCAATCAAACACAAAGCAGGGGTAAGTTCACCAACTCAACACGTGAAGCCGTGAAGGTTCGGCTTTTATCTTGTCAATTTTAACTTGATTCAGGAAGTTAGCTTTTCACGAGTCCTTAGAACGCTACGCCTAAAGGCGAGAGAGTACTGCCGGGAAAGTGTCCCCGTACTTGTCCTCCTCCTGTGTAACTTGTAACTTGCGCTTTTTGAGGTCCTTGTAACCCTTCCTGGATCTCTACTCAGCCAAAGAAATAGAGGGAGGAAGCCGATAGGCGAAACCGATACTTCGGACCTCGCTCGCAACGGAATCACTCGTGAGCGTGCAAGATCCTACTCGTACGCAACCGGTGAGACAGACACACCCGTGAAGGCATGGCCTAAGCTCGGTACTTCGGACAAGGTCGGCGCTCACACAATAGTGAGTCACCAATGGCGACCAAGCCCTACTCGACTACGTACGATAGTAGCGCCAATACTTCGGAAATCCAGGCGATACACAAGGCAGCCACAAGTTGGGTTTTTGGCTCTAATCCTTATGAAGCGCTCACCTCACTTGGAAGGAGACCTTCCCATGCAACCTGAATACAAGTGAGGGTGTTACTCTCCCCAAGCAATGAATCCAATTACCGATTTTATTTTTGGTCAAGTTTTCTTAGCAGTCCCTTTTTTAATTTTTTTGGTGTTATCGCTTCTTTTGAGTAGATTCAAACAAGCGCCTAATGGTTTTTGTATTTTCTTGATCCTACTTTGTTCCAAAAATAGAGGGAGAATAGAGTCGGAAAAGCCGTGCAAGTCGACATCAAGGTGGAAATCTCACCTTTGTGCCTAAATGATGCATGCAAAGTAAGAAGACTTACAACGAATCCCAGCTCTCTCCATGCGGGATGCAAAGCAGAATTTATAAACCTAAACTACATGGCGATATGCAAAGCAGAAATCATCCTAGAATAGGCAACTGCTAGCGTGAAGAACCTCAAGCTAATCACTAATCCTCAATCCGAATGTCCGGTCTAGGCTCACCCCTCCTCTGCTCAACACATTTGAGTTAGGAGAAAGCGCTTGTTCGGGAATGAGCTCGCGGCGCGTGGATTGAAAACTAATGATCAACTATTTAATTAGTCTAAGTCCAACAACGAACTAGAGGAGCATGCAAAGATAATTAGTGTGTTTGGACCTATTCTAATCGAATCAAGCAGGACCTACAATCTAAGGGCTCAATCCACAAAAGAAAGGAAAAAGGAAAACAAAACCGGAAAATGACAAGCGATAAAAACGCGATAAAAACCGCGGTGAGCCCCCGGGTGAACAAACACCCGGAAATTAGGCCCGGTAGTGTCCAAGTGTCCAAGAGTCCAATGTACCTGTATTATTACAAATTAATAGGTCACTCTCTCACAAAAATAAAAAGCAACTAAACTAATCACTCTCTCTCAATCCTCTTGCTCTCTCCTGCCGGCCTGGCTAAAGAAAGGCCGGCTCCGCTTCCCAAGGATGCTCCAGGTCACCTAAGCGATCCGCCTCGCTCCGCGGTCCCTCGCAAGAAGACAAGAAAGGGTGGTCAGATAGCTCAAGCAATATATATATATATCAAAAATGTAAGAGAGATGAAATGAAGCTATGGTAAACACTAAACACAAGTAAACAAAAATGAGCTACTCGTTGTTGCTCCCCGGCAACGGCGCCATTTGATAATCTCAGAAATCGATCGGTCTTATGTTCCACACAAGGCGGGAACACAGTCGAAGTGTCGACCAATCAACTCTGAAATTAATCAACAATTAACCCACACTAAAGGTCAATAAATTAGAAATAATGTGGAGTTAAAATTTATTTTTAACTCTACACAAATGGTGTATAGGGACAAGTATGCAGAGAGTTCGAACACAGGGAGCAAGCAGGGTAATTCAAAAATTGATGCACAAGTGAATGTGTGTGTCAAGTGTCTACACTAAGCAAGCAAACAATGAAATTTTTGTGGGTTTTAAATTTTTAATTTTTTTATTTTAATTTAATTTTTAATTTTGTATTTTGATTTTTAATTTTCTGATTTTTATAATTTTGTATTTTATATTTTTTATTTCTTTTTCAATATTGGAATATAAAGACAAAGTAATAAAAGGGCAAGATAAAATATGTATAAAAATGTGCAAAAATAACCAAAAATTCAGAAATAAAATATTTTTGATATTTTTATAATTTTTACTGTTTTTGTGATTTTTGGGGATTTTTCAAGGTGTTTTTGGTATTTTAAAATAGTGAAATAGAGCAAAACAGTGAAATGAGTGCTGGCTGTGAATAAAATGGAAATTAAAATTAGCAAACAGCAACCAAAATTTTTCACACTAATTTTCAAATAAAGAGAACAAAATAAAGAACAAACAGGAATTGAGTTTGTATTTTTTGGAGTTTTCTTTGATTTTATAGATTTTTTTGAAGTTTTTATGTATTTTCTAATTTTTAGTGTTTTTCTTTTGAGATTTTTAGTGATTTTTGGACTGACACTAAAATAGGTTAAAATAGACTCTAGGGATTTTTTTGGAATTTTTAGAGGTGATTTAATATTTTTTTTGATATTTTCTAAGCTAGACAGTGCACAAAAAGCATGTTTTTGATTTTTAATAAATAAGAAACTAAAATCAAATCAAACACTAAAAATGTAGCATGGAAGAACAAGTGTCCAGAAGCTTAACCCTATTTTTGTGGAATTTTTGGACTTAAAATGAAGGTCTAATTAATTAGGACAACCATCCAATCATTAAACAGGCCTGACAGGGGTATTTATGCAATTTCCAAAACATCCAGGGGCATATATGCAAGTTTCCACAAAAGTTTGAACTAAATAATCGATTTTTAGGACCAAACAGCAATTACAAAACCCGCTAGGATATCAGCGTAATTTACCCACCAGGGTGCGTGACTTGCACGCGCCTGGCGAGGGCCAAAATGTAATTATCCAAGAACCTGGGGGCTTACATGCAATTTCTCCAAAAAAGTTAACGCTACACACGAAAGTTTTGGTACTGGACTGAAATACAACGAAGATTGAGGGCCTCTATGCAAAATGCCCTCACCTCACGTGTACAGGTCACGTGAGGTGACGTGGCAGAGGACCAAAGTGCAAATACAATAAAGACGAGGGTCTTTCTGCAAATATTACAAAAATATTTAAACTACGCAATAGAGTTTCAGGACTAAATAGAAATTACAAAACTAGCGGGGGGTTGACTGCAAAATACCCTCGCTAAGGCGATCCGACGGTGGTGCGGGCGCTGGTGACGCGTGGCGCGAATCCAACGGGTGGCAGCTAAGCGCAATCCAGCGGCAGGGAACGTGCCACTTATCCACATGGCAGCCTCTCGGAAGGCGATGACGGTTCGCCCGTGGACGGCTGAGATCAGATCTCAGATGAGATCCGACGGTGGCAGGTGCTGGCGATCGGATGGTCCACGTTAGACCTGGGGTCCCCTCTTGATCGGACGGCAGCGAGGCGTGCTGGAAGAACAGGGAAGAAGGACCGCCGTGGCGACCTTCTTCTGGCGGTGGCGACTCGCTCCGGCGGTGGATGAGCTTCAAAATGGGCCCAGGAGGTTGCTGGAGGTCTCCTCTGCCGTCTGGAAGCGAGGGATTGGCGCGAAGGTCGGCGGAGCTCTTCCACGGTGAGGAGGAAGGTGCGCAACTCCAGGTGCTCCGGTGAGGATCCAAAAATGCTCCAGACTCGTTGGTATGCTCCAGAACCTGCGCAAAAAAGGTTATGGAGGTCGAGGGCAAAATGCCTCGACCTCGGGTGGCTCTCGGAGTGGCGTGAAAGGCGAGATAGGTACTCGCCGGAGTTGCGCTCCGGCGAGGTGATTGATGAAGCAATCAGATGATCGATTTGACGAGGAAGAAGACGCGTAATGATCCTAAGGGTATGGGGAATAAAATGACGCAAAGAAATGCAAGGGATATGGTCCTCGATGGCCGGAGCCAGAGGAAGAAGGTACCTCGACCGCCGGACTTGCGGGAGGTGTTGGAGGCTCCTCCGACTTCAAACGCCTTGGCTGAAGGGCTTGCGATGGAGCTGTCACCTCCAGGAAGCTCAAGAGCACGAAGGTGGCGCAGAAGGGTGGACCGAAGGGACTCAAATTCAAAATGAAAAGGAGGGGGTCGTTATATCTGGTTTGACCTCGAGTTGCAGGGGCTCGAAGATCGACGATCCTGGAGCGCCTCAGTGATCCTTGGCCCGATGTAAACACATGGCGGGCAAGAGGGATGATCGATGGAGAAAAATGCAGAAGGAATCAAGACGAAAGGGTGAAAGGAATGGTTGGGAAAAAACCGAGAAAATGGCTCAAAAACCAAGTCGTCTGACAGGGGTAGGTGGGAAGGACGACCAGTTGACCTAGGTCAACTGGGACCGTCTCCTGATTGGTCCACGTGGACCAATCAGGAAAAATCCCTGATAATTATTTTGTAAAATCAATTAAAAATAGAATAAGGCCGAATTAATTAATGGTTATAAAATAAAAAATATTCATAATTTTATGTAGTATTTTATTATGATTTTTAATTTATTTTATGAAGTATATTTTTATAAGTTCACTTTTTAGCCTTATATAGGTATAATACATATGCATTTAAGTATTTAATTTTTATTCTGTGTATTTTAATTTAATTATTTGTATTTATTATTTTCTAAAATTATAAGATACTTTTATGTAAACAAATACATTTTTATTTTATTTTTCTGATTTATTTTGTATATTTAGTAAAATATAAGAGTGTTTTGTACAGGTATAGGTATAGGCAGTATACCTATGTATTCTTTATACAAGTATTTTTATTTTGTATTTTCTTTGCATTTTTATTCTGATTTTATTGCACATATATATTATAAGTAATATTTACATAATTATAAAAATATAAAAATACAAAAATAATGAATAAATAATAAATTGAATATTTTAATCAGTACATTTATACAATAGGGGTCCAAAACTCAACTTTCAAACCGTAGCTCCGCCAAATGCGAAACCACCGCCATTAAATAGCTTATTTTATTCTATATACAATTAAAGGTGAGTTTTATGCATTTGGAGTTGTCAGTTGTGAGATACGGGTCTGGGAAGTTGGCATTCTGGATTTTTATTCAGACCGGAACTTTTTATCTGTACATTGTTTTTCTGTGAAATCAATTTTGCATTTTTATTTATTTTATTATCTACAACTTTCATGTACAAAGTTTCTTTATTTGATGTATAAAAAGTGGAACCAAAAATAGGTCCCAAAATGAATAAAGAATGAATAGAATGTATAGGTATTTTATCTGTGTTTCTGACCTTATCTCCCCCTACTTTATTCCTTGTCAACCTATTCATCAAGATGCCTAGGTCTCGGGGGTTTTGGGTCATAAAATATTTACAATATTTTATTCGTTTTTCTTTTCTTTATTTATTCTGTAATTTTGGCTTTAATTACAGTATTTTATACACTAATATAATGCACATGCATGAATGATAAGATGATGAAATTACAGGTATTTACAAGCATTTGCTAGGGTTTTTGGTGCCAAAATGATAGAATAAAGATGATGAAATGTGGATTCATCAGTGACTCACTATTGTGTGAGCATCGACCTTGTCCGAAGTTTCGAGCATAGGCCACGCCTTCACGGGTGTGTCTGTCTCACCGTCTGTGTCCGAGTAGGAGCTTGCACGCTCACGGGTGATTCCATTGCGAGCGAGGTCCGAAGTATCGGTTTCGCCTATCGGCTTCCTCCCTCTATTTCTTTGGCTGAGTAGGGTTCCAGGAAGGGTTACAAGGACCTTAAAAAGCGTAAGTTACAGGTTACACAGGAGGAGGACAAGTACGGGAATGCTTTTCCGGCAGTACTCTCTCTCCTTTAGGCGTAGCGCTCTAAGGACTCATGAAAAGATTAATTCCTGAATCAAGCTAAAATTGACAAGATAAAAGCCGAACCTTCACGGCTTCATGTGTTGAGTTGGTGAACTCACCCCTGTTTTGTGTTTGATTGCTAGTTCTATTTAGGTCAAGATCAAAAATACAGCACAATTGTGCGCAATTTTGTCTCTCATTTCTTTCTTCTTCTTCTGCATTCGCCCTACTCTTCCCAATAATCAAGATGATGGGACGGAGATCTCTTAGGCCGACTCTGTCGGCACCGCTCTCCAGCACTCCTCCTCATTCATCTAGGAATACCTCGGAGAGTCCGCTCTCCGAGCCTGAGTTTACCTCCACCCTGTTCCCCCTCGACCACCCTTCTCATTCTCCTTCTATCAGTCCAATAGTTTCAGAATTCAGTGCATCACAGAGTTCAGGACATTCGACAGCACCTGAGATGGCCTCTTTTGCTTTTTCATAGAATCCAGTCATGGCAGACATAGGCGAGCATCCTGACGATCATGAGCACCCTCCCTACTTCATTGATCAAGCCACCATCAACAATTCACTTCTTGCATCCCTGGAGACCATGCAGAGGCAGATTTGTGACGAGGGTACATTCATGGGTGATCTCATGAGGGAGATAGCACATATGAGAGAAAACCGACCTGGTGGCGGTGGCGGCGGTGGCGGAGGTGGAGGACCTGATGCAGGAGGAGGTGATCCCGACGCTGAGAGACCACCACAGACTATAATGAGGGAATTGCACAACCCATCCGCATCCCTCACTCATCGTTGGATCAGACTTCCGCCTATCCATGGAGATTTCGAGCTCCGGCCTCACACCATTCAGCTTCTACCCAAATTCCACAAGTTGCCGACCGAAGAGCCACACCTCCACCTCCAAGAATTAGAGATGATATGCAGCACCATCCATGACAGGCTGATGACTGAGGACACGATCAAGATGATCGCCTTCCCGTTTTCATTGGTTGACAGAGCCGCATATTGGCTCAAACATCTGGGGCGATTCATCGATACATGGGCAGATCTCCAGACCGCGTATCTGAAGAAATACTACCCTCTCGGTCGGACAAATGTAGCTAGAGCCATGATCAAAAACTTTGTCATGATCCCAAATGAACAATTCCATGAAGCCTGGGATCGATTCAGAGAGCTCATTGACCGCTGTCCACATCATGACATCTCCAAGCCCAATCTAGTTCAGAGCTTCTTTTGTGGGCTGACACCGGAGCTGCAGGGGCTTGTCAACGCCTCTTGCGGTGGGTCGTACTTTTCCAAGGGTGAAGACGACGTCTGGGCCATTTACGAGGGCATGGCAGAAAACTCAACCGTGATGGCCCAAGCATGTGTCTACACGCAACAGAAGCCCCCGCAAGGAGCGGGATCATTCCAGAGGATCGCCCGCATCGATGCCGGTCCTAACACATCGTCGGCAGCCGCAACCCAAGCTGAATCAGCCGCAGCCGACATGGGCATAATTAGTGAGAAGCTGGACCGTCTCGAGATCCTCGAGAAGAAACAAATGCAAGGCATGGCCCAGATGGACCAGATTGCCAAAACCATGAGTGACCTGAAGATGCAGATCCTTTGCATTCAGGAGGCACAAACTCATTCCCAGCAACCTCCCAGGTCATGGGCTGACCCCAGCAGTAGCAGTTCCAACCAAGCCTCTACCTCGTTCCGCCAGGTCAACCATATACAGGCGGAGCCGGTTCCACTGCTACAGTACTACCCAGCACAGCCATCATCTCCAGACACTCAGATGGTGGTGTATCAGCCGGAGCAGCCACTGGCAGTTCTTCCTCCACCCTCCTTCGAGCAGGAACCATTGATGGAAGTCAATGGGATTTGGTACGACCGGTACCCTCAGCTTGGGATTCGTCGTGATCACCTAGGATTCCGTTGGGGCAACGGTGACTCCTCATCCCAGCCGCAGAATCCAGCTCAAGGACAGCAGAGCAGCCAACAGCCACAGCAGCAGCAACAACCCCAATATACCCACCAGCAGCAGTACCATGGTGGTCCTCGTCCCGCCTATCCAGGACAGCAGTGGAGGCAGCGACAGCAGCCTCAGCAATCTTATCCCCCTCCTCCCCAGTATCAACCACAGCAGCAGCCTCATTTCCAGCAGGGACACCCATCCGATTCTCAGGGTCCCGCCTTTGAGAACCCCGCATTAGATGATCTTGCTCGCTTTCTCTCCGAACAACGAGCATCCTTCAGGCAAGAAATGGATGAATTCCGGCAGGAGATGAGGGAAATCATCAAAGGCAAGGCCGCCATACCCGCTCAGATTGAACCTAACCCGAACAATCTAAAAAGGAAGTCTGAGCAGGTAGAGTTTACAGAGGATACCTCCCCTAGTGACTATTTGAGTGACATATCTCTTTCTTTGTATGATGCTGATTTTGTGACTACTAGTAGCGGTAGGATGCCAGCCGGTGGCGCCTCTTCTGAGCGACAACCACCAGCTGAACCAGGAGCGCCAGAGGAGCAGAGTAGCGGTGCTGATGCCGCTAATGATGATGTTGAAAATGGTGGTGCTGAGGCCACCAATGATGGAGATCCAGATGATGGTACTGAGGCAGTCGTGATACCAGATGCAGACGGTGGTGCTGATGCCACCATTTTGGATGCAGAGCCAGAGCGCGGTGCTGATGCCGCGGAGACAGGTGCCGGTGGTGGTACTGAGGCCACCACATCTACTTTTGTTGAGCCTCCCTCTATGATGTTACCACCTTTTGTATCTATGGACTGTGGTAACAAAAAAAAAACCAAAAATATGAATAAAGGAAAGGTTTCTGTTCACATTGCGGATCCATATGTGTTGCATGATGATGATTGTATGGATTCTCCTTCTTCACAGGTACATGGACCGATTCCTAGTCCTCCATCTGTGGAGGCCCCTACCATCCCCTTCCCTGAGGCACTCCGCCGGGCGAAAGGGAATAAAAGAGAAAATCCAAAAAAAGATCCGCAGGTAGAGTTCGGCAATCAGATGATTGACAGGTTCCACATTCAGCTGACTCTAAAGGAAGCGCTTGAGCACATCCCCCTCTTCAAGAAGAACCTGAAAGAGAAGACCACAGTCCGTAGGAAGAGGAGGAACCACAGAGATCAGATCCATGTGCTCACTCATTCCACTTGCTGCACCATCCAGAACAAGCTGCCAGCCAAGCGACCATACGCAGGAGCTCCCTATGTCAGATGCGAGATTCAGGAGCAGTAGTTTGATCGTACTCTATTAGACAGCGGCTCTTCAATTAACCTTCTTCCGGCAGCCTTACTCGACCGATTCGAGTTTGGTCCTCTTCTTAGGAGCAGGGCAGTCCTTCAGTTTGCTGATAGGTCAACTAAGAGGTCGAAGGGGTTATTGAAAGACATGGTCGTTACCATTCAGGGCCTGAAATTCCCCGTGGACTTCGTTGTGTTGGACATGGAGATCCCTGAGTCGGCAACCGATGCCCCCATCATGCTCGTACGTCCATTCTTGGCCACAGCCAAGGCGGTGACCGATCATGATAGCGGGAAGGTATGCTTTCGCGTAGAGGGCGAAACCATACAAATAGAGACGATCGAGGAAACCAGAGCCAGAGAGTTAGAATGCTCGGAGCAGTCAAGCGAAGCCGTGCAGATGACAGAGGAAGAGCTAGACATCCACCAGGTGTGTGATTTTGTGATGACTGATGATGAATCCAACTAGATAGATCTTGTAGCACCGACCCTCGCATTGCCTACAGATTCACTATATCTGAAGCTCATGGCAGTCGAGAGCCGGAAAAGCACACCCCTGGATGAGGATATACCCGAGGCTGACAGTGTTGAGACGAATGGTGCTGATGAGTTTCATTCTTGCTCATCTTCTTCTGATCCCTCGGATTCAGACATTGACTAGGATGATTTTGATGACTATTTACCTTGTCTGATTCCTTCTGAACCGACAACCATGACAGAGTGCATGCCAGTGCAGTTCATTGATGATTCAGCAGGCCGCCTGCCGTCAGATATTCATGCAGAGCGAGAGTTCTCCCATGCAGACCTGGTCGCCTTCACACAGACATATCAGAAGCCAGATCTGCCACCTCCCAGTTGTCCAGAACTGAAACCTCTGCCCGCAGTCGTTGAAGTATAGATTCCTTGCGAGTGAGCCAGACATGCACCCAGTCATTATCTCAGCAGGTTTGACTGGAGAGCAAGAATCTCGTTTGATGGAGGTTCTTGAAAGAAACCGCAAGGCAATAGGTTGGAGTATAGTTGATCTCCAGGGGATTAGTTCGGCTCTGTGCTCCCACCACATCTATCTTGAGGATGACGCTAGGCCGTCGTGTGAGTTCCAACGCCGGCTGAACCCGAATCTTCGAGACGTGGTCATGAAAGAAATTTCAAAGTGGTGGAGCGCCGATTTTGTCTACCCCATCTCCGACTCCAAATGGGTCAGTCCACTACATGTGGTACCCAAAAAGATGGGTACCACTACAGTTGTCAATGAGTCTGGAGAGGAGATCGCTACCAGAGTGCCCACTTCTTGGAGGGTCTGTGTGGACTACAGACGATTGAATGAGGCCACCAAGAAGGATCACTTCCTGCTACCCTTCATTGATCAGATTATCGAGCGACTAGTTGGGAAGAGTCATTACTACTTTCTTGACGGGTACTCTAGATACAATCAAGTGGCCATTGCGCCCGAAGACCAGGAGAAAACGACGTTCACCTGTCCGTTTGGGAGATATGCTTTCATACGGATGCCCTTTGGTCTATGTAACGCTCCGACGACATTCCAAAGGTGCATGTTGTCCATATTTTCGGACATGGTGGGTGACTGTTTAGAGGTCTTCATGGATGACTTCTCGGTCTATGGCGACGGGTTCGACGCTTGTCTTGACTGCCTAGACTGTGTGCTTCAGCGCTGCATAGAGGTCAATCTTGTATTATCTTGGGAGAAGAGTCACTTCATGGTGACTCAAGGGACGGTCCTCGGTCATATCGTCTCTAACAGGGGCATGGAGGTCGATCTGGCCAAGGTGGATATTATCAGAAAACTCAATCCGTCGTCCAACTTGCGTCAGCTGCGGTCTTTTCTGTGGCATGTCGGTTTCTACCGACGATTCATTCAGGACTTCAGTCGAATTGCCCGACCGCTTACTGATTTGCTGACAAAAGACACCGAGTTTATTGTCAATGATAAGTGTCTTGCATCTTTTGAGACTCTCAAAGATATGGTTGTGCCAGCTCCTGTCCTTCAGCCAACCGATTGGTCTCTCCCATTCGAGATCATGACGGATGCTTTAGATTTTGCCGTTGGGGCTGTGCTCGGACAGAGGAGGGACGGTTTACCATTTGCCATTCACTACACCAGCTGGACTTTGGATGCCGCTCAGCGGAATTACACTGTGATTGAGAAAGAGATGCTGGCCGTAGTCTTTGCTTTGGATAAGTACAAATCTTATATTCTCGGATCTAGAGTAACAATCTACACTGATCACACCGCCATCCGGTACTTAATGGCTAAGAAGGATGCCAAAGCACATCTTACCAGATGGATCCTTCTACTCCAGGAATTTGATATTGAGATTAAGGATAAACCTGGAGCAAAGAATGTGGTGGCGGATCATCTCTCCAGATTGGAGAATCTTGAGGAATCTGAGCCCAATGCACCTATCACAGAGACATTTCCAGATGTGGCAATCTTGGTTGTCACCTCGCTCCCGTGATATGCCGACATTGTAAACTATCTTGTTGCCAAGACGGTTCCACAAGGTTGGCCCAGGCAGAAACTTGAGACCTTCCTGGCGAAGGCCAAGTTTTACCATTGGGAGGATCCCGTCCTTTATCATGAAGGAGGGGACAACATCCGGAGAAGGTGTATTCCTCAAGAAGAGCATCACAACATCCTCACATACTGCCACAAGCTTGAGGCAGGAGGACATCATTCTGGAAAAAGGACAGCACAGAAGGTGCTTCAATCCGGCCTATGGTGGCCTACTCTCTTCAAGGATTCTGATGAGTTCGTGAAGAGATGTACTGACTGTCAGAAAATGGGAACCTGCGGACAGAGAGACATGATGCCCATGCAACCCATTCACTTTTGTGAGGTTTTTGATGCATGGGGGATTGATTTCATGGGCCCATTTCCTAAGAGTCAGGGATTCGAGCATATTTTGCTCACTGTAGATTATGTCAGCCGATGGGTTGAGGCCATCCCCGCCCGAGCCGCAGATGCTAAAACCGTGTGCAAATTCTTGAGGAAAAATATCATTTCACGGTTCGAGGTACCGAGAGTCTTGATTTCAGACGGGGGGTCTCGTTTCATCAGTGACAAGGTTAGGGCCCTTGCAGACGAGTTCAACATTGACCATCGGGTTGCCACACCGTATCACCCTCAGACTAATGGTCCGAAGTATCGAACCGGGAGATAAAAACAATTTTGCAGAAAGTTGTCTGCCTAGACCGAAAGGATTGGTCACAGCTTTTGGACTCGGTCTTGTGGGCCTATCGGACCTCTTTCAAGAATCTATTGGGGACATCTCCCTTTCATCTCGTTTATGGCAAGCCGTGCCATCTGCCAGTAGAGATCAAGCATAAATCCTTTTGGGCAGTCACTGAGTTACTGTTAGATCCCGAGAGTATAGGAGAACAGAGAAGAGCAGAATTGGCAGCCCTGAAAGAACTGAGAGATACAGCCTTTTCCAACAGCCTACAGTACAAAGAGAAAGTGAAGACATGGTACGATGCTCATATCAGCCATAAACAGTTTGAGCCCGATCAGAGAGTATGGTTGTTTGATTACAGGCTGAAATTATTTCCAGGGAAATTACAGAGCAAGTGGAAAGGTCCCTATGTGGTCAGGAAGGTACATGACAATGGCATCATTGACATATCCGAACCGTCATCTTCCTCTACATTCCGCGTCAATGGTCAATGCCTGAAGCTATATCTAGATCATGATACGCCGACCATTGACGTTGCCCCCATTCTTCTGGTATGAGATGTGTTCTTTGACTCATATCATCTACATCTCATACATGGTGATCAATTCCATCTTCCGCTGTACAGATCCATCTGTTCATATTACTCTTTCATCTGTTGATTTATTTTCTTCTTTTCTTCTTTTCTTCTTTTCTTCTTTTCCTTTTCTATCTTCTTTATCTATAAAAAATGTACCGCCTTTGTAGACAGTTTTCCATACTTAGGACGTACTTTGTCCTAAGTATAGGGGGTGTGCACCCCGAGTTTCTTCTATTCTTTTCGATCCTCTCAATTGTCTCCTCTTCTTGTCTATACTTAGGGATATTTTACCCTAAGTATAGGGGGAGGCAATCTGAGTACGATCTGTTCATTCCCACCCTTGGCCCTCCATGTGTTGTGTACAGTCTTCTATACTTAGGATTATTTGATCCTAAGTATAGGGGGGACAGTCAACTTCTTATTGGTCCATTCATTTATTCTTTAGACTTGTCTATACTTAGTACGAGTTATGTCTTCTCTTTTCTCTCCGATCTATGAGGACATAGCTCAAGCTAAGTATAGGGGGGTCGTATATACTACGTATATACTTTAGCCATAACTCGTACTTTCGTATTTTCCTAATATGGCTAATTATTCTTTGAAATTCATTAAAAATCTTAATAAAAAGATGTCTTGTTCCTCAAAATTCTTTTTATAAGTACCGATTAATAAATCAGGTGAAAATGTTTTTTGCAAAGTGTTTGAAAAATAGTTTGAAAATCTTCGTGAACATCTATTGAAAACTATTTTGAAAACGTTTTGTTACATGTTTTCAACCTTTGTAAAAATGTGTGGTTTGAAGAATTTATTTTCTTTGTGTGAATAAAATGTTTGAAAAATGATTTGCAAATGGTATGAAAAATGGTTGCAAAAATATTTTGAAAAACCTATATATACTGTTTGAAAAACCTTTGCAAAAATGATTTTCAAATGTGTGTACATGTTTGCAAAAATGTTTGTAAAAATTATTTTGGACTATAGTTTTCAAAAAAATTGTGTGAAAAGCTTGTGTCAAATAAGTTTGAGGAAAATATACATCATACCTAAAATCCACTATATACATATAAAATTGATCACTTACCCTTGTAAATTCTTAAAATCCACTTCTTGTAAATATAAAGAAGCACTCCCGTGTACATATTTTTCACCTAATTTTCAGCCAATTTTTTTTGCTTTCAAAAATTCCCAAAAACATTTGCAAAATTAAAATCCAAAAACATTTGAAAAATCTTTTTGAAAAAGTACAAAAAATTGCATATGCATGCATCATCGTCTTTTCAAAAATCCATAAAAAGTTGGAAATCTTTGAAAATTGCATCACAAAAATATTTTCTGCATTGCATAGCATTCGTATTTTTCGGATTGAGTTTGATAATTGAACGAGTCTAAGTAAAATCCGGAGATTGGAGCTTGATTGGACCTTAAAATCGACCTAATAACAGGAACCTTATAGGAACTGGGTTTGAGGTACTTCAGGTCTAGTTGACTTAATTCTTTGGGGATCACGGGACTTGGTTCAATGGATTCTTGACTGCCTAAGTAGAGTATTTCAGAGCACACGCACGACTCTTGTTGATAATGACCTAACTTGGACACCTGCACCTTTCACATGGCTCAACTCAGTTGGTGGGGTGAGGGGATTGGATTTGCCGATATGAGACGCACACAAGTGGAAACAGTTGTCTTCCTCTAGGGAGGGAAGTGCACCCCAACCCATCCAGTGATAAGGAAGTCTAAAGACAGGAGGCTGTGGGTTGTGATAAAGCTTCAAAAGAGGGATAGTCTACTGGCTCAAGAGGAAAAACTCCTTATGTAAATGCTGATGTGAATAGTATTAAAAAAAGTGTTCAGGCATGTATAAAAATAAAAAGCTTGTAAAGTATGTACATATGTTGTAAAGTCAATAAGAAAGCTTGAGTTCCAAAGTCATATCATGTGAGCCTGCAGCAGGATGACTTGACTACACTGGTCTTGCATCTTAGGATAGGTAGCTACACTGGCTACCGTCCATTCTTCTCTTCACCCCTCCTCTTGAGCTGGTTGCCACTTGAACTTAGAAGGGAATACCCCGCTCCTCGAGGATGGAGTTGTTGTATTGGGGAATCATTGGGTTGTCGTACTGGAGAAGTCAGTCTTTTTGTCATTCTAGTTGGGGAGAGCCACCATCACTTACACTATACAAGTCAGACTCATAGTCGTAAGAGTTTGCGTATGAATTGAGATATTTCTGACCTGGCTATTGAGGAGACTTGAGCAGAGTTTTGGGATTCTCAGGGACTATTGGATTTCAAATTCGGTTCTCATTAAGGTTCCGCCCGCACTAAAATTCCAAAGGTCCGACTTAAGCTCCAAACTTTGATTTTGTGAAGACAAGTTTGATAATCAAATAAAATCCAAGTTCTTCCTTTTCTTTTCTTTCTTTTCCTTTTTTGCACTTATTGCAAAAGTGTTTGCTAGGGACTAGCAAAGGTAAAGTATAGGGGGATGATGAATCCACATTTCATCATCTTTATTCTATCATTTTGGCACTAAAAACCCAAGCAAATGGCTGTAAATAGCATTAAATATGGCATCTTAGCATTCATGCATGTACCTGTAATTAGTGTATAAAATACTATAATTAAAGCCAAAATTATAGAATAAATAAAAGAAAAGAAAAAGAATAAAATATTGTAAATATTTTATGACCCAAAACCCCGAGACCTAGGCATCTGGATGAATAGGTCGACCAGGAATAAAGTAGGGGGAGATAAGGGTCAAATACCTACATTATTCTATTCATTCTTTATTCATTTTGGGACCTATTTTGGTTCCACTTTTTATACATCAAATAAAGAAACTTTGTACATGAAAGTTGTAGATAATTTTATATAGAAAAATACAAAATTGATTTCACTCAAAAATAATGTACAGATAAAAAGTTATGGTCTGAATAAAACTGCAGAATCCCAACTTCCCAGACCCGTATCTCACAAATGACAACTCCAAATGCATCAAACTCACCTTTAATTGTATATAGAAGAAAATAATCTATCTAATGGTGGTGGTTTCGCATTTGGCGGAGCTACTGTTTGAAAGTTGAGTTTTGGACCCACATTGTACAACTGTACAGATTAAAATATTCATTTTATTATTTATTCATTATTTTTGTATTTTTATATTTCTATAATTATGTAAATATTATTTATAATAAATCTATGCATTAAAATTAGAATAAAAACTCAAAGAAAAATCAAAATAAAAATACTTGTATATATCATATACATAGATACTATACCTATACTTATACCTATATAAACTATACTTATATTTTATTTAATATACAAAACACATCATAAAAATAAAATAAAAATATATTTGTGTATATAAAAGTATTCTATGATTTTATAAAATACTATATAAAAATAATAAAATTAAAATACACAAAATAAAAATAAAAGAATAACATATATAGGTAATGTACCTATATAAGGTGTAAAAAGCAACTTGTAAAAATACATCTCATAAAAATAAATAAAAATCATGATAAAATACTACATAAAATAATGAATATTTTTATTTAATAATCATAATTTAATTCAGCCTATTCATATTTTTAAATGAATTAATAAATGATTTAATCAGGGTTTTTCCTGGTTGGTCCACGTGGACCAACCAGGCGCAAACCCTAGTTGACTCCGGTCAACTAGGTGACCCTAGGTCCTGTAGCTCTGACAACCTCGTTTTTGACCCGACTTCACGGATTTCTCAAGGCCAATTCTTTCACCTTTTTGTGTTGCATCCTTCTGCAACATTGTTCCTCGATCATCCCTCTAGCTCGCCCATGAATAACCTTGGACCGAGGACCAACGGTTGCTCCGATCTTCGTTGATCTTTGAGAACCCATCACCTCGGGTCAAACCACTTAAAACGAACCCCCAACTTCAATTTGAAAATCGAGTCCCTTTGGTCCACCCCTCTCCGCCTCTCTTGTGCTCTGAAGCTTCCTGGAGGTGACAGCTCCACCGCGAGCTCATCAGCCAAGGCGTTCGAGGTCGAAGGCGTCTCCACCACCTCTCGCTACACCGGCAGTCGAGGTACACATCTTCCTCTAGTTCTGGCCATCGAGGGTCCCCTCTCCCCAATTTTTCATTTGCATCATGTTAGCCATAGTCTAAATAGCAAAACCCCTCAAAAAAATCGAAGTTTTGTCGTGTGATTCACCCAATCCCACTTCCTCGCCGGAGCGCAACTCCGGCCAGTCACACCCACGTCGCGCCACGCCTCGATTCCACCATCCTGAGGTCCAGGCAATTTGCCCTGGACCTCCTAACCATTTTTGCAGGGTCAACGCGCTTTGACTATCGCCTGGGAGCTACTTAGGCACTCGCCGGAGCTCAGCCGAGCCCCCCATCTCCGCCGGCCACCCGCGAGTACCCCGGCCCTCGCCGTGGCATTTTGACGCCCCAGGAGGAAGAAAAGACCCCCAGGAGCCTTCACATCCATTTTGAAGCTCCATCGTCGCCGGAGGACGGAGGTCTTGGACGGCGAAGTTTGCCCTCGCCGGCGTTCTTCGTTGTTCTTGGTCCTAGCCTCGCAACCGTCGGATCGTGGAGGTCTTCCAGATCGCACAACCACCGTCGGATGGAGTAGCACCAGCACCGTTCGATCATCGTCCAGGATCTAATCCCAGCCGTGCAACGCGAAGCGTCATCGACCGTTGGATTCACGCCACGTGTTTAAGTGAAGATCTGCAGCCGTTGGATCCGCGCGCCAAGGGTATTTTGCATCTCAGCCCCTGCGCATTTTGTATTTACATTATAGTCCAAAACTTTCGTCTGTAGTGTAAAAGTTTTGTAAAATTTGCAAATAGACCCTCGTATTTATTTTATTTACACAACGGTCCTCCGCCACGTCACCTCACGTGACCTGCTCACGTGAGGTGTGGGCATTTTGTATCGAGGCCCTCAGCCATTTGGATATTTCATTTTAGTACCAGGACTTGTGTATTAAGTGTTAACTTTTTGGAAAAATTGCAAGTTAGCCCCCAGGGGTTTCTGATATTGCACGTAGGTCATTACCAAGCGCGTGCAAGTCACGCACCCTTGTGGGAAAATTGCTGCGACACCCCTGCAGGTTTTATAATTTGTATTTGGTCCTGGAAATTAAATATTTAGTGTTATTTTTGTGCGAAAATTGCATGTATGCCCCTGGACTTTTGGATATTTGCGTATATACCCCTGCCAGGCTGTGATATTTTTGTGTGCTCGCATGAATTAATTAGGGCATCATTTTAATTCGAAAAATCCTCAAAAATTAAACTTAAGCTCCTGTGTGCTTGTTCTTTGACGTTATATTTTTAGTTTTTGATTTTAGTTCATTTTAATATTTATTAAAAATAAAAAACTTCCCATTTCAGCCCTGTTTAGCTTAGAAAATACCAAAAAAATATCAAAAGACCTCGAAAAATTCCAAAAAAAATCCCTATTGTCTATGTTAACCTATTTTAGTGTCAGTCCAAAAATCATTAAAAATCTCAAAGTAAAAACCTTAAAAATTCAAAAATAGACAAAAACTTCAAAAAAGTATATAAAATTAAAGAAAACTCAGAAAAATATAAACTCAGTTCCTGTTTCTTCTATATTTTATTATCTTTATTTGAAAATTAGTTTGGAAAAATTTTGCGGCTGTTCGCTATTTTTAATTCCCAGTTTACCCCCAACCAGTAGCTAATTCCCTGTTTTACTTTATTTCAGTGTTTAAAAATACCAAAAACATTTGGAAAAATACCCAAAAATAAAAAAAAACAGTAAAAAATTTAAAAAATATCAAAAAGATTTTATTTCTGAATTTTTGGTTATTTTTGCATATTTTTATAAATATTATAGCATCTCTTTTCTTATCTTGTCTATATATTCCAATATTGAAAAAGAATATATATATTATAAAATTATAAATCAGAAAATTAAAAATCAAAATACAAAAAAAAATTAAAAAGATTGAAAACCCACAAAAACACTTGCTTTGCATAGTGTAGACACACTCACATTCACTCACACACATTTGCTTGATCTACCTTGTTTGCTCCCTGTGTTCGAACTCTCTGCATACTTGCTTGCTATACTTTTTTGTGCAGAGTTAAAAATAAATTTTAACTCCACATTTATTTCTAATTCTTTGATCTATAGTGTGGGTTAATTGTTGATTAAATACGTTTTATTGTGGGTCACCGCAGCGACCTCGGTTGTCTCCGCCTTGTGTGAGACATACTATTTAGACCTACGATAATTTGTGTTTATCAAGCCGCATGGAGAATTGCAGAAGACCCCCTGGTGTTCCTCCTATTCACCATCAACACCCTCCACTCAAAGGTCACGTGCCTAGCACGTGACCTGTTGAGAATTTTACAAAGAACCCCCAAGGGTTTAGGTAACTACACGTATACCCCTGTTCTGCATTATTTTATTTTATATTGCATTGTTACCCCTGTCTTTTCCCATTGTTCAGGACCTTTACATGAGTCTATTTTATTATTCAAAAGTAGCATGATGTTTGGCATTAAATTCTCTACGTTTTGACATATTGTGGACATTCTTGTGATTGATAGTTAATTAATAATTAATTATTCTGTGAAAAATTGCATATTTTGCCAATCACATGCTCCAAAATTTATATTTGATTAACCGTTGATCTAAAAATTCTCGAAAAATCATATATTGTAGATTTTTTTGTGCTTAACATTGTGCCCAAAAGAATTGCATTTGCATGCATAGTTTGTCCTGTAAAAATCATTTTGCATATTTCATTATTTGATTTTTAAGAGGTGTTGAACTAGTATTTTCAAAGTTTAGGATTTTTCTGAGATCAATCATCTAGTGATAGATCTTAGATAATTTTGTTCCTTGATAAAAATTAGGTTTAATATTTATTATAATTAAATATTGAAATTCATTTTGTTTGCATTTAAAAATTCATAAAAAAATCATATTGGATCCAAAAATTCCAAAAAAAAATTACAGTGCATTCATTTCATCATATTTTGCATCTCGGCCAAGTTTCATATTTTTCGGATATCATTTGAGCGTAATTTATATTTTAGTCTCTAAAATAGGCCTAAACTATATTTTGCATCCTTTATTGCATTAAAAATTCCAAAAAAAGACCACCTCGAAAACCGCACATGAATTTTGATAAACATAATTCTAGGTTGTTCCTTTGCCTCTTTGTGATCGACCTTGGGACTTGCCCAAGTAAAATAAATATAAAACCGCATTGATTAAATTGACGAATATTTTGTGTGGTTGTTTTCTTGACCGATTCCGATTGCCGCCTACAACGAAACGACAAACAAAATCATTCATCATATTTTTAGCGAACGACAATTACAACATCTTCTTCTTAACGTGGCGATATCGGACTCATCAAATACTTGACATGGATGTCCCTAGAAATTGGAAAGATTCCCAGATGATACTAGGACGACCCTTCCTTAGGACCGCAGGAGCTATATTCGACTACACATCCGAGAGAATCCAATTTAGAAAAGTTGAACTAAAAATGAAGCAAACTAGGTTTCTTAGACATGACACTGAGTCAAGCACCAAGTTTGAAACATCAGAAATTGAGACAGAAGCAACAGTTGGGCCCTGGAAACAAAACCCAACCGCTATGATCGAATCAACCTCATTTGGAGAGGAAATTGTTGATGATTTAGTCTGTCAGCTCATTCATGCAGCTACCTATACTCTAGGAGACTCAGAGGCCCCTTTAGACCTGTCAGTCCATTCTCATTATGAACAATCCATGAGTAAGGTACACAGATCGGACGCGATGTTTGCCACACCACATTCCATCATTAGCGATCCGATCTCAGAAACACCCACGATGGTGGCCGAAATTGATACATTGCAAGTGTCCACATCACAACAAGAAGCATCACTGAGGGGACCAGATTCGATCAACATTATTGACCTACCTGAACTCAAACCATTTCCCCCTATGCTTAAGTATGCCTTCCTTGCAGGAGAAAAGGGACAGTTTCCTGTCATTATCTGTTCACATCTGACCGAAGAGCAGGAGATCTGCTTGCTTAATGTTTTGGAGAAAAACCGCAAGGCTATAGGCTGGAGATTGTCTGATCTCCCAGAGATAAACCCAGCCATGTGCTCACACCATATTTACTTGGAGGATAATGCTAAACCCTCCCGTGAATGCCAACGTAGATTGAATCCAAACTTACAGGAAGTGGTTAAGACTGAGATCGAAAAATGGTGTAAGGCTGGTTTCATATATCCCATCTCCGACTCCAAGTGGGTGTCACCTTTGTATGTAGTTCCGAAAAAGTCGGGACTTCATATTATCACCAATGAGGAGGGAGATGAGATCACGACACGGGTTTTTAAAAAAAATAAAAGATGGGATTCATTTCATTTTCGGTTGGAGGTTACCATAAATTTGGGCGGGGTTACCCTTAATTTGGACGGACTACCCCTTAAACTCCACATTCTTAACCCACTAGTGGGACCCATTTCCCTGCCCGCCACTCGAAGCCCTCGCACCCAGCTGTCCTCCCTCCCCCGCCTTCCCAGCTCGCCTCAGAGCCCCCCTCCCTTGCCCGCCACTCAAAGCTTCTTCATGCTCAAGATAGTAGGATGGGGATAAAGTTCCAAACTGAAAACAGAATCAAAATAAACCTGCAACTTAAGCTACGGCACCCAAAATGACCTTAACATTTAGTACAACCAACAATTAAGGTATAGATCAAGTTCCAATCTTCGGAATTTATTTAGACTTATTTCATTATCATTATCATTCTGAAAAATGCAAAAGCTATATAATGAAAAAAAAATCTTTTTGCGAATATTTTCTAATTTTGAACTTTTTTATGGATTTTTCAAAATTTTTGTAAAAAAATATGCAATTTTTGAAAAAATGTGCAAATTTTTATAGGTATTAAGAATTTTGAAAATTTTAGGGATTTTAGGAAAAAGTTAGTGAAAGAAGTATATACAAATATTTACATTGGGGTGTGCGCATGTTTACAAGAATTGGGTGTGTATTTACACTGGACATTTGTACATGTTAAGTTAGTTGCTATATACAGTTAAAGAAACACAGCCAAAAGGTATTAAAGCCGCGCTATCTTGCACAACCATCTAGTTTAGATAAATAAATCAAGTTTAGTTAATCTATGCTTAACTAATGGACCTTCGATATGGTACTGTTCATTACACTATAGCCACAGTGTTGTGAAGGCAGTCCATTGACCGAGGGATATTGGCATCCCCAAATTATATTCATAGTTATGATCTCGTCATTTTTATCAATTTATAGTGCCCGGCACTGTTTAGGGTATTGTTGATCCTGCACTATTTTTTCATGCACATTGTACTATGTGTGTTTTCCTTGACGTGAATACGGTCGTCGGTGCAGAAACAGATATTACATGTTGAGTCAGAAATCTCATCGTTGATTATTATTTTTTAATTGCTAAGGAGAAAAGATATGTCGCTTTTCTGTTTTTTCTCCCAGTTTTCCTCACCCATCTCTTCACATCGGAGATAAGTTGTCTGTGTGCAATAGATCTTACTCCAATTTCTACCATATCCTCTCATTTCTTCTCATGCATGCTACTCTTCCCTCTTGTTTACCTCAATAGATCTCCACCTCGATGGGGTTTATCAAGGCTAATTAGGCCGAGGTTGGAACTTTTATTATCTGTTAGATTTTTGTTTACATTTCTACTGATTGTGTGACATTTGTGTTTCGCATCCAGTGATAAACAGAAACATCAAATAATAGTTTTGATTATGAAGCAGTTTGTATCTTTTTTCTTCTCATGGACGATAATGTCATGATTTCATAGTGTGGGATGCAAATATGTTGAAAGAAAGTGAGCTTATGAGTTTTTTTAGACAAGTACCTTCGAGCTTAATAGTATTGTAACTTTGTTTTTACTAAAAAATAACTTATAATTTGCATTTCTTCGTCTATCTATCTATCAAGATTTTAGTTATATGTTCTTGAATTATATTCAGTTTTAGTTATACGTTGTTCTTGGATTATAGTCACCTTTAGAGCCTTTTTAAATGTTGATCCCGACAGTTTGTTTTTTGTTTGGTAATAATAATCATTTACATTTTTGATAGGTTGATTGTGATGTTGGTGTTCAAGATGTATTTTTATATTCTTTTCTTATTGTTTCCTCTGACAAATTTCGTCACAAGATAAATTTTACTTTTGAATTATATTGTTATTCCCTTGATTTCAAAAGAGACTGGACTTTCAACTTTAATTGTCCGTATAATTTGTGTGTTGTCTTTGAAATTGTTTTACTTATTTTCCTTTTTTAGTTGTTTGGATGGCAAGGAAACTTCAATTTCTTTTCAGAAGTCATGATGCAAGGGCTTAGTGTTTTTACAAAAAGACTATGCAAGGGCTTAGTCCGATTGCCGCCTACAACGAAACGACAAACAAAATCATTCATCATATTTTTAGCGAACGACAATTACAACATCTTCTTCTTAATGTGGCGATATCGGACTCATCAAATACTTGACATGGATGTCCCTAGAAATTGGAAAGATTCCCAGATGATACTAGGACGATCCTTCCTTAGGACCGCAGGAGCTATATTCGACTACACATCCGAGAGAATCCAATTTAGAAAAGTTGAACTAAAAATGAAGCAAACTAGATTTCATAGACCTGACACTGAGTCAAGCACCGAGTTTGAAACATCAGAAATTGAGACAGAAGCAACAGTTGGGCCCTGGAAACAAAACCCAACCGCTATGATCGAATCAACCTCATTTGGAGAGGAAATTGTTGATGATTTAGTCTGTCAGCTCATTCATGCAGCTACCTATACTCTAGGAGACTCAGAGGCCCCTTTAGACCTGTCAGTCCATTCTCATTATGAACAATCCATGAGTAAGGTACACAGATCGGACGCGATGTTTGCCACACCACATTCCATCATTAGCGATCCGATCTCAGAAACACCCACGATGGTGGCCGAAATTGATACATTGCAAGCGTCCACATCACAACAAGAAGCATCACTGAGGGGACCAGATTCGATCAACATTATTGACCTACGACCTACCTGAACTCAAACCATTTCCCCATATGCTTAAGTATGCCTTCCTTGCAGGAGAAAAGGGACGGTTTCCTGTCATTATCAGTTCACATCTGACCGAAGAGTAGGAGATCTGCTTGCTTAATGTTTTGGAGAAAAACCGCAAGGCTATAGGCTGGAGATTGTCTGATCTCCCAGAGATAAACCCAGCCATGTGCTCACACCATATTTACTTGGAGGATAATGCTAAACCCTCCCGTGAATGCCAACGTAGATTGAATCCAAACTTACAGGAAGTGATTAAGACTGAGATCGAAAAATGGTGTAAGGCTGGTTTCATATATCCCATCTCCGACTCCAAGTGGGTGTCACCTTTGTATGTAGTTCCGAAAAAGTCGAGACTTCATATTATCACCAATGAGGAGGGAGATGAGATCACGACACGGGTACCCACATCATGGCTTGTCTGTGTGGATTACAGACGTCTGAATGCCGCAATGAAGAAGGATCACTTTCTGCTGCCTTTATTGATCAAATCCTGGAGAAAAATGCAGGGAGAGAATACTTCTGTTTCTTAGACGGGTACTCGGGTTACAATCAGGTAGCCATCGCCCCCGAGGACCAGGAAAAGACTACTTTTACATGTCCTTTCGGCACTTACGCATTCAAGCAAATGCCTTTTGGGCTTTGTAATGCCCCCGACACCTTTCAACGATGCATGATTACGATTTTTGCCGACATGGTCGGGGATTTCTTGGAGGTCTTCATGGATGACTTCTCGGTCCATGGTGATTCATTCGAGAGCACCTGGATCGAGTCCTCCAAAAGTGTAGGGAAGTGAATCTGGTGCTCTCTTGGGAGAAAAGCCATTCATGGTAAAAGAGGGCATTGTATTGAGGCATATCATCTCCAAGAAGGGAACGGAGGTTGATCCTACCAAAGTTGATGTGATCAAGAAGCTCGAGCCACCTACAAATGTGAAACAAGTACGATCTTTTCTAGGGCATGTCGGATTTTACAGGAGATTTATCAAGGATTTTTCAGAAATTGTCCGACCGCTAACTGTCCTCCTAGGGAAAGACACCGAGTTCCTAGTAGATCATAAATGTCTTGAAGCCTTCGAACTACTCAAAAGGAGGATCATTAAGACTCTAGTCCTACAAGCCCCCGACTGGTCTCTTCCCTTCGGGATCATGACTAACGCATCCGATTTCGCAGTAGGGGTTGTGTTAGGGCAACGAAAAGATGGAATCCCGTATGCTATTTGATGAATACATGATTCACCACACTAATTTGCAGAAGTTAGGTGAAAATCGACACATTCTCCTCACATTTTACGTCCAATCAGTGCATACATTACATAATATGCTTGGGATACACATTGCTTAAGAAATCCAATAGCAAATAATAATTACACACTAAATGATACATAACATGTTATTGTCGAAATTCATAGTTTATATACCTATAAATACAACATCCGTCAGGTCTAGAAACTCCAAATCTTCGAGTAAACTTCTTGAATTAATTGGATATCTGAGAAAACATAGCAACCCCGTAAAAACATATAAATCTTGTGCACAGTTCTTCCCGTATATAAAAACTTTTGTATTACAGATACTAAATAAAGAAAAATTAATATATGATGCATTGAGAAGATGATATGAGTATATTTTATACCAATGCCTATTTGATAACCTAAATCTAATACAACTTACGAAAGTCTCTCTCTATATATATACAACTTTGGCATTTAGATATACAATCAATTGGCATTTGATATTTTGACCTGTACGTAGCACAATTAGGCATTTCCCTTGAAAAAAAAAGGCCATAAGAGATGTTTTTAAGAAAAATACAGCCCATCAACTTGGACTGATTGGTCCCTCTATTATACGTAATTCCAGCAATGAATGCCATATTTCCAAAAATTGATTGAACCCAAATCGTAACACTTCTCCTTTTTGCAGAGAGCTTGACGTGTAGCAGAAGCAGGTTCATACGCATATCCCCCTCGGGACAATGCTAAAATTCTACCATGAAAACACGCCTTCTCCACGCTACATCAAGGATATGCACCCCAACTCCATGTAGGCCACGCCTCGGCTCCATCCCACCGCCTCCAAGCTCTACAAGCCATCACCCTATAAAGAGGGCCGGTTGTCATCATCCAGGGGGGAGGGGATACTCGGAGGAAGCGATCATTCTCAACCCTCAAGCATTACCATCTTTTGTTGTCGACAAGGAAGGTCCCCCAGTCATGCAACCCATCGCCGCTCTCCAGGCGAACCGCCGATCAACATCTTTCGTCGGCACAACACTGCCGTTTCCTGCAACCGCTCTCCAGGCACCAGCAACCGTCGTCGTCGTGATCTGTCCTTGACGCTCCTCAGCATTGGTGTTGCACCGTCCCGTGCACCAACCCTGGAGAAGAACAAAACTCAACTCTCTTCTCTTTAGATTTTCATTTGATGGTTTTTATTTTATTTGGTCTTTATTAGTACTTTACAAATCTAGGAAAAGTTTGAACTGAATCTTATCTAAAGTTTTATTGTAGTAATCGTGCAATTCATCCTTTTAGTTTTATTCATACGGTTCACTAAAATCAAGTGGTTTCTCTTTGTTTTTTTTACGAAAGAGTCCTTACAAAGGATCTCTTCTTATTTAAAGGATCCCTAGTTATTTATTCTGCAGTTTCTCCAAATCCCCTTTTTATCTATTTATGAATTTTATGTTTCATCCCCTTAGTTTTAAAATAGTGAATCAAGTTTTGTTTTGATTGCATAAAAGTCTTTAGCTTTTCGATAAATAGCAAAACAACCCTTGAGGTGTTATTTTGAGCACTACTACTACCAAACAGTTTTGGAAAGAAATCCTGAAAATTTTTGCTATCATTCAGAATAGCTTAGCATGAATAGTTTCTTATTTTGAGTCCTTAAAGATCCAAGAAAAAATGCATAGCGTTATTTGATCGGATTAAGTTGAAATTAGAGTAAGAAATTACACACAAAAAAATTATGCAACTTTGCTTTGTCCCTATGGATTCGAACCTCTACTCGCCAAATACATTTTATGTGTCTCCATTGTGATTGTAGTTGTATTTTATTTGTTTGATCTTGATTCTTCGTGGAACAACAACGACATGATAAAATCGTCATTTTAAATCGCAAAAAATCTAGTCAACACTATTCACTACGCAAGCAAAGTTTTAGACCCTGCCTAGTAAAATTACACCGTGACCGAAAAGGAAATGCTTGCTGTAGTTTTTGCCTTGGAAAATTTTGATCTATACTTTTAGGATCGAAGGTAACAGTTTACACATACCATTCAGCCATTCGATACTTAATGTCCAAAAAGGATGCAAAAGCACGACTACTGAGGTGGATATTATTGCTTCAGGAATTTGATTTGGAGATTAAAGACAAATCCGACGTTAAGAATGTCGTGGCTGATCATTTATCACGGATCGAACATAACAGAATCCCGAAATCTGAATCCATCCGTGAAACCTTCCCAGACGAGTCAATTTCTGCTATTGACTCACTCCCATGGTATGCAGACACGGTGAATTATCTTGTCACCAAGGAAGTTCCTCAGGGTTGGCTCAGGAATAAAATCAATCGACTCATATCTGAAGCAAGACACTACCATTGGGAGGATCCGTTCCTTTTCTTTGAAGGACCGGATTGCATATAGAGAAGATGTATTCTCAAGAGGAATACCAAAGTATCCTCAATATATACCACACCTTGGAGGCGGGAGGACATCACTCTGGGAAGATGACCGCTGAGAAGATATTGCAATGTAGATTTTACTGGCCGACCTTGTTTTAAGATGCTTACAATTTTGTCAGGTCGTGCCCCGTCTGTCAGAGAATGAGAGGGACCATTGGTTCCAAAGATATCATGCATATGCAACCAGTGATCATATGTGATGTATTCGATGCATGGGGCATTGACTTTATGGACCCATTCCCTAATAGTCAATGATTTGAATATATTCTTCTCGCGGTAAATTATTTATCTAGATGGATGGAGGCTATCCCTACTCGAGCAGCTGATAGCAAACTGTTTGCAAGTTTTTGAAAGATAATATTATTTTTAGGTTTGGAATTCCAAAAGTTTTAATATCTGATGGGGGAATCCACTTTGTCATCCGGGAGGTGAACAAATTGACTAAGGAAAATGACATCGAGTACCGTGTCGCTACTCCTTACCATCCACAATCCAATAGCATGGCTGAGGTATCAAACAGGGAGGTTAAAGGAATTTTACAGAAGCTTGTCCGCCCTGACAGGAAGAACTGGTCCCAACTCCTGGACCAAGTTCTATGGGCTTACCGGACGGCTTATAAGACCCCATTGGATACCTCCCCGTTTCGAACGGTATATGGAAAATCATGCCATTTGCCCGCAGAACTCGTGCATAAATCATAATGGGCAATCAAAAAGAATAATTAGAACTTTCACCAAGGAAAGAAGAATCGAGAGATGGATTTAAATGAACTATCTGAAATTTGAAATCATGCTTATGAAAACAACACCATTTACAAGGACAAAGTAAAAAGATGGTATGACAGGAATATTCGAACAAAGATCTTTGTCCCAAGGCAGAAAGTCTGGTTATTTAATACAAAATTGAAAATTTTCCAAGATAAATTGAAATCAAAATAGAAGGGACCCTTCATTGTAAGAGAGGTACACAATAATGGTAGTGTTGAGATCTCAGAGACTGCTGATAGCACGCAATCATCTATAGTCAACGGTCAGCTACTTAAACATTTTGTCGAATCCAACGATCAATTAATACAAGTAGAACAGATCTCCTTCACTCAGGGCATAGCTTTTGACGAAAGATTTGATCTGCCTTGATGAACCACCTCTTTGGATCCAATACTCTTCTGTATATCCATCTACCCGCTCTTGGTCCCCTAATACATAGTTTAAGGGGACCGATTTCATTGTGTATACTTCACTTCTTCTCTTTCTATTTTTGAACCATTTATACTTCGTACGAGCTATGTCTACATTTCACTTTGTGCCATGAAGACATAACACAAGCTAAGTATAGGAAGTGTTTGTATATATTTTATCTACTTTATCCATAGCTCATACTTTAATTGTCTTCATCTAACATCGGGGATGGGTACAAGTAGTGTGTATAATACCTTTTTAAAAAAAACAACAAAACAAAACAAAACAAAAACAAAAAAACTTTTTGCAAAAAAAAAATCATCACTCATGGTCTTGCATTTCACCAAGATTTTCATGTATTTCTTGGTTAATATATTCCTGACACATTCACCATCACTCAAGGCTTGAGGATTTTTGAGACTACAAAAAAAGACGGGATTGGCGTGCACATAAATGCTTGTTATGTGTACGCCTAGTGCACGCCCGAGTGGTGGGCGAGCACATGTGCTCGTTCAGGGCGTGATCGCTTATATGAGAGTCGCTCAGGCTGATGGGCGAGCACATTGGGACGCTATGTGCTCGTCCGCTGTCTGGCGGGCACAGATGTGCTCGCTGAAGTGATCGCCTCCATTAAATATGGCGATCAATAACGGAGCACCTGGCGAGCACATGTGCTCGCCCAAACTGATTTCCAGGAAAAAAATTATACAGGTTCGACGGGGTTTTGACGCAATGTCGAACCTGTATAGCCTGCCAATAAACCACTGCAGGTACTTATAGGAGCTGCCTAAGGGTATATATATATTATAACAGTTCGTTAACTAAGATAACTAGCATTGACAAGTGAAAGTCACGTAATATACATGAACTTAAAAATAAACACTCAAATTTAACATCTAAATATTATAAACAAGTCAAAGCCAACAAAGTTCATATAAATTAAAAGATGTGCTAAAAGTTTAACAAAAATACAAGTCAAAACCAACAAAAAATTACTTCTTCTTTGATCTAAAAAATTTAGACATTAAACCCTACTTTGATTTCTTTTTTTCCTTCTCCTTTTCTTTGAACCTCGCATACATGTGTGTCTCTTCTTCAGGGTCGTTCTCCTCCTCCTCTTCGTCATCAGATTCAATCTCTTCAGGTTGAGATGCACGCCTTTGCGACCTATATTATATATGGAAGATATATATCTATTACTTGCATTTTGTAGATATAGAAATATAAAATTATTACTCATTCTATAATTAGAATACTAACATGTACGTCGTAACTCTTCTCGGAGCTTCCTCACATGATCCACCATCATCGCCATCTGCGACTCCATTGGAATTGATGATTGGGACAGATGTGGTTGTGTATACGACGGCTGGGAGTATGCAGAATAGGAGTGATGATTTTCCTCCACATAATATGGAGGAAGACCACCAAGCATCTGCTTCCTGTTCGCCACAACGTCCCTCTCCTCCAACACCTTATAAGATTTTCATTGTTTAATATAAAATTATACATTAGAGATGAGTACAGTAAGATAATAATTATTTATCTATATATACCTGCTTCCAGATCGTTTTATCAAATGGTGGTTGCTCTCCAGTTGGATCGACACCTTATTTTTCTGCAGATAGTGCCAGATAACGATCCTGAAATACAAAGTTTAATATATTTAAATGAGTTATAATATATCATTTAATTGCAAATAAATTAATAGACTTACCAACAATTCTCCTGCTTCAGGAGTGAACCATTGCGACTCTCCTTCTCTCCCACTCATGTGGGACCTCGACCACCACTCCTGAAAAGAGGGTTCACTTTCCAACCTAGCTGCCTGAAAAATAATTTTAAGATTTAATAACAACATTGCATTATATTAAAGCAGATCTCCAAAAATTTATTTTAAATCGTAATACCATCTCCGCTCTAATCTGATTGTGGCTTTTAGAGCCACTTGTCGACTTAATCTTTTGTTTTTGACGGTTTGTTCTTCCCGCCGTAGATCTTCTTCCAAACTCAGTATCCGCAACGGATGCATCACAGAAATCCGCCCATCTGCAAAGATTATGTTATGATTATTGATTATTTTAAAAAAGTTTATTATAAATTATTTGATAAGTACAATACCTATCCTCCGTACACCATGTCGGCGGGAACCTCTTCATTTCCTTAAAATTCATCTCCTCGCATCCCGTCTTCGCATGCGAGTTTCTCCTTGTCTTGAAAAATGTATCGCTCATTCTCTTTTCTGCCAAACGAATGAAGGCTCTACGATAAGCCTCCTTCCCCAGACCAGAGCCAAGGCGAAACCTACTCTGAAAATTACAATAAATTATCAGATACAAAAAACTTGACGAAAAAATTCTGTATTACTTCTTAGAAATTTTTCTTACCAAAACATGTCAAACAGTCTCTCCTGTTCTACAGCAGGGATGCGACACCATCTAAATTGCATGGAAGTCAAGTGTGTCTTTATTATGTCGGTTATCTCCTTTGCCACCCTGTTGCTATTCACAAAATCCCTTCATTTGCTAGAAATTTGAATTAGGATATAATTTATAAATATTTGGAAAATTTTTAATGATAAAATCTATAAAAATTTTACCTCCCATCTGCCGTAACCTCCAACAAAGGGTGGGACGCCGACGTCTGTCCAACTGCAGTAGGTAAAGGCACGGAGGTGCTCAGACGTCCAGAAGAAGGAGAGTCAGAACCCATCGATGTCTGTCCTGATATGGAGACCTGGACTGGGAATCCTGTAGGGACTGCTGAGGTAGATGGCTCCCCATAGACTCCTACGTAAAATGGTGGCAGAGGATAACTAAGAGACTCGTAGTAGGCTATCACCCGGCGGACCTCGTCGGACTGTGAATCAAGAACAGCATCCGGGGTGGGCTGCCTACTGGACGAAGGTGTGTCTGAGGAAGATGGACGAGTGGATTTATGTGATCCATGCACCCCGCCACGTCCAAAACCTGCCATGACTGTAATAATGATGTAATAGTTAATTACATATTTATTACTTAAGATTTTAGTTAATTCGATTATAATTGTGTAATAAAACTTACAACTAATCTTCATCATTTATTTCGGTGGGATTAAAGGATATTTCTTCGTTTTCTAAGTTTACTGAGTCATCATTTCTGAAGTCAGTATCATCTTGTAAGTCAACACAAAAAATTTCATTATCAGCCAATTGAATCGATTCGATAATTGGGACTTCTTCTGTTAAGTCTATTCGTTCATGTGTCGGTGTGAATGCTTCATCTATGTCATCTTCCTGATTAGTGTAATAATTAGAGATATAACCTCGAGAATTTATCTTCACAACAGTTACTGTTTCAACACTCTTTCTCTTCTTTGATATTTGTGGGAGATAACATACTTGATCCGCTTGAGATGCTAAGACGAATGGTTCAAATCTGCGTATAAATTTTCTTTGCACCACATCGACAATGTTATTTCTTCTATCGAATACTACACGTTCATTGGGTTCATACCAATTACACAAGAAAAGAACTACTTTATTCAAGCCTGGTATACTATATTCTACTTCTAGTATCTCCTTTAAAATTCCGTAATAATTCATATGATCTTCCTCATAACAAGATCCGCAAACCATCACTCCATGATTTTGAGTTGTTAAATATTTACCGGAATTTAAGGTATGAAAACGATACCCATTACTGTAGCAAGAGTTGTATGATCGGACCTTATAAGCAGAGCCTTCTCGAAAATATTTTAAAATATGAGAATAGAAATCACCTCCGTCCAACTTTTTTGTACGGTCTTTAAACCAAGCTGGAAATTGATTCCTATAGGCGCTCAGAACTTCGTCATCTGAATACATAAGATTTTCCTCCATAATTTTCTTTCTAAATTCCCTAAAATTAGTAAGAGAAACATAAGAATTACTTGTACATGAATATATACATAAAGTAATACAAATACTTACTGAACATATGGTATTATTTCCTCGTAATTGTCTAATACTTATAACTCTGCAGCATCCTTCTCTTGTTTCGATAAGAAACGTTCAGTTGCTTTTCCTATTAGATGAGTGGATGGACGAAAGATACTGACACAAGGTTCTTCATCAGAATAAATTATCTCATTCTTCCTGCATCTATTGTGGATAGTCTCCACATCTTCTGGAAGATATCTTGCGCAGAATGTTACGACTTCCTCATATATATATTGTGAACTTATAGATCCTTTAACTTTACTTTTGTTTCGGACCTTTCTTTTAAGAAAGAAAATAAACCTATAAGAAAGTAGGTTAACATTTAGTTGAAATAGTAAAGAATGCAAGGAGATTATAATATTTTTAATTACCTTTCAAATGGATACATCCAACGATATTTTACCGGCCCTCCTACTTTTACTTCCCATGGAATATAAATCATCGGATGCTTCATCGAATAAAAAATGAAGGCGGAAATATCTTCTCCAAGTTACACATAATCACATAAATATTTTTATGAAGATAATACATCTCCATGCGGTGTATGCGTGACGAGTATAACACTTGGAAAAATCTGTTAACATCTAAAAGAGCATCGACAATGTTTTTTGGTAACAATCCTCTGAACACTAACAGTAGCAATCTTTTCATAAAAACATGCCAGTCATGACTTTTCATTCTCTTAAATGTAAACTTCTTCAAATCGACCAAATTGGAAAATTTTGATGCATATCCGTATGGAAACTTCAATTTGCTTGTCCATTCACAGACAAACTTAACTTGATTTCTATCTAAGGTATACTTTGCTTTGGGAACTTCAACCCTTCCACTATCATATTCCTTTATATGCAACTCTGACCGATTGCATATGATTTGTAAATCACGACGAGACTTTACTGTATCTTTTGATCGACCGATTGCATTCATAACAGTATAGAAGATGTTATCAAACACATTTTTCTCTATATGCATAGCATCTAAGTTATGTCATATCAATAACTTACTCAAATATGGTAACTCCCAAAATATACTCTCTTTAATCCAATTATGACTGTCACCAAAACCAGGAAGGTTTTTTATTTTATCTCCATTCTCTAAGGCTGATTTCTTTAATTATTCCAAGTATGATAATATCATATCGCCTGTCTTAATTGGTGGAGGATCTAAAAGATCAATTGTGTTCCTTTTAAAAGACTGCTTCTGTCTTTGATATGGATGATTATTTGGAAGAAACCATCTGTGACAATAAAAAATAACATGGTTTCTGACCGTGTTGAAGCTGAAATGATTTAACTCTCCATACAATATGGACAACTTTTACGTCCATGCGTACTCCATCCAGATAACATTCTATATGCTGGGAAGTCATTTACCGTCCAAAGCAGAGCTACTTTCATGTTAAATGTTTAACTCTTATTAGCATCATATGTATCAACTCCATCGACCCATAACATTTTCAACTCATCGATAAGAGGACGTAAATAAACGTCAATGTATTTTCCCGGATGTGTAGGTCCTGATACCAACAACGAAAAAAAATATGAACTGTCACTTATTACATAACCATGGGGGTAGATTATATGGTGTTGTCATTACTGGCCAGCAAGAGTAATCTTTACTTCTTCCATGAGGATTAAACTCGTCTGTACATAAACCTATAATACGATTCCTCTTTTCATCGTTAAAAATGTAGGAAAAGCTGACATCAATTCTTTCCAACAATCAGACTCGGATGGATGCTCCATATACTCATCGACTTTATGTTCCACGTGCCATGTCATGTACTTCGCCGTTTCTTTGGAATAATATAGTCGTTTCAATCTCGGAGTCAACGGGAAATAACATAGAATCTTTCTCGATATTTTTGTTCAACTCTTACTAGCTGTCTGATATCTTGGCTCATTACATTCAGGACACCGTTGTAAATGTTGGTGTTCACCGTAATATAAAATATGGTGATTTATGTATGAGTCTATTTTAACTTCCGCTAAATCCATCTTCCGCATCATCTTTTTTATTTTGTAATAATTATCAGGTAATTTTGCATCTTCTGGTAACATTTTCTTAATAATCCTCAGCATTGAATTAAAATTACGATCGGTCATATTATACTCCATCTTTATCGATATAAGATCTGAAACCGAAGAAAGTTTTGAATATGTCTTGCAACCCAACCACAATGGCTCTTCTGCTTTTTTTAACAGCTCGTAAAATTCTGCAGACTCTCCATATGGTTCCTCATCATCTAACAAAGTAGCATTAAATTTTGGACTCGCAACGTCCATAACCATATCTGCAAAAGGATAAATATTGTCAGCTTCTTCCGCATCATTTATATTGTCCTCAAAATCCTCACCATGCCTCCATCAAATCTGATATCCTTCTATGAAACCCATTCTATAAAGATGTAACTGAGTTTCATCTTTTGGTCTCTTCCTCATTAGACAACATTTCTTACACGGTCACAAGATAGTTCCATCTGAATCCACGATACAAGACCCTTGTGCGTAAACAAATTGTTTAAATTCCTGAATACCTCTTTGAAAGGTATCTGCTATACGTCTATTTACTACACGGTTGTACATCCACTCTCTATTTGTCATATTGATGGATCTGAATTAAATAATTTATAATGTCAAATCTAAGAAAATGAGGATATTTAAACGTATCACATTATTGAGATAAAAGATGAGAAAAGAAGTGTATTAATTATGTTATCACTTGAGCCCGTCCATAAGGATTCAAACTTACTAAAAGATGATCGTTGTTACAAGCATCTTTATTTCTAATGAAAATTCGGCAGCATAACCATGCACCTCTCCCGTATATTTCATAAATCAATCGCAATTAACTATCAAAATAATCATATTAGTGATTATTTCGATAGTAACTATGATTGATTTAGTATACCGACGAGTAAGGGGTTATGAACCGAATTTCCGTAAAAAATAAAGACATTGTGACAATGATCACCTTTTAGTAAATTTGAATCTTTACGGACCTCCTTAGTCCGGGATCTTCGAACTAAGGAAAGCTAATATAAATATAATACTTTAAGATCACTTTACGTGATACATTTGTACGTGCTACAAATGAGACTATAAAATAATCTTAAAATATTTATTCATTTATATTAGTCGGGTAATTACGTAAATTTGGCTGGTTAACGATGGAGATAGGGATAAGTGTGATCCTAATTTAGTGCCTAATACAGTGCTTGGGTCACTAAGAGTTGAGGGGCACCTGCAAAAAAATTCAAACCTACAAACGTCACAATCCACGACTATTGGTCTGGGATAAACATCCCAAAGTGAGTCCAATAGTGCTGTGGAAAAAATAAAAAAAATATAACACAGTTAGAGGTGATCAAATCCTCCAATGTGTTGCATACGCCTCCCGTTGTGCAGGGCCACACACCACCCGGTGAGGAAGGATGCACTGTGTGTGAAGGATTTTGTGTGATTTAATATTCTAATTAGTGGTTAGCATTTTTGCCTTATAATTAATTAACCTAACTATAAGTTAATGTGATATAATTGGTCACATTAACTAGAATTTAATGTGATAATAAATTATCACAAAGGAAACATTGGTGTATATCATATCTCATATCAACACGATATGAAATTTTCAAACTATTATTAATAATGTTCATCATATCTAATATCTACACTATTGAAGTTGGCTAATTAATATTATTCACAAGTTTCATAACTAATCTTTTTAAGAAAATTAACAATACTAACTAGTGTAGATGTTGTAATGGACATTTTATCATGTATAATTTACAAAGTCTAAACATAATGTTGGTTGAGGTATTTTATCGAACACCTACAGGGCATAAAATTATACATATTATTGAGACAACCACAATCGAAATTACAATACTATAATGATCAACTATTATCCTAAACATGTAAAAAACATTTAAACTATCAAAACAATACACTAAATTCAACAAAAAATCAAAAAATTGAAACCCTAAACTATCGAAACAATACAAATATGTAATGAAATCTTAAAAAAAGAGAAAGGAGGAAGGATTATACCGAATGGTAGATGTATATCTACTCAAAAGATGAAAACGGCGGGCGCCGGTGTCGGGGTAGAGGGGTGGCGGGTCGCCGGAGGGAAGATTTTGGGGGAGGAATGCGTGAGAATGAGGAAGAAGGGGCCGCACAAGGTTCTGTTTACGGACCTGGGCGAGCACACTTAAGTGCTCGTCAGGCCGTCGCCAAGTGCTCGCCCATAATTTACCAGACGCTAAAGTTATCTGCGCAGAGAAATTCAAGTGGGCGAGCACATGTGCTCGTCCAAATTGGTAATCGCGTCGCTCCACATAATTCAAACCGGCGACCCCATGGGCGAGCACATGTGCTCTTCGTGTGCTCGCCCATGATTGAGTGAGCACATGTGCTCGCCTAGTGCACGCAGAGCTGTGCACGCTAATCCTGCCTTTTTTGTAGTGTAAGGACACTTGATTTCTGAGATCTTGAGATTCTGAGTTAGCCTGCCTTAATGATAAACACAATTTATCGAAGGTCTAAATAATCCACACAAGGCGGGACTACTACGTCACTGTGGCGACCCACAATAAACTGTGTTTATCATAGTGTGGGTTAATCAACAATTAACCCACACTATAGATCAAGCAATGACAAGAATGTGAAGTTAAAATTATTTTTAACTCTACAAACAAGGTGTATAGGACAAGTATGCAGAGAGTTTGAACACAATGAGCGAACAAGGTAAGATCAAACTAATGTGTGTGAGTGAAAGTGAAGTGATGTCTACACCATGCAAGCAAATATTTTTGTGGGTTTTTAATTTTTAATTTTTTTATTTAATTTTAATATTGTATTTTGATTTTTAATTTTCTGATTTTTATATTTTATATTTTATAATTTTTTTAATATTGGAATATATAAACAAGGTAATAAAAGAGGTGGTACAATATTTATAAAAATATGCAAAAATAGCCAAAAATTCAGAAATAAAATCTTTTTGGTACTTTTATGATTTTTTTACTGTTTTTGTGATTTTTGGATATTTTTCAAAATGTTTTTGATATTTTTAAATAGCAAAATAAAGGAAAATAAGGAATTAACTAATGGCTGGGGGTAAAATGGGAATTAAAAATATCAAACAGCCACAAAATTTTTCCAAACTTTCTTTTAAAATAAAGATGAGAAAATAAGGAATCTACATAACCTTAGCTTGCAATTTTTAGAGTTTTCTATAATTTTTTAGATTTTTTAGAAGTTTTTGAGTATTTTCTAATTTTTAAGGTTTTTCTTTTGAGATTTTTAGTAATTTTTGGATTACACTAAAATAGGTTAAAATAGATAGTAGGGATTTTTTTTGGATTTTTTTAAGATATTTTAATATTTTTTTGGTATTTTCTAAGCTAGACAGTAGGTAAAAAGCATGTTTTTTATTTTTAATAAATATTAAAATGCAAGAAATATGAAAAATAAAAATATGGCGAGATACTACACTGCAGCAGGAACTTAATGTGATTTTTGGGGATTTTTTGGGGTTTTATAGATGCATGCAAAAATTACTAGAAACAAAAGGGAAAATACACACGACCAGGGATATATGTGTAATTAGTCAGGAATCCAGGGGCCTATAGGTAAATTCCACAAAAAGTTATAACTATTTAACAAAAAACGTGGACTGCATATAAATATCAAAAACGTCCGGCCTAAACCCGCAAAAGTCCAAGGCTCACGCGCCACGCACGTGAGCCTGGCAAGGATTTAAGTGCAAAAGGTGCCGACTTCAGGGAGCCACACATAAATATTACACGAATTAATTACTGCAGAAGAAAGTTTTAAACCTAAATAATAAATACAAATAACAGCCGGGTTGGGAGCGCAAAATACCCAGCGCAGGGGCGATCCGACGGCGGGCCTTCCCTCACTTATACACGTGTCAGCGCGTAGGCCCGCGATGCCCCTTCGGCCACGGACGGTACAGATTATATGATCTGCAGGAGATCGACGGCAGATGGGCCACGAGATCCGACGTTCACTGTAGCTCGCCAAGAACAGGCCGTGATCGAACGGCTCGGGCGCAAGGACGGCGAACTGGAGATGAACAGGCCCCTGGCGAGATTCAACTGGACGATTCGAGCCCCTCCGACGGTCAGAACCTCCTCCGACGCCTCCTGGAAACATCCTGCAACAGATGGCGGTGCCAAAATGACGGATGCTCCACCGGCGCACCGCCACGGCGATGGAGAAAGAAGACGCTCCAGGCTGCTCGGACTGCGGCAAAAATCGACCCAAGCAGGAGTCTCTTTCCCTCTGGGAACCTGCAAAAGAAGTGCAAAGAAACAGAAGGTGGCTCCAGGGCAAGCGTAAGCGAAATAGAGGGTCGATGGTGCGTATGGGATTTTGCCGGAGCAAACTCCGGCGGATGGGCAACGGGGTTGAATCAATGGATGGTGGCCAGAAACAAGGGTAGCGAAATGATCCTACTGCGACTAGGAAAAAAAGAAGCACAAAAAAATGCAGAAAAATGAATAAAAACGACCTGAAGCGGTTGTTTGCCGCGAGATTGGACCTCGACGGCCTGGTGGCCGGAGATGGTTGTGGAATCCACCGCCGAGCTAGCGAAGCACCTCGACAAGGTCGAGGATCAACCCTCTGTCACAGGGGATCCAGCCACACGCCCTCGGAGGTTTTTGGCTCTGGCCAAAGCGGTTCAAAAATGAGAAGGAAGGTGGTTGTGTGGTTTTGAAGGATGGACGAGGGGCATGAAAGACGAGGCGATGGAGGGTGGCTCGATGATCCAATGCTCGAGGAAAGCTAATGGCGTGTATGTCCTATGGTAGGGGAGCAAGTTTGCAGAAGATCGCGACACCAAAAGATGAAAGGAGCGGCCTCAAAAAAAGGAGAAAGAGGGGTCAAACTCATTCTGACACAGCTACAGGAGTAGGACCAGGGAGTTGACCCGAGGTCAACTCTCCAGGTCCCCTGGTTGGTCCACGTGGACCAACCAGGAAAAACTCCTGGAAAAAGATTTAAAAATTTATTTAAAAATAATAAATGACTTAATTAATTTTAGGTTATTAAATAAAAATTGTTTACTATTTTATATAGTATTTTATTCCGATTTTTAATTATTTTTATGGAATATATTTTTATAAATTACCTATTATGCCCCTTATAGGTATATTACATATATATTGTATTCTTTTATTTTTATTTTGTGTATTTAATTTTATTATTTTTATTTAGTATTTTATAAAATCATAGAATACTTTTATATACACAAATATATTTTTATTTTATTTTTATGATGTGTTTTGTATATTAAATAAAATATAAATAGGTATTGTATAGGTATGTATATAGGTATAATACCTATGTATTCTATATACATATGATTTTATTTTGTATTTTATTTAGGCTTTTATTCTGATCTTAATGTACATAATTATCATAAGTAATATTTAAATAAATATAAAAATACAAAAATATAAAAATAATTAATAAATAATAAATTGAATATTTTAATCAATACAACTGTACAATGAGGGTCCAAAACTCAACTTTCAAACCGTAGCTCCACCAAATGCGAAACCACACCATTAAATAGCTTATTTTAAATTATATACAATTAAAGGTGAGTTTGATGCATTTGGAGTTTTCATTTGTGAGATACGGGTCTGGGAAGTTGGGATTTTGGATTTTTATTCAGACCATAACTTTTTATCTGTGAATTATTTTTGAGTGAAATTAAGTTTGTATTTTTCTTTATAAATTTATCTACAACTTTTATGTACAAAGTTTCTTTATTTGATGCATAAAAGGTGGAACCAAAAATAGGTCCCAAAATGAATAAAGAATGAATAGAATAGTATAGGTGTTTGACCCTTATCTCCCCCTACTTTATTCATGGTCGACCTATTCATCAAGATGCCTAGGTCTCAGGGTTTTGGGTCATAAAATATTTACAATATTTTATTCTTTTTTTCTTTTCTTTTATTTATTCTATAATTTTGGCTTTAATTACAGTATTTTACACACTAATTAGATGCACATGCATGCATGCTAAATTGCTCTATTTAAGTTTATTTACAGGCATTTGCTAGGATTTTTGAGGCCAAAATGATAGAATAAAGATGATGAAATGTGGATTCATCACTTAGTCATTAGGGTTTTTAAAGTTAATAATCCACACTTCCCTAATTTGAAAGATTTGAGCGCTATATTGCACTCTTCATCTCTACCTTCAAAAAGAATATGATCAGCACAATCACTTTCACAACTGCATGATTGATGAGATGAGTTGAGTTATCACTTGAGGAACTGGGACTAGAGATTTGAGTTTAGACCCGATTTAATGATATTCGAGGATGGGATTAAGTTAATGAAGGCTTAAAAAAACCTGAGTGTCAGCAAAAACCTGGCTAGTATGTGAACCAGTTCATATGCAATCTTTTTTATATTGACCTAAGTGCCAGGGTGTGTTAAAACTTAATGAAAATTGTTGATCAGTGTGCGCCAACTTTTGGTAAAGCAGTGAAGCTAGCCAACAAAAGAAAAGAAAAAAAATAAATGTCAAAGAAAAGCTCTATCATCCAAAGTCAAATTCTAAATGATCTTCCACCAATGGCGGGCGCTCCCAAACATTTTCAAAGTGTCCACTTGGACCAAGCGCTAATTAGGACCAAGGAGTTGGGCTGACACCATAAAAGGGCTCTGCATCGTAAGCGATACAAGTCTGAGTGTCGAAGGTATCGCAGATACTCAAAAGAGACACACCCCGGTGTACTCCCAGAAAAACAAGTGCAGACGATTCCAAATTCTCTTGACGGACACATTGATTAACAAAACAAAAATTTACTTGTGTTGAGTAATAAGGCACTCGAGAGGCACCTTGTTCCAATGTGAGGGAGAGAAAATCAGACACAGTCCTAAGGCCTCCATCATCTGGCCGTCCATCTACACTTTCAAGTCTGACAAACTAATGAGACGATTGATTGAAGCAAGAGTAGACTTATTCCCTAGTATTGAGGATTAGGTCAAGAGGAGAGTCTCTTGGATTAGAACTTTGGGTGATGTCTAGACTTGACTCTCATGAATGCAGTACACTAAAAATCATATTCTTATATTATATGTACAAACAGAGAGTCTGAAAATTAGAGAAGTTGGATTTCTTTTGATTAAAGCTTGGTTGAGCCCAGAATTTTAGGATCGCTCAATTTAAGGGTCTTCTATGAATTAAGCCTTGAAAATTCACATGCACTGTCAGGAATGTATTCAACCAAATCATTCATTCATGCTCGGGGACGAGCATGGTCTAAGTATAGGGGTATGATGAATCCCGTATTCATCATGCTTAAATTGGTCATTTAGGCTCCGTTCCCCACCATTCACATGCAATTAATCATTAATAGAGCATTATTAGTATTCATACATGTGTAAATAATATTTGCATTTCATCATGCATAATTGCATTAAAAATCCCAAGTGTAAATTAGCCCAAAAAGCCGCTAACTTCTCATATTTTAATTAATTCTTCCTGACTCCGATTGACCCCAAACCACATCCATTGTGTAGATATTACTAACCCTATTAAATAAAAAATACAAAAAAATTACTAACTCCAATAAGTGTCAAATAATCCCAAAGTCTGATTTCACATCTGATAGACTAAAATGAGCATATCTCCCTCATACAGTGTCTGATTTTGGTTTACTCACTTTTAAAGTACTCCAGTTTCAAATACCTTCAAAACAAGACCAATTTCGTAAAATTCGGAGCTCATATGTGAAGGTTGGGTTTTGGGCATCTTTTGCGCATTTTGACTTTTTGCTATTTTTGACCTAAGTCTTTATGTACGTAATTAACCCTTTTAATTTTATTTCTTTTTCATTTGTGTTCTTTGATGATAGTTTTATTAAGCGACACAAGAATCTAAATCTAGATTAAGACTGAAATCAAAGAAACTGACTGAGTCTAAGTGTCCGTTGTGAGTCTGTACAAAAATTGTGTGTTTATTACTTCGATTTTATTTTCCTATTTTCTTATTTATGAAAAATACAAAAAAATAAATTAGTGTGTGAATAATTTTCTTGTATTTTATTGTATTTTTTAGATTTTTATCCTCTCTAAAACCACCAAAAAATTACAAAATCCCAAAAATCGGATTTTCTATACACATGGAAAACCATCAAAATACCACTTCGCATAGATGACCTCTTTTTCTCTTAAGTCCTTCATGAAAGTTGTAGATCTCATCGAGATGAACAACTTTCGTGAAGAAAATTTTTCGATCCGAGGTTTCCTTATATTTCTTTTTTATTTTTTCCCCCTTTAATTTCGAAATTTTTTTGGGGAGCCACGTGGCAGCCCCAGGGCGTGCCACATGACACCCCACCTCTCTCCCTCCTACCATCCATCTCTGGTCATGTGCCAAGCACGTGACCATCTTCCACATCCGTTCTCCCCCAACCCAAAACAGAAGCCGCCTCTGTAACCGTTTCTCCTCCGCCATACGTGGCCATCAAGCCGCCATGCATGGTCGTTTCACTCCCCTCACCCGCGTAACAGTCCTCCATCGCCATCTATAAAGTTCCCTCCTCGCCGACTGCACAACTCATCCGTCCTCTCGTCGATGACAGTGGCCCAAACTTTAGGCGTGATCCAAGGCCCCTCCGCCTTGTTCCTCAGCTTCCCCCGACGAAGCCGCACCTCGCTCCGGCCTTAGCCTCGCCGTTGAGCCCTCCCCCCCCCCTCCCCAGGTAACCCTCCTTCTTCCTCCCCTCCTCCGGTCAACTCCACCCTCCGTCGGCCTTGCAAAGGTCGGGACCCTTTTCCCTCCGCCACCGTACCCACTGGAGCGAACCCTTCGTCGTCATCCCCCTCCCCCTTGTTTTGCCTAACCATTTGCAGGTCCAGCCATCGCCACCTTCAGGCTTCGCCGGTCGAGGCTCGACCGGACGAGACTCCAGATCGCACCTCAAATTCTTGCGCCACACGCACCTCATCGCCGCGCTTTACCGACGACTGCCTTGTGGCCTTGCGCCCTCCGCCTCGCAGCCTGCGCGCGCAGCTCCTCCGCCCAGCACGCCTCCTCCACTTTGACCTCCTCCGCCGGTCGTGTGTCGACCGGCCAAGGTCTCGTCGACTGCCATTGCCTCCACCGCTCGGCCTTCGGCATTGGTTCCGCCGCCCCGCCCTCGCCACGAGCAGCTACCGTCGGATTGGGCCAATAGCCCTTGATCCAATGGTCCCTGAAGTGTCACGCGTCCCTCCCGAGCATCGGCCTCAACCTCGAGGCTCGGGTCACCCGAACCACCATCAGACCACCACGTAGGCTCGGGCATCTGAGCCTGAACCCCGACGCCCGACCCTCCACCTCACCCGCCCGAGCCTGCGCCTCGGCCCGAACCACAGGTTCGGTCCCCGAACCTCAGCTCCGGGCCGTCCGATCCTCCGCTTCGCTCCCGAGCCTCCGGGCGCACGTGCAACACACGTGCGCTGGTGGAAAAATTGCATGGACGCCCCTGCTTATTTCAGAATTTGCAAAAATACCCATGCCTGGGGTTAATTTCAGAAAGGCCCCTCCGACTTTGCTAAATTACAGATAAGCCCCTCCAGGGACCTCTTTGCAGGAAAAACTTTATTTTATTTATATTTTAGTCCCTGGAATTTCATATTAGCATATCTTTCTCATACAAACTCCGTTTTAGCATATAATATGTCATTTTGAAGCTAATTTTATGCTCTACCATTTAGCATAGCTTGTGAACAGATCTGATGTTGTGATTGATACTTATCATTTGAGGGTCTCTGTTGACTTATGCAGGCTGAGTTTGACATATTTGTACCTTATTAAGATATTCATGATTTATTTTGCAGAGATTTGATTAAGAAAATGATGGAGTTGAACTAATATCTGAGGACTTAATTTTTGCAGGGGATAAATCAAGGAGATTGATTAGATTTACTGATTTGTGGATATTGACTGCAAATGTTTATTGAGAATAAAACTAGAAATATTTTGGAGATAAATCATTGTAGGATTATTCATATCTCTATCTGGACTTTCACCTACATCTGATTAAATTGATTATATTTTTTGAGAACTCTTATTTGACCTGTGATCAATTTTGGAGGATTAAATGACGATTTTTTTATGATTGATTTTTATCACAGATCCTGCGTTGAATAGTTCCCCTCTGTTTACTTTCTTTGTGTAGCATCTTCATCATTGCATTGTATATTTTCTTAACAAAGAAATTAATCAACATTAATTAATTATTTAATTTGATTTAAGACCACGCGACTAAGAATCATCGTTCCCTATGTTCGACCTGTAGACTTGCCAAGTAAAAATATTCTACAACATTCAAACGTTTGTAGTATTTTGATAGACCTATTTTCGCCTCCTATACTACAATTCATCATTATTAAAGAGGTGGATTTGCGTTCATCAGTACTGCTACAAATTCTCCGTCAATTGGAACTCTGAGAACGGGACTTCAATCGATCCTTGATAAACTACAACATGGTGGGACTGATAGATGTCACTTTCCTTCTTTAAAGACATCAAATTTACACAAATATTAATAAATGAATCTACTTATTACTTGTGGATGTGGGCGTGAGATCTTAACAAATCAAGGAAATGTGCCACCTCATTTGAAAGGCTTCCAATATATATAGGTCCTTTCAATGAGGTGCATCTTTCTTGGGTCAATGGAAAACCATCACGAGATCCGTTAGATCTTAATCTGTCGGTTCTTTATTCAAAAAAATGATATTTTGGTCATTGGTTTTTTTGCGTTGAATTTGAATTTCATTTAATCCTTTTATTTTACAAATTTTTGTCTGTCCGATTTGGTAATTTTTATTGCTATTTATTCAATGAGGTTTCGTCAACGAGGGAGTATTTTTGCGCTATGTAGAACGGCAAACCTCTTTGTCAAATTTGCTTCCACATCATAAATTTGTATCCTGCATTGTAAAATAAGATCATAATTAGAACTACAAGTATTATTGTAATTACAAATTTGGTATTTCCTTTGTAAAAAGCAATCTCAAATTTGTAGGAAATATCTTGATATTTGTAAAATCTGATATGTGAGATTGTAAAAATCAAATTGAGATTTTGTCAATGTAATATGAAATTATTAAAAATGATAAATAAGAGTCGATAAATGAAAAATTGATATTGCAAACGTATTTTGAGATTTGTAAAAAACAAACTTATATTGTAAAAAATAATGAAAATAGAAAAATTTGTTAGAAAAGATATGAGATAAATGAAAAAAACAAGATGAGATTGTAAAAAATACATTTGATTTGTAACAAAGAGAACCAATATCGTAAAAAAAAGATCTGAGATTGTAACAATCGAATGTAAAATCAGTGAATGGATTAGAACAATTAATGAGTCAATTTGTAAAAATCAATTTATCAGTTGTAAAATTAGAGCATCTATTTGTAAAATCGAATAATCATTGTGTGGAATAAATGAAATGATTGAATAATTAATAAATTAAAATAAAAAAATAAATAATGCAGTGCTGGCATCAACTCGAGAGGATTGATGCCAACATCTTCAAGGTGTGCACCCTCCCCGTGTGTGGCCTTGAGCGTCGACGCCTTCCTCCTCCCCATATACCATCACCCTCACCCACCCCTTGCATTGTCGCCCTCCCCCTCGTCGTACGTCACCTCGAACGTTGCACCCTCAAGCATTATTGTCGCTGACGCCCTCCCCCTCCTCGTGTGTCGGTGTCCTCCTCATCCCCGTGCATGCATTAGCCCTCCCCGTGTGTCTCGCCATCACCCTCCTCGTGCATCCCATCATTGTCGTCCCCGTGTCACCATCTCGTTGTCGCCCTTCCACGTGGAACTCGCGCCACCGCTGTGGGGTATGGGAGTGGGAAACTCTAGCAAGGGATTCCCAACGAATGTACCAAAAATAGAATGTTGATTGTCACATTCTATTTTCAGAATGTGATAAAATGACTCAACTAGATTTTCAACATTAAAAATTAAGATAGGTATTCATTGGATCCATTGAATTAATTACATACGGATGAGATGTTGGGCTTACCATGCACTCAGGAAAAAATGCACCTTATTGGAAATAAATCCACACACACCTTGATGAAATTCCTAAATACGCCCCTTAGTTACCAGAGGGCAACAATTCGATACATAAAGGTGGGTCAAAAAAATACTTGTTTTCTTAAGATTATGACCTCCACCAAGCATTTTGGAAATCACATTGTGGCCCTCAAGGATGATCAATATCTTGAGCATTCGTCTATTCTCAAGATGGGTGGAATTGATGTCTCCATCTTTTAAAAGTTAGGGTTTTTATCAATTGTGCCCCTTTGAGATATTGCAATTTCAGTTATACCCCTCCCTTTTAGGAATATCAATTGTGCCCCTAACTTCTTACCATTTTATCAGTAGTACCCCTCGGGTTAGTGACCGTCCATCCTCAACGCAAACGGACGTCGATTGAGGATACAATCGGAATTAAATGTAAAGAAAGAGGGCGGAAGGTCATCCTCTTCCTCCTCCATCTTCTTCCTCTTCCTCCCCTTCTCCTAGTCCCCAGCCTGCTCCTCCTCCATAGCCTCCTCCCCCTGGCCCCAGCTCCTCCCCTTTCCTCCGCGTCTCCCCTTTCGCCCCCATGCTCTCCTTTCGCCCTTGCTCCTCCCCCAGCCCGCCCCGAGCTCCTCCTCGTGATCTCCCCCTCCGCCCTCCCTCCAGCCCTGCGACCCCCCGCCCCAGCCCACCCCAAGCTCCTACCCAACCCCGCCCTCCCGCCGCCCTCCCTCCAACCCTGTGACCCCCTCCTCCGCCCTCCCTCTAGCCCCGCAATCCTCCGCCCCCAGCTCCTCCCCAGCCCTACCCTCCCTCTGCCCTCTCTCCAGCCTCCTTCCAGCCCTGCGACCCCCCCCCCCCCCGCCCTCTCTCCAGCCCCACGACCCCCCGCCCTAGCTCCTCCCCAACCTCGCCCTCCCTCCAGCCCTGCGACCTCCCCCTCCGCCCCCTCTAGCCCCACGACCCCCCACCCCAGCTCCTCCCCATCCCTGCACTCTCTCCAGCCCCGCTACCCCCTGCCCCGAGCTCCTCCCCATCCCGCCCCGAGCACCTCCCCAACACAACCCGGCCCTCTGCTCCTCCCCAGCACACCCCATCCCTCTGTTGCTCCCTCCGCACCGCATCTCCCCCTCCTCCTCCCCTGGCCGACATGCCCTCCCTCCCCTCCTCCTCCTCCTCCTCCCAGGTCGACCTTCTCATCATCTGCGTCCTCGAGCTCGACCTTCACGGCGTCGTCCTCGTCGGAGGGGACTGGAGTTCAGCATGATGGAGGATGTGAAGATCCATCAATGTAGAGACCGTGGCTTTTCTTCCAAATATGCACCTCTAAACTAAACCATGATTTGATAAACCATGGTTAAGTTCAACTTAATAACGGTCAAAGTAACGAAGGGGCACAGTTGATAGAACAGCAAGAAGTCGAGGGCACAACTGATATTCCCAAAAGGGGAGGGATGTAACTGATATTGCAATATCTCAGAGGGGCACAACTGATAAAAATCCTAAAAGTTAGGGCTTGTTTGGTTGGAGAATAGGCCTTGGAATAAGGGGCCAATTCTCCTCCCGACACAGTTCCCAGTGGTACGACTATTTCCCATTATTCCACCTTATTTTACCCTTATTCTTATCTTTATTCCATCTTACCTACCCTTATTTCACTTTATTCTCCTTATTCCTATATTTCCAGCCGAACAGAGAATAAACCATTATTCTCCTTATTCTCCATCCTTATTCCTACTTATTCCCGAACCGAACGCACCCTAAATGTTCACATGGACGCCAAGCACCTTTATCTCCAAATGAGGTTGAGATAACCATTAACCGATTCGAAAAAAGAGAGAAAGATTTAATAGCCTAAATATCGGATCCATTTAAAAATTCATGAGCATTATGAACGGCCTATTTGAGCCGAACTTATATGGTATAAATCTTGAACACTTGTCAGCGCTCTAGTAGCTCTATCAAAATTATCGCCCGGTAAACTAATCAACCTACCGATTAGGATCCTATCAAAATTCTAGATAACCAATGCTTGACTCTATCGTGTTACATTCTCTATTCGCTTTCTTAAAGGGTCTCTCACCATTAGAGGATGAGGATGTCCTCTTGGTTGCATCAGTGATTATTTGACCCTTTTGCTCCTGCTTGAAAACAAAATATTTTATTTTAAAGCTCAACTTCCACAAAGTCTTTGATACACTTGGCTGGAAACGCAACCTATCGCTAGTAAATTCGAAAAATCTTAAAGTTCATGATCAAGACAACTTGATCACGAATGTCGGATTTAAGTTCATATAATAAATATAGGGTTTTTATCAGTTGTGTCCCTCCAAGATATTGCAATATCAGTTATACCCCTTCTTTTTTGAGAATATCAGTTGTACCCCTAACTTCTTGCCATTCTATCACTTGTGCCCTTTGAGTTAGTTGTCGTCCACTCACAGTGCAAATAGGCGTTAACTTTGAGGACATAAGTGGAATTAATTTAAAAAAAAGGTTTGGTGGTCTTTTGTCACCTCTTCCTCATCCTCTTCTTCTTCCTCCTCTTCCCCAATCCTCTTTCTCCTCCTCCAACCTCCTCTCTCCTCCCACTCTGCCCAGAACTCCTCCTCCACCCCCGGTTGGTCGCCCTGCACCCGCAGCTCTCCCCGCATCCTCCTCCCAGACCGACGACCTCCTTCGCCCCCAGCCTGCCCCCTCCTCCGCCTGGTCCTTCCTCCGCCCCAACATGCCCCCTCCTCCGCCTCAGCCTGCCCCTCCTCCACCCCAGCCTGCCCCCTCCTCCGGCCTGCCCCTCCTCCGTCCCGTCTTTCCTCCACCCCAGCCTTCCCCCTCCCCCCAGCCTCCCCCCTCCTCCGCCTTGTCCTTCCTCCGCCCCAACCTTCCCCCTCCTCCCCCCAGCCTGCCCCCTCCCCCGCCCCGTCCTTCCTCTGCCCCACCTCCCCCCTGCTCAGCCCCGTCCTTCCTCCGCCCCAGCCTCCCCCTCCTCCGCTCCAGCCTCCCCCCTCCTCAGCCATGTCCTCTCCTCCGCCCCTCATCCTCCTTCCAGACCGATGACCTCCTCCAACCCCAGCCGACGACCTCCTCCGCACCAAGCCTCCCTCCTCCTCTCAGACCGATGACCTCCTCCGCCCCTAGCCTGCCCCCCTCCACCTCATACGTTCAACATTTGTTTATTTAAGATAAATTTTTGATTAATTGATTCAAGAAAGTTCATCAAAAAATGCAATAAAAATCACCATTTGATCCGCAATGAGTGATATATCCATGAAAATGCAAAAAAATAATGATTTTATGGATACTTGAAGGTGTAATTAAGATAGAGAAATTATGAAGAGAAAGGAAGAAGAAAAAATGGAGGAGGAAGAAGATGAAGAGTAAATCTGGACAATTATACCCTTCTCAACTGCACCATGGTATGAAAAATCATGGTTAAGTCAATTCATTGACGGTTAAACTAACGGAGGGATACAAGTAATAGAACGGCAAGAAGTCGAGAGCACAGCTGATATTCCCAAAAAGGGACGGGCATAAGTGATATTGGAATATCTCGTAGTAGCACAACTGATAAAAATCCATAAATATAACTACAATACAAAAAAATATGAAAAATAAATAAATTTCAAAAGCTAAAAGATAGCGTTTTGACTCTTTTGTACAACTGATATTTATACCGAGAAAAACTTAATCGATTTTAGTATTTTATTGATTTAAAATGAATTCATCCTCATACCATCTTAAGTTTTTTTAAATAATGCAAATATATAATAAATATGACTTAAATAATTTAATTGTAAAATCCAATCCTAGTTATATTATTTACTAATTTATATGACATGGACATGTCTATTTATAACTCTAGTTAGCTCAAACTCGCTTTTAGACTTCATCTCTCTGAATTAGTTTAAGTAAAAAAATTTAAAAATACCAAGATGCATGGATGAAAATTTGAATCTTCGACCTAAGTTTTATATAACTATACAATCTCAAACACCAAACAACTTAATTTATTTTCCTTATAGTTCCTTTCTTCATAGATTTTAATTTTTAAGTTCTTGCTATACTAATTAGCATTTGATAAAAATCATAAAATTGAAATTGAAAAACCTTTTTAACCTTTTACTTATCTAGATATTTTACTGGAGTCAAACTTAAACCATTTATTATATTTATTCATATAGTAGTTATTAATTGTTATAATTTGTATAATATTTATTTTAATTATATATTTATATATAATGCTAATAAATAGCATAAGTATAAATCAATTAATAAAATATAAAAACTCTAAATCTTGAGTATAACATACTCAAAAATATGGAGTAAAAAGTTCAAAATTCAATAACAACTTATCCTTTATGAATTGGAATTTTTTTCCCACTAGGATTAATGTTTCCTTCTGTTGATTCCCTTCGATTTGTCTTTACGACACTTCTCATGATTTGCTCGTTTTGCACCTTCTTTTTATTTAAATTTATTTCTAATCCTTTCAACAAAACAAATACTGCGTAGCTTTTGTTCTTTTTAAAACCCAATGTTCCAACTATTATTTAACATAATATCTATATTCTCTTAACTAAATTTTTTTACTTACACTTTGGTTGAAAAGCTGGTCTTCCTATCTTTGTATGGTTCTTCTAGAGCAAGCTGATTTGATAATCCTTTCACCTTCATTTTAATCGTCGAAGTCGGCCATATGTGTTGAGTTATACCCGATGCTGCTATACCCTTTTGTTGTAACCATCGACATGGTTCATTATGGATCGTTGGATCTTAGATTTAATAGCCCACGAGTCATCTCCTACCGTTAGGGATGAGCATCGGGCCGGGGCGGGCCGGGTCCAACCTAGCCCAGCCCGAGCCTGGTTTTAATTTACGGGCTTACGGGCCAGGCCTAGGTCCGTTAAATTTCAGAAATTGCAGCCCAAGCCCGGCCCGCAAGTACATGGGTCGGGCTCGGGTCGGGCCAACCCAACCCGCTATATTAAAAAAAAAAATAAAACGTGAATATAATACACATTTAATATGTAAATATACAAATTGAATATGTATTTCTTCAAAACATGAACATAGTTGATGTCTAAATAGCATAGAATACTGGCAATTTAAGAAGGAAGATCAAATGTGATATTAGAAATCATAAATTACATATGGAAAAAATATCGGGATTATATACGAGCTTACACTCGGGCCTATATTCGGACCGGCCCACGGGCTTCGGGCTCGGGCCCAAGCGTGCCCGAACCCGGCCCGAAAATTGGATCGGGCCAAAAATCAAACCCAAGCCCGCCTATTTATCGTTCGGGCTCGGGCCGGCCCTACCCAATGCTCATCCCTACCAACCGTGGGATTAGTTGGCTCGAGGTTTATGACAATTTTTCTAATCCCTCATGTAATCAACTTCGATGACCAAATTATATCAAGTATATCCTATTTGGTCGAATCCAAAGACCTAGTCCCACTCTAATCTTCTTTTTGAAGTTTTCGACGTCTTTCAATACGATTATGCAATCCCTCAGTTGCATACTCCTTCTGAAAATGTGAAGTTCCTCATCTTTTTGTGGTGATGGTATAAGGACATATATGAGTGATAGCATTTCCATATCATCATGAAGCCGAGAGAGATGGTCACGAGCTACATCTCCTTCCTTGGACTCCACATATGTAGAGCTCCAAGCTAGGCCATGTTCGTTTGGAGAATAAGCACTAGAATAAGGGGTCAATTCCCTGCTGGGCGCAATTTCCAAGAGTACGGCTATTCGCATCCACATCCCATCATTTCACATTATTCCACTCTTATTATTATCTTTATCTGCTTTTCCTACTGTAATTCCACCTTATTATCCGTTTTCCTATCTTTTTAGCAGAATCGAGAATAGACATTTATTCTCCTTATTCTCCATCCATATTTCTGCTTATTCCCGAACCAAACACCCCAAAAGAACTGATTAGATCAAATAGAGCTTGAAGTATGTGATTGGTCTCTTTTCTTCTCAAATCCACGCAACTCACCTGCATCTTGTGTGATTAAAGTACCTTCGAGTTCCATCTATCTCTTAGGGTTTCTCATACTCTAACATTCATCGAAGGCTTTCTGATCCATTGAGGCATCAGCTCGACTTGTGATCCTCTTCCAACTCAGAATTGACGACTCCTACATAATCCCCCCATGTGCATCATTTAGTTCAGAAATCATTTTAAATAAAAAAATATCAACTTAATTTTTAGGCTTTAAGCCCTAAGGGATATATTTTTCATACTTTTATAAAATAGTTCATTCACATATGTTTAGGAAAAATATTTTATTTATTAATTATAAAATTATAAAAATGATTCTAAAATAAAAAAAAAATATTTTTACGTCAAAATGCGAGAAAAAAAATCATAAAATACCTAGTAATTTGTGCAGCACTAATTTTCAGTCAAGCATTAATATCACTTGGAAAACAGTCTACGCTCATTCCTTATCCATAAAAAATCAATCAACTATAATTATAATTGAATTTATTTAACATGTGATTTATGAATTTCACAAACAATGAATAAAGTATTAAAACATGTACTTTAATATATATGTTTTGAGTTGCGTGACATTGTGCTACATTTTTTATATTAAGCCTTCAGAAACTATACATATGACCTTTAATGTGCTTGATAAGGCATCGACTCAAAGAAAAACACATCTAATTGAGTTCTGAGCTTCATTTCTTATTCTTTGTGTGCAATTCGCAAGCTCTCATGTACTCTTCCAAGCTCAAGAGCTCCTGATTCGTCGTCGCTTCTTTTACAAAACATCTTGTACCTTGTTCAACATCCGCAAACTCTATAAGCTTGTGTTGTTAAGGTTTACATACTTACAAGGATTCCGCATTTTTACTTGTTGTACTTAGGTACCTGGCGTGTGTGTTCCTTTAGGTACCTAACGTGTGCGTTCCTTTTCTGGCAAGATATAAACTTTTTCCTTGCGATGAGTTGTTCGAAGGGAAGCTTATATACGATGGTATACTATCCTTGATTTTAAGTAATGATAGCGGAGGCTCTACTGAAAGAGAGCAAAAGGCAAAATCCTAAAACGAGGCATCCTAGCTCTTAGATTTTTTTCCTAGGAGGGTTTCCATGTTAAAATCGATGTATATTATTGCTTGCATATCTCTTATCTATCTCTTAAACTTGTACTTGTTACTTGCGGAAAATTCACACTTCCAAATATAATTACAATTTAATAAATAATTTAGTGTGAAGCTCTAATACGATCAACCATGTGTTGCAACTCTTGCATTATAAGATACGAGCACGAATTCCTAAAACAAATGTGATATAATTGCAGAAAAAGTACCTTAATAAGATCCGAACTAAAAGAAAAGATCCTCTTAGTAAAATAATATCATGAACCAAAGTACTAGAAGTAAAAATCGAAATAAAGATTAAAAAACAAAGGCTGTGATTAAAAATAAAGGAAAAACTGGTTTCAAGCTATCCATGCATTTTCCTTCAATGGTATTTTCTTCACTACACAGCACTTAATGTTCTCCTTACTCGGTGAAAATCCAACAGGTGCAGGTGAGTCATTGTTGAGACTCTGATCAGCTATCCAACCACTGACCATCTCGACCGCAACTCGAGTTGTACGTCTATCTTTCATCTTTTGATGTATATATAATATGCACATGTTTTGTATATAGTGCACATACCATACACTTGTAAATTAAAAACAAGATCAATGCTTTATAGAATTTTGTTTCTTAAAATTTAGTTTCTAAAAGTAAGTTGATATTGAATGACATTATGGTTGAGCCTCTGGATCCAAAAATGGGAGGATCCAATGACCTCACTTAGCACATGTATTCAATATCAAAAGATCATCATTTGTTAAGTGGCGTGCTGTACATCATATATTTCTACAATTTTTTTGAAACGGATATACAAAATCCACCTACATGTTGTTATCGGAGCCGCGGAATAATAATAATAATAATAATAATAATAATAATAATACAAAATCCAATACCTATAAGCTAAGCTGAGAATCCATTTTTGTATTACGGTCTCTAGCGGCACGAAAAGCCCAAGCTCATAACCCCAAGTAAATCCACCCTCTATTTTGCTTCGATTTTAAGAATATCCGAATTGTTTGTTATTGAGATTTATTCTCGATTTTTGTTTCTTTTAAGCTTTAATTTTGATCGTGGTACACAATGGTCATTGTGTGGCGGCCTGACCGTGGTGGTGGTGCACCGGCGAAGTAGAAGGAGAAGTTGTTGGTGGTGGTGGATATCACGAAAGAGTATGTAGATGGATGCCCAGCTTAACCAGCAAAAGCATCGTGTTACACACACATACATGCATGCATGCATGTATGTGTGTGTATGTATGTATATGTATATATGTATATATGTATAAAGAATCCAATGTGAAAGATCCTTTGAGTATTTGCTGCAAATTAAACAATCGGGGCGATCGAATTCTATTGAAGTTTAATCTTATCGATTATCATCGAATTCACATACAATCAATTCGTTTTGATTTGTTCTAAAATGTTCGAATTCGAAGTTACATTCAATTCAAAATGAATTTACCAATCTAATCTTAAACACAATTTATTTTTATTTTCGATTGTAGCCTCGATTCAATCACTTCATGTTTGAAAATTTAGATAATGTTTAATCATATATGCATTATAGATTAGGGGGTTTTTATCACTCTCTACAAACCAATTGAGCTATAGTGACGGCTTTTTCAAATTCCGTCACTAAATTAAACGTTGTTAAATATATAATGACGATATTATTCATTGCGAAATGAGTTTTTGTGCTCAAAATTAGTGACTAATATCATATATGTCGTTATATCATTAGCAACGATCCACATAGCAACGCTTATCCGTTGCTATTTTTTAAAATTTTATAAGTCGTCGCTAAATTTTGAACTAAAAAATAGCGACGATTAGTTGATATTTTGAAAAATAACAACGAATAAACGTCGCTATGTGGACCGTTGCTAATGATATAATGACATATATGATATCCGTTGCTAATTTCGAGTACGAAAACTCATTTCGCAACGAATAATATCGTTATTTTATATTTAACAACGGCTAATTTAGTGACGAATTTTTAAAAAACCGTCACTATAGTTCAATTTTGTTGTAGTGACCTGTAGCTTTCTTAACTTCTGTAATATCAGTTATGCATCTCTTTTTTTATAATATCAATTGTGCCTCTGACTTCTTACAAAGCTCACAATTATGTCATGATATTACAAAAGGGCAAAACTTTGAATTTTACAAGGAATCAGAGATGCAACTGATATTATAAAAAAGGAAGAAGTATAACTCGTATTACAGAAGTTAAGAAGGACACACATGATAAATTCCCTAGATTAATTTGCATCATTAATGAATACATGATTCAAATAAGAGGAAGACGCTTTTAAACTTAGGAATTTCAACAAAGAGATTGTATCGATGTTTGGAAACGTTGACTAGATCGAGGTTAACATCGACCAAACTTTTAGTCAACGTGTTTTTACGTCCAAACTATTTGTATGGAGAGCCTCATCGGCACAATTTTACGCCCACGTTTATACAAACACTTCTTTGATATTAATAAACGTTGAACCACTGGGTCTTAGGGTAGTGAGGAATAAACAAGAATAAGGCATTATTCATATTCGGCTGAAGGATATGAATAAGGTGAAATAAGGGTAGGTAAAGTGGAATAAGGATAAGAAAAGGGGTGGAATAAGGGAAGAGAAAGATGTGCATGGGGGAATATACGTCTCCTCTTCTTCTTCTAAACAAGAATAAGGCACTATTCATGTTCTCCTAAACATAAAAGATATCCTCTTATTCTACTCTCCTCCGATGGATGATCATGTCTTTGGTCGCTACATCTTTCCTTGTTACCTCCTACAAGTGCTCCATATATCTCTTCTCTTTTATTCCTTAACATATTAGCTTAACAGTTATATTGGTTGATGTTGTTGTTTAATGTAATTAGGTTTTATTCTTTATTTCATTTGATTATGCAATATGTTGTGATTAATTTTTATTAGAGGTCACATAAAACTTTAGAATTCCTTGATATACTTTTTAAACTAGCCTATATCATGCTCAACACCATCAAATTTTTATGATGTCTAAGAGGAAAAAAATCATAAAATGAGAAAGTACTTGGCTAAATGTGTTCGGATAACCTATACGTTTATGTGTGACTAAATGCTCATATTTTTCCAGCGATTTAGAAATCATACGGAAAAATTTTATATGAAAATGTGTATGGAAAAATTTTATATGAAAATGTGTATGTATGTGCGGTGTTTAAGTATGTGCATGTATGTACGTGTTGGTATGTGTGTGCATGTATGTTAGTGTGTATGTTATTAGTATACGTTGTGTGTGTGGATGTATGTATGTGTGTGTATGTACGTGTAAATCACTTATAGGAATCTCACTGTTGACTTGTCCCTGTGCTATTAGTTAGTTTACTTCCGATGCCAGTTTACGCTTCACTTATTTCCTTGCGGGCATACTTAGACGACATTTGCTTGGTAGAGGACACACCTACTGATAGATGTTCCTAGCTCACCTTTTGCTTCTCCTCTTTTTTGGTGGAGTGAACCTCAAGTTACAGAAGGTCAGAAACTTGCAATATATATAGCCCCCTAAGGTTATATAACAAAAAAAAAGTATTCATTCTCTTGAACCCTTGACCTATACAACTATTGGCTAGTTTGCTTTTAGCGCATTATAACTTTCCTCATAGGTAGTTGTCTGCACATTTTCCCTTCCCACCTTGCCTTGTCATTCTCCATCTAATTCCTGGAGATTAGCAATCGATCAATAGAGAGGAGTCCATTTAGATGCTCTACTTTCTCTTAGACCGTTCATTAGTGATGTGTGCACCTCCACCTGTATATGCGACGCAGGACGAGGCTGTCTTCAAAGCCACCTTCCACTTGCTTAAATACATCATGAGTGTGGCCTTCGCGCACTATAACTCTCGTTTGTGGGTAATACAATGGAAAAACCTCCTTTTGTCAAAATATCGTCTTGAGGATCCCTAAAATAGAAACGCCTCTAAATGGATCCCAACTCTTCGGACATTGTCGAGCTTTTCCTAGGCGAGTTTGATCTTCGTCCCACCACGGCCTAGGGAAGGGTCAACCTGGACATCTCTCCTTTTTCCTTCACATTACATACCTTCGTATACCCTCGACTTAGGCGCTAAGTCGACGTTAGCTAGTAAACATGTGGAAAACACTTCCCACTGGATGCAAGGTCAAGGTCGGGAACGGATCTCCTGTTGTAGCAACCCCTGCTGTAATGCAGGAGATCCATTGGATGATGATCACAAGGCTCTCATAAAGGGCTGGGGATGGTCGGCACGCATCTCAGAGCAGTCTAATCCCCATTCAATGGATCCACTTCATTACACGGGCTGTAACAGAAGAGAATCCTCTCTGGTCAAGGTCACCTCATAAGTGAGAATCTTGTGAAAGTGTTTGCACTCCTTCCAGCTTATCCAAGGAAGGGGATGTAAACTTTTGGTCAAAGTTCTTCCACCCAAGGATTGAGTGGAAGAGGATCCTCTGCTGTAGAGGAGATTATAGCAGAGGTGTTGTAATCCTCTTTATTTTTTTGTAATTTTGATTTTAAAATCCAATATTATAGATTGAATTTCATATTAATGATCTACATTTCCTTCAAATTTCGCTTAAATCCGAGATTATTTGCTATTTTATCTTAATGGTCAAACATTCGGATTTTCTATTCATTTATCCTCCAACCAAAAGCCACTATCATATTGAGGGATGTGGATTAAATTTTCTATTCATTTGTGGGATCCGGGCAGTCTTGAGGGAATCATCGTGGCTCCTCTCTTCTTGGGAATCCATGCATCCTTTTATTACTGTGTCGACAGATATCTCTTGAGTAGAGGTTTAGGCTCCTTCTCAATGGAAAAAAATGAAGCACCTAACAAAGCAACTTCACGGATCGAGAACTACGAGATCACTACTTTCATTGCAGGTGACTAAGGGATCGTACCACTCTATCTTCCTTTCCTAGACCCATTGCTCAAGAATGCTTTCTAATATAGGGTACCATGCAGGGAATCTGAGATTATTTTGTAATTTTGATAAATCATCAAGAGTTATAGGAGAAATCTTATGTTTAAATTAATCCAGGTTTGTATCTCTCACACACCACACACACGTGTGTGTATGTAAGGTTTCTCTACAGAATAAATATTCCTACTATTGTATTTCATCACCTTTCTACCACTTATATTATTATTATGTTTCCTAGACACTTATAGGGTTCGTTTGGTTATTGGATTATCTCGAGGTAATCCGATTTACCACCTTGCATTATTGGGTTGGAATTCTATCACAAATCGATATAACATCACATTAGTGAGCAGTTTGGTGGGTATATAGGGAGGGATATCCCTCCTTATTCCTCTCTCTCCATATATGGTCACTACTTTGAACCTGGAGTCAAAATGGGAAATGACGTTTCCATCACTATTCCTCCATCATAAGCCTTTCCCGCCAAAAAATACAAATAACTACCACTAATATAACAATCTTATCTAACATAACTCTCTTATTCCTCCTACCATTCATCCCTTCTTATTTCTTCGTATCTTCTATTTCCAACCGAACAGAAAAAGTGTCTTAACCCTCCTTATTTCTCCTTATCCATTTCTTATTACTCTACCGAACGCCGCTATATTATTATTATTATTATTATTATTATTATTATTATTATTATTATTATTATTAATATTATTATTATTATGCTCTTACACAAACCACACCGAGCATGCGTGCCCCAGAAGGAAATAGTTTGGAGTTTTTCTATCGCTGACAACAAGAATGCGTGGAACCATTGTTAGGTGCTACTTGTTTTTAACTTTGACAATTAATGAAATCTCCTTCTCTTTGTTTGGTTGTCATCGACTTTGAATTATGTGTCCATATTGTCTCCTATCTGTTTTGGTCGTTGACATTTTCCCGCACGTTTCCTTCACGCGGTTATTTTCATACGACGCCTCTACTTATGTACGATTACAAAAGAAACCCGTCTATATATACCTTGATTTTTGAATTAAGGTGCTCAATTAGAAACGTAATATAAGCGTACTGAACTTTGAACTTTACGATTTAACATCCCGGAAATCTAAGTATTCTTCTGCAAGGTTCGTCCACGGAAGACGAGTGAAGGTGTAAGATCAGGCCGAAATGTGTAGTCGATGGACAACATGTGATTATTCTTGTACTCAGGGACGGAGTCAGAATATTTTTGAGGAGGGGGCACAAGGTTTAAAAAAATATGTCTATGAATTATGATGTGATCATATTCATTAGGAAAAAAGGAGTATGTTGTTGAGTTGTATGCCACTTATGTGTTCATCACCTTCTTAGTCATTTATCTGATTTGGGATGGGTGAGTGCAAGTGGCCCTGCCATTGGAACATGTGCAGGTTAAAGATTCAAGACAACCGAATGGTTGGGAGGTGATGAACATATAAGTTATATGCAGATAAGTTTGGATACCCCCCCTCCTCTATTCATTATATTACAATAGTTGTGAAGGATAAATTATATCATTTATACTTTTTATGTAAATAATAGTTTATTTTGAACTTATTTTTAATCAATTGCATGACTCAATTTTACATAAATTGATATCACATATGTTTCGCACCAACGAGATTTTTTGTGAATGATATTTATATCATTTTAAAAAAAATAGACATATTCTAATATTTTCGTTTTTTCAATTCACTCTTTGGACTTTGATTAATTACAATATAAACTACACTTGTTCCAAATTTATATCAAATCGAAAATATAAAAATACATAATTTTATACTTTTTTATTACTAATTACTAGAAATATTAATATCTCAATGAAGAAAAATACACCGGTAAAGAATATATATGTGTTTGATCACTTACTTGATAATAGACTCGACAATAAAAGATTTTTTTTTAGAAAATTTAAATTTTTTTGAGATCAAGAACTAAAGCTCGTATCTGTATAAGTGATAGTGAGATTGAATGAAAAACCAATCTCTTCTGTAGGTTGATCTTAAAAAATAGATATTCAAAAAGATAGTTTGGGTAGAGATCCATTATAAGTTGATTGATTTAAGAAATTAACTGAACAGATTGATCCAAGATAAAATCTACTATTGCTAGGTGGAAATTTTATGTTAAAAGATATATTATCTACGGGTAGAGATTATTGAATTTTCACCTAATGAAATGAAGGGGATGCATGTATAAATTTTACGTTAAAAAATTAATCCAAAAGGAGATTTATACCTAGAAAATATTGTGATTATTTTTTTCAGAAATCCATAGAGAATAATTATATATATATTATGTAATTAAAAAATTTAGGGGGGCATGTGCCCCTCCTTGCCCCCCTCTAAATACGTCCTTGCCTGTACTACCCCTTGTTGGTCCTGAAGGATGGAGGAGGCTACATTAGTCGAAAGATGGTTATCGGTTCAAGGATGTAAGATGATCCTATTTTTTTCGAGGTAAGAGTGTCTTCGTAAAAGATTCACTAGCTTATGAAGCCACGCATTTAAGATGGAAAAAAGATACATATTTATCACTCTATTGTGTTTAAAAAAACTTCAATACATAGGTGTGATCATTTTTTGCAATTTACCCGATGAATTACATCCAATAAGTTGTTGCAGCTGTCTAGCCTTTCCAGGGTTAAGCAACTTAAATTATAAAATGCCAAACCTCAAAATGCACGATGGTAAGCTCTTCACAAGGGTCCTTAAGGGTGCGTTTGGTTGGCGGGTTAAGGCGGGTTAAACTGGTAGAGGGTAATCCGTTTTTGTGTTTTGATGTTTGGATAGAGGGTGAAACTGGGGGTGGGTTAGAAGTGGGTTTGGGGTGATATGATTGTATTGAAGTTTGAAAAAGTGAGTAGTTATTGTGACGTGATTGTATTGAAGTTTGAAAAAGTGAGTAGAAGTGGAGTAGTTTATAATTTTTATATGATATGATGATATAATATATTATTTTTTGATAGGATTGATAATGTAAAATTGATTTATTTATTTTTTTTTTAAAAAATGAATAAAGTGGGGCCCACGGGGAGAGAGGGAGATGCAGGTTAAGGGGGGTAAACTCCCCCAAAGGGAGGGTAACTCGGTAGCCGAACGCTACCTAATTGCATCATTGCTGGTTTATTTGGTCATTTACTTGTAATCTCACCACAAATCATTATTATCACTTTATTTAGCACGCGTGCCTTTGTCCAACGGTTGTGGTGTAAGACTTAGTAAGATTGCAGAGGTCGTGAAATAATTTGCAGGGATTGTGTGCAATTATCAAGATTACAGGGATCATGGTGCAATTGAACAAGCTTTTAAGGGCTAGGGTACAAAATATCCCTACGAACAACTATATGGTTTGGCGGTGAGTCATTTGAAGTGGTTTATAATTTGTCCAGACGCATCCCTAACTCTAACTATTAAAATAGAAATTAATTGGTGTGGCCCACGTGAAGGAAGAGTAACGATTAGAACCCCCAAGTAGGCCGAAAACAAAGCACAATCCTGTGGGTGAAGGGGAAGGCCCTCTGTTTATTCCAATTTGGGTTGTGGGCCAGAGGAGGAGGATAAAATCACAACAATAATAAACAATAAATTATGCATGCATGTATGTTACAGAGCCCCACACTATATGTACTTTGTTGAGAAACTCAATAGAAGACCAAATTTTTAATCATGTGGTTTCATCTCACTCCTTAAAAAGTAGGATTCCTAGTAACATTAAGTTGTAATCTTTCTCTTGATTTCACATCTATATTTTATTTATTTCCACAAAATATAATATTTTTACTATTGGGATATAACAATGTAGGCAAAAATAAGAAAAGAAGCTTCATGAAGACTGGACATGTCAAAAAAACCAATTCAAGGAATGACAACAGATTTAGATACTTTAGAAGCATTTGGCATTAGCATTTTGTGGTATTTGTGTTGCGGAATTTGCGTTGCATGTGAAGATCTTGGTTAGATTGAGGTGGAGATATGTTGTATTTAGTTTAATGTAATTAGATTTCAACTTGGTAAAGTTATGTAATTGCACTGGGAACACAAATTGGTTTCAACGGGGGAAGTCAAATTGTGTTGGAGGAAAAGTTGAGAATTCTCAAATTTAAAATAAAGGGGTTTGCGTGCGTTTTAGTATCACATCCAATAGTTCTAAAATTTTGGTGAACTAATATATGAGTTCATACCCCAAGCTCTTATAGCAATATTTGAGAGGAGGAACATGCACTCTCCGCTCGAGGAAAGAAGACCCTGTTGAGCTTGACTCTAGTCCGACTTTGTGAAATGACTTGAGAGGTGTAGGATAAGTGGGAGCCGTCTCGTGCGGCGAAAGTGAAATACCACTACTTTTAACGTTATTTTACTTATTCCGTGAGTCGGAGGCGGGGCTCTGCCCCTCCTTTTGGTTCCGCTCCATCTTTTTCTCATGCTCCAGAGAGTCAATTCAGATCTTGATACTTTTGTTGCGAGTTTCATTAGAGGTTGAAAAATATCCCAATCTGGCAGAGAGTTAATAGCGTAGGGATTTTGGCCATTTGCAAAGTGGAAAGTTAGTGGATTTTGAACCGAGTTATGAATAAAAGATGACGATGGATTTGATTTGACCTTAATCTACTTAATTTCAGAGGAAACTTATAGGAACTGGAGTTGAAATTTTTCAGGTCAAGCAACTTAATTTTTTGAGTTCACAAGTCTGTGTTCACGTGTCATCTTGATTAGTCTAAGTAGAATATTTCATACACACGCATGATTCTTTTAGACAATGACCTAACTTGGACAAGCACCTTCCACGTAGCTCTTCACTGATGAGGTGGTGAGGATGCAGAACCCTTTAGCTTGGAGAACCACGTGAGTGGAAACATTCACAGTCACAATAAGTGGCTAGTGTGTCTCAACCTAGTCTACTAGCGTCGACGTCTAACGACGGAATGTTGTGGGTTGCAATAAAGCTTCAAAAGAGAGATACTTCCATCCTCCCAACGACCCATAAAGGGACGACGACCATCCCTCGTGTATGTTATCCGCCATCCCAGAGAGAGAGATCTCAATCACGTTGGTGACAGCGAATGCAGCCCTCTGATCGAGCGACGACCCTCTTCATCTCCAGTGAGATCCGTTGGAGCCTCGAGCGCCAACGTCGCAGCCTCCTCGTTTAGGTTGCTCAGCTTTTGTTTCGCACCGGTTCATCAAGGCCATGATCGATGGTTTGCTCTTCAAGAAACTCTATCTTCTTAGGAGAACATCAGCACCACAATTACTCCAGGTGAATTCTTCTCCGCTACCTTCTTGTCCTCTTCTCTTTTCTTTCTCGTCTTCTTCCTTCTCACTCCTCTTGTGCCGTCTTCTTCTCTTTTGTTCTTTCTCTTCCCATGTTACCCAAACTCAACCTCACCTTCATCCGCGATTCGAAACCCCATCGCTGAGTCGTCATCATCATCTCCTAACCCTCCATCTTCACCTCTATCTCACACAACCCTTCCATCTCCGGCACACTCATCGGAGCATAAATTCCGCTCCTCCATCACTCATGACAAGGAGCAACCCATTCACTTTTCTTAACCCTTGAGGCCGAGCTTCGAGTTAGAGCATACTCCTCCTGCAGGTCACCTTCAGATGGAAGATCCAAGCATTCGCCAATCGAGGCCTCACGCAAGCCACTCTGATCCACCATCTGCTCCGCCGCAACAACCCCCTTGGCCAAGCTGGCCTCCAACGGACAACGTCGAGTCCTTGCCATCGCCACCATCCACCTCGGGTCACCCACCCCCTTATCCTCATCCTATCCTCATGTGTCGAGGATATGAGGATGAGGGACAATTACATCAAGGCCCCCCAAAGTCCAACAAATCCTGCAGAAGACCTTTCCAGTAGGGCATGCGCAATGCACGTGACCCTTGGTGAAATTACCAATGATCCCCCTCTCATTCCATGCTATTGCACATATGTCCATCTTTCCAGGAGGCACATGAGGCACATGTGACCTCCTGGAAAAATTGCATTCGCCCCCCTCCCCTCAAGTTTTGGTAATTAAATAATCACTTGCATTGTCTTTATTTATTCTATTATTTTGTAATTATGTTTAGAACCTTATCTTTGCATATCAATTTGAGCATTCATTTCGCGTCATTTCATCATTTCAAAAATAACATTGTGTAGATCAACTCATGCTCTATCATTGTAGACATTGAATACATTTTTGTGAGCAGTGATTTATTTAATATAATTATTTAAGTGGAAATTTATATATTTTACCTATTGCATGTTCTGGAATTAATATTAAAATAATTGTTATACTGAAAATTGTGAAAATTTCAAAGTAGGTAGATTTTAGTGTTTTCTACATTATGCCCAAAAATCACATCAATTGCATGAGTTTTCTCTGAATAAATCATTTTGTGATTGGACTAATTAATTTTTAATGAACTGAAAACTTAACATTTTCATGGTTTGGATTTTTCTAGATAGATTATCATTAGATACATCTAGGATAATTTTAGTTTCAGATTATAATTAGGGTTGTTATTTATTAAAATTAATTTACCAAAAATCACATCTTCTGCATTGTTTAATTCATTAAAAATTCATTTTTCCCAAAAATTCCAAAAAATACAGTAGCTTAGTTTCATCATGTTTAACATTCTGGCTAAGTTTCATAATTTTTGATATCGTTTGAATGAAAATCACGTTTTAGTCCCCAAACTTTGCCAAAATTACATTTCATTGCATTTAAAATTACAAAAAAAATCTCTGAAAACCTAGATTCTAGATCTCTTATTAATCAACCAAAGGAGACAGTGGCCTCCCTAAGTTCAATTTGCCCATGTAAAAAAATCAATTAACTGCTCACATTAACCGTTAAATTAATTAAGTGGTCGTGTCTAGATTGATCCTGATTGCCCGAATACTACAACAATTCGATACTTTTAACATACGGCATTTTTAGGGTCTGCCACTGCTCTAAAAGGATAGACCAGCATCACTGCATCGATCAGGTGAGATTACGAGAGAAGGAGTTTTTTAGATTTTATTTATACTCCTAAACTAATTTGTATAGCAATAAGTACGCGGGTGTCGAACTTAGGGAGGCAAACTGTGTGAACTAGGTTGAAATAGTATAGTGAACTAAGGAATGAGGGTTTTCTGATTTTTATTTACTTTAAGAAATTTTTATAATTTTTAGTTGATTTTATAGATTTTGTATTATTTTTTTGTGTTTTATATACTTATAAATAAAGTAGTATATGTATTTATTATATATTTTTATTTGATTTTAATTTTATTTTTTATTTTTATATTTATTTTAGTTTTTTTATGTATTTTGAGTGGTTTTTAGAGTTTTTATGAATTTTGAAGCATTTTTAAAGGTAAAAATAAAGTTTTAAAAGAAAATAGGGAACTCTTTTGGATTTTAAAATAGTAAGTAGTAAGAAAATAATTTGCTTTTATTTTTACTAGGAAGTAGATAAAATATCTTTAAAAGAAAGTATTGTACGTATTTTTGTGATTTTTTTGAATTAGTTATGAATTTTTAAAGATTTGAAGTATTTTTAAATTTTTAAGAATTTTATATTTTATATTTAATTTTTATTTTGTATTTTCTTGTAAAATATAACAAAATATATTATGTGTGATTTTTATAATATTTTTAGAGATATTTTTGTACTTTATATATTTTTAAAGTTTGTATTTTTTGTATTTTTTTAAACTATTAAAAATAGAAAATATTTTTATTTTTGAAACTGATATAATTTTATAGAATATAGTATACAATATTTTTATAATATTTTTTATATTTTGTATTTGATTTATATGAATTATATAGATATTTATTTAAAATTTATCTTTTAATAACTGACATATAAATAACTTATGTTTGGTGTATTTTCCGGTGCCAAGAAGGGGGCACTGGTAAGGATATATGGAATGCAAATAGAACACAAGGCATCCCCAAGTGGATCATGTGTAACGTACAAGCCCTCATCCTTGGATAGCCGAATAGGTATCCTGCTCAATGTTGGTGTTCATTTAAAAGGTCATGTTCTCATTAAAACTGATAAAAGATATGTAATTTAAACTACTTTGTTCGACGGATCTTAAGATATTCATGGCTCGATTATTCAACATAGAGTAAAGAGAAGCACATGGGAGATTTGAGAAAGCAAAGGAGAATATGAAAATACCCTTGAATACGCAATCTAAAATGGTGGAAACATTATTGAATTTACAAATATAATATATGTACATGTAGATCTTTACTAGCACACTTATTGTTGGTTTGGGTATTCAATGTAAACTAGTACACAACAATGTGTACTTATACACGCTATGGGGGTGTTCGATAGGGAGAAATCTTCCAAACTGGAGTTCTCCCCTCTTTTGTGAAGGGTTTTCTCTGACATTATACCTTATTTCAACCATGTGGGTCCCATCGGCTATTTTATTATACTTCTATATTAGGCGAGGTATATGAGGAAATCTCTCTCTCTCTCTCATTTCCATCCATTCCAAAAAAATATTATAACATGTTATTTTATCATTTAAAAATTATAAAATACTCAATTTATAATCATTTTCCAAACTGTAATACAATTACGTTAAGACAAACCTTTTACGGATAAAATCCTTTATATGGGATTTTTACCCGACGGACCCTATAAACTTTGCCAATTACCTCTACGACCTTTTGCACAACGTAATTATCCCATCGACCCTATAAATTACCCCAAAAACCCTTACGAACTTCAAACAGATTACCCGTAGGGTTCATGGGATAAGAGTTGGTAAGTTTGCGAGGTCGAGGGGAGAATTATAATGTTTCCAAGATCGTGGAGGTAATTGACAAAGTTTATAAAATCTGCCGGTTAAAAATCCCAACATTAAAACATATGAATAATCCTTTTATGAAAGAGATTATCCCCTCTAAGATCATCGTCTGTGCATCTGCTGACAAGTGGCTGTGGGTCCCACGCAGCATTTAGCTGCCGGTTCACATACAAAAGGTGGGCTTTTAAAAACCACGTCCTGTGAGCAAAAAAAAGAGAGAAATAATAATGGAACGGTGCCCACCCGCTGGTTTGCCTATTTAATTACAACGGTCCCCACAGAGAGGATCACCACCCCCATCCGTCGCCCACAACTTCCACAACCACCGGATCTGCCCCCCTTTTCTATCGTCTTCACCACTCTCATCACTATTTAACAACCACCACCTCCATCTTCATCCCCATCATCATCGTCATCATCAGATCTGTGACACGACCACCATCAAGCAACGCGAGCAATGGCATCTTTGGTTCTGCTCTTCTCCGAGCTCCTCCACCCCGAGGACGCCGCCCTTCTCGTCGCCCCACGCTGGAGGACCTTCGTCCGGAAAGATGGAAAGCGTGTGGCTAAGGCGGAGGAGGAGGATGTCCTAGGGAAGAAGGTGAGTTTGGTTGAGGCGGAGGAGGAGATGAGGGAGTCGAATCTCATGAGATTCTCCATCAACTCCATCTGGCCTTGACCGGTTCCATCGTCGGATATTCGTCTCCACCGCACGTCGAGCACTTCGATCTCCCCCTTTTTGAGCTGTGTAATAGGGTTATGGCAAATCTGGGTAACATGTATACAACGACGGAATGGAAATTTTCTCTACACTTTTGTGCATTCTAGTGATTGATGGTTGTTTGGAATTTTTGGTTTTTGGGGCTTGATCGAACGCCCTAGCTGCCGCGCCAACTAGGGTTTGGTTGGATTTCTTTTATTTGTTCTCTATGGATTGTTTTGTTTTGCTCTTCCGGACATTTAACTGGAGTTGGAAATCTGTGGCTGTCGATCTTGGCATTAAGATGTGCATGCAAGAGGTTCCCTGCCGCCTTCGAATGGCTGTGCTGATTCCGTTTAAAGATTTTGATTGGAAAAATATAGTATACTTATCCTGACATTGTTCACTCTTAGTTTACATATATATTTATTTAAAATATATTATCAGATAAGGGAAATAATAATATGGGATATAAATGTATGGGTTGTTGGACACCATAGTTCTCAGACCTGGACTTTCAAATTGAAACCTACCCAACCTGCAAATTTTTGTTACTAGCTTTTAGGATCTGTTATTATCGATGATTAACTCCAGAATTATAATACAGTATATTATGTTATTGTTAAGGATGGAAACGACTATAGATATATTAGAACTCGATCCACTACATCCTCTTTTCTATATAGAGATTTTAGTACATGTTAGATTCAAAATAATATATATATATATTAGTTTAAAAATAATTGTAATTGTATATTTATTTATAGTTATATATAATAAAATTTTACGGCTTCTTCCAAGGTATCTGATATAAATATTATGAAATGTATTCAAAAAGTATTTCATTTTACATTTGTAGTTGTGATCTAAATAGTAGTGAGCCTACGAAGGATCAGGTCCATATGCTTTGCGGATTCTAACAGGTGATTTTCGGATCTAATAAAATAGCAGAAAAATCGGCGTATGCAAATAATTGATTTCGATCGTTAGAAAACTTCGATTTGGGCGAAAGAAACACTAACGCGGAGCTTATCTGATATACATATTGAACTTTTATATTTAATAAGAAAAAACATGTTGGCTAATGATAGTTGTTGGGAAAAAATTATAAGCGACCTCCTCTTCCTCCGCTGCCCTGACTTCATGCTCCATCTCCCTGACCGCCCTCGTTTTTATCTTGTATTTTTGTGTGTATAATTAACCATAATTAATTGTAGATAATAACTATTATTTAATTTGTAATTATTTTAAAAATCCATAAAAATCCAGTTGAGCAATTGCTTATAGGTCTCTAAGCCTTAAAAAGACTAGAAAAATACAAAACCCAAACCTCAGTGTTCTTAACCTCTTAAAAATACCCGAAAAAGTGTTTTTTATATAAATACCCGAAAAAGTGTTTTTTATATAAATGACATCTTTTGGCTTTTCATCCAAATTAAACTTGTAGATCTCATCGAGATGAACAATTTTCATGTTTTGATCTTTTCCTAAATCCGTCTCTAACTAATTCTTTTGTATTTATCTTTATTTTCATTTTTTTCTAATTTTCTGATTGGGCCATGTGGCGTCTTCTGGGCCATCCACGTGGCCCTTTCTCCTTCCGCCACCCGGCGCTCTGCTGGGCCGTCGGATCTGATCATTCTCGCCCCCATCTCAACCGTCCATCTCCCCTCTATCGTCCACCGTCTGATCCTGCCTCTGATCAAATCTCAACCGCCCCCTAGCGCCTTAACCGTTGCCGCCCAATTCACCTCCTATCCTACGGCTCCCTGCATGCCACGTCGCCCCTTTCCCAGAGACGCGCGATCACGCCTCGTCCTACGCCTCTCATCACTCCACGTCACCCCACTCTTCTCCACCGTTGAATCAAACCCACCTTCTTATCAGCACCGCCCACCTCCGCACACATCTCAGCCACCCGATCCACTCCTGGGATCTGATCACTACCCTCCAATCACGCTATCAACTCAGCCTTTATTTCGCAAGATCCAAAGGTTCGCCAGTCATCTCCCACCTCTGTTTCCCCCTTCAGGCGTTACGATCACACCACCTCCTTCCAATTATAGACATCACCCCTGACCTTCCCTCCACGTCAAAACACCTTCTTCTCATAGCCCTCAGATCCGCCTTCCTCGCGCCATCTTCGCTGCACCTCGCCATCACTCCGCTACATTAAAATCTCCATTTCAAAACCCCCGAGCCATCACCTAAAACGCCAACACCTAAACCTATAAAACGCCCTCTCCGTCCACCGTCAACCCTCATCCACCATTCATGAGGCTTTGGCCCAGCCTCCGGTCCTCCGGTGACAGCGGAGGGGCCATACATCGAGGTGAAGACGATCCCAGCCCCGGTGAGATCCATGGCTCAACCGCCATGAAAGCTCCATCTCACCGACGGTTACGCGAGCTCTCTGACGTGGCTGACCAGACCGGACGATGACCCCGGGCTTCCCCGAAGCCCAGCACAAGCTCCTCCTCCACCGGATTCCCCTCTCCGATGAGGTACCCGTCCTCCCTTCGTTTTTTTATGTTCTCGTATTTACCCCGTTACCTCTGTTCACTTTCATCCTCCATTGAGCACCCTAACACTTCCGCCAAACCACCCTCATCCACGCTGACCACTCTTCTCTTCTCCAGAAGCTCCCCCGCTCCGACCCCCTTCTTCTCCACCTCGCCGGAGAAGAAACACTTGGGCCACCACCTCCTGTCGCCCCACGGGCCCCACTCACTCACCAATCACTCACACACACTCGCTCTTCATTTCGGCTATTGTCTAATGCATGCGGGATCCTCAATGGCCGGAGTTTGCATCAGAGCACCTTCACGCATTTCTCCTCCGACGAAGCTTCATCGACCGTCACCTCCAACCAGTTCCGGAGCTTCGCAGCATCTCCAGGTCTCTCGCTAGGACCTTAGCTTTCTTCCTCGACCCTCCGGCGCAGCCTCGGAGCACGGAGGAGCAAATAGCAGGTCGTCGGAGGATCGCCTCCTCCGCTGGCTTGCGGAGGAGCAAGACGATACAGATGACGTTCGATCATCTGGATCGGACGACCATGATGAAGACACGTGGATGCCCCGAGCCTCAATCCACCATCTCGTGCCACGTCAGACCGAGCCTGCGAGCCTAGGCTCCTCACGTGCACCGCATGTGAGGGCTGGGGTAATTTGCACGAAAACCCTCGGAAGTTTTGGTATTTACAGATTGGTCCCCAAGCACGTGCCTCACGTGTGTGTCTAGGTATTTTATAGGGAGGCCCTCGATAGTTTGCATAATTACAAAAATGTTCCCGTGTATATGGAAAAATTACAATGGGGCCCAGGTGATTTTTGGAAATTACATTTAGGTTCCTCTAGGGACCTATTTGTAATATTTATCTTTTCTATTTCTTGCTTTTTTATCACAATTATTCCCATGCATTGTTTTCTTCATAACTTGAGCATCGTAGGCCCAAATTACATGATTTCTGTGTCGTTTTGATCCTTGCTTCTTCATCTACATCATGATGTGTTTAATTTTCTCATCTGCCACCATTTTAAATGAAGTGAATTTTTGTGTTAGATGATGAACTTGCTCGACTTGTCTTTGTCTTGAATTGATGACCGTTCTTACTATTGTGCTTAAAATGACTCTAATTTCAATTCATATTATGTTGCTCATTTTAAGTGATCTTTTTAGGGCATATTTGTAATCCTTTGTTCTGCATGTAATTTCCCTTGCATTACTCTCATGCATTATCTTACAATTGCATAAAAATTAACTAAAAATTGCATGCATCTTTTTGTTGGATTGTAATCTGCATAGTGTATCCTGCATTTTCATGGAGACCTGTAATCAAGAAATAATTCACACTTGATCTTAATTGATCGAAATTCAATAAATAAATAGAGTAGATCGTGTCTCTGTGTTCGATCTTGTTAGACTTGCCAAGTAAAAATATTCCACAACATTCAAACGATTGTGGTTTTTGATCAACCGATTTTCGCCTCCTATACTACATTTATCGATTATTAAAGAGGCAAATTTGACGTTCATCAAATAGTGACGTTGTCGGGGACACGTCTCACCTTTATTTATTTAAATAATTTTGATTTATTTTTGTGTTGAATATTTTCAGGATTCACAGGTCTTCCTTCATGCATTATTTTTGCATCATTTCTGTTGATTTAATTCCTCTCTATTTTTCTAACATTTCTCTTTTGTTGCAGGGCCCATGAAAGATCGAGGACGCTTGATCTCCATGGAGGCGTGAAGTTGGAGCTAATTAGGCCATAAAAGAATTGGCACGAGAAATTTTAGGATTTATCAGTCTGCTTGCATTTGCATCTTGTAAAAAAAATTGTGTTGCATGTGCATTTTTAACAATCCTCATTAGAGGGATTGCATTCTGTAAAAAAGAATGAGAAGAAAAGAGAGTAGATCACTAGACGATCTACCCCCCCCCCCCCCCCACACACACACAAACACTTGCACATATAAACTTCCCCCCCCCCCCCCACTCCCTCCTCTCTGTATATTTCACAGTCTCTCTCTCTCTGTGGATATTTCACCCCCTACCTCCTAGCAATTTGTAAAAATATAACCCCCCCCTGCCCTTGTATCAGTGTAAATACTCCTCCAAACACAGAACACCCCCATAAATCAGATCCGTTACTTAGGCTATTTGTAGCCTAAGTATAGGGGGGTTGACCTTGTCAACCATCCTTCACATAGTCTTCTTGTACGTAGGTCAATTTTTGACCTAAGTATAGGGGGCCATCCTCTGCAGTTCTGCTATATCACCCTATATTTAACCGAGCAATGGCTTCATATCACTTGTGCTATGAGGACATAGCAAAAATTGAGTATAGGGGATATATCGTATATTACTGTATATTTACTTTAGCCATAGCTCGTATTTTTAAAACTTTTTGAAAATTCTTTTTCGGGCTTGATTTTATTATTCCTGTGAACTGAGTTTTGTAGAAACCTTGTAAAAATATTTTCTTGAAATTGAGGGATTAATTTATGTAAATAACCCTTTTTCAAAAAAAACTCTATAAAAATTTGAAAAATTAAAAACCTTTCTTTGAATTAGACTCTGACTACTAGGCTTAGTAGATACTTTCAGTGAGGGAACCTCTATCTCCCTTAGCATAGTGGGTTGTTTAGAGGACATTGTATATGGCTTCGTCCTCAAGTAACACGGGTCCGTCCAACGGGCTGTACTTACACCCACACTGGCTGAGAGTAGATACTTTTATTCATTTGAGCATGGACCAGTCATTGTCTCTCCAAAGAAGTTGATCAAAAAATTGAAAATTAAAATTCATAAAAATCTGCAAAAATAAAAAAAATCACACAAAAAATACTAAGGAGTTGATGTATTCCTGATACACTCACATGCACTCAAGGCTTGAGAATTTTGAGGACACTGGATTTCTGTGATCCTGAGAGTCTAAGTTAACATGCCTTAGTCATTAGGGTTTTGAACTTAATAATCCACACTTCCCTAGTTTGAAAGATTTGAGCGCTATATTGCACTCTTCATCTCTACCTTCAAAAGAATATGATCAACACAATCACTTTCACAACTGCATGAATGATGAGATGAGTTGAGATATCACTTGAGGAACTAGGACTAGAGGTTTGAGTTTAGACCCGATCTAATGAAATTCGAGGATGGGATAAAGTTAATGAAGGATTCAGAAAACCTGAGTGCCAGCAAAAAACCCTAGCTAGTATGTGAACAGGATTCATGTGATATATCTTTGATATCTACCTTTGTGCCAGGGTGTCATGAAACGTAATAATAATTTTTGATCAGTGTGCACCAACTATTGGTAAAAGTAGTGGAGCTAGCCAACAAAATAAAAGAAACAGAAATGTCAAAGAAAAGCTCTATCATCCAAAGTCAAATTACAAAAAGAGCTTCCACCAAAGGCGAGCGCTCCCAAACATTTTCAAAGTGTCCATTTGGACCAAGCACTAAGCAGGACCAAGGAGTCGGGCTGACACCATAAAAGAGCTCTGCATCGTAAGCGATACAAGGTTGGATGTCGAAGGTATCTTAGATACTAAAAAGGGTCACACCCCGATGTACTCCCAGAAAAACAAGTGCAGACGACTCCAAATTCTCTTGACGGACACATTGATCAACAAGCTAAAAATCTACTTGTGTTGAGTAAAAATGCACTCAAGAGGCCCCTTGTTCCAATGTGAGGGAGAAAAAATAAACACAATCCTATGCCCTCCATCATCTGACCGTCCATCTACATTTCAAGTCCAACGAACTAATGAGATGGTTGACTGAAGCAAGATTAGAATTATTCCGTAGTATTGAGGATGAGGTCTAGAGGAGAGTCTTTGGGATTAGAACTTCGAGTGATGTCTCGACTCGACACTAATGAAATGTAGTACACTTAATATTATATATTTATGTTATATGTACAAAAAGAGAGTCTGATAATTAGAGAAGTTGGATTCCTTCTGACTAGAGCTTGGATAAGCCTATAATTTTAGGATCACTTAAATTAAGGGTCTTCGAAAGATTAAGCCTTGAAATCTCCACTTGCACGGTCGGGAATTAATTTGACTCCTTCATTCTTTAGAAGCTCGAGGACAACCATGGTTTAAGTATAGGGGTATGATGAATCTCGAATTCATCATGCTAAAAGTCATTAATTAAACCTTTGCTTAAATAATCCAATAAAATTCACCAATAATTTTTCATTTTTATCTTATATTATTTTGTGTATAATTAACCATAATTAATTGTAGTAATAACTATTATTTATTTTGTAATTATTTTTAAAAACCCATAAAAATCGAGTTGAGCAATTGTCTATGGGTCCATAACCCTTAAAAAGACTAAAAAATACAAAACCCAAAACTCGATATTTTTAACCTCTTAAAAATACCCCAAAAAGTGCTTTTTATATAAATGACCTCTTTTGGCATTTCGTCCAACATGAAACTTGTAGATCTCATCGAGATGAACAACTTTCATGTTTGACTTTTTCCTAAATCAACCCCTAACTAATTCTTTTGTATTTATCTTTATTTTCATTTTTTTCAAATTTTCTGATTGGGCCATGTGGCGTCTTCAGGGTCGTCCACGTGGCCTTTTCTCCTTCCACCACCTGGTGCTCTCCTGGGCCGTCGGATCTAATCCTTCTCACCCCCATCTCAATCGTCCATCTCCGCTCCATCGCCCACCGTCTGATCCTGCCTCTGATCAAATCTCAACCGCCCCCTAGTGCCTTAACCGCAGCCGCCCGATTCACCTCCTATCTTACGGCTCCCCGCATGCCACGTCGTCCCTTTCCCAGAGCAACTCGATCGTGCCTCATCCTATGCCTCTCATCACTCCACGTCACCCCACTCTTCTCTACCGTTGGATCAAACCCGCCTTCTCATCAGCACCGCCCACCTTCGCATGCATCTCAGCCACCCGATCCACTCCTCAGATCTGATCACTACCCTCCAATCGCGCTATCATCCCAGCTGTTGGACCGCAAGATCCAACGGTTCGCCAGTCATCTCCTACCTCCGTTTCCCCCTCCATGCATTATGATCACACCACCCCCTTCCAATTATATCCATCAACCCCGACCTTCCATCCTCGTCGAAATGCCTCCTTCCCATAGCCCTCAGATCTGCCTTCCTCGCGCCATCTTCACTGCACCTCGCCATCACTCTGCTACATTAAAATCTCCATTTCAAAACCCCCGAGCCATCACCTGAACGCCAACACCTCCACCTTTAAAACGCCCTCTCCATCCACCGTCAACCCTCATCCACCATTTAGGGGGCTTCGGCCCAGCCTTCGGTCCTCCGGTGACAACGAAGGGGCCATACATCGAGGTGAAGATGACCTCAGCCCTGGTGAGATCCATGGCTCAACCGCCATGAAAGCTCCGCCTCACCGGCAGCTGCTCGAGCTCTCTAGCATGGCTGACCAGACCGGGTGACGACCCCGGGCTTCCCCGAAGCCCAGCACAAGCTCCTCCTCTACTGGATTCCCCTCTCCGATGAGGTACCCTTCCTCCCTTCGTTTCTTTGATTTTGTCGTATTTATCACATTACCTCTGTTCACTTTCATCCTCCATTGAGCACCCTAACACTTCCGCCAAACCACCCTCATCCACGCCGACCACCCTTCTCTTCTTTAGAAGCTCCCCCACTCCGACCCCCCTTCTTCTCCACCTCGTCTGAGAAGAAGCACTTGGGTCACCACCTCCTGTCGTCCCACGACCACCACTCATTCACCAATCACTCGCACACACTCGCTCTTCGCTTCGGCTATTGTCTAACGCATGCAGGACCCTCAATGGACGGAGTTTGCATCGGAGCACCTTCACGCATTTCTCCTCCGGCGAAGCTTCATCGGCCGTTACCTTCGACCAGCTCCGGAGCTTCGCAGCACCTCCAGGTCTCTCGCCAGGACCTTAGCTTTCTTCCTCGACCCTCCGGCGTAGCCTCGGAGCACGGAGGAGCAAATAGCAGGTCGGTGGAGGCCCGCCTCCTCCGGTGGCCTGCAGAGGAGCAAGACGATACAGATGACGTCCGATCATCTGGATCGGATGGCCATGATGAAGATACGTGGATGCCCCGAGCCTCAATCCGACCCAGTAGCCTCGGGTCCACTGAGCCAAGACCCGAGCCACCATCTCGTGCCACGTCAGACCGAGCTTGAGAGCCTCCCGAGCCTAGGCTCCTCACGTGCATTGCACGTGAAGGCTTGGGTAATTTGCACGAAAGATCCCGAAAGTTTTGGTATTTGTAGATTGGTCCTCGGACACGTGCCTCACGTGCATGCCTGGGTATTTTACAGGAAGGCCTTCGATAGTTGTAGAATTACAAAAATACCCCCATGTATATGGGAAAATTACAATGGGACCCAGACAGGTTTTTTGGAAATTACATTTAGGTCCCTCCAGAGACCTATTTGTAATATTTATCTTTTCTATTTCTTGCATTTTTATTACAATTATGCTCCTGCATTGTTTTCTTCATAACTTGAGCATCGTAGGCCCAAATTGCATGATTTTAGTATCGTTTTGATCCTTGTTTCTTCATCTACATCATGGCCTGTTTAATTTCTCATCTTCCATCATTTTAAATGAAATGAATTTTTGTGTTAGATGATAAACTTGCTCTACTTTTCCTTGTCCAGAATTGATGGTTGTTCTTACTATTGTGCTCAAAATGACTTTAATTCCAATTCCTATTATGTTTCTCATTTTAAGTGATCTTTTTAGGGCATATTTTTAATCCTTTATTCTGCATGCCATTTCCCTTGCATTACTCTCATGCGTCATCTTATAATTGCATAAAAATTAACTAAAAATTACATGCATCATTTTGTTGCATTGTAATTTGCATAGTGCATCCTCCATTTTCATGGAGACCTGTAATCAAGAAATAATTCACACTTGATCTTAATTGATCGAAATTCAATAAATAAATAGAGTAGCTCATGTCCATGTGTTCGACCTTGGTAGACTTGCCAAGTAAAAATATTCCACAACATTCAAACGATTATGGTTTTTGATCGATCGATTTTCACCTCCTATACTACATTTATCGATTATTAAAGAGGAAAATTTGACGTTCATCACTAGCCTTCCATCATGACCTCCTCCTCTGTCGCACAACCTTTGCCCTGACCACATTCTCCATTGCTCAAACTCGATTGACCACGACCACCTACACCATCAACCCTCCTCCTCATGTGCCGCCACCCATTCTTCTTTGATGTTGTTGTTGAAACACGATGTAGGGGTAACGATGGGTCCAGTGAACATCTACTATGGCTCGAGGTGGGACTTGGTAGGTGAGATCAAAACAGGAAGTTTCTCCGTAGTGTTCCTTCCTTCTTTGAGTTTGGTCATGGCAGAGCAGAGCTTCCAATAAAGTTCTTTGTAGCGGTTGAGCTCCCTCTCTAGTGAAGATGACGGAGGATGACTAAAGGTAAAGGTGTTATTACCTCAGCCGATGCATGACCAAGCACTAGCGGATGAAAAGTAGTCGGGTTGTTGTCGCCATGTTTCTCGAGCATATCTAACGGCATTGAGGCGAAGCTTATGATGATGCAGTGCTCGGCTATGGGGGATCTGATGTATTCTTCGAGCTTGGGTGGACCTTCCTTGTACTTGAGGGAGGAGGAGGAGATGAGTGGTGGTAAAGGGGGAGGGGTCAGAGGACGCATCTACCATAGGCTTTTATTTATACTTACCCCTGTGTGCAAAAGCTAACCTCCATTTGAGACACGTATGGACGGCAACTAACTCGAGGGATACAAGTGATAACAATGGAAGAAGTCAGAGGCACAATTGATATTCCAAAAAAGTGAGAGGTATAGCCGATATTGCAGAAGTTAAGAAGGGCACACCTGATAAAACCCTAAATCATATTGAATTCTCTTTGTTATATGTATTTTCTTCATAATGGTTTACTTAAGGATGCTCGTATTTCTCAGCAGAAAAATAAGGCTAATATCATCATATTATATATTACGTTCTTTTCATCCTCAAAGGGCATCATGTCTTCTCTCACTAGACACAATATCATTGGTGAATGAGCACGTGCTGAAGATGTATTCAAAAAGGCCATATCGTGCATAGTAGTTAGTAGCATGACTATCTTGGTCGATGCCATTAGCCTCTGATCATGGATATATGTACCCTTTTGATGTATCCATGTGCACATGAGCATGCATGCATGTGTGTGCACACATGCACACACGCGAATGCTGGTGCGTGGGGAGGGGAGGTGCATGTGCGTGCGTCTCTCTCTCTCTCTCTCTTTCTGTGTGTGTGTGTATGTATGTCTGTCTGCATGTGCATGCATGCATGTAAATATGTGTGCGTGAGAGAGAAAGGGAAACTCTTAGACAGTTATGGAAAAATCGATCTACATATTAGTAGTTGCTCCATTTGCTTTACTTTGCTTTATGGGAGGTAGAGAGGGTTTAACGGGAGACAAAATACATTCCTTCTAACAGGAGACATTAGAATGAAGGACTGTCCATTAGATTTGGAACTTCTTCTTCTTCTAGGAGGAAGGAAGAGATAAGGGAAGTTATACATCATTTGAATACATCTTACCAAATTTGACATAAATGTTATTAATGGATAAAGCATGGACCTCGGTCTTGGTTCAGTCACATCCCAAGAATTTTAATCTTATGGGTTTTAGATCGAGCATTGAAGTTTGTTTTTTTCAAACCTGAATCTCCAGATTGTGATAATTTGGGTTGATATCATTTTTTTCAATATAACTTTGACGCTAAGAACTCTCATGATGCTAAGCGATTATATGCATAAATTATTCTAATTGATTTTTGAACCTTGTTTAGCTTAACACTATAAAATATCATTGAAAATTTTCATGTAGAACAGATGCATGGCACATGTGGTAGATTTTGAGCTAAAATGTGATATTATTAGAAAACTATCTAATTGAACATCATGCTGGCCAACTAGTCTCTCTAAACCATTTGACTGTTATTACTCTCATATTGGCGTTAGTTGGCTATTAGATAGAATTGATTGTTGTTCAAATCAATGATTGAAAATGAACTTTGCTAATGGAACATCAACAGTCGATAATGTCTTGTATGTTTATTTCATGATACACCATAGACCAATTAAGCGAGTGCTCAAGTCATTTGATGATGGGGTTAGTTGTTAACTTTTATCAAATTAATGATGATCACTCATATAGTCTTGATATTGTGTTGGCAAAATATGAAATGGCATTCCTATTATACAAAATATGGGCAGCTCACCTAAGATGGATTAGGAGCTCATGTACACTATCTATTATCATGTAGGCATGCTACTAGATCGGCGTGACTAGTTCTCGCATGCGGGGTAAAACCAGATATGTACTTACTTCAATATTTACCAAACTTTTTAGCATGATGTCTTACATTAGAAACTTCAATCATCAAGATGATCTATGGCTTGATTGTTGACTTGGACAATCCTTTAGAGAGAATTCTTGGTTAATGGTCGATCTTTGGCCCGATTACTAGTTAGCGGTGCTTTGGGGGCACGAGGTGTCTTACTGTCAGAACGATATTTGGCCTAATATTTTCCTCTAAAGGGGCGTTCGGTTCGAGAATAAGCAGGAATAAGAGAAATAAGGAGAATATGGGTCTATTCTATGTTCAACTAGAAAGATAAGAATAAGGAGAATAAGGTAGAATAATAGTAGGTAAGATGGAATAAAGACAGGAATAAGGGTGAAATAAGGTGAAATAATGATATATGGAATAGACGTACACTTGCGAACCATGCCAGACGGAGAATTGATCCCTTATTCCAGTGCTTATTCTCCAAACGAACATGGCCTAAGTGTATCAAACTTGGACAGTTGCTTTGACAGTGTCATTTCTATCTAATCTTATTGCTTGAGATATGCTTGCTTCGTTGACACGTTTAGTTGGGTCCGGGTTTGTTTTGGCTGCGTCAACTTGTGGCCCTTTATCAGGTTGATTAAATGGGATACTATGGATGGTTTGTGAATTCGGAGTCCTCCCCGCCATCATTTCCTCCCACTCTTCTAGTTGATCGAGAATAGCCCAAACAATCACTTGCTAGGAGGAGTAAGTCTATTGTTTTCCCATACTTTTCTAAATGTACTATGGCATAAGATGGTCATATATGCACATATATATGCCTTATTGTCATTTACCCATGGATGCTTGATTGTGATCAGTTGATTAATAGGGTTTCTTGATAAGGGCAACTAATCGATTGCCCGCTAGACTAGTCAACTATCAGTTGTTTCTTAAATGAAACAACTGATCAATAACCAATGGCCATTTTAGCAGAGCGTTATTTGATTGATCAACAACAATCATTTGACCAGAGCAATTAGTTTATTACTAGCTATTTCTCAATTGTGACTTGTCGATCATCAATAGTTTCTTGATCGAAGCAAGTGGTTGATCATCAACGGGTTGTTGCAATTGGATATTATTAGTAGTTGCTTGATCAGATCAACTGATTGTTTAGAAATGTTTTTTAAATTGCACTTGATCAATTATTAACGATTTTTTGATTCAGAGCAATTGGTTAGTAAGCACAAATGACTTTTTTTTCTCATTAGTTGGATAGCAAAGATCTAATAACTAACTCCATAAGACTTTAAATGTCTATTCTTTATGGTCGATTATGCTTCAATTGCAATTCATGCAACCTCGGCTCTTAATAATCACTAAGTAACTTTGTCAAATAAATGATGTCATAAGTCACCGGTGGAGTATCACATTATCCTCAGATATCGCCTCATGATTCATTTATTTTTAGCTTATGAGATATGTCCAATTTATCGTAAGGTGTGTTTAGATACTTTTGGAGATCTGATGAGTAGAGATAATCATTAGTCATGCATTCCACACAAGGCGGGAACGCAGTCGATGCGTTGATCGACGAAAATCCCAATCAATAAACAATTAACCCACAATATGAATAAAGCAATTAAACCTCAAAAATGTAGAGTTAGGATTTATTATAACTATGCATGCAAATGTGTATAGGTTGTAAGCACGAGTAGAGGTCGAACACTGAGAGCAAACGGTTGGGAGAAAAAATAAATGCACAAAATTATTCGATTCCTTTCTTGCCATGTTATTGTTTTGTGGGTTTTAAATTTTTATTTTTTTATTTTTAATTTTATATTTTTTATTTGATTTTTAATTTATGATTTTTTATTTTCTTTTTACATTTTTATCTTGTTGTATTTTTCTTTTATAAAAGTAATTTAGCCATATAAGGCTTTATTTATGCAATACATAAAAATATATTTATAAAGGCTATTAAATATAAATAAAATTTATAGAATAAATTGTTTTGGAGTTTTAAATATTTTTCTAATGTTTTTGTATTTTTTTCAAGAATTTTTGCTAATTTTATATATATTTAAAGTCAAAAATATCCCAAATATGGGATTAATTAAATACCCGAAATTAATTTGGGTTTTAAAAATAATAAATTTGTTCCAAAATTACCTAAATTAATATTAATATGTAAATAATTATACAGATAGTTATAAAATAGAAAAATACATTTTTTTTCTTTTTGTTGAATTTTAATATTTTTTTGTTGGATTTTGGAGCTTTCTGATTTTTCTAATTTTTCTTTATTATTTTTAGGTTTTTTAATTTTCTGGACTCAATAAATATCAAAATACATCATATATAATTTTTTTTTGGAATTTTTCAAAAAAAATTATATTTTTTTGGTATTTTATAATTTAGACAGGGATTATTTAGGGTCCTTTTTAATTTTAATAAATTAATTAAATGCAAAAAATACAAAGTGGATGTGTGGTGTGAATCTACAAAGCATAAAGCATCTAACCCTATTTTTGGAGATTTTTAGGAGCTAAGTAGCTATTTTTAATAATTAGATAAAAGTCACAAAAATTAAAGGCATGAAAGGGGCATAACTGCAAATAAAATAAAGTTCAGGAGCCACATTGTAATTTACCCAAAAGAATAAGCATTTATTTACAGTTCTTGAATTATTTAACAATATACAAAAATGCTAGGGGCCTATGTGCAAAATTTCCAACGTCACGTGAGGACAACACGTGACGTTGGTAGGAACCAAAACGTACATATAAAAAGATTGAGGGCCTAATTGCAAAATTCCCTTATTATTTACAACGTAATGTTTTATTTAAAGCATTAATAATTAAATACAAAAAGGTGAGGGGTGTACATGCAAATTACCCCAAAATGTGCGCTGGCGGACGGCTAGGATCTTTTCACTTAGACACGTAACGTCCCCTCGCACGTTGATTATGGTTCGCCTTCTACGGCCTGGATCAGGTCAGCGGAGATGATCTAACAGTTGGGACATGGCTCGATCTGACGGTAGATGATCAACCTGGAGCGGCTAGAAGATCCAACGGCTGGGAAGCGGCCTGGAAGATGAGGGCAAGAACTTGTCGGAGGTGAGTTTCGACCCAACTTCCTGGGCTACTCCGGCCTTCAGAAGGGCTCGGAGGTTGGGCAAAATGGATCTTCGGCTCCTCTGCTTCAGATGTAACCTTCAGGTGGCACGCTGGAGCTCGGACGATGGCGAGCGGGCTCTCGAAAAATGGGAGCTCCATGTACCAAGATCTTTGGAAAAAAATCGACCCTTGGGAGATTCTTTGGCCTCCAAACCTGCAAAGAAAAAGTGCGCAAGCAAAAAGATAGGTCTGGGGCGCTTATTGGTGGTGAAATGAGCGAAGGTGGAGCGGGCGGAGGTCTCCGGCGAGGGTGGCGGAGGTGGAGACCTGGTCTTCAGATCCGAAGGGGATCTAAGTGTATGGAGGTGCCTGGGATGAGGGAAAGACGATAGGGAACGAAATGGAGGTGAAATGGTGGTCGATGAACGGTCGGAGAACGGTGGATGGGTTCGCCGGAGTAGAACTCCGGCGAACTACGAATCGAGCTATCTAGGCTAAATCTAAGGGCTAATGGTTATTCTAAATGCATGAATAAAATTTTGGGAACAAAACCTACCTAAAATAATTAAAAGGCGCAGCTCTTACCTGGCCGGAGCCAAGGAGCAAAGTTGGTCGTCGGAGCAAACCGTCTGGGTGCACCTCCTCCTCCGTTCACCGTCGCGAGCTCAGGGGTTGCTCCACCTGTCACGTGGAGTCCTCACTTTGGCCGAGACACGGGGTGTAGGGGGAAGAAAATGACCAAATTTGCAATGGGAGGAGTAGGTTTTTATTTATGCACATTATGGGCACCCTTATTTGACTGGGGAAAATCAAAGAATCTCGTGTATGTACAGGGGATCTAATGATCAGGCGTGGATGTACAAAGATCAGGAGACATTTCGTCTGAAGAACGTGAGCGTGATAGATGGATGGAATGGCCGCGAAAAATGATGGAAAAGCAGGGAAAGGATAGGACGGGTCTTCTCAGACGGCTGGAGGTCAGATTGACCAAGGTCAACCAACGGAGGGACCCGATTGGTCCAGCTCAGCCTGCTACAGACAAAGTTGTAGGTTTATTCAAAAATAATTATTTATAAATAGTAAATGATTTTATTAATTTTTGTGTATAAAATAAATACTATTTATTATTTAATGTAGTATTTTATTATGATTTTTACTTATTTGATGTATTTTATTACAAGTTTTTCTTTAATAGCTTATTTATAGGTATATTTATCTCTATTTTGTACATTTTTATTTTTATTTTATATATTTTATTTTATTATTTAATTCTATAACTTTATATATTTATAAATTATTTTTGTGAGTATAAATATATTTTATTTTATTTTTATGGTGTTATTATACACTTAAATAAATAGGGATATATATTCTATAGGCATATTCATAGGTATTTTACCTATGTTTTATGTACATAATTTTTTAATGTAATTTATTGAGTTTTATTTTAATTTTATATTTTTATTAGAATACGTATAATATTTACAATATTAGAAAAATATAAGGGAATAAAGAATTAAAGAATGTATTTCCTTTTTATTTATATACATATAGTAGCATAGGTCTTTTGTCTATGTATGTTACATAACCTTATTTTATTTTTCTTTTTGATTTTATTCTAATTTTAATATGTACATGTGTTATAAATAATATTTACAAAATTATAAAAATCAGAATTTGCAAAAGTAATAGATAACGGATAAATTGAATATTTTAATCGGTATTATGTACAATAGGGGCCCAAAACCTAACTTTTACACAGTAACTCCAAAAAATATAAAACTATCACCATTAAATAGCTCGTGAAAAGTTATACACAATTAGAGGTGATTTTGCTATGTTTTGAGTTTTCATTTGATAGATATGGGTATGTGAAGTTTGGTTTATGGCTTTTTATTTTGGATATGGAACGAACACTTTATATTATTTTTGCACAAACTTATATTTATATTTTTGTTTACATTATTATCTACAACTTTTATGTACAGAGCTTCTTTATTTGATGAATAAATAATAAAGAATAAAATAGGTGTCAAAATGCATAATTAATGAATAAATAAATGAGGTATTTATTGTCTTTTTTGCCCTTATCTCCCCCCTACTTTATTCCTTTTCGACTAACTCAATTCTTGACTTGATCTCGAGGTTAGGATCATAAAATATTTTCAATATTTTATTCAATTTTCTTTTCTTCTCTTTATTACATAATTTTGGCATTAAAATCTTTATTTTATATACAAATAACACAATAAATAACAGATGCTATTATGTGCAAATTGAGGTTATTTACATGCAATTGCTAGGATTTTTAAGGCCAAAATGATAGAATAAATGTGATGAAATGGGGATTCATCAATATCATGTAGTACATTGTAGGGAGCTTCCAGTTTTAAATACAGATACGATCTTGTTAGAGACATTTTATTTGATGTACTCAGACATGTAGGTGTTGCTGCTAAGAAAGAGGTGCCTGTGAACTTTTTAAACGATCAGTAAGAGGGAAGATCCACTGTTAGACTTGTTGATATATTGATTTTTGGATGGGTCGGAGGGAAACACGCTTGTGTAGGTTTGACGAGAGTTTCTCCGCTGGTGGAGTTGAAGAGTGGGACCTTCACAGCGGGGCATGTTGCTATCTCAACAAAAGTGGTGAAGCACGAGAAAGCATGCATTGAGAATCAACATGCCTTCATCCCTTCGGTTTTGATACTTTTGGTTTCTTAGCACCAGAAGTTATTGAGCTTTTGAAGAGGGTCCAAAAAGTCTTGAGCAGTAATGACATGTTATTGTTCCTAGATCTATGGACGTCATGTTTAGAAGAGTTGATTTTGCAATTCAAAAAAGATTAGCGGCGCAGCTTGTTGCCCGCTTGTCTCCTATTTTATTGTAAAAAAATAGGGATTTTATCACTTATGCCCCTCCGAGATATCGCAATATCAGTTATGCCCCAATCTTTTTGGTAATATCAGTTGTGCCCCTCATTTCTTTCTCCGTCATCACTTGTACCCTTCCTTAAGATTGACTGTCAAAAAATTAAAATAACCATGGTTTATTCAAATCATGGTGTTGTTAAGAAGGGTATTATGGTCAAAACAAAATCAAGGGCGGAGGAGGGGCTCGAGGGAGGAGCTCGGGGCGGACCACGATGGAGGGAGGGGGAGGCCCAAGGGGCGGGAGCGACGGGGAGCAGGGGACGGGGCGGGAGAGGGAGCGGCGCGGGGAGCACGGGGCAGGGCAGGGGGTGGCGCGGGGAGCACGAGCAGGGAAGAGGGCGGCACGGGGGCACGAAGCGGCGCGGGGAGCACAGGGAAGGGCAGGGGGCGGTGCGGGGGAGGGGAGGGGGCGGCCCAGGGGACGCGGGGCAGCGCGGGGAGGGGAGGGAGAGCAGGACGGTGCGGGGGAGGGGAGAGGGCGACCCAGGGGACGCGGGGCGGCGCGAGGGAGGGGAGGGGGCGACCTAGGGGACGCGGGGCGTCCCAAGAGACGCGGGGCGGCGCGGGGAACACAGGGCAGGGCAGGGGGCGGCACGAGGGAGGGAAGGGTGCGGCCCAGGGGACGCGGGGCGGTGCGGGGAGGGGAGGGAGAGCAGGACGGCGCGGGGGAGGGGAGGGGGCGACCCAGGGGACGCAGAGCGGCGCGGGGGAGGGGAGGGGGCGGCCCAGGAGACGGGGGGCGGCGCAGGGAGGGGGAGCAAGGCGGCACAGGGGAGGGGGCGGCCCAGGGGACGCGGGGTAGCGCGGGGAGCACGGGGCAGGCCCAGGGGAGCACTGGGCGGCGTGGGGGAGGGGAGGGGGCGACCAGAACGATCGCGAGCTCGGGGAGGAGCTGGGGCAGGCTGGGGCAGAGAGGGAGGAGTAGGAGGTTGGAGGAGGAGGAAGAGGATTGGGGAAGAGGAGGGAGAAGAAGAAGATGAGGAAGATGGTGTTAAAATGACCACAGAACCATTTTTTAAAAAATAATTCCGCTTATGTCCTCAAAGTTAACGTCCGTTTGCAATGTAGATGGACGTCAACTAACCTAAGGGGTACAACTGATAAAACGGCAAGAAGTGAGGGGCACAACTGATATTACCAAAAAGATAGGGGCATAACTGATATTACGATATCTCGGAGGGGCACAAGTGATAAAATCCCAAAAAAATATCACATGTGAATTCCATTTCTAAATTAGTCAACTGGTCCCATTGCAACTGTTATGAAACTACTCGAGTAATAGTTGTGGTAGTCGACTTAAAGTTTTTATGCTGCTCATCATTTCATCCTATATATATATATAGGATCCATTACCGGTAGACATTACTTTTAAATATCCTCTCATATTATTTCCTTTATTTATAAATTGTCTATTCACATTGCACACAGATTTCTCTCTAGTGATTGTACACTTGATTAGGTTTTGTTGAAACTATTCCTTCCTTATTTTAACTTGATATCTATATATTATTTGTTCATATATTTATTTAGAGATATTGTTAAGCTCGTTTCATTAGATATTGCTGATTTTAACTTGTATTAGAATTATCTATAAATAGAAATACTATATCTTAATTAAATATATAGAGTGAAGCATCGTGCAACCTTCGAAAAGATCATCACTCATGACAAAGCTTATAACTAAGATTCTTTTCTTACTGATAACGAGTTCTTATATTGTAAAGAATTGATATCCTCAACAAGTACATGAGTACAAATTTATAATGAGTAATTTAAATCTAAAAATATGGAGCAATTAATGGAACTTTTAAATCCCATGAGAGAAGGACAAGGAAGAAGGATGAATAAGGAATAAGTGGATTTTATCCATCGCGTTTGTTCGGTAAGTTTAATGAATAAGGAGGAAATAAGTACGGTAGAGAAAGACATTGTAACACCTCAACCTATAAATATATTCCACATCTAAAACTCACAAAACATGAGATTGGGTCATAAGTGGTGGAGTTTACTACTTGACAACTTTGGCTTAAATATTTTGGGTTGGTGTCAACAGATTCAATTGGATCAATCCCAACAAGTTGTCAGGGTCAGTTCTCGTCGTTATAAGACATGGAACCTGAGATCGAGACATTACGAATGGTATCAAAGTCAATTTTCCTCTGATGGTGGAAAGGACTACCCGAGAGGTGGAGACACTCCTACAAAGAGATATGAGGAAAAGGTTACTAGGAGCATGTAGCTGCTACTGTCATTGAGAATAAGCGATGGATCATGTCACAGCAAGAACGTTGGGAATATAAGTGCGGGAGGTGGTAACACCCCAACCCTCACATATAGTCCCACATCTAAAACGCACGAAAAGTGGGAGTGGTTTATAAGTAGTGGAGATTACTACTTGACAACTTGGATTTAAACATTTTGGGTAGTTGTCAACGAGCTCAATTGGACCCAAATTTAACAAGTTGTCAAGGTCACTTCTCTCTGTTAACGGACTAGGAACCTAAAGTCAAGACATTACAGACATAATAGTCAATGTAAATACGACGTGACGAGCTTATTCAATTACAAGATAAAATCTTCTTAGAGTATCGATTTTCGAATCACGATGCGCACGTCAATGAAGGTAACAATCTTTGATATACTAGTGGTTTGCTTGTGGTATGTGAAAATGTAATTATATGGTTGAACAATGTACTAAGCAAGATGCGAATCACATGAACCACCAAACATTACAGCATGAATAATGTGAATCACATGAACCACCAAACATGAAAGCATGAATAAATGGATGAAAGTTGTGATTCCTCCATAAGAATATGCCCATATGCCCATCTCGAACCTTCTCCCCTTATCCAATTTTAAGTTAAATATATCCTTCCATGAGAATACGCCCATCGAACCTCCTCTCCCCTTATCCCCTACTAAACAACACCCCTCGTGTGATCTTCAGACCCACCGCCGGGCCTCTAAACCACGCTCACTAGTGGATAGAATCCCATCTTCGGGTTTGCAAGGTACTACTACTCCTCTCAATTTGTACTGTTTCATTCTCGTTTAATATTCCTCTCATTCTTCTCTTTAGTTTATGTTCCAAATTTCTACTTATTTCAGTCGAAAATCTCGACCCATATAATAAAAGTTCGATTTTTAGCCAAACCAATCTCCAAATTGCGAATTCTGCTTAGATTTATGCATATTTGGATGGCAAAGTTGCCACTTTTGCAATGAAACCATTCGGATAGTTGCTCTGTTAGACCCAAAATCTAGGGTTTTATTTCTTGCACCATTTCCCATATGCTTATCGATGGTGCAGCACGATTCTTGCATCCGCGCATATGCTATCTAATGATATAGTTTGCTTCTTGCAGCATAGAATCGAACGCCACCTGAGATCGGAGAGCCAAAATGGCACATTTCCTCTCGGCTTCCCCCAATGTAACTCCTATATCATCCAAACCCTTTTCCAAGACATTGTCTCTGTGCCCGATCTCACTTGGTAGATCCCTTTTTGTAAATACCCACAAATTTCCTGGAAGCAAGAAGCTATTAATGGGGAGAAATAGAGCAAGAAAACTGTGTAAATTCTATGCATCTGCAGCTACTTCGGTAAAAGAAGTGGAGAAGGGAACAGTTTCTGGGTCTTGTGAATCTGCTGTGGACTCGTCGCCTTCCAAGCGCAAAAGAGTCATGGTCATTGGAGGTGACGGGTACTGCGGGTGGGCCACTGCCCTTCACCTCTCGAACAAGAACTATGAAGTGGCAATTGTCGACAACTTGGTCCGCCGGTTGTTCGACCACCAGCTTGGTATCGATTCTCTCACGCCTATAGCATCCATCCATAATCGCATTCGCCGATGGAAGTCGATGACTGGCAAGAATATCCAACTGCATATCGGTGATATATGTGACTTTGAGTTCCTGTCTGAAGCCTTCAAGGCCTTTGAGCCCGAGGCTGTTGTTCACTTTGGCGAGCAACGGTCTGCCCCTTACTCCATGATTGATAGGTCGAGGGCTGTGTACACACAGCAAAATAACGTGATCGGGACACTTAATGTTCTTTTTGCCATCAAGGAATTCAGTGAAGAGTGTCACCTGGTGAAGCTTGGGACTATGGGGGAGTATGGAACTCCAAACATCGATATTGAGGAAGGGTACATTACCATTACGCACAACGGGAGAACAGACACATTGCCTTATCCGAAGCAGGCGAGCTCATTCTACCACCTGAGCAAAGTTCACGACTCAAATAACATTGCCTTTACTTGTAAAGCATGGGGCATTAGAGCTACAGATTTAAATCAGGGTGTCGTTTATGGTGTGATGACAGATGAGACTGCTATGCATGAAGAACTTTGCAATCGATTCGATTATGATGGGGTATACGGTACTGCATTGAATAGATTCTGTGTCCAGGCTGCTGTTGGGCATCCGCTTACAGTTTACGGCAAAGGTGGACAAGTAAGTTTATCTATCATTATCATTAATCTTTCATTCACTGTACTAAACTGGTATTACATTCATTTGTGTGTATTTATAATTGACACTTTTAGTTTGCAAACCGATTACTCTGATGGAGATCATCTTGAACTTGATTGCATTGGATCTTTACGAGAGAGTAGATTAATTGCAAATAGCATAACTTAGGTAGGATGGACACTTGTCAGCATTGTTCAGCCATCACCGGGACAGGTGGAAATATTTTTTCGGATCCCCTTCTCTAACCTTTTCTTTGTACCTTTATCGTCGTCATGTATATGCGTGGAATGATGCATTCTTCTTTCTTGGTTGATGTGGTGGTTGAGTGAAGGACACTTCAGATGGAAATCTTTGTTACCAAGATTTAGAAATTTGGTACCCCAACTTCAACCTCATTTCATTTTCGATGGAGCCATCTCAAACATTTGTGCTGGCTTTGGATGATACAGTATGTTCAGATATATTTTCCCACTTAAAATGATTGAATAATGTTGCCATTTCTTGTATTAAATGAAGACTAATGCGATCATATTCCTATGAAAGGTTATGTCTACTGCTTTGTGTAGTTTTTAAGATTTGCATTACTTAATTTACTGCTTCGACGCTTGCAGACTCGTGGGTACTTGGATATCCGTGATACGGTCCAATGTGTGGAGCTCGCGATAGCCAATCCAGCAGGGCGAGGAGAATTCCGAGTATTCAACCAGTTCACCGAGCAGTTCTCTGTCAATGACCTTGCTAGACTAGTGACCAAAGCTGGCGAGAAGTTGGGGTTGGAAGTGCAGGCCATTTCTGTGCCCAATCCCCGTGTGGAAGCTGAAGAGCACTATTACAATGCGAAGCACACAAAACTCATCGAGCTCGGCCTTCAACCCCACCTCCTTTCTGACTCCCTTCTGGACTCCCTACTCAACTTTGCAATCAGATATAAGGACAGAGTTGACTCTGCGCAGATAATGCCCAGTGTTTCATGGAAGAAAATCGGAGCGAAACCACGGACAGTTGCCGTGTAGAGGTTGTATACTGATAATGCCAATGTCGAAAAGTTGGCATTTGTTCTCTAGGAGTTGTATCACTTCATAGTGTGTGTGCTCTATTTGTTGAGACTAACCAGTATTATTAATAAAGAAAATATGTTGCCAAGCTCCATGAGTAACCATTGTCATGAATATGAAAGTATATGATCAAGCTTTGTGTACCTCATGTCCATTGTTCTGCGGATAAATGCCAACATCCAATTGTATACAGAAAGTGTTCTAGTGTCTCCTCAACCTTCCCATATCTGCAACTCCACATCAGTCCCCAAAATATAGTGTTAAGTGTTAACATGAACTGCTTAGTTACTTCTGTTGAATAACAAAACACGCAAGATTTCAAGGAAAATGTAGTATTTTTCTTCAGGGAATGCATGGCGTGAACGTCAAAGCATCATGAAAGACAGGTTTCCAGACTAGATGGAAGGGTCTTCTTGATAATACTAATGGAAGGTTAGCTGAAGAGCTCAAACATAAACCAGTCCTATTGTTTTTTTATTCTTTTCATTTACTTTTGTAATTTTTCAAATTTTGTATTGCCTGAAATCTATTTGTTAGGATATCTAAGATTTGGACAAAAATACTTTACCATTCGGCTGACAAGTTAGTTTGGAAAGTTAGAACATCGGGGCTAAGCCAGAATGATAAGTAATTCACCTGTATATTTTTTTTGACTTGTTTCCAGTGATTAAGTTTGACCTCAGTGAGGCATTCTGTTCGACCCGCCAGCAAAATATTCTCGCAAACTAGATGGATAACAGTATGGGAGCTCCTTAGGTTGGAGATCAGTAATGTTAAACAGCAGCAGATCATCAGCAGGGGTGGAACTAGTATATGTCATGGAGGGGCCACGAAGCTCGGAGATCATGTGCATTGCGGCGGATGATGAGTGGCGGTACATATCATATCTGAGGTGTTGGATCTACTCTTGTTCCGAGAAGGCATGTGGTTCGATGATCGGGATTCGAGAGGGGCCACAACCACTGAATTTCGCATATATTGTCTCCATGGAGAAAGTTTGCATCGCCTCGAATTGTTCGTTCGCATGGATAGTTCCACCTTTCCTACTCGAGATCGATTTGAAGACTATGGCATCAACTACTCTACACATGCCAGAGACTTTAAAAATAGACTATGGTTGTGAACTCAAGATCAGGATATAGGGCAAGACCTTGTGCTTGGTGCAACGAAGCTGCTGCGAGATGAGCTTCTTCATACTCGAGATTGATTTCCATAAGGTTGGCTTCGGAAGGAGCGAATTGGTGGAGGATTTCGACGAAGAGGAAGTAGAATTTGGTTACTTCGCGATCATCAACGGTGACACGTTGGTGATTGAAGTTGAAGATTGGATATATCTATGGAGGGTCGGGGAAGAGACAAGGTTTTCCCATTGAAAGGAGTCAAGTCGAGAGGGTTCAAGGATATTTACCCCTACTCCAACACTATTTTCCGCATTTAGAATCAAACATCTCTGTCTTTTTTTTTGAACAATTATTTTGAGTTTCTTTGTTATCTTTGATCATAAAATAGAAATCATGGTGATGTTGTATTTGTTATTCGGAATGGAAATAATATCGGTAACAATGCAAGTAAAAAGATGTATAGAGATACCAACAGCAAAAAGAAAGCGTGGGAAATGAGGATAGAAAAGTTAATGGGTGAAACTGTAATTATACCACTTTCTTGAAAAGAATAAATCATTCTAAGGTTGTTAATGAATAAAACGTTGTTCACACACAAAATTATAAAAGCTATATATATAAGCAAAAAACAGAAAATATTACGTTGGATTGATGTGAAAGTAACAAAATGAAAAAGGAAAAAAAAACATTGAATATGCATTTGAACATCAATGTTCTTTTTCTTGTCACAATAGTAAATATTACGATGACTCTTGATGCTGGTCTTCTCTTCCATCTGCGAAAAATATGGTCCTGATCCAATAAGAATACGAGTGATTTTTATTCAACTTTTGTAATAGATGTTTCATGCCGTCCATAGTGATTCTTTGTTCTAATAATTCGAAAAAATAAAAAAAATCAAAGGATCAAACCAAGTTCAAAGTTAACATCGACATATCTATCTTCGTATTACTAACACCTTCACAAGGAGGAGGGTACGGATCGTCTGTTGCAACAGCAGACTCTATTGTAATAGCAGAGTCGTTCGATCACGAAAAGGTGATTTGGTAAAGTAAATGATTCATGATTGGATATGTGACTGTGTAAATATAATAAAAATAATCTAAAAATAATGTTCGAGAGAGAGAAATTTATTCATTTTTCTTCTGAAATGCTCATGCAGAATTGGTTAAACCAAACCAAAACCTGAACCTGTGTGCACCAGCAGCTCGATACCTTTACAATTAGGGCCATCATACCATGAGGGAGATGCGCACATGCAGCTCGTTGAGGAGAAGGGAGGATCCCGTGATTGCAGGAGAGGAGGTCAGGAGGGAGGGAAGAGCTACTCATCACGGTCCAGTTGGTCGTGGAAGGGGAGCCTCGTCTGATCTCAGTCCACATGTTGTATGTCAGAGGAACGGGCGGAGGGGTCGGGAGTGAGATGCTCGTCGTGGTTAGGGAGAAAGGAGATCGAGTGGAGTAGGGCGAGTTGGGTAGGATACGAGGATTAGAAAGGGGGGAGGTGGGATCGAGTGGGGCAGGAGAGAACGAACTTGGAAAGGGGTACTTTGTATTCTTTTGAAATCGAGAGGTATTACGTTCAGGACGCTAAGCTTTCTAATGGCTCTTTTGTCGTTTCTAAAAATGGATTGTGGATCCAATTTGTTACAAAAGAAAGATGGAGACCCAAAATACGATCGAACCCATAGATGGCGACCTGATCTATAACTTACCCAAATACTTAAGTTCAAGTTACCAAATAAGCATCCCTCACTTTTATAATCGACTCCCACACTTTGTAAGTTGCCAATATAAATTATAAATACCATTTAAACATTATAAATTGGTATCGCCTAAAGGGATGTAAGAGGACTTTTCTTAATAACCTGAAACTTCGTTTAATTATCAAGGAGAGCATTGTGAACAAAAGCCGTAACCTCTCTTCCCGAGGTTTAATTTGCGACAAACTTGTGTCAGAATTTTACCATTGATGCAAAGTTTAATGCAAAGAGGTTGGCTTCGTTTAATTACTTACCTAAAGTTTGGGTGATAGGGATTTTAACCAACAAATCTTATGATGAATGGGGCCAATAATACCACTATCAACTAGAGTTTGATATTTTTAAATCGAGATTTTAATACAAGATTTATAAAGTTGTTATATTCAATGAGAGATTTGAGAGTACGTCTTCCATAATTCTATAGTTTGAATGATGTCCAAGTTCTCTGAGTATTATTTTTGTGAGTGTGCTAGTCCAATTGAAACGAGCCATGTTTTGTGCAGTTCTTTCTAGAAGGTCCATTTTTGCTTCTAAAGTAGTAATATGTAGTCGAGGACATAAAAAAATGATCACTACATTTTGTTTGAGTGACATAAGAAGCATAGATATACCGTCTCCAATCATAGTTAAAAGGAAAGATTTATAAGTGTCCATGGCTATGAAGCACTCTTCACGAAGATGCTGGTTTAGATGGGATCATATACGTCATAATAAATACGTTACAATAGTTAAGAGGTTGAAGTGATTTGCACTATGTTATTTGCCAACAAGATGAATACTAACTCTGGAATCAAAGAGCTATAATCAAATATTTCTATAAGGGAACAAAACACTTGTTTGGTCAAGATTATTGCTTCGATTAGATTGAATAAAAATCGCATCGCATAACTTAAAAGAATGCTTTGGAAACTTAATCTGTGATTTCTAGGGCATGAGTGATATCATCACTTCATTTTTTAACTATTCTTCGACTCAGCTGACCCACATCTGAAAATTGACATTATTAGACATTTCAAAAATCAAGCTCCCTGTCCAGAAGAGCTTACAGTTAAATTTATTAGAAAACTATAGCCGACTATTAGGGATGATTTCATGCGTGTGCTTCAACTTATGCCTCACCCTAATTTCAATACAATGTGATTGCAGTACTTATTCACAAGGTTGGCGACCCTACAAATATTGAAAATTTTCAGCACAATTTCAATCATTAAGTTTCCTTGAGATTCACACAAATCAAGGATCCTATCTTAATGATGTGCAGTAGAATTCATCAACATAAATGACTATCAGTGAGGTAATGAACAAGATACACCTTCCCTACAATGTATACATCATAAATGACTGCCAGTAGTTTTTAACAATGACAAAGCTTTCTATTTTCCTCTAGCCCATATGTATTAATAGCATTAAATCTCTATAAAATCTATTACGCTGTAGAAATCCTACCTCCAATCAAACTAACAAAGACGTAAAATTGGATCAAGCAACCCAACTAATTGACCACAGTAGCCAATCAGGCTTTCAAACTTAATAGCAATCCCCCACGCAAACACTCTGCAACTCCACCAGTCAAATCACTAAAAAATCATTTCACCGTGCTTCTGAAAAAACAACAAAGCAACCACCAACTCTACCAATTCACTTATAAACCATGGATTCCTAATTGAAAAACTCTATTCAAGTGTTTTAAGCCGCCTAACCATTACACAAGGGAAGGAATGATCCAAACCATTATGTTTCGAATCGTAGGGACAATGATTGTTTACCTTCAGAAGATATGTTTCCAAAACCCCTAGAATGAGCAAGGACACACCTTCAGAAGGTAAAGTTTATAAACTAATGACAGCCCCCCCCCATTACACCGCCAATGTTGCCAGAGAAGGCTAGCAGAAGTCAAGCATTGAGATAGTTGGGAGACAATTGGTCTAAGAGAATCCATTAGCATGCTGCTATTTGGTAGACAACAGTGAAGAGCATACAAACTTCTATTTGACACTGGACTTGTGGAAAAGGAAGAGGTGTAAAGAAGCCTCGGAATTAGTAGTGACAGCAAGATAAGCATCCAAACAAAAAACAAACAAATAAAATTTTCAACACAAATAGTCAAAATTAAATTCAATACTTCATAGAAAGAAACGTCAGCCATGTAATGCAGACTCATTGAGGACTACAAATACTTTCTTGCCTACAAAAATGAAAAGCAAAAGCAACATCAACAAAGGAGCAGATCAAGCGTCTCCAGGGAGCGACTTGATAATGTCCGAATCACCTGCAATAAGGAGAAATACAATCACAAACTATTAAAGAAGACAAGAAAGCACCAATTAAAGACGCACCTGGATCGATAATGCTGAGGCAGCAAACCCGGAAGTACTTTCCACAAGCAGTTCCAAGATCCACGTTGTCTGCAAGAAAAGGAAATCTCAGCCTCTTCAGCATAGTTCTAAAATACCAGTACCTAACACCTCAGTGAGGTTTTTTTAATGAACTCAGGTAAAAAGACAACAAATGTACCCAGCACCCCATCCATCTCAATAAGTTAAAATATTCAAAAATACGGGAACAGGAGACTAAAAAGTGAAACAGGTGCGTGCATATATGGTAAGCTGGTAGATAAACAGATTTACAGCATAAAAAAATACGGCTATAAAGCAGAATTCATTTTGAATATAAATCAAAAAATTACAATTTGAATGTCAGGAGCTGCTAATATCCATATTGATGATCACCTAGATTGCTAATCATAAAAGATGCGCAAAGGACAAGCAGAAGCTCAGAATACTTACTTCCATTAAAGTGATGAACACCAACTTTTGCAAGCATGGCATAATACTCAATCTCAGATTTCCGTAGAGGTGGGCAGTTGTTTGCAATAATAATCAACTTAGCTGCAAAACACGAAGGTGTATAATTAGTAATAATCCAGCCTTGTAGACAATCAACAAAGCAAAGATTTGATCACAACAGTGTCGAGAGTTTTTTGGTTGCATTGCATTTACAGCATCATTGCATTTCTATACAACATCTAAAGAGATATGACAAAAAAGGAAACTAGCAAAGTTCAGTATTACAAAGCATGAACAATTTTTTTCTTATAGAAAGTCAAATAGCATTGTTTTAATTAGGTAAGTCCTAGTATATGAATCACATCATTGCTATCATTTTGCTTTTAGCATCAATCCGTATGATGTTAAACCTCTCCAATTTCATCAGGATTCTGAATGAAATCAAGATATACAAGAGAGGTATTAAGATCATTATAGGGAGCAGCATTCATCTCTGAGGCATGCAACTCGCCAAAGAGCCAAACTTCAGCCCCAGGCCCAAAAACAGCATGAGCAAAAACACTTATATTCAGAATTTCATGGTAGCATGCCCACTCAACAGCTCTCATGAAAATGAATCTCGTCAATAAGGGCTAAGGTGGGATAAGGGAATAGGTGAGATTTTATCCCCCATTCGAATTCGGTCAGTTTTAACGGACAATGGTTATTATAAATCCTACAATATAAAGAGAGATAATAAATGATGAAATAATGATGTGACAACTTTATCCGAGAGGGATAAAGTCCCGTATCCACCCAGATATGATCTTTTCACCTTAGCTTTTGAAGTAAAATTTAGTCCATGAATGTATAACACATTCCATGATTCACCAAGACTTGAATACTATCAAGCAGTCAAGATGAAGAAATGGACAGTATAAATTTGATGTAGGGAAACTGCATTCATCCCTGAGGCGTTGATACACCAAAGAGCCAAACTTCAGTCCCGTACCATTTCTCACACATTCTTAAAAAGGTTCACATTCCTACATTTTTCTGCAATTTCGAGTTTATCACCAAAACGCTTTAGAACCCCGTAAATTTATTCGATTCTTTATTGAAACAAGCTTTGAGATCAGCTCCTAAATAACGAATCCCACTACCTGAAATGCAACAATCCATCAAGGACATATATCTTTGGAAACGTAAAGATATACCTTTAGAGCTCCTGAGGGTCCGCAAGACAGTTTTGTACCCGAGAGTGTACTTGCCGCTCTTCATCACGAGAGCGAGCCTGTTGTTGATGCTCTCATGGGTCTTCTTCTGCATTAGTGTGAAAAAAACAGATCCGAACGCATCAACAAACAAAATACAAATCATTTCTTATCAAAGCGCTTCAAAGTCATCGAATCAGCGTCCCAATCTTACCGTCTTCTTGGCGGCGACCATGGCTGCAAGTCTCCGGCGACGGATCTAAGGCCTGCGAGAGGGAAAAGAATGGAACCGGCGGCGGTGTCGTCCGAAACCCTAATTAGGGATTTATAGGAAGTCGTCGGTGGAAGCGGCGAGTGGCTTCGGATTCGATCTATCCGATTAAGTTATATCGTTAGGCGGGTTCGGCGTCTACGGATCCGGATCTGATGCGTTGGACTTGGGCATAATACCCGTTTAGGTGCGCAGAAGTCCATTGGACTTGAGTATGTAGGCCCGTTAAGTACGTTATTGTAAGAACACATCTATGTTATTTTGCACCCATCTGTAGGGATGAAAATGATCGGATATAGATACGAATATAAGTGTTATCATATCTTCATCCTTTTTAAAATCCGGATACGAATACGAATATTACACGAATGTGTAAAATGTAAAATCGTATCATCAAATTACAAATACGAATGTAAGACGGATATTGGTAATTCGGATATGAATCTTTGACAAATGAATACGAATTAATATAGGAGTGTTATACATGTCCATATTTACTTAAAAGCTATAAACATTTTAGATTCAAAACAATTTCTAATGTATAAAAAGTATATTAAATATTTTAATAATGAATATGTACATAAAAATAACTAAATAATAAAAGAAGACGTAAAGATATAACTAAATAATAAAAGAAAGCTTAGCAAACTTACTTCTTTTTGTACCATGTAAGTATTGGTATAATCCAGAATATGAACATTCGTGTTCATATTCGTATTCATATTCGTATCATATTCGTATACTTCAAAAAATGAATATCCGTACCCGTATCCTCAAAATTTTCAACATTCGTATTCACATTCGTATTCGTCAAATCTGAGGATATTATATTAGTATTTGTATTTGTATTCGGTGAATATTGAACATTTGCATTCGTATTCACATTCGTATTCACCAGATACGAGAAAATGGTATCCATATCCTCTATTTGACGAATGCATATACGAACGGATACGAATATATTAGTATTCATTTTCATCCCTACCCATTTGCATTCCTCATATCCTCTCAATTTCTGTTTTCTTCCTAATCCATCCATTATTATTGTTATTATATATATTAAAGTATGTTAAGATCATTTCTTTTCCCATCCATCATTCCATTTATACCCATTGACATCATTTGTCTCTCTTTGTAAGCCCTCCCCTCCCCCTTCCATATCCCCGCATCGTCTAGGGGCAGATCATTTGTTGTAGTTTAAACTACAACATGGATTGATGTAAAAAAAATATTTGCAAAATTACTTTCAAAAATCCAACCACATTGATTGAATCTATGAATATTGTTCTAAACACTTGTCAAGTTTCGTTTAAATCTGATATTCCTAATTATTTAATCTTATTGGTCAAATGAAAGTCAATATTTGACGGTATTGGAGCATATGCGAATGCCCACGTCATTGTTTAGAATTTCCTCCTTGTTGACAAAACTTTCGTGTCAAAAGCAAATCAATTTCTGTTGTTATTAATATTCGCTATAAATAATATTCATGTGCTTGTTTGCTGGAGATTTAGTCAATTGATTTACTTTAAATAAACTTTTTTTTAAAGAAGAAGAAGAAGAAGAAGAGGTAGTAGGTTTGTGAATGCATGTGATCGCTCCGATATACGCAAAGAACATGGAAATTGGATTTAATAATAGTTAGAAAGCGTATAAATTTTGATATGTCTAAAACGAGGGTTCATGTGAATTCAATCCTACTTCAAAAATATATTGATATTACTAGAATAAATGCTAAAAACTAGAGATGTATACCGATGTGATACAGTATATGGATATATCTTTAAATGTACTAATGGAGAAAAAATAGATATAAGTATGGAGAATATGTAGTAAGCACATATCATCAATTTTTATTTATATATTACAAGAGAAAAAAGGGACATGGTATAACTCAATTATATTGGTATACCAGAGAGATAAGGTAACAAATATGTTAAGCTTGTATCCTAAATACACACGCAATGGAGTATACTTTTAGCACAACTATTATAGTAGCTCGACATATTCATAAGTATATCCAAATGTTACAAACGCGTCGATTCTCGTATGATAGAGACTACTTGCAACGGATTCTATAAGTCAGGTATGCAACTTATAGGATTGTCACAAGATATTAGCATGCAATACCAAACCTAGGCGGTGTACTTTAAAATAGATAATGGATTTTAACAAAATATTTACAACATTGTCTACGATAATTTCAAAACCAACCTAAAGATGTCGACGTGTCCTGTAAATGTATGAGGGGGGTAAAGTAACAACATTATGACAACTACATACATCTTAAGTTGTTGATAAAGTTAATTGATTGTAAAAGCAAATAGACGAGGGCAATTGAATCTTCAAAGACAGATAGATCGTTGTCTACACATAAGTTGAGGATTTAACGCCCTGTAAGAAAATAAATATAAATGTCAAGATAGTACTGAAAGATCTATTAATGTAACTTACCGTGACATAAATGACACTCAATGTAATCTCCAATCTCAAAATGTCCGTAATTCAAGAATTCATCAAAGGTTAAGATATTATAGCATAGACTAATCCTTAATGTGAAATAAAATAACAAGGCAAATATAAAAATGAATGAAAGGGTAGTGAGATTGATAAGGAAATGTTTTAAAGAAAGACTCTCACATATTTACAATAAGGGATATTTACACCTAAAACTCTGAGTAATTTCATAATTACCCCAGGAATCCTTGATAATTCACAATTATGTGAGTAACCTCGAATAATCCTTAACTTTTACATGACATAATACTGTTTTATACTCCGTTTGACATGGTCGTTATATTTAATGAATTCTGTTAGAAAATGACAAAATTACCCCTAATGCTCAATCGTATTTACAAACCATGCCATCTCGTTATAGTAGGCAAAGTTGTAGGTCGACGAGTCTGCATCACCGCGGCAGAGGGAGAGGTTGTATGCACGGTCGAGGATGGAGCGGGGGTGGAGGCGAGGAAGCCGCCTGCGGAAGACGTGGAGGAGGAGCTGCCCACCTCCAGCCAGGTTGGCCCCGGTGATTAATCCCCCCCCCCTCGCTCGCCTGCAAGCTCCAGCTCCCCTACCCCTGTCCGCACGCACCTCTGTCCTGCAAGGCTCGGATAGAGATCCCCCCCCCACCCCCGGCCACCCATGCACCTCTGCCTTGCAAGCCTCAGGCAGAACTCCCCCTCCCCGCGCGTAAGCTCCAGCTTCCCCGCGCCTGCCTCTTCCCCCCGCAAGCCTTAGGCGGAGCTCCTCCCCTTGAGCCCCTGCTCACCCGGAAGCTCCAGTCCCCCCCCCCCCCCGGGGGGGGGGGCAAGCCCCAGGCTCCCCCGCAAGCCCTCGGCCCGCCTACCCCCGTTGCTGCCCACCGCCTGCTCCTGCACTCCACCATGCAAGCCCCAGGTCGGAGTTCCCCCTCCCCCCTGCGCGTACTTCAACCCGCTTGCCCCCGTTGCAGTCTATCGCTTGCTCCAAGATCGAACCCACCACCTCCTCTCCCTCTTGTGCCTTTATTTTTTGATTAATCTCAGCCCTTAGATTAGAGATTGGTTAGATTAACTCAGCCATCTGGTTGAGTTAATGAACTAAACTAACTGAAGGTTATGGATGTAAAACGAAACGATTATTCAGAGTCTTGGGTGTAATTCGTGATTATCGAGGGTTCCTTGGGTAATTAGGAAATTACTCAGAGTTATGGGTGTAAATATCTCTTACAAAAAACCCCTACATTTGCTTACTTTTCTTGTCTCCTTACTGAACACATTGTTTTTCCTATGTTTTTTAATCTATGTTTCCCTTTCAAGTGCCATCTAAAATCCTTAGTTTCCCTCCTTTTTAAGCTTTGTAGCTACAACCATCGAAGGAATATAATCTTTGATAAAATAGTGAAGTGGTCGTTCCAAATATGAGTTGCATTTTCTCTCTTTTGATTTTTTTTATTGATTTTAATTCAGCCTAGTACTCTAATTTCACCTCTCTACTCCTGAGGAAAGTATACGATACATCCTCAATTTATTTTCTTCCAAACCTAGAGTGAGATGTACTTTGCACAAAAGTTCATGTAAACTTGGCCTTTGTTTGCAGTCGTAATCCAATTAACTTCTTGAAGGTCATGTATATTTGAGGAATAAGAGAAGAAATCTAGGTATTTTTCTTCTACTCTTGGTTTTTTCTTATTTATGGAGTAGTTGTTCATTTTTCTTTATTATTTTTAAACTGGGAATAGTTGTTCACTAACTTTGATTTCAATGTTTTATATATATTTAAAATGATCACAAGTCCCATGGTTGGAAGTCCAAAACTTATATGACATGGTCCATTTCGAGCCCCAGCATGAGTTGAGTAGATATATTTTATCTTAACATACATACATTTATGCATGCATGCATGCCATGGAGGTTGGGATTTTACTAACTTAACCAAGTATGAAAATGAACTGATTTGCCACATCTTGACTTCGCGCTTTACTTCATATAACCCGCTAGCTCACACCGATTCTTGCGGGTTAGGCTTAGAAGCGAGAACGAGTCGGTCCAACCTGATGCTCAACTCTATGCATTTCTTGTCCTAGTGAGAACATATTAAGCAAATGCGTCCGTAGCGTGTTTCTCAAACAATGGAAGTCATACTTTTAGGTATGTGCGGCTAGTCCAGTTGGAGATCAAAGTTAAGAATGATATATTTAAGATCTTGAGTTAATATGTTAGTTATTCAGTTTACTGAGGCTTGGAGTTTTCGTGGTAGTGAAGCAATAAAATATTGAAAAATGATCGTCACGAAGGCTTGGTGGAGACGAGTTCAATGAATTTAGGTTTTTTTTACAGTTATGCTACTCTTAGATTTTAAAATATCAGTTATGACCCTCGTAGATTTCACAATATCAGTTATGCTCTCTTTTTTGCAATATTATTTGTGCCTTTACTTTTTTAGGAAATTAACAATTGTACCCCTTATATTAGTTTATGTCCATTCCCTTCTCAAAAGACACTATCCTAGGGGTACAAGTCTAATCGGAAAGGAAAAAGAACGATAAATGTGATTTTTTGAAACTTGTAGGGAAACAACTGTAATAAATTTATATTGCAAAAAGAGGAGGAGCATAACTGTAAAAAACTCATGATTTTATCAGCGTTCAAAGTTATTGTAACGGAACGGATCGTGACAATCGGCGGAAGCAAGCGACAGTTGATCGCACGACCGACCCGTTACCAAAATATCAACAAATGGCACATAATGAGCAGAGATAAATATCAATTCCATAAAATATCTCCAACTAGAGTTCCATTATTACAACTCTAAACTGGGAAAATTAACTAATCTAGAGTTTAAAAAAAGATAACAACTCGATAGTTCCTGTGGGCATATAGATATCCAATAGATCTTCACAGATAAATCATACCACGCCAGCAATCTCAATGAGCCCGTAGCACGATCCAGAATATGAAATCAACCATGTTCTTCACCTGAAATTGTCAACCAAAATTTGGATGAGCCTAGTGCCCAGTATGCATCGGGGTCCATGCATGGGTATTCTAACGGTCCTTGATCTGTTAAAAATTATATACTTGAATTTTCATGCATACACAATATTTCGTGCCTAGATAATTCCCATGCATGTCTAAGTTCGATCCCTATCATGTTTAGTTTGGCTTCTTTTTCATAAAAATGGATATGCATGTAAAGTAAGTAAATTTCATAAGTAGGTCTGACAATCATTTATTTCTACTTGTGGGCATATTTCATAAAATAACAAGCAATTTACATACTTATAAAACATGTAAACTATTTTACATATTAGCCCCATGACTTTGATGGTTTAACTTTTTAACCAATTCTAACATAACATGTGATGGTTCATTCTCTTATTAAACCATTCCTTGCATTTTTCATGATGGTTTTTCTTTATAAACCATTTTCTTGCATAACATTCATTTACGTATCTTTTTATATGTTTTCAACCGCTGTCACTTGCGGTCCATGACATGACATGACAGTGTAGCTACAACTATAGAGGACTTAGCTTTTGCCTCCATGGTTCCTTGCAACCATACGCCCCTTGCGGCGTTGCCCCTTGCGGCAAATACGACCACTTGCGGTCGTTCATGCGACTCTTTATGAGTCTGTGCCTTACTCTTTTTAGATTGTATTTTTTTTGTACAGATCACTTTAAGCTTGCACATGGTGGATCACTAATTTATAAGCATCCTACGGGTTTGACGATGATGTATATTGAGCATTTTTCTCTTAAAATAAAAGTACATTACCTGATAAAGAATAATACCAAAAATGATACACTATTATCAACCCCCATATCTTAATATTCTCAATATTTTTTTTTAAAAAAAAAATTCACAGTAACCATAATTTACCTCAACAAGATCTTTCCGCCAAAGTTTGCAAACCCAATAACCTTAGATTAGGTTGTTGCATGGTACGTTATATATATTAGCCATGTCTTGTAAAAGCATAGATGTGTATACCATCTCGATCACGGATACAAAATATTGGATAATAAGTTTATATCCTATAACTATGCATATAATTTAACAAATACTAAATATTTAATTATCCAACAGATCCAGTATACATATACCATTCCTGTATGTTCTTAATGATAGGAGAAAATACATATATAATCTAGAGTCTTGGACGGTGGCTTATTAAGCTACTTATCCAATCATTATTTTAACAAAAATATATATGATCTCTTGTTTGAGCCACAAAAAAAACAAGATATGTTTTCCCCTAAATTAATATTATCGTATTACTTAATCCGTTTTCAAAAATTTGCTCAAATAAACAATTGCCCCCATTAATCTCCAATCAGTTATCAAGTATAGGAGAAATCTAATAATTCATGAAAGTAATTGTTAATTAACTCATGCCCTTCATGATGATATCAAGTAAAATACTAATACTTAAAATTTTCATGGTAAAATTCCGACATAAAATTGTGGTGAAAAAAAGACAGATCCCAAAGTATGTCACCTATTTTATATGTCTTTTTCCGAATCAAGCAATTATATATGTGTGTCAATCTACAAATTGGTCATCGTTCATACGTAGTACAATACATATTGTATTCTCAGATGTCACCATTGTTCTTATGAAATCCTAACCCGACACGTAACTATTTGTACATCACAATTCGGATTTTATCAATGGTGATGCGTATAAACCAAAACCGATACATACATATTATAGATCCCAATATGTGATTGATCATTGTTCATACGAAAAAACTAAACCGATACATACAAGAGATCTATCTTGACGAAATCAATATTTATACGAAAAACCTAGATTGATACATACGTTTAGAAATCGAAATTCTAAAGCCGATACATACCTCGATCCAACGCTTATCTCTACCCGATGTGGTCGTTGCGCCTCCTTTTGATCACGGATCCGGTTTCTCCTCCTCGGATTCGGCGCCGCCTTCTCCTGCGACGACGAACGGCGTCGGTAAGATAACCCTTCCTTCCTCTCTCTCTTTCTCTCTCTAACCCTCTCTAAAAGTGACGTGGGGGTAGGTGACTCTTGGGGTTTTAAAGAGGGCAATGAGAGGATTTAATGGATTAATTAAACCTATTTAATCCAAGATAATGGATTTGAATTTTTTTTAAACAGCCATGCCGTTAAAACTTTCGAATGATCAGGCCGTTACAATCTACCACCCTTAAAAAAAATTTCGTCCTAGAAATTTCTTAGTAGAGGGTCATACCGAAAAGTTGCGAGTACTTCTCCTGCATTTCACTTTCCAGCTCCCAAGTAGCCTCCTCCTTTTGATGGTGCTGCCAAAGGACCTTGACCATAGGAACTATGCGCCGACGCAATTGATGATCTCTGCGATCAACGATTCGTATAAGTTTCTCTTCAAAGGTCATGTTTGGCTGAATATCAATGACCTCATGCTCGATCACATGTGAAGGATCAGGAGTGTACTTCCTCAGCATGGACACATGGAATACATCGTGAAGTTTCGAGTATTGAGGTGGTAATGCAATACGATATGCCGCCTCTCCAATCTTCTGCAGAATCTCGAAAGGTCCTATATATCTGGGAGTGAGCTTCCCCCTTTTGCCAAATCGTAAGACGCCCTTGGTTGGAGAGATCTTGAGGAACACGTGCTCCCCAACTGCGAAATTCAACTCTCTTCTGTGACGATCTGTGTAAGATTTTTGCCTACTTTGTGCTGCCAATAATCTTTTTTTGATTAATTCAACACCATGCTTACTTGTCTGAACAAGTTCCGGTCCTAAGATGTGCTTCTCGCCAACATCACTCCAACATGAAGGCGATCTGCAAGGTCTCCCATACAATGCTTCATAGATGCTCGAATGATAACTATTATTGTATGCAAATTCCACTAACGGAAGGTGTCTATCCCAACTTCCCACAAAATCTAAAGCACAAGCTCTCAACATATCTTCTAGTCTCTGGATGGTCCTTTCTGACTGACCATCAGTCTGTGGATGAAATGAAGTACTGAACTTCAATTGACTGCCCATAGCATCCTGAAAACTCTTCCATAAACGAGAGGTAAATCGTGTATCCCGATCAGATACAATTGATGCAGGAACACCATGCAAGCTGACAATTTCATTCACATATAATTCGGCTAAACTGTCTGTCGACCGATCCAAGCGGATAGGTAGGAAGTGTGCCGATTTGGTTAATCGGTCAACAATCACCCATATGGTGTCATAACGATGTTTTGTGGTCTTGGGTAGACCGGTGACAAAGTCCATCGTTATGTGCTCCCACTTCCATTCAGGTATCTCCAAGGGTTGAACAGGTCCTGCAGGCCGCTGATGTTCAATCTTGATCTGCTGACATACCAAGCATCTAGCAACAAATTCGGCGATGTCGTTCTTCATCTTTGGCCAGCAAAAGTTCCGTTGTAGATCCTTGTACATTTTTGTTGTACCTGGGTGAATAGTGTACATCGATCTGTGTGCTTCATCCAGAATCTCCTGCCTCAACTCAATATCACTTGGAATCCATAATCTGCCGCGGTACCTTATAGCTCCATCCGTTCCGATGGTGAAATCAGAACCTTCCTTTTTAGATGCTTCTATAAATTTAGGAAGATCAGCATCTACTTTTTGTGCAGTCAAGATCTTCCCAATTATCTCTGGTAGAATCTGGAGCGTTGCAAATGATATCTTTCTCGATCCACTCAAGAAAGGCTTCCAATCTTCAAAATCCTTTATCATCTTCCATTAAAGTTTTAAACTAGCCAGTTTACCTTCCCATTTTCTACTTAATGCATCTGCTACAATATTTGCTTTTCACGGATGGTAATTGATGGCGAAGTCATAATCTTTTAAGAATTCCAACCAGCGTCGCTGTCTCAGATTAAATTCCTTCTGAGAGAAGATATATTTGAGGCTCTTATGGTCACTAAGCACCTCAAACTGCTCACTGTAGAGGTAATGACGCCATATTTTTAGAGCAAAGACTACCGCTGCTAACTCTAAATCATGAGTTGGGTAGTTCCTTTCTTGTGATTTTAATTGCCGTGAGGCATAGACAATGACTTTCTCATTTTGCATAAGAACACATCCGAGTCCCGTGCCTGATGCGTCAGTATACACCACGAAGCCTCCACTGCCTGATGGTAAGGCCAATACTGGAGCGGTAGTCAATCTCTGCTTCAATTCTTGAAAGCTCTGTTCACAAGCCTCAGACCATATAAACTTCACATCCTTCCGAGTGAGCTTTGTTAATGGTAGCGATATTCTTAAGAAATTCTGAATAAATCGTCGATAGTATCCAGCCAGGCCAAGAAAACTACGGATTTCAGAAACATTCTTGGGTTGCCTCCAATTCATCACAGCTTCTACCTTGGTTGGATCTACCTCAATGCCGTCTTTAGATACCACATGACCAAGGAATGCCACTCTATTCAGCCAAAAATCACATTTGGAGAATTTTGCATAAAGTTGGTGTTGCCTCAGAGTTTCGAATACAATCTGTAAATGTACTCGATGCTGCTCCGGATCAGATGAATATATCAGTATATCATCCACAAACACGATGACAAACTTATCAAGGTATTCTCGAAATACCCTATTCATTAGCTCCATAAAAGCTGCATGAGCGTTAGTAAGACCAAATGGCATGATCAAGAATTCATAATGACCATACCTGGTCCTAAAAGCTGTTTTTGGTATATCCTCCTCTTTTATTCAAAGTTGATGATAACCCGTACGCAGATCAATTTTTGAGAAGACCATTGCTCCTTGCAACTGGTCGAATAAGTCATCAATGCGAGGTAACGGGTATCTATTCTTCACGGTCACTTTGTTTAGACCTCGATAATCAATACAGAGTCTAAGAGACCCATCTTTCTTTTTCACAAAAAGAACAGGTGCTCCCCACGGAGAAACACTGGGACGTAAAAATCCCTTATCTAACTGTTCTTGCAACTGCTTCTTTAGCTCCTCAAGTTCTGCATGTGCCATTCTGTACGGAGCTTTGGAAATCGGAGCCGTTCCTGGGAACACATCAATTGAGAAATCAACCTCTCTATGAGGAGGTAGTCCAGGAAGATCGTCTGGGAAGACTTCAGCAAAATCTCTGACCACATCTAAATCTTCAAGACGTATATGTGATGATTCAGTATTAATTATACTAGCGAGGAATGCGATGCAACCTTCTGCTAGTAGTTGGCTTGCTTGCAATGATGAGATAATCAACCTCCCACTCTTACATGTGCCCCGAATAACTATCTCCTCCTGGTTTGGTCTACTCAGGACCACCTTCTTTTCTCGACAATAAACCGCTGCGTAATGCTCCCATAACCGATCCATTCCCAAGATGACATCATAGGTTGTGATGGGTAATAATATCAAATTAGCAGTGAGGGTGTCTTCTTTTACCAAACCAGGTACGTCCTTTAAGTACATACCCGTGGCAATAATATCACCCATTGGTGAAGAAACTGTAAGTGCATAAGGAAGCTCAACAGCTTCTAAACTTAACTTCCTCGCAAAAGCATTCGAGATAAAGGAATGCGTGGCACCAGAATCAAAAAGAACATGACATAAATGATTTTCAATTAGTAGAGTACCTTCCACCGTTGTTTTGGCACCTTCTGCATCCTCAGGAGTGATAGCAAAGACTCTTCCTGCTACTTTCTTTTTCTGCTCGAATGACTTCTTTTGATCCTTGACATCTTTCTTGCAATCTTTCATGAACTGGCCTTTTTCTCCGCAATTAAAGCAAGTAGTGGTTAGCATGTAGCATTCTCCTGGATGCCTCCTATCACAATGCGGGCACACCTCAAATGTGTACTTCCTGTTTGCTGGTGCATCATCAGTCTTTGTCTTCTTGGCATTCGGTGCAGTGTGACGCCTCTTGTCATTGAAGTTCGTCTTGTGAGGGCGCTTCCGAGGATTAGCTTGTTGTATCCTCCGGTATGTTGTATCGATCTCCACTGTTGCTGCAACCGCCTCAGACAAGGTTGTGGGACCTCTGGTCAACACTTTCATGCTTAGTCCTGCATTCAGGCCTTCTATAAACTTTCTGGCTCGTTGCTTTTCATTGGCACAAATACCCTTGCCATACTTCTCCAATCCTTGGAATTTTGCTGCATATTCTTCGACTGTCATATTTCCCTGCCGGAGATTTATAAACTCTTGACGCTTAGCATCCTTAGCATACTCAGGGATGTAACGCTCAGTGAAGCGATCAACAAAGTTATCCCACTTAATGACTGGAGTTTCCGAAAAGTGGATTCCCTTGCATGAAGTCCACCACTCCTTTGCATTGTCCCGCAGACGAAATGTCCCAAAGATCACTTTTTTTTCCTCAGGACAATCCGTTGCCTCAAAAGTCAGCTCCATCTCTCTTAGCCAATGTTCGGCTTTTTCTGGCTCATGCTCACCCTTGAAAGTGGGTGGATCATGCTGAATGAAGGTCTTTAGAGTCAATCCACCAGAGTTGGATGCCTGACTCTTCTATTGCTGGGTCATTAGTGTCATTAACTCCAACATCTGCCTCTGCATACCCAAAACAACCTCTTGGCTCGTCGATGAGTCACGGTCTGTAATGGCTTCAATTGCACGTCGAGGAGCCATCTGATTCAAAATTGACAAGGTCAATGAGTTGTGATACTAAATCTCTCTATATAAAAATCTTAGATCACTAAGAATTGTGGATATCCTATGCCCAGAGGAACTCTAGCTCTGATACTATTTGTAACGGAACGGATCGTGACAATCGGCGGAAGCAAGCGACAGTTGATCGCACGACCGACCCGTTACCAAAATATCAACAAATGGCACATAATGAGCAGAGATAAATATCAATTCCATAAAATATCTCCAACTAGAGTTCCATTATTACAACTCTAAACTGGGAAAAATTAACTAATCTAGAGTTTAAAAAAAAAGATAACAACTCGATAGTTCCTGTGGGCATATAGATATCCAATAGATCTTCACAGATAAATCGTACCACGCCAGCAATCTCAATGAGCCCGTAGCACGATCCAGAATATGAAATCAACCATGTTCTTCACCTGAAATTGTCAACCAAAATTTGGATGAGCCTAATGCCCAGTATGCATCGGGGTCCATGCATGGGTATTCTAACGATCCTTGATCCGTTAAAAATTATATACTTGAATTTTCATGCATACACAATATTTCGTGCCTAGATAATTCCCATGCATGTCTAAGTTCGATCCCTATCATGTTTAGTTTGGCTTCTTTTTCATAAACATGGATATGCATGTAAAGTAAGTAAATTTTATAAGTAGGTCTGACAATCATTTATTTCTACTTGTGGGCATATTTCATAAAATACCAAGCAATTTACATACTTATAAAACATGTAAACTATTTTACATATTAGCCCCATGACTTTGATGGTTTAACTTTTTAACCAATTCTAACATAACATGTGATGGTTCATTCTCTTATTAAACCATTCCTTGCATTTTTCATGATGGTTTTTCTTTATAAACCATTTTCTTGCATAACATTCATTTATGTATCTTTTTATACGTTTTCAACCGCTGGCACTTGCGGTCCATGGCATGACATGACAGTGTAGCTACAACTGTAGAGGACTTAGCTTTTGCCTCCATGGTTCCTTGCAACCATACGCCCCTTGCGGCGTTGCCCCTTGCGGTAAATACGACCCCTTGCGGTCGTTCATGCGACTCTTTATGAGTCTGTGCCTTACTCTTTTTAGATTGTATTTTTTTTGTACAGATCACTTTAAGCTTGCACATGGTGGATCACTAATTTATAAGCATCCTACGGGTTTGACGATGATGTATATTGAGCATTTTTCTCTTAAAATAAAAGTACATTACCTGATAAAGAATAATACCAAAAATGATACACTATTATCAACCTCCATATCTTAATATTCTCAATATTTTTTTAAAAAAAAATTCACAGTAACCATAATTTACCTCAACAAGATCTTTCCGCCAAAGTTTGCAAACCCAATAACCTTAGATTAGGTTGTTGCATGGTACGTTATATATATTAGCCATGTCTTGTAAAAGCATAGATGTGTATACCATCTCGATCACGGATACAAAATATTGGATAATAAGTTTATATCCTATAACTATGCATATAATTTAACAAGTACTAAATATTTAATTATCCAACAGATCCAGTATACATATACCATTCCTGTATGTTCTTAATGATAGGAGAAAATACATATATAATCTAGAGTCTTGGACGGTGGCTTATTAAGCTACTTATCCAATCATTATTTTAACAAAAATATATATGATCTCTTGTTTGAGCCACAAAAAAAACAAGATCTGTTTTCCTCTAAATTAATATTATCGTATTACTTAATCCGTTTTCAAAAAATTGCTCAAATAAACAATTGCCCCCATTAATCTCCAATCAGTTATCAAGTATAGGAGAAATCTAATAATTCATGAAAGTAATTGTTAATTAACTCATGCCCTTCACGATGATATCAAGTAAAATACTAATACTTAAAATTTTCATGGTAAAATTCCGACATAAAATTGTGGTGAAAAAAAGACAGATCCCAAAGTATGTCACCTATTTTACATGTCTTTTTCCGAATCAAGCAATTATATGCGTGTGTCAATCTACAAATTGGTCATCGTTCATACGTAGTACAATACATATTGTATTCTCAGATGTCACCATTCTTACGAAATCCTAACCCGACACGTAACTATTTGTACATCACAATTCGGATTTTATCAATGGTGATACGTATAAACCAAAACCGATACATACATATTATAGATCGCAATCTGTGATTGATCATTGTTCATACGAAAAAAACTAAACCGATACATACAAGAGATTTATCTTGACGAAATCAATATTTATACAAAAACCTAGATTGATACATACGTTTTAGAAATCGAAATCCTAAAGCCGATACATACCTCGATCCAACGCTTATCTCTACCCGATGTGGTCGTTGCGCCTCCTTTTGATCACGGATCCGGGTTCTCCTCCTCGGATTCGGCGCCGCTTCTCCTGCGACGACGAACGGCGTCGGTAAGATAACCCTTCCTTCCTCTCTCTTTCTCTCTCTAACCCTCTCTAAAAGTGACGTGGGGGTAGGGGACTCTTGGGGTTTTAAAGAAGGGCAATGAAAGGATTTAATGGATTAATTAAACCTATTTAATCCAAGATAATGGATTTGAAATTTTTTTTTAAAAAAAACAGCCATGCCGTTAAAACTTTCGAATGATCAGGCCGTTACAGTTATCGACGCTAAAAAACAGCGGATGGATTGTAAATTGATTCGAATACCATGAAATCTAATGATAATGGAAAACTATAAGGTGGTTTTATTTTATTTTTCTATCTTGCGGGAGTATGCATGTAAATTGACCGAGAAAGGTCCATCCTTAGTGACCAAGGGATTGTTGGGAAGAAATAAAAGAAACAAAGGAGAGCCTCCTTTTCTCAACCCCTAAAGAAAATAATGGCCGACTGTGATGTGTTGAATCAATGTGGACCTCACAATTTAAGCTTTTGGAGAAAGGAGACAAACGTGAGGTTGTAAATGAAACCTCCGTAGATGGCATAGGAATCTTTGTATCTTTTTGAATTACATCTATCTTTCCTCGCATTTCTTCTGATGCCACACATTCTTCGAAGGCAGCATGATCCCACAAAGCAACAAAATCACATCGGCAACTTTACGTAATTCAACCTCTTATTAGGTTGATGAACATTGCATGTGAATTATTGCAGGAATATTGAGTTAAAAATGATAATTTTCTCTTTTTGGGATATTTACCTACACAACTTTGAGTAGTTTTGTATTTATGTACGTAATCCTCGATAATCATGAATTACACCCACGTGTATCATTTCTCCGTTATTTTTTTTTATGGAATCTATCAATGTTTGAAAAGTTTACCCCTTGAAAAAAACTACATTTTCAAAAGATGCCCTCCATCTTCCTTCCTCAATTTAGACAATCGGAGCACTGCCTCATCTTCTTCTTTTAATCTCGCGCATGACAGAGCTTGTTGAGAATGTACGAAAAACAACGGCATGTAGTACACAAGGCGGCGGAAGAGGCTAGAGCATGTGGATGAGGAGCATGGAGGAGAAGGCAGAAGGGGTTAGCGAATGGGGTTGTAGGGGTCGGAGTAGGGGGTGGAAGGGGGCGACATCGGGGGTGGTGAAGCATGGGGTGGCAGAGGAGTGGGTGACGAAGTAGGAGATGACGGAAGAAGGGGCTCTGAAGCTGGAAGGGGGCTAGAGGGGGTGGCAGAGGGGATTGAAGAGGGGGTGTCGAAGTAGGGGATGGCGGGTGAGGGGTATAGGCGGAGGGGTATGAGGGGAGCAAGGGGGAGGGGCTAGAGGAGGGGTGTTTTTTATTTTTTTAGATTAATTCATAGTCATTGGATTGAAGAAGGGTTTATACTAACTCCATTGTCTGGTTAAGTTAATGGAGTAAACTAACTAAGGGTCATGGGTGCGAGACGGAGTGATTAATTGAGATTTCTTGTGTAATTCATGATTATCGAAGGTTATGTATGTAAATATGAAACTACTCAAGGTTATAGATGCAAATACCCCTTTTATTAGGTAAATATGGGGAATGAGGAACACTGCTCTACCACCAAGCGATTAAAGAGGGTATTCTTGTAACCAAATGATAAACAATGGAGGTGTGGAAAGACATGGTCTCGAAATTGGTCGGATTTAGCGGAAATACAACATATGATGTATCTAGGGGGCAGTTGGCAGCGGTCGGATTTATCGAAAATACATCACATGATGTATCTTGATGGCGATTTGCACGGTTCTGGTAAGGAAGGATAATGATGCATGAATCTTTCATGAAGAAGAATGCAGGGTCGAGGGCATCCACTGTATAATACAGATAGTTAGTTGGCTACGGTCGAATTCCTCGTCTTAATCGATGGAATGCAGAAAGTTGGTTCATTGATTAGAGTTCCATCCTTACAGCTAGTACTAGCTCTCTCTTACCGCGGAGTATCCTTTTTTGATATATATTATTGACTTTTTTACAATTACGATATATGCAATCCAATGTTTTGATAAACATTGATTGATTGGTCATTCGTCGATGACGGTGAGATATACCTAATTATGTAATGTTTATCGAAGTCATGGTGTTAGCTTGGGTAATTTAACGAAGAACACAATGCAAGTAGCAAAGTGTCGTGGCATTGAAATTTCAGGTCCCAAAATGTCAAAATTTTAAAGGGTCATTCCTTAAACCTACCCCAAAATTCTTAAGAAGCTTTATGTATTTTGTCCTTGTAAAAGGTAAGATAACCAAAGCACGAGTGAAGTGGTCATATTGGAGTAGGTAACTTACCTGCTCCGCTTTCATTTTTTTTCAATTTTTTTTAATTTTTTTTTGAAAATGTTTCCATGGATTTTCATAACTAGATCCCTCTAATATGTCATTCAAATTTCGTCAGCAATAGATACTCCTACAGCTTCCATCCAGACAATCATTTTTTAACGGTCATGGATTTGTTGTATTTTACCTGTTCTGGATGGAGGTCGTAGGAGTCTCTGTTTCTGACGAAATTTGAATGACATATTAGATGGATATAGTTATGAAAATCCATGGAAGCATTTTTAAATAAATAAAAAAAATAAAAAAATAAAAGTGGAGTAGGTAAGTTACCTACTCCATGGAGTGTGATCCCTTTCCTCTCTCTCTCTCTGTGTGTATGTGTGAGGAAAGGGATCCTACTTCATGATGTAGGTAACTTACCTACATCATGCTTGTGTTTCCCCAATTTTTTTATTTTATTGAAAAATGTTTCCGCGGATTTTCATAACTATATCCCTTTAATATATCATTCAAATTTCGTCAGAAATAGAGACTCCTATGTCCTCCATCCAAAACATGTAATTTTAACGGTCTTAGATTTGCTGTAAATAACCTGTTCTGGATGGAGGATATAGGAGTCTCTGTGTTTCTGGCAAAATTAGAATGACATATTAGAGTGATATAGTTATGAAAATTCACAAAAGCATTTTTCAAAAAAATAAAAAAAATTGGGAAAAACACAAGCATGATGTAGGTAAGTTACCTACATCACGAAGTAGGGTCTCTTTCCTCTATATATGTATGATGTATGTATATTTGTACTTTAATATGTGATTGTTATAACGTGGTAAGTGCATGCCCATTGGTGGCCTTCTCATTGGCAGTGGCCATTTGTTTATTACGTAACTTTCTGTCATTGTTCTCAGTGCCTTTGGATACTTGTGAGAATCATTAGAAAAATAATATTTGGGGAGAACAACAGTGTTTAGTGGTGTTGTGATTAATCATGAGCTTCCTCCGATCTTGAAGGTAGTGATGCATTTGCACGATATTCCAAATGATATCTTAATGCCACTTGACATGTTACTTGTGGTGTTCAAAGTTTTTTTTTGGCTTCACCGTTTCATGTCTTAAGATAACGTGGTAAGTGCATGCCCAAATGCATCCCCACTGCCAACAATCCCTCCAGTGCGCTATGCCACCATTGTTCCTGCCTTGCAATCTACCCCTCATTGCCTCGGATGAGATATTTATGTCTTTTTATTATTATCTTGTAATTTCTTTTTTCCGTTGTCTCTTTATGTAATTTTCCCTTAGAGTTTTTCTCCTATATAAGAGAACAATCTCATTAGGGCCCGTTCGATTCGGGAATAAGCAGGAATAAGGATTGGGAATAAGGAGATAAAGGTCTATTCTTTGTTCGGCTGGAGGATAGGAATAAGGAGAATAAGGTGAAATAAATGTAGGTAAGGTGGGATAAAGATAGGAATAGAGTGAAATAAGATGAAATAATGGGGAATAGTCGTACCACGAAGAACCGTGTTGGGAGGAAAATGGCCCCTTGTTCTCCTCTATTCCGCAACCCTTATGCTTGTACCGAACATGCCCTAAATGAATAAGGAGAACACCCCCCCCCCCCCCCCCATTATCTGTTTACAAAGATGGTATGCTCCAGGACTGATGCGGGTAAATGGTTGACCTTTTTCGTTGGAGTAGATTATCTTAGTATTTATATATTCGGGGGAGGGAAACCACAGACGTCACCTCCTCATGACATGGGTATCGTGGGTACCTAACCTCTCTGAGGATTCTGGCATCACATGAGTAGCTAGATAACTGCGGGAATGCAAGTAAGTTGGGAAGTTGTTGTTGATATGCTCAAACTATATACCAATGAGAAAAGAAAGGAACCTGCAGAACCAGAGCACCCCAGTGAAAGAATCCAATACTAAAGAAGTTTAGGAACAGAAAGTAATATATTTAAGTAGGTTTAATTAAAGAAAGTGTAGATTAATATCCTCATTCTTTATTCTTTTTGTGTCATTCGACAACCAAAGATTAATAGAACAACCTTCCAAAGTAAAAAGATCAACCAATATGGGGCAAAAATGGATATTTATCCTCGATCAAATTATATTTGTCTCAAAAAAGATGATTATCTAAAATCATTCAAGCGGTCCATATATATTGATATTGTTGGTAAGGGGAAATAGCTCAGTTGGCAACTTCCCTTTTCCGGGAGGTCAATTCAAGAGAGAGGTTGAACATAGGGCTAGTACCATGGAAATATAAAAGAACGAGAACCATGATGAAATCCCAAAATCATATCCTAAACAATCTCTATCCTACATCAGTCTTAATTCCAAGAAAGTGTTCCAAAGCTTTTTGCATAAATACTCAATGTCTTAACATAGAGGAAGACATAATAAGTAAAGAAAAATTCTGACGAATAAATCATTTGATGATAAAAACAAGTATTTATTTATTCATTCCTAAAACAAGAGGTGTAGTTGATAAAAAATAGCAAATCTCTTCTTAAATATTAATCAGAATCATCCCTTAATCTCGGTGATGAAAAATTGACCTTACTATGAGGGATGTGTTATATTAGTTTATTACGAGTGGCTCTTGATAGTCAAGGCTCAACTGGGAAAGCAATAAAATCACATGCAACCCTCGCTAGGCATCCAGAAAGGCTTATAGCAGACTGGGGAAATAGGTAGTCCTCTCCATCGGAGGATCTTCCTTTTTGTTAAGAATCCACCAATTTGATATAGTTCTGGGGCCCTCGTGAATTGGCATCTCTAACCAAACTCATCAATTAGAGTGAGTCGTCGGTCATGACAAGATGTAAATATATCCACGGGGATTCTGACATACTCTATAGATGAGGTCTGTCAAAATAAAGAAAAAGTTTCAAACTACTACTTCACAAAGATACCCAGCCCAGCTTTGGTCGAGGGGTGCAAGAGGGGGCTATTATTTTTTTTTTGACATTCTTTATTATATTATAAATAAAGATTAGCGAGCTAAGTAACCAAGAAGAGAAAACAAATATGGTAAGTTAGCAAAACTTACTATTCTAGAAAGAATTCCATTTCTTATCAATAATCCTCATTCCTTCTATTCCACATCGATGATTAGTCCATGTGAATTTCCTCATATCTCATGTACTTTGAGTTGTGGATACTTTTGGATTGGAGATTGCATTGATCTGATGAGCTTATACCATCACATATCACCTCAACCAATCCTACAAGATTATCCTAACTCTTTTCTTTTATTTCATTATTCAGGGTTCCAAACCCTCAACCTGAAAAACAAGGAATCACACCATCCTTGAGGACTTGGTAGCTTAAAATCACATGTTAATATTTAATCACATATACCAGCAGCTTTAAATGCATACTATCATGACACTGAGCAATTAAATCACCCATGTCTCCACATGGCACGACCACATCTTCAATCAGTCAATCCGTCTAATGGCAGCTGAGTACCACACATTGTAAATATTTTATTACATGCGCTCAACAAATCCAGGAACTATATACCATCTAGGTATGGCCTGCCAATACGAACACTCTTCTAACAAACCTATAGGTTGCATACCCGACCTGTAGTATCTACTATAAATCATCATTGTCATAGAAGATAGTACGGAAATCTAACTGGATCCACTTTAAGCCATATTATATTTCACCTAATATCGATATAGTGTTGCACATAAATCATAACGATTACAAGAATGATTCATAACACCAACTCTATATTAACAATTATTTTAGAATAAATCATGAAGCAAGCATGTGAATGTTCTTTACAATAAAGAACACAATAAACTATAATTTTATCCAGTTTAACTGGAAAACCCCAACAGCAAGAGGCATGATTTTGTTACATGATCATGTTAACTTATTAGTGGAATCAACATGTTAACTTCTTAGTGGAATCAATCTACCTGGATTCGTGTTCAACTAAGGATTTATTAGCTCTTGAAATGATTAAATTCCATTTATGAGTCAAAAATGAGAAGAACGAACGAAGAACGTGAAAACATGAATTCTATCAAAATTTCGACAGAGTTTTCTCTTATATTGGGTGATATTTCAAGGGAAAAATTTCAATGGAGTCTCTCCTTACATAAGATATTTCAAGAAAAATTTCGGCAGAGTTTCTCCTTATATATGGAGAAACTCGAAAGAAAACTTGAGTCTTCAAAGAAACAGATCGAGACATGCATTAAAAAAATCTACCTACCTCTTTCTCGAATCCGTCGAGGAGCGGAGCACTTCATCTTCAGTTTCCTCTTCTTCCCGATAGCGCTTCACTAGCGCTTTTTCCCTACCTCCCTCACCTTCTCTCAGTCGCTCAATCCTAGCCCTGTGATGATGATGGAATGGAAGTCATAAATAATGAAGGGGCGAGGGGGGGTTATTGTGACGTCCTTAGGATCCGGGTACTCGACAAACCAATCCACGCACATACATTCCACATTCGAATACTAATGACATACACATAAGCAGGAGAAATAACACAATTTACTGAAATATAAAAATTTTCTTTTTCCATTCATGATCATGACCTGTTCATAATCACATTTCATTGATCATTCCATGTCCACAAAATATACATGAAAGCATAAATAACATGTCCACAATTATACATATTACATGCCATGTCTCTCAACAAAAATGATACAAGTAAAGAAGGATAGTAAACTACTGACAACTATACCACAAAAAGTGTCGTGACGTTGCACAAAAAGTGGTGGTGCCTCCAACAATCACTGCTGCGAACCTGCGGATCCACACGTAGGTACGTTATGAGCAAAGTTGCCCAATACGATTTTAAACAAACTACACAACAAGAAATGCAGGATAAATGTGTGCAAAAGAGAAAGAACAGGGTAATTGATCTCACAAAGAATTACATTTTTACTTTTATTATTTGATCTGGATATGGATACGAATAACCAAGCTTCGTGGATAGTCTGTGGTCTTGGTCTAGATGAGACCTCACACTATGACTCTAAGGCAAAAAGAATACCTTAGGGTTGGGGTGCCTCCGTAGGCATGCGGTGGGGTACAATGCATCCTAACTAAGTTCCCAACACGTCCACTTAGCTCCACTTCGCAATTGTACTTCTGATTCACAAATTACATTACAACCCGTGAATCATCACGACAATCCGATCCTCCTTATACTCAGGAGATTCACGTCCCATCACCAACTTCATTAACCACATTTCCCGGAACTCTCCTCTTAGCGCTCCCACTCGGAATACCGGCCAATGTGGCCTACATTGTCCCATACACGAGTGTTAACTCTAAGTGACAAGCGAAACACTAGCCGACCAACCACGACTACTTAGCCCGCGCTCGAGCACCGGGCTAAAGCACGCAAGTGCCGAGGCCAACACCGTCAGATTAGCACCTCGGTGTGCCAAGCAACATGTCCCCCAACCATCGCAGCTACAGTAGCAGTTGGGATCGCGGTCACCTAGGCTTCTACCCGGGGCCCCAAGGGTGCATGCCCCTCCCTTGGCGTGTGCCTACTTCATCTACCCAAACAGCGTGCTATCTACATTCATTGAGCAAATTGGATAAATATTTATTCTACAGCTCATCACCTGTAAATATCGCATGCATTGTAGTGACTAATAATGTAGAAACAACTCATACGGAAGTGCACGTCTATTGATGGCCCTTAAGGCATCAAAACTACAGCAACCCCATCACCCATTTCAGCTTAATAATCGAAATCTCTTGGAAGTTATATATATTTGGTTACAACTGATGGAGCACCCACCAATTCCAAAAATCCAACCATCTCCCCTCCATAGGCACCACACAATCAGCCTCATGTAACTAAACACTCTAAACAAATGCCTCCATCGAAATGTCGAATCAATTGCAGAATCATGTTAAACAAAAAGAACAATAATCTGATTCTTGACAGCTGATGACAGGGGTTTTGCCAAGGTCGTATCTTTCCACAAGGCGGAGAGACAGTCGCTGAGTTGACCTCAGACAGAATCCCAAATCAATCAACAATTAACCCACAATAAATATATGCAATGAATATCCAAAAATGTGGAGTTAAAATTTATTATAACTCTACATGCAAATGTGTATAGGTGTAAGTACAGGTAGAGGTCGAACACTGGGAGGCGAATGGTTGTATGTCATGTATCATTCAATTATTCAATCATTGGTTCATGTCCTTTTATTGTTTTAGTGGGTTTTGGGTTTTGTAATTTTTTTATATTTTGTTTTTATAATTTTTATTTTGTTTTTATATTTTATATTTTTTATATTTTCTTTTAATATTTCTAATTATATAATATAAATAGATAAATATATATAAGACATATATATATATAAAGATATATATATATATAAGAAGAGAGAGAAGTACTATAGTCTATAGTTATCTAAGTATACTTAAAATATATATATATATATATATATTTTTGCTTTTTAATCTTTTTCTAATTTTTTTGTTATTTTTCTGAAATATTTCTAATTTTTATGTATTTTTAAATTCAAAAATGTCCACAATAGAGAACTAAATAATTGGCCGAATATAATTTGGGTTTTAAAAATATAAAATAAACTCCAAAAATTACCAAATTAATTTTAATACATCAATAATAATATATAGGTAATTATAAAAGAGAAAAATATATTTTTGGGGTTTTTTAAGGATTTTTCTATTTTTTTGTTGGATTTTGGGGCATTCTTATTTTTTAATTTTCTTTTTCATATTTTTAGGGTTTTTCAATTTCTGGACTCACTATAGGTATAAATATACCATATAATTTTTTTTGGGAATTTTTCAAAATCATTTTCTATTTTTTTGTATTTTATAAATTAGACAGTACAAAAATGGCTCCTATTTCATTTTTAATAATTAGGAAAAATGCAAAAATGCGAAATAAAATATTGGCGTGAACTAGCATGGCATGGAGCACCTATCCTAATTTTTGTGAATTATTAGAAGCCTTCTAGGTATTTTTAATAAATAGATAAAAACACAAAGGTAAAACTGCCTGGCAGGGGTATTTTTGCAAATAAAATAAGTTACAGGGGCATCAGTGCAAAAATACAACAGAAATAAACATTTATTTTAATTTTTAGAACTAGTTTACAATATCCAAAAACCGCCAGGATATAAATGCAAAATTTCACGCGCCTCACGTGGGACTGCACGTGAGGCGCGGAAGGACCTAAATGTAATTTCAAGAAACTCAGGGTCCATTCTGCAAAATTTACAATTTATTTATAACGTGCTAATTTATTTACAGGACCAAAAATGAAATACAAAAACTAACGGGGCAGAATAAGCAAATTACCCCCAAAAGGCGCTTTATCCGACGGCTGATCTTCGTTCACTTGACACGTGGCGCCTCCACGTGCACCGATGCCGGTTCGCCGATGGAGCGCTAGGATTAGATCTCGCGTGAGATCTGACGGTCGCTGCTTCGCTCCATCGGACGGCTGCTGCTCGATCTGGGCCTTCGTCTTCATCCAACGGCGGAGAGGACGCGTGGAAGAACAGGGAAGAAGACTCGCCGGGGCGAGCTTCCTCCTCCTCGATCTCGCTCTCCGGCCGACCATAGCTGCTCCTGAAGGTCCCATTCGCTTCCTGGAAGGTGTCTCTAGCTGCTGGAGGTGTCGGATCGTCCGGAGGCACACCGGAGCGGCGCCACGAGCTCGAAGAAGAAGCGGCGCTCCAGGTACCTCCGCCCGCATGGAAAACGTCTCCTGGTGCCTTTCTTCGCACCTAACCTGCACGGGAATGTAGAGGGGCTCGAGGGCGTCTCCCTCGACCCGGGGTTTGAAGCTGAGAGCATGAAAATGACGGGGGTGACGATGCTCCGACGAAGCGGTTGAGGCGAGCATCGATTCGCGGAACCAAGGGGGGCTCCGGTTGGTAGGGACTGACAGGAAGGTGGAGAAAGTGGTGGGGAGTGAAATGAGGGCGAAAGCGAGTCGGGAACTGGTCGGGAACACGGTGAAAAGTTCGCCGGAGTGGAGCTCCAGCGAACTACGAAACAACTAAATTACGCTAACCTACGAATCAAAATGCAAAATAAATGACGGAAATGAAATGCTGATATAAAAATCTACCTAGAAAGATAAACGCGCAGCTCTTATACCTGGAGGAACTCCAGGGAGCAGGGTGGCTGCCGGAGCGCCACCATGGGTGCAACCTCCGCCTCTCCGAGCGATTCAAAGTGCTGGCGAGCTCCTCCTGTCACCAGGAGCATCGCCGAGACCGAATTCTGGGAAGGGATTGGCTGAAAAGTTGACCAAATTTGGCGAGGGAGGCGGTGGTTCCTTATTTATAGACAGGTTGGGCACCCTTATTGACCAGGCCGTAGCCGGCGATGCAATCTATGTACACAAGATCTAAACGATCGGCGGGAATCACGGATGAAAGGAGAACAAATCTCATGAAATAACTGTGGGCGATTGATCACTGAGCCACGCGGGAAAAAGGCAAGAAAAGAGGGGAAAAGACAGTTCGCGTCAACTCAGGCGCCTGGGGGCGCAGTTGACCGACCGGTCAACGAACGCTAGAACCTGATTGGTCCACGTCAATCAGAATTTGACCTATTTATTTAACGTATTAAATGAATTAATTAGAATTTTCTTATAAAATAAAAATTGTTCATAAATTAATGTAGTATTTATTTATGATTTTTATTTATTTTTTTGAATTATTTTATTACGATTTTATTAAAATATGGTATTTATAAGTATATTTATATACATTTATTTTTATTTTGTTTATTTTCTTTTATTATTGTATTTTCTTATTTTATAAATTTATAACTTATTTTTGTGAGTATAAATGTATTTTTATTTGATTTTTATGAGTTTATTTATATATTTAAATAAATAGGTATATACGTATGTAAGTATACTTATAGGTATTTTACCTATATATTATATATTCTTTATTTAATGAATTTTATTTGTTTTTATTATAGATTTGTAAAATAAGTATAAGATATATATAATATATACATTATTATAAAAATATAGATGAATAAAGAATGAAAGAATAAAATCCCCTTTTTATTTATATACATTAGGTAACATAGGTGTTTTGTCTATGTGTTTTGTAGACTTATTTTTATTTTACAAATTCTTTTTGATTTTATTTTACTTTTATTATGTACCTGTATTATAGACATTATTTACAAGATTCTAAAAATATGAATTTATAAAAATAATGGATATTGAATAAAATGAATATTTTAATCAGGTATTATATACAAGAAGGGCCAAAAACCTAACTTCCACGGATGGACTCCAAAAATTACGAAACCAATTTTATAAAATAGTTTATGAAATGCTATATACAATTAAAGGTGAGTTTGGGTGATTTGGAGTTTTTATTTGCAAGATATGGGTCTGTGAAGTTGAGATTTTTGCTTTTTATTATGTGTATAAAATGTACACTGAATATTATTTTTACACAAACTTAATTTTGTATTTTTATTTACATTATTATCTACAACTTTCATATACAAAGTTTCTTTATTTGATGAATAAATAATTATGTACAAAATAGGTGCCACTGATGCATGAATGGATGAATAAATAAATGAGGTATTTATTATACAGCTGGCCCTTATCCCCCCCTACTTTATTCCTTGTCGACCAATTCCATGCTGGCCTTGGTCTCGGGGTTAGGGTCATAAAATATTTGCAATATTTTATTCCCTTTTCTTTTCTTCTCTTTATTCTATAATTTTGGCATTAAAAACCTTATTTAATGCACAATAAATACAAGAAACAATGAATGCTATTATATACAAGTTAATGCTATTTACATGCATTTGCTGGGGTTTTTAAGGCCAAAATAATAGAATAAAGGTGATGAAATGGAGATTCATCACCCCCCTATACTTGCCTTTGCTAGTCCCTAGCAAATACTTATGCAATAAGTACAAAAAGAACAAAGAATAAGAAGAAAAGAAAAAGCAAAAATAAAGAATTTAAAGAATAAATGGAATTGAGCCTAATTATAAGACTTATCTGTACAAAATCAAAGTTTGGAGCTGAAGTTAGACCTTGGTGTGAAAGTGTGTGTGGAACCTAGTCGGGAACCAAATCTAAAACACAACAGCCTCTGAGAGTCACAGAACTCGGTTCAAATCACCTCAATAGCCTGGTCAGAACTAGCCTACATCATACGCAAACCCTTATGACTATGAAGCTGACTTGTACAGTGTAAGTGATAGTGGCTCTCCCCAACTGAAATGACAAAGAGACTGACTTCTCCAGAATGACAACCCAATGATTCCCTAATCCAACAGCTCTTTCCTCGAGGAGCGGGGTATTCCCTTCTAAGTTCTTCCAACTCAAGAGGAGGGGGTAGAGAAAAGAATGGACGGTAGCCAGTGTAGCTACCTATCCTGGGATGCAAGACCAGTGTAGTCAAGTCATCCAGCTGCAGGCTCACATGGTATAACTTTGATGCTCAAGCTTGCTTATTTTCTATATACAACATATATACATACTCCGGCAGGCACTTTATTTTTTTATTTTACAAGCCTGTCCACTTTTTTGGAGTTTCATTTTTCATTCATTTTTTTTCAACATACTATTCACAGCAGCATTTACATAAGGAGTTTTTCCTCTTGAGCTAGAAGACTATCCCTCTTTTGAAGCATTATTGCAACCCACACTCTCCTGTCTTTAGACCTCATGGCTATTGGACCAGGTTGGGGTGCACTTCCCTCCCTAGAGGAGGACGAATGTTTCCACCCGTGTGCGACTCAGACTGACAAATCCAACCATCTCACCACTCCAACTGAGTTGAGCCAAGTGAAAGGTGCAAGTGTCCAAGTTAGGTCACGGTCGACAAGAGTCATACGTGTGTTTCGAAAAGTTCTAGTTAGTCCACTGAGGTGACTTGAACCCAGTCCTGATTTCTCAAAGAATTAAGTCTGAATAGACCTGAAGTACCTTAAACCTAGTTCCCATAAGGTTCCAGTGCAATTAGGTGCAGTAAGGTCCAACCAAGCTCCAATCTTCGACTTTATTAGACTAGTTCAATTATCAAGCTCAATCAAAGAAGATGAATGCAATGCAAATGCTATTTACAAATATGCAAAGAATAATGCAATTTTTCAAACAATTTGAAAACAAAGAGAAGAATTCTTACACAAAGAATTTTTTGCAAATAAAATAATTTTGGCACTCAAAGTATAAATTATGTACAGCTATTTACACGGGCGTGCCGCTTTATTTTAATGATTTTTAAAGAATTTAGAATTTAGTTTTTATTTACAGGTATATACGTATACTTATTAAAGAATCTTGTTTATTATTATTTTTATTTGAAATAATAATATAGTTTTTTAGTTATTTATTATATGTGACTATTCCTCAAATTTATTTGACACAAAATTTTCAAACAATTTTTGAAAACTATAGTCCAAAATAATTTTTACAAACATTTTTACAAACATGTACACACTTTTAAAAATCATTTTGCAAAGGCTTATAGATTTTCAAAACGTTTTTGCAACCCTTTTTCAAACAATTTTGCAAATCATTTTTCAAACATTTTATTTCACACAAAATAAATTTTACAAACCACACATTTTTACACAGGTTGAAAACATGTAACAAAACGTTTTCAAAACAGTTTTCAATAAATGTTCACAATACTTTTCAAACTATTTTTCAAACATTTTGCAAAAAAAACATTTTCACCTGATTTATTAATCAATATATACAAAAAGAATTTGAGGAATAATCCCATCTTTTTATTAATGGTTTTTAACGAATGTAAAGAATTATTAGCCATATTATTAGTAAAATACGAAAGTACGAGTTATGGCTAAAGTATATACATAGTATATACGACCCCCCTATACTTAGCTTGAGCTATGTCCTCATAGAACGAAAAGAAAAAGCAAAGACATAACTCGTACTGAGTATAGATAAGTCTAAAGAATATATGAATAAGAAACGAATTAAATAGAAGTCGACCGTCCCCCCTATACTTAGGATCAAGTAATCCTAAGTATAGCAGACTGTACTCAAAGCAGGGAGGGTCAAGGGTGGGGATAAACAGATCAAAGAATTAACAAATCATGGGTGCACCCCCCTATATTTAGGACAAAGTACGTCCTAAGTACAGAAAACTGACACAAAGGGGCGACACCTTTTATTTAGATACAGAAGATAGAAAAGGAAAAGAAGAAAAGAAGAAAAGAAGAAAAGATAGATACAGATTGATGAAAAGATCGTGAAGAATATACACATCACTCCCCCTATACTTAGGGTGAGATACCCCTAAGTATAGGCAAGAACATGAGTGACGAAAAAGTGCAAGGAAAGAACAACTCAGTGTGTGCCCCCCTATACTTAGGACAAGGTACGTCCTAAGTGTAGACATAATGATGTGGCGATAGATCTAGGGCACACATAACATGCGGGAGAAAGAATGAACAAGGCACACATATATACAAATGGTGAAGAACCGGTGAAAAGTTCAGGACGGTATCTGGTAAGCGACAACCGTGCTCTCGTCGTCGTCTCCCTGTGAGAACGAGGACGCAGTCAGAAGGTGGAAAGACACCCTGATATACAACCAAGTGGGTGTCAGCTACCGGGGACAACAGGTCAGAAAGGTTAGATATCGGGTCCGATAGCATGAAGCAGTCAATCGGCTCATAGGGTCAACATGAAGGAACAGAGCCGATACCGTAAGACCGGGAGGAAGAAAGAGCAGTACAGACTCCTCCGGTCAATCATGGTCGCAGATAGATATGAAATAAAGCATATGAGACTGTGTGATGCACGGTGGTGATATAATCTGAAAGTCATAAGAATACACCGATCAACACAATATATGGCTCACTCTTGCGAGGGTCCTCAAGGTGAGTAGAATCAGAGAATAATCAGAGGACTCGGTTCCATTCTCCATCAGACATGAGACACCACCAGGGAGGAGACCGAGTACAAAGTCAGAAGACCCGGCTTCGTGACCCAACAAACAGGAGACATCAGAAATGAAGCCGGGTACCTAGAAAATGATGTACTCTCCCGCAGAAAACCCTCGGGGAGTAGTACATGCTAGTCAATGAATAATCAGAACAGAAGCTCACCCTTCCGAGGGTCATCAAGGAGAGCGGGCTCAAAGGAGCCTGATCCATCAGACGGATCATAGAAACGGTCTCGGTAGGTGACAGATCGGCTACCAGCAGAAGAGACCGTCAACTCGAGAAAGTGTGGCAGCGTCCCGCAAATAACCCTCGGGGAGCGGGGTCCCAACTAGTCATGGGAATTGCAGATATCAGAAGCTCAACCCTGTGAGGACCGTCAAGGTGAGCAGGCTCAAAGGAGTCTGATAAGATAAGTCCCATGATCCGCAGATCGGATACGCAACTAAAGATGGAACCAAAATTATATATATCAGACGACTCGGTTCCGTGCTCCGCAGATCGGAGACACAGTCAGAAGTGGGAATCGAGCGTAAAGAGAGTGTCACAGTCTCTCGCAGATAGTCCTCGGAGAGCAATGCGAGCTAGGCAAAGAATAGTCAGAATGTGTCTCTACCTTGCGAGGGTCGTCAAGGAGAGACAAGGGCTCAAAGGAGCCGGGTCCATCAGACGGACCCACATAATGGTCTCAGTGGTCGACAAGGCGGCTATCAACAGAAGAGACCGATCAGATCTGAAATATGTCATAGTCTCCCGCAGATAACCCTCGGGGAGCTATGAAGTAGGCATGGAATAATCAGAAAAGTAGAGCTCTGCCTTGCGAGGACCGTCAAGGAGAGAGGACTCGGATGAGTCAAGTACATTGGCCTCGTGTACTGACAGGTCAGGTACACAATCACCGGGGGAGGCCAATCAAGCATATCATCTGACTCGGTTTCAGGTCCCAATCATAATGGCGACCGAAGCAGTGAATGAAACCGCAGTCCTAGAAATTATCGCATTCTCCCGCAGATAATCCTCGGGGAGGAATGCAAGCTGTAGCAATGTAGGTCATGGGAATGCTGGCAAGTCATCTCAGGTCCTCAAAAGCAATAAATGACTCAATCATTCGGAGGGCATAAGATCATGCAAGGGAGAAAGTAATCTTGTCAGTCATCAAACATCCCTTGGGTCAATCCAGTCAGCTGAGGTGGCACGAAAAATAGTCAAGAATCCTCTAAGTGCCATGGTGGATCAAAGAGTCAGGAGATCAAGGGTGGGTCAATCAGGTAGATGAGAGATCATGTAGGATCCGTACACCTTTATCAAAAAGTCCAAAGTAGAATAATCAATCAATCCTCAACAATCAAGATGTGTGGAACCTCCAAGAGACGGATCAATCAATGCTCATGAAATCATCATCAAATCATCGCATCACATCACATCCTTAATCCGGTGTGCGAGACCAAGAATTCCTCAATAATGCATCACACCTATGCTCTATGCATCATCGAAAATCTTCAAGAAGCTTATATGCATGCATCCAAAGTCAAATCCACCAAATCAATCTCAGCAACCACAACATCATGCCCGACTTACACTAATAATATGTATAAATAATCCTCGATGCGGGCCTTATCAATATGCACAGCATTCCCGGGTAAAGGGAAAGATGATACGGGGGACACGAGGAATATGGATAAGAAGGGTACACAATGGGGTAGAGAAGCTGATTGAGCGGGCGTGCCAATATCGTGGGTGGTAGAAAAGTGATACGGAGGGTACGAGGAGGGCGGGCGAGAAGGATCGAGACATAGACAAAATTGGGTGTTCCACACAAGGCGGGAACACCGTCAAAATTGCGGTCCGAAGAGCGGTCTCTCCCCGAACCAGAGAAGATGGTACGATGGGTACATAGAAGATGGTGAAGAAGCGGGAAACAAAGGACTTGGCGAAGAATGATTGAGCTCAAGCGCCAATATCACGACTCGATGAAGAGATATATGTATAAGAGAGATAGAGAGACTCAAAGATAAAAAATGCATGACTCACACAATGGAACTGACTACTCTAGTAATGAATGAAAACACAATGGACTCCAAGTCACAATCAATACACAAGGCAAGACCCCCATTTCACCTACTCAACACAGTGAAGACCATCAGGTGACGGTCATTTATCTTTTCATTTTTAGAGTTAGGTGAGGATCACAAAAATTGTACAATCACTTAGGAGGCTTGATAGGATGTGGGCTCTACTCCTTAGTGTGCATGTAAGCAATTTAAAATGCATCCAATGAGGGGGTTGCTCTCCCCAAGATAAGGAATCCATTACGTTTTTATTTTTAAGTCCAATAGAATTAGCAGTCCCGATTTTATTTAAGTTATCACTTTTTTGGGTATTTTCAATGCACATGCCTATCGAGGTTCCAATTTCCATTAAGAATCCTAGGTTGGCAAAAACAGAGGGAGAAGATAGGAAAAGCCATGCAAGTCAGAAATCGATGATGCATGCTAAGTAAGAAGACTTACAGTGCCTCCCAGCTCTCTCCATGCGGGATGCGAAACAGAATTTGAAACCTATGCTAAATGCAAATGCAAACCGAAGAAATCGCCCTAGGTTCAAAAATTGCTATTATCGTGAAGCACCACAAGTCGCTCATTCATCTCTAGCCTCAAAAAGTCCGGTCTTGGCTCACCCCTCCTCTGTACTCAACACACTTGAGCTTAGGAGAAAGCGCTTTGCGGGGCTCGCTGTGGCACAAAGGCTAAGAGATTAATGAGCGGTTGTTTAGAGTTTGATCTAGGTCCAAAGCGCACTATAGGTACATGCAAATCAATTAGGGTGTTTGGACCTAACTCTACGAGCAAGCAAATCCTAATGCTAAGGCTCATTCACACACAAAATACTAAAATAGAATAAAGAAAAGAAAAAGCGTCAAAATCATCGAGGCCCCCAAGGGAACAATCCCTCGGGCACTGGACCTCGGGAGTCTGCGTGCACATGTGAGAGTCCTGTATTATTACAAACCAAGTGTCACTCTCTCACATGAATATACAAAACAAAATAAAATGCATAAAAATAAAGACTGTCTTCAAAAATTCTCCTTCTCTTGTCATGGATGCTCTCTCCTGTTGGCTTGGCATAGAAAAGCCAACACCGCCTCGCTTGGGTGCATAGGTCCTCCTAGGAGGTCCTCCTTCGCTTGGCGGTCCCTCGCATCAAAAACAAAAAGAAAGAGGTGGTCAGAGCAGTCAACCAATAATATCAAATAAAAATAAAAATAAAAATCTCACAAATAAATAAATGAAGGACATGAACAAAGGATCAAATAGATGAACAAATAACCACACAAAATCATACAAAATCCGTTGCCTCCCCGGCAACGGCGCCATTTGATGACAGGGGTTTTGCCAAGGTCGTATCTTTCCACAAGGCGGAGAGACAGTCGCTGAGTTGACCTCAGACAGAATCCCAAATCAATCAACAATTAACCCACAATAAATATATGCAATGAATATCCAAAAATGTGGAGTCAAAATTTATTATAACTCTACATGCAAATGTGTATAGGTGTAAGTACAGGTAGAGGTCGAACACTGAGAGGCGAATGGTTGTATGTCATGTATCATTCAATTATTCAATCATTGGTTTATGTCCTTTTATTGTTTTAGTGGGTTTTGGGTTTTGTATTTTTTTTATATTTTGTTTTTATAATTTTTATTTTGTTTTTATATTTTATATTTTTTTTATATTTTCTTTTAATATTTTTAATTATATAATATAAATAGATAAATATATATAAGACATATATATATATAAAGATATATATATATATAAGAAGAGAGAGAAGTACTATAGTCTATAGATATCTAAGTATACTTAAAAGATATATATATATATATATTTTGGCTTTTTAATCTTTTTCTAATTTTTTTGTTATTTTTCTGAAATATTTCTAATTTTTATGTATTTTTAAATTCAAAAATGTCCACAATAGAGAACTAAATAATTGGCCGAATATAATTTGGGTTTTAAAAATATAAAATAAACTCCAAAAATTCCCAAATTAATTTTAATACATCAATAATAATATCTAGGTAATTATAAAAGAGAAAAAAATATTTTTGGGGGTTTTTTAAGGATTTTTCTATTTTTTGTTGGATTTTGGGGCATTCTTATTTTTTAATTTTCTTTTTCATATTTTTAGGGTTTTTCAATTTCTGGACTCACTATAGGTATAAATATACCATATAATTTTTTTTTTGGAATTTTTCAAAATCATTTTCTATTTTTTTGTATTTTATAAATTAGACAGTACAAAAATGGCTCCTATTTCATTTTTAATAATTAGGAAAAATGCAAAAAATGCGAAATAAAATATTGGCGTGAACTAGCATGGCATGGAGCACCTATCCTAATTTTTGTGAATTATTAGAAGCCTTCTAGGTATTTTTAATAAATAGATAAAGACACAAAGGTAAAACTGCCTGGCAGGGGTATTTTTGCAAATAAAATAAGTTACAGGGGCATCAGTGCAAAAATACAACAGAAATAAACATTTATTTTAATTTTTAGAACTAGTTTACAATATCCAAAAACCGCCAGGATATAAATGCAAAATTTCACGCGCCTCACGTGGGACTGCACGTGAGGCGCGGAAGGACCTAAATGTAATTTCAAGAAACTCAGGGTCCATTCTGCAAAATTTACAATTTATTTATAACGTGCTAATTTATTTACAGGACCAAAAATGAAATACAAAAACTAACGGGGCAGAATAAGCAAATTACCCCCAAAAGGCGCTTTATCCGACGGCTGATCTTCGTTCACTTGACACGTGGCGCCTCCACGTGCACCGATGCCGGTTCGTCGATGGAGCGCTAGGATTAGATCTCGCGTGAGATCTGACGGTCGCTGCTTCGCTCCATCGGACGGCTGCTGCTCGATCTGGGCCTTCGTCTTCATCCAACGGCGGAGAGGACGCGTGGAAGAACAGGGAAGAAGACTCGCCGGGGCGAGCTTCCTCCTCCTCGATCTCGCTCTCCGGCCGACCATAGCTGCTCCTGAAGGTCCCATTCGCTTCCTGGAAGGTGTCTCTAGCTGCTGGAGGTGTCGGATCGTCCGGAGGCACATCGGAGCGGCGCCACGAGCTCGAAGAAGAAGCGGCGCTCCAGGTACCTCCGCCCGCATGGAAAACGTCTCCTGGTGCCTTTCTTCGCACCTAACCTGCACAGGAATGTAGAGGGGCTCGAGGGCGTCTCCCTCGACCCGGGGTTTGAAGCTGAGAGCATGAAAATGACGGGGGTGACGATGCTCCGGCGAAGCGGCTAAGGCGAGCATCGATTCGCGGAACCAAGGGGGGCTCCGGTTGGTAGGGACTGACTGGAAGGTGGAGAAAGTGGTGGGGAGTGAAATGAGGGCGAAAGCGAGTCGGGAACTGGTCGGGAACACGGTGAAAAGTTCGCCGGAGCGGAGCTCCGGCGAACTACGAAACAACTAAATTACGCTAACCTACGAATCAAAATGCAAAATAAATGACGGAAATGAAATGCTGATATAAAAATCTACCTAGAAAGATAAACGCGCAGCTCTTATACCTGGAGGAACTCCAGGGAGCAGGGTGGCTGCCGGAGCGCCACCATGGGTGCAACCTCCGCCTCTCCGAGCGATTCAAAGTGCTGGCGAGCTCCTCCTGTCACCAGGAGCATCGCCGGGACCGAATTCTGGGAAGGGCTTGGCTGAAAAGCTGACCAAATTTGGCGAGGGAGACGGTGGTTCCTTATTTATAGACAGGTTGGGCACCCTTATTGACCAGGCCGTAGCCGGCGATGCAATCTATGTACACAAGATCTAAACGATCGGCGGGAATCACGGATGAAAGGAGAACAAATCTCATGAAATGACTGTGGGCGATTGATCACTGAGCCACGCGGGAAAAAGGCAAGAAAAGAGGGGAAAAGACAGTTCACGTCAACTCAGGCGCCCGGGGGCGCAGTTGACCGACCGGTCAACGAACGCCAGAACCTGATTGGTCCACGTCAATCAGAATTTGACCTATTTATTTAACGTATTAAATGAATTAATTAGAATTTTCTTATAAAATAAAAATTGTTCATAAATTAATGTAGTATTTATTTATGATTTTTATTTATTTTTTTGAATTATTTTATTACGGTTTTATTAAAATATGGTATTTATAAGTATATTTATATACATTTATTTTTATTTTGTTTATTTTCTTTTATTATTGTATTTTCTTATTTTATAAATTTATAACTTATTTTTATGAGTATAAATGTATTTTTATTTGATTTTTATGAGTTTATTTATATATTTAAATAAATAGGTATATACGTATGTAAGTATACTTATAGGTATTTTACCTATATATTATAAATTCTTTATTTAATGAATTTTATTTGTTTTTATTATAGATTTGTAAAATAAGTATAATATATATATAATATATACATTATTATAAAAATATAGTTGAATAAAGAATGAAAGAATAAAATCCCCTTTTTATTTATATACATTAGGTAACATAGGTGTTTTGTCTATGTGTTTTATAGACTTATTTTTATTTTACAAATTCTTTTTGATTTTATTTTACTTTTATTATGTACCTGTATTATAGACATTATTTACAAGATTCTGAAAATATGAATTTATAAAAATAGTGGATATTGAATAAAATGAATATTTTAATCAGGTATTATATACAAGAAGGGCCAAAAACCTAACTTCCACAGATGGACTCCAAAAATTATGAAACCAATTTTATAAAATAGTTTATGAAATGCTATATACAATTTAAGGTGAGTTTGGGTGATTTGGAGTTTTTATTTGCAAGATATGGGTCTGTGAAGTTGAGATTTTTGTTTTTTATTATGTGTATAAAATGTACACTGAATATTATTTTTACACAAAAAAAAACTTAATTTTGTATTTTTATTTACATTATTATCTACAACTTTCATATACAAAGTTTCTTTATTTGATGAATAAATAATTATGTACAAAATAGGTGCCACTGATGCATGAATGGATGAATAAATAAATGAGGTATTTATTATACTGCTGGCCCTTATCTCCCCCTACTTTAATCCTTGTCGACCAATTCCATGCTGGCCTTGGTCTCGGGGTTAGGGTCATAAAATATTTGCAATATTTTATTCCTTTTTCTTTTCTTCTCTTTATTCTATAATTTTGGCATTAAAAACCTTATTTAATGCACAATAAATACAAGAAACAATGAATGCTATTATATACAAGTTAATGCTATTTACATGCATTTGCTGGGGTTTTTAAGGCCAAAATGATAGAATAAAGGTGATGAAATGGAGATTCATCACCAGCTCAATCCCACCTATCACATTGGATGATTATAAATTCTAAATCTAGAGATTTAAAATGATGTAAAAGATTGAATGTGGGATTAGTATAGGATTCGGCATCACCGTATGAACATACAACATATTCAGTTCCTTCACTGGTTTTATAATGGACAGGGTATGCAAAAGAAATGATAAAGCTAAATAGCAGCGAATACCATTGACGAACCGCAAAATTGGCCCTTTAAGAGTGCGGAATTAGCACTTAAACATGTCGATGCAGTCGGGCCGATTTTGGTCTTCAAAGAGACCACCTCATTGATACATGTCAAGTAAGAATGCGATGGTCGTTAATTTTTATTTTACTTGGCAAGAAACCAAGGTCGAACTCAGGGACACGAGCCTCTCTCGTATTAATCGGATTTTAGTTTATTCAATTAAATGTTGAGTTAGAGGCATATAGGTCAAATGATGCAAGGTAACAATACAATGCATTAAAAATAAACATGCATTTTTTATTAATTTTTTTATCATGCAAATAGATGCCATGCAAAGTGAATGATATGCCCAAAATAATAGTCACTTGAGCCATAAGAAAATCATGAGTCAAACCGAGTTGAAATAAAGAAGCCTCTACAAATATGAAACACGTAGGCATGATAAATGAAGGAATCAAGACACTTAGATAATAAAATAATACACTCCTGATTATAGTGTCAAATCTCAAATTAAAGCATGCCATAATAAAGATGATGAAAAGAGCTTCAAAATGAAACTGAAATCAACTCGATTGGAGCTATGTAGCTCAAGATATGCATCAAAGAAGATAGGGGCATAAATGCAATAAAACATAAAAAAGATAACTACAAATAGGTCCTGGTAGGGACTAAAATGTAAATAAGTAAAAGGACGGGAGCTTCCCTGTAAAATACCCACACAAACAGGGGTGTTTTTGCAATTATTAAACCCACGAGGGCATAATTGCAAATTACCCAAATGCACGTGGACTGCACGTGCTCCAGGGACCTATCTGCAAAATGGAGAAGATGGCAGGGTGTCTCTACAAATAATCCAAGGATTCACGTGTCAAGCACGTGCCTCCCCAGGTTTGGACGAAGGTTCGGGTTCGGCAGAGGTTCGGTCTAGCTTCGGTTGAGGCTCGGACGGGGTCGAAGCCGCTGATGGTTCGGCAGAGGCTCAGAGGAGGCAAGGAGCAACCGAGCCTGGAGGCACGGAGATGAAGGCTCGGGCGTGTTCTGGTGACGCCACGTGGCTAGGCATGGACCATCCGATCGTGGTGATCGAATGGCTCTTGAAGTCGGTGACGTGGCCTCTTCTGGGCCGTTGGATGGTCGCTGGAAGGTGACCATCCAACGACAACTACTGCTCGTCATCCACCTTCGGCTGGCGGTGACTAACGAGCTCCGGCGAGGGAGCTCTTCCTCCGCCGCTCTGTCCTGGGCCCGATGGTGCTCGCCCGAGGCTCCTGAAGGTCTGTCGACGAAGCTTGGAGCTCGGGCGAGGTGATGGACCTTCTGGCGTGATCCATCGGAGCTCTTACGTCGACGGTGAACTTGACGAAGTTGGCCCGGTGAGCTCTCCGGCCATTGAATAGGTGATCGACCTGCAGGGTTATTACACATAGCCGAAGCAGACAGAAGACGTGCGTGCGTGCATGGAGTGAGGTGGGAGCTCATCGGGGACGGAGAAGGTGGAGAGCTCGGAGCTCTTCCGCCGCGAGGGCGGAGGAGGTGAGTCAGAGGCGATATAAGGTTTGGAGGAGGGAGAAGGTGAGGGGAGTGTGCGCGTGAAAAGGGGCAGAGCCGCGAAGCTCGGGAGGTGATAATGGAGCAAGGGGAGTGCGTGAAGAAGCTAAAAAATTAGACAAAAATAAGAAGAAAAACAAGAGAAGATCAGAAATCTTACCTGGGCAATGGCGGGTCGTAGGGCCTGTGCTTGAGCTCCTGGGCGGAGCTCCGGTCATCGCTAGACTCCCCCGGCTACGGGGAGCAGCTTGGCGGAGGCGGGGCTCCGCAGGCCTGGCCTACCATGGCCAGGGGTCATCACCGAGGCAGACCTTCGTCTTTGCGCTCCTCACCGCCCCCTCGCTGTCACCGGGGGGCGGGGACTCGCTGGGAGGTTTCCTACATAAAGGCGGACCAAGCTATCGGAGGAGGAGGGCGGCGTATTTGAAGGGGCGAGTCGGCGGTAACTGTGGTGGAGACGTGGGTTTCGAGGAGGAAATGGGGCACGTGGAGAGAGGTTCATGGATGGAGGTTATGCTCGCGAGGGTCGTGGGTGATGGAGGAAGGGCGTGGGGCAGTTGGTGAGTCGAAGTGGTGGCTGGTGAGGTCGGAAAAATGGAAAGGGGGAACGGTCTTCGCGCGGTGAAGATCGTGGGGAAGACAGATTGACCGAGGTAGACGAAGACTGTCGGCCGTTGGATCTTGAGATCCAACGGCTGACAATTAGGCGCTAAGTGACGGGCAAGATTAGATCGGGGCGATATGAACGACGGGCGTTGATCGCGCCACGTGTCGAGCAAAGGGGACGGCGCTTAAGGACGGCTCAGATGGACCCCAGGGTTAGATCGGATGGTTGATGGGTGTCAAATGGAGGAGCGGCTGAGATCGCACCTTCAGACGATGATCAGATGGTGACGGACGAGCCACGTGGCGTGAGCAGAAGAAGGCGGAAACGTACGGTGAAGATGGAGTGCGGGGAAGATCTGAGGGCTTAGGAGAAAGAGGAACGTGGACACAACAGGGCCGTTAGATTTGGAACGAGATCCAACGGCCAGGGGTGATGGCGGATGAGACAAAGGGGCCGGGCCACGTGGCGCCCCCAGAATGGGCCACGTGGCCCAATCAGATTTATTCATTCCTTTTAGTTGATTTTTGGAGGGCTAGATGATCGATTTTGAGAAAACTCAAAACATGAAAGTTGTAGATCTTGATGAGATCTACAAGTTTCATGTTGACAAAAACTTGAGATGAGATAACCTGAGGCCATAAAATCTTTTTGAGGGTATTTTTGGGTCTAAAAATACCACGAATTTTTATTTTGTCATTTTTTTTGTGATTTTTAATTTATTAAGGACTCTGTTAATTACAAGACTTTATATGGGTTTTATTGACAAAACTTTAAGTAAGGGGGTTAATTATGGAAAATAAAGATGATGAAACTGGGGTTCATCAACCATGCATCTGCTTTGTACCGAAGAAATACATCTAAGAAGTGCTTACACGAATCATCCCTCAATTACCATCAGCTCAAGCTAAAGTTTGTTATACACTCAAGTTGTGATGAAGATATCAAGATATTCTAAATGATGGTAGATGAGTTGATGAACAACGTAATAGGTTCCATAAGCCTATGTGTCAAATTCAGCCCAACTGGAATACATCTAAAATCTATTTTAATTAAAATGGTGAATACACATATTGATCCAAATGATAGCAAAGAAAGTGGTCCAAGTACCATCTAAATATATAAAAAAACCCAGCTGCATAGGGATATGATAGCATGATGATTCATCTGCCTAAAAGATAGTTTTATGGGGTGTGATACTGCCACTTTCAAAATATCTGCTCCCATTAAATCTCTATTCCATCTACGGAAGAAGGCAATTCCTAAATAAGGATATCACAGTAACATTTGGAGCATGTTAGAATAATCCCACCAAGTCAGGAGCTTTTCCTGCTGAATCATCCGAAACCAAAACCGTGGTTGTACTATGAAATGGAAATCCAAATCTCCCCTGCACAAGATGTCATCAACGAGCCTATAAGAGTCATTTGCATAGTTCAGCATCTCGTTATCCATCAGTTAAAAAAAATACTACAGAAGACAACTGCAATTACACACTGATACATACAACAAACAGAAAGCCCAAATCTGAAATTGGATGTTGGAAGTTTCAGTCAATCCAAATCAGGAGGATCCAGCGTGGGGCACCTATTCCTCAAGTAAGAACAACCACCAAAGTGTAATACTTAAACCATACTCAAAACTCCAAAGCATCCCACGTAGGGAACATGGAGTGAACGATGGTTAGATGTGATTTATGTCGAAAGAGTAGGAGATATATCCAACCAAAATCACACCACAAAAACATGTAGCTAAGCTTATAACGAGGAAGATAGATGATCAAAATTCGTATGGACACCACAGCAAGAGGAAGGGGAGCATCGTACCTTCTGGCTTTGGGTCGTCGATCCAAGGCGCTCCGGCGGCCCTTGGTGAAGGAGAGGGGAGACGAATGGAGGAGGGGAGAGCTGGAGGTCGAGAGAAGGAGAGGTTGGACGATTTGGGCGAGGTTGGCGAAGGGAGGGAGGGCGGAATATACGAGTCCGACCCAGATTCGGATCCGGGTTCGGATCTGAAAGTGACTTGTACCCCTCCTTGCTAAAATGACCATAACTTGAGCTCCCGAAGTCGGATTTTAACGTTCTACGACTCGTTGGAAAGCTATCGACGAGCCCTATGCAATGGACTCCTTACTCGAATTTTTTGATCACTGGACAAGTACAGATTTTACAATCAAGTCCAAACTCAGTAAAGATTTGCGTTTTAGTCCCTGTTCGGGTTTCGGGGGTTTCACGTCATAAAAATCTCAAAGGAAGTCTCGTCCCCGAGACTTAATATAACTCTAGTTGATTTCAATGTCCGAACCCCTTGTGTCCAAGCCTCATCGAGGAGTGAGCCCATAAAAATCTCAAAGAGAGCAAAGCCCATAAAAATCACAAAAGAACTCGACTATGGCTTCAGTTTCGTACCTGCGAACAATTGAGGGTATTTCTCCCTCATGTCCGCCTCAGGTTCCCACGTCGCTTCCTCAACGTCTTGACTTCACCACAGAACCTTGACCAAGGGGATCTCCTTCCGCCTCAACTTCTTGACCGCGTGGTCCAAAATCTGCACCGGCTCTTCTGGGAATGATAAGTTTGGCTCCACCGTCAAGTCTTCATAGCTGATCACATGTCGAGGATCTCGGATGTACTTTCTGAGATTCGACAAGTGGAATACGTCATGGATGCCCTCGAGGTGTGGGGGAAGGGCTACCCTGTAGGCTACTTTCCCCACACGGGCCAAAATCTCGAACGGTCCCACAAAACGCGGTGCTAGCTTGCCTATTGCACCGAAACGTTGTACGCCCCTCATTGGGGACACGCGTAAGAACACGAAATCTCCGACCTGTGGAAAAAATGCTTTAGATACACAGGACTGCCTAAGAATTATACCCATCAGGGCACGATTATACTGCAACATACCTGAAACTCAAGGTCTCTACGCCGCCGGTCGACGTAACTCTTCTGACGGCTCTGTGCGGTCAGCAATTTCCTTCTAACAGTATCCACCACCCTGGATGTCTCCTCAATGATTTGCGGGGTGAACATGGCATTGTCACCCACCTGCTGCCAACATAAAGGAGTGGTGCACCGCCTCCCGTACAACGCCTCAAAAGGTGCCATGCCTATGCTGACATGGTAGCTATTGTTATATGTGAACTCAACTAGTGGGAGGTGATCCTTCCAAGATCCCTTCCACTCAACCGCACAGGCTCGTAGTAGATCCTCCAAGGTCTGAATGGTCCTCTCAGACTGCCCATCTGTCTGTGGATGGTAGGCTGAACTCATATGTAGCTCTGTCTTCAAGGCTCTCATGAACTCTCCCCAGTAGTGTGATGTGAAACGGGAATCTCTATCTGACACTACTTCCTTGGGTATCCCATGCAACCGAATGATGTGCTGAACATATAACTTGGCTAGTTGCACTGGTGTATGTGTCATGTTGATCGGGATGAAATGTGCTGACTTGGTCAACCGGTCAACGATGACCCATATCGCATCATGCCCTCCAGGGGTGCGCGGCAATGATGTGACAAAATCCATGGAGATGCTCTCCCATTTCCATACCGGAATGGGGAGAGGCTGCAGTAAACCAGGAGGCCTTTGGTGTTCTGCCTTCACCATCTGACAAGTAAGACACCTACTAACATGTTCGGCTATGTCCTTCTTCATGCCTTCCCACCAAAAGTGTTGGCGGAGGTCTCTGTACATCTTGGTGCCACCTGGGTGTATGGAAAGTCTTGAGCTATGTGCCTCATCCAGGATCTCTCTCCTCAACTCCTTGTCATCTGGTACACACACACGGTCCCCCTTCCATACGATGGATTCACGGACTCGAAATCCGTCGAATTCATCTTTCAAGCATCTATGGTACAAGTCTTGGATCCTCTGATCTGTCTGTTGCCCTTGAACGATCCTATCCCACAAGCTGTGATACTTGGCTGGCACTGTCACTACATCGGATGTGCCCTCAAATGGATGCCACTCACTAAGTGCAGTGAGCACATCCCAAGTCTGCAACCAGGCTGTCGAACCCTCAACGTATGGTCGCCTACTCAAGGCATCTGCTACCACATTTCCCTTACCAGGATGGTAGGAGATGGTACAATCATAATCTTTTAGCAGTTCCATCTACCGCCTTTGCCTCATATTTAGCTCCTTCTGATCAAAAATGTATTTGAGGCTCTTGTGGTCTGTGAAGATCTCAAATGTCACCCATACAAATAGTGACGCCATATCTTTAATGTAAAGACTATGGCCGCCAACTCCAAGTCATGAGTGGGGTAGTTGCGTTCATGGTTCTTCAGCTGTCGTGACGCGTATACCACAACCTGTCCACGTTGCATTAACACTACACCCAAGCCTTCCTTGGAAGCATCTGTGTACACGGTGAAATCTAAGGTACCAGAAGGAAGGGTGAGGATGGGCGCAGAAGTCAATCGCTCCTTCAACGTTCGAAAACTCAGCTCACATTTGTCACTCCAGACAAATGGCACATCCTTTTGCGTCAACCGAGTGAGGGGTAGAGCCAACTGGGAGAACCCTCTAACAAACCTCCTGTAGTACCCAACGAGGCCAAGGAAGCTGCGAATCTCTGTAACCGTCTTGGGTCGCTCCCAAGACACCACTGCCTCTATCTTGGCGGGGTCAACTGACACCCCCGCTCCAGAAACCACGTGGCCAAGAAACGCCACCTCAGAAAGCCAAAACTCGCACTTGTTGTATTTGGCATATAACTGGTGCTCTCGGAGCGTCTCTAATACGGCGCGGAGATAAGACTCATGCTCGTATTCATCATGAGAGTAGACTAGAACATCATCAATGAACACAATCACAAATCTGTCCAGATGCGGACGAAAGACCCGGTTCATCAAATCCATGAATACGGCAGGTGCATTCGTGAGTCCAAATGGCATTACCAAGAACTCATAGTGGCCATATCTGGTGCGGAATGCAGACTTCATTACATCGGCTTCCTTGATCCTCAATTGATGATAACCCGATCGCAGGTCAATCTTAGAGAACACTGCTGCTCCCTGCAACTGGTCAAATAGATCATCTATCTTGGGGAGTGGGTAACGGTTCTTGACCGTTCTCTTGTTCAACTGCCTGTAGTCTATGCATAGCCTTAGGGATCCATCCTTCTTCCTCACGAACAGGACCGGGCCCCCCCATGGTGACGTACTGGGGCGGATGAAACCCTTCTCCAATAGCTCCTGCAACTGTACCTTGAGCTCCTTGAGCTCAGCTGGGGCCAACCTGTATGGAGGGATAGAAATCGCCTGTGTATCTAGCAATAGCGTGATCTCAAACTCTATCTCTCGTACTGGCGGTAATCCAGGCAGTTCATCTGGAAATACATCAGGGAACTCATGCACAACTCTGACATCCTCCATCATCTGATCCTGTGTCGCTGAGTCTACCACGTAGGCAAGATAGCCTTCGCAACCTTGGGTAAGAAACTGTTGTGCCCTCAAGGCGGAGATACACTCAATCCCACCCTCAGATAAGCACCCATCGAACTGGAATGGAGGCACTCCAGGTAAGTGGAAGACCACCGTCTTCCCAAAACAGTCCAGGCACGCATGGTGCCTCTCTAACCAATCCATGCCCAGGATGATATCAAAATCCTCTAACTGTATCAACAACAAGAATGAAAGCATCTCATGTCCACCTATCTGTACACACACATCCTCCACTGCCTGGCGGATAATGAACAATTGGCCCCCTGGACCCTTGATGTAGTACGGGGAAGTAACCTCCATCACTGACCTACCCAATGTGGGCACCATATGATGTGCAAGGAAGGAATGTGTAGCCCTGAATCAAACAGTGCATGTAAAGACGTCCCATGAGCTGAAATCATACCTTTGACGACCGATCCAGAAGCGTAGGCCTGCTCTTGTGTTACGACATTCAGCTGTCCTCGTCGTGGTGCAGTAGATCCTGCAACACTAACTGTCTGCTGTGGGGCTCGCTGGAAGTCACGTCCTCCTCGACGGGATCCTGATCTCTGAAACTGGCTGAAAGACCCAGTTGGTCTTCCACTCTGTTGCTGCTGCGTGCCTACGCTACTAGTACGCAAAGGGCATTGGGCCTTGAAGTGACCCGGCTGTCTACAAAGGTAGCAAGTACGACTGTCTGCCTGTGACAATCTCCCACCAAAAGCGGAACTGCCACCCCCAAGTCCACGGCTCTGTGTCTGCGTAGGGGGATGAGAAGAAACTGAACTTCGTCCTTGCCAAGGCTTGTCCCAAGGTAGGCGATGGTGCGAACCTGCTAGTGGATGGTGTCGCCGCTGTCGGGTGGTGGCGACGGTCTCTACGGAACCGAGAGAAGTCCCGATGCGCAATTCGGCTAGGCTGGGGTGGAGGTAACTGCGACTGACCCCCATGCAATCGACGTTGTGTAGCTTCCCACTTTGTCGCCTTCGCAGTAACCTCCTTAATGGAGGTAAGGTCCAAGGTGGAAAGTCTGTCCTGAACCTCCTCGCGCATCCCTCGGATGAACTTCTGCAAGTTCTCCTGAGGGTAATCAGTCGTAGCAGGGGAATGGTGAGACAACTCTGTGTATCGGATCATGTACTCTTGGGCCGTCATCGACCCCTGTGTCAGTTCATCAAACTCTCTCCTCTGATCCTCCACCCAATGGTCCGGGTAGAACTCTGCACGGAACTCGTCAAAGAAGATCTCCCAAGTGATGGGCTCGGTCAAGTGCTCCTTGGTGGCATTCCACCACCGCTCAGCATACCCAGCAAGAGAGTACTCAGCAAAAGATACCCAAGTATCCTCGGGTGCATGTATCATCCTCAGAATCTTGGACACCTCTGACATCCAAAGCTCTGCATCGTCAGGGGTGGTAGTGCCGAAGAACTTTGGTACCGCCGCCCGTTGGTACGCTGCGTAAGTGCTCTGATGCTTCTGCAAAGCATCTGTATCCTCTGGCCGCTCAGGATCCATAGAGAACGACAAGTCGACGCTCTCCTCCCCATCGTGAGAGGGACGGTAGGAGGAGGAGTCCTGCTGCTGGAGTCGCTGCTCAAGTGCTTCTTGGCGCTGTTGAATCCCTTGCACCGCCTGTACAAGGAGAGCCAACTGCTGTGCCACATCCTGGTCTACGCGTGGCGGCATGGTTCTGCATAAAGAACTAAGGCATTAGTAATTGCTTTTTTTTTAAGAGAGACATTATGAGAGACATGTGGACATGGTTGAAATCGTGTTATTCTCCTATGGATTCATGTTGGGTCAGAAGACTTCAACACTATCCAATATTCGAATACCAATAAGGAATAATATACATGGAAGGGAATGGAATACCACGGCTCTGATACCAATCTGTGACGTCCTTAGGATCCGGGTACTCGGCAAACCAATCCACGCGCATACATTCCACATTCGAATACTAATGACATACACATAAGCAGGAGAAATAACACAATTTACTGAAATATAAAAATTTTCTTTTTCCATTCATGACATGTTCATAATCACATTTCATTGATCATTCCATGTCCACAAAATATACATGTAAGCATAAATAACATGTCCACAATTATACATATTACATGTCATGTCTCTCAATAAAAATGATACAAGTAAAGAAGGATAGTAAACTACTGACAACTATACCACAAAAAGTGTCGTGACGTTGCACAAAAAGTGGTGGTGCCTCCAACAATCACTGCTGCGAACCTGCGGATCCACACGTAGGTACGTTATGAGCAAAGTTGCCCAATACGATTTAAACAAACTACACAACAAGAAATGCAGGATAAATGTGTGCAAAAGAGAAAGAACAGGGTAATTGATCTCACAAAGAATTACATTTTTACTTTTATTATTTGATCTGGATATGGATACGAATAACCAAGCTTCGTGGATAGTCTGTGGTCTTGGTCTAGATGAGACCTCACACTATGACTCTAAGGCAAAAAGAATACCTTAGGGTTGGGGTGCCTCCATAGGCATGCGGTGGGGTACAATGCATCCTAACTAAGTTCCCAACACGTCCACTTATCTCCACTTCGCAATTGTACTTCTGATTCACAAATTACATTACAACCTGTGAATCATCACGACAATCCGATCCTCCTTATACTCAGAAGATTCACGTCCCATCACCAACTTCATTAACCACATTTCCTGGAACTCCCCTCTTAGCGCTCCCACTCAGAATACCGGCCAATGTGGCCTACATTATCCCGTACACGAGTGTTAACTCTAAGTGACAAGTGAAACACTAGCCGACCAACCACGACTACTTAGCCCGCGCTCGAGCACCGGGCTAAAGCACGCAAGTGCCGAGGCCAACACCGTCAGATTAGCACCTCGGTGTGCCAAGCAACATGTCCCCCAACCATCGCAGCTACAGTAGCAGTTGGGATCGCGGTCACCTAGGCTTCTACCCGGGGCCCCAAGGGTGCATGCCCCTCCCTTGGCGTGTGCCTACTTCATCTACCCAAACAGCGTGCCATCTACATTCATTGAGCAAATTGGATAAATATTTATTCTACAGCTCATCACCTGTAAATATCGCATGCATTGTAGTGACTAATAATGTGGAAACAACTCATACGGAAGTGCACGTCTATTGATGGCCCTTAAGGCATCAAAACTACAGCAACCCCATCACCCATTTCAGCTTAATAATCGAAATCTCTTGGAAGTTATATATATTTGGTTACAACTGATGGAGCACCCACCAATTCCAAAAATCCAACCATCTCCCCTCCATAGGCACCACACAATCAGCCTCATGTAACTAAACACTCTAAACAAATGCCTCCATCGAAATGTCGAATCAACTGCAGAATCATGGTAAACAAAAAGAACAGTAATCTGATTCTTGACAGCTCAATCCCACCTATCACATTGGATGATTATAAATTCTAAATCTAGAGATTTAAAATGATGTAAAAGATTGAATGTGGGATTAGTATAGGATTCGGCATCACCGTATGAACATACAACATATTCAGTTCCTTCACTGGTTTTATAATGGACAGGGTATGCAAAAGAAATGATAAAGCTAAATAGCAGCGAATACCATGCATCTGCTTTGTACCGAAGAAATACATCTAAGAAGTGCTTACACGAATCATCCCTCAATTACCATCAGCTCAAGCTAAAGTTTGTTATACACTCAAGTTGTGATGAAGATATCAAGATATTCTAAATGATGGTAGATGAGTTGATGAACAACGTAATAGGTTCCATAAGCCTATGTGTCAAATTCAGCCCAACTGGAATACATCTAAAATCTATTTTAATTAAAATGGTGAATACACATATTGATCCAAATGATAGCAAAGAAAGTGCTCCAAGTACCATCTAAATATAAAAAAAAACCCAGCTGCATAGGGATATGATAGCATGATGATTCATCTGCCTAAAAGATAGTTTTATGGGGTGTGATACTGCCACTTTCAAAATATCTGCTCCCATTAAATCTCTATTCCATCTACGGAAGAAGGCAATTCCTAAATAAGGATATCACAGTAACATTTGGAGCATGTTAGAATAATCCCACCAAGTCAGGAACTTTTCCTGCTGAATCATCCGAAACCAAAACCGTGGTTGTACTATGAAATGGAAATCCAAATCTCCCCTGCACAAGATGTCATCAACGAGCCTATAAGAGTCATTTGCATAGTTCACCATCTCGTTGTCCATCAGTTAAAAAAAATACTACAGAAGACAACTGCAATTACACACAGATACATACAGCAAACAGAAAGCCCAAATCTGAAATTGGATGTTGGAAGTTTCAGTCAATCCAAATCAGGAGGATCCAGCGTGGGGCACCTATTCCTCAAATAAGAACAACCACCAAAGTGTAATACTTAAACCATACTCAAAACTCCAAAGCATCCCACGTAGGGAACATGGAGTGAACGATGGTTAGATGTGATTTATGTCGAAAGAGTAGGAGATATATCCAACCAAAATCACACCACAAAAACATGTAGCTAAGCTTATAATGAGGAAGATAGATGATCAAATTCGTATGGACACCACAGCAAGAGGAAGGGGAGCATCGTACCTTCTGGCTTTGGGTCGTCGATCCAAGGCGCTCCGGCGGCCCTTGGTGAAGGAGAGGGGAGAGGAATGGAGGAGGGGAGAGCTGGAGGTCGAGAGAAGGAGAGGTTGGGCGATTTGGGCAAGGTTGGCGAAGGGAGGGAGGGCGGAATATATGGGTCCGACCCGGATTCGGATCCGGGTTCGGATCTGAAAGTGACTTGTACCCCTCCTTGCTAAAATGACCATAACTTGAGCTCCCGAAGTCGGATTTTAACGTTCTAGGACTCGTTGGAAAGCTATCGACGAGCCCTATGTAATGGATTCCTTACTCGAATTTTTTGATCACTGGACAAGTACAGATTTTACAATCAAGTCCAAACTCAGTAAAGATTTGCGTTTTAGTCCCTGTTCGGGTTTCGGGGGTTTCACAGTTATAGGCCTCTAGGATGCATACATGACATCCTAATCGGTGCTTGGTCGGTAGGAACGATGAATTATTGTTCGCATGCTACGCAGTACGGTCCCCGTTAGCTACCCCGTCATCGCTAAAACCATGGGCTATCCAGCACATGGTTTTGCCCAAGCTAATCACGTGCCAACTTGATGGCATTCCCAGATCTAGAAATTCATTCCGTACAGATGAACCTTTTCAAACTGTTTCTTTTTAAGAACCAAAAAGATTTGTGCCAAAATAATAGATGCGAGGAAGAATAAAAGACCTTGGACACGTAATGGATCTTGAAGAACTATTTCAACATCCCCCTGACCAAAGCCCCCCACATTTGGATTACTTGTTAATGGTTGATCAAGTTTAATGGATTCTCCCTCTGAAACAAGAAGTTCTGGTCCTTAAGGTATAATATCCACCACTTGGCGCCCATCCGATACATCAGCTATGGTTATTTTGTATCCGTCCTTTTCTTTACGTACTATTTTAGTTACTATACCTGCCGATGAAGCGTTATAGACTGTATTATTACCTTTTCTCCCATCGGGATAAATCTGCCTCCTTCCCCTGTTCCCACCTAATCACTAGTGTTAATCATGATTAATTAGTCTTAACTACGATTAATATATATTAATCTCGATTAATAGTTACTAATCGTATTAGTATTTTCCATCATTATTAGTCTCCTTAATCATGATTAATTAAAGTTAATGACAATGATTAATGGTTAATGTCAACTTAATCAACTTCATCATCTTTTACTTCTGAAATTCATAATTATTCAGAACAACTTCCCATTCAGATAAAACAAGGTTCTTGGATTCGTTTCTTTAGACCGGATCTAATATCCATACACTGTAAGATCAAGTTGATTTTCAAGGCTTTACAATTTGTCTTGCAACTGATTGCATACCCTTCCAAAGGCGAACACAAACCTTACTAGGGACATATTATTGTGATTTCTAGCATAATCAACATCCACAAAACCAACTATATCTTTTTTCACATCTCCTGAACTCCAAACATAAATATGTAGTGCCACACATGTATCTTATAATCCACTCTTTTGCAAGAGTATTGCTTAACTTCTTGGCAATGTTTGGATGGGGGCAAAACATGATATACATATGGCTTTTCATAACACTCGAGTAAGGAACTCGCAACATGAACTCATACTAAACCTCAATCTATGGATATTATTATGTAGATAGATTAAAGTGAGTGACTAAAGGAACCTTCTTAACCTTAATATTGATCCAAAGCAGTCTAAAACCTTGTGCAAATAGTTCATTTGGCTTAATTAAGGGTTTCTGGCCATGCAATTCAGAAGTATAAACATGCTAAGAATTTGCTGGCAGCACCCATAATTCTTCATTTCAAATTTTCTATTTAGGAATTGTTTGTAATTCATTAACCTTAAAGTTATTTTTGGTGGTGATCAATGTGTTATCAACATAAAGAAATAAGTAGATGAAAAGATCATTTACTATTTTGTTTAAGTAGACATAAAAAATATATTTTCTTCAAAAGAAACTTCTTTCATGATACCTCTTTCAATCATGAAAACGTTGAAGTGCTTGTAACACTGACTTGGCGATTGGTTTAATTTTTACAAATGCTTCTTTAATAGGAAAATATGATTTTTCTTTCCTTCAACTTCAAATCCTTCTCATTAACGCATGTGTATCTTATCTTAAAGTTCTTCAAATAGGAATGATGCGTGGCATCGAGTTGCTCTAATTCTAGGTCATGAATCGGCATAATGGACAAAATAACCTTGAATGAAGGTGAGGTTCATGATAAGTGAGATTATAAGATTTTTTCAACACCCTCTACTTGACTAAAATCCTTTATAATGAGTCTTGCTTTATATTTGAAATTGATATATAACATATATATTGTCATACCTCCGGATTTTAAATACTCAGCAATACACATCTACATCATACTTTCGAAATACCAAACAAACTAATTTATGCATGAGAGTAGTAAGAAGGAATAACAATCAATATTTTTTAAATTGATTCATTCGCTTGTAATAGTGGCATTGATAATATATGGGGCTTCTCAGTGAACACCTACTAAAGAAACATGAAGAAACATTCCTCGAGATATGTATCTCTTAAATTATATTTAAATTGACCATTTAAAGTAATTAAAAAAACCTATATTTAATACAATTGGAGGAGCAACATTGTAATGAAACATGATTAGAACAACCAGAGGAGAGAAGAAAATTTTGAGATAATATTGCAGATTTATATTACCACAATGAGTGCTAAGCGGATAACAAGAAAACTGGTACCAACATAATTGAAGCAAATTTTAGGATGATTTAAAATGTGGAAGATAATGAATTGGTTTAGAAGACAGACAAAGTTTGATATAAATCATACACGATACCAATTAACCTAACACCATAATCTTTTGAACCAACATGTGCTTGCTTAGCAGTAATCGATTAACCACATGCAATGAACTCAGGAATCCCTACAAACTAGAATGACCCTGCAATATCTCATACCAAACTCAGACATCTATGTCCAAGGGATCCAACTCCATGCCAGAACAAAAAGTATCATCATCTGGTGCAACTTCTCTTTATTTACTGGACATTTAGAATAAGATTCTCAAAAGAACCATAATCAGGGGCGGAACTAGTATACATTATGGAGGGGCCATGGCCCCCCATGATTATTATACGTCACTTATATAATGTATTAAGTTTTTTATATGGTCCCTCCTTAATTATATTATAATTAATGTTGTTAGAGAATTGTTGCAGAATCATTAAATGGCTAAGTGGTAGAGTGGCAAGGCTATTATTTTGGAGACCAAGGTTCGAATCTGATCTCCATCAATTTTACTTTCTTTTATATGAATTATCCAATAACTTTTAAAGTATTAAAATAATTTGATAGCAAATTGTATCGAGGGGTGGAACTAGTATACATTATAGCCCCCCATGATTATTGTACGCCACTTATAAAATATATTAAGTTTTTAATATGGCCTCTCCTTGATTGTATTATAATAAATATTGTTAGAAAAATGTTGTAGAATTATTAAATGGTTAAGTGGTAGAGTGGCATGGCTAATATTTTGGAGACCAGGGTTTGAATCCCTTTCCATCAATTTTACTTTCTTTTATGTGGTTTATCCAATCACTTCCAAAGTATTAAAATAATTTAATATAAAATTGTATTCGAGTTTATTTATCTCTTCCATTATTTTTTACTCTTTATAAATAAAATAAATTTTATTGTTTCCTTTTAACCATGAACTTTTTTGTTTCAAAATTTCACTTGATAATTTAGCCATTTTAGGATGGATTTAGAGAGGCTTAAATTAGTATATTTATCCAATTTTAAAAACAACCATGGAAAAATCAATCTATTTGAAATTCTAACATTAATAATAGATTTAGATTGTACATTTACCAAGATCGAAAGAGGTTCATTTTAAAACTATTAATTCTATTTAAAAATAGTGTTCAAATATACATAGATTTTTCAATTTTTGAGCATAAATAATAGTTGTATACTTGGCCCCTCCTTGATGAAATTCCTGGTTCCGCCCCTGACCATAATGCATGCAACTTTCGTAATGCCACTCAAAATTTCAGACTGAAATAGATGCCTAAAACACCATAAATATATACAAATGTATCTATATCATTTAAATGTAACTTTAGTAGCATCATGTAACAAAAGTGAACGGTGGTGAGACTTGTATATAATAGGTACGGATTTGATGCAATAAAGAACTTAAATTCTATAGGTACGGATTTGATGCAATAAAGAACTTAAATTCTATTTTGTTTCAAAAATAATAATATCAAAATTAAAAAAACTAATGGTTAATAATGTGTATTATTTTCCATATGCATTTCTATTCCAATGCTATAGTTGCATCCTCCTAAATCTAGTCCATACTTCCATGAATTAAATTATTGTCCATTCAAGCTCTACCAATCTAATTACAGAACATTTAGAACCATTAGTATCAGGCTCAAACAACCTTGACAGATCAGATTATAAACTTAGACTCAAATCTAAAAGATTTTAAAGCAAAATTCTATTTGGGAAGTCGATTTTGATCAACTCCAATTGGTTGCATGGAACCCATAACCATTTTGACACTTCGCATGCATAATCCCCCACATCCCCAATGCGATTCGACATGAAATCGAAATCCAACCCATAGGGAATAAAAGCGGAAAACGAGAGCAATGAGGGGAGATTCATACCTCGCAAGTGTGAGAAACGAGCTCCCTATAGCGAGCTCTACGTGGTGGCATTCTCGACTTCACAATCGAACTACTTCGACAACTCTGGTGGCGGTCCTCACCGTCACTACAAGGGTCGTTGAATGACATTACTCAGGAGCAGGACCATGTCTCGGGTTCAGTTGTGAGAGGTATGATTTCTATATATAGACTTTTCTTTCATGCTTCATTTGACCTTGGTGTCACACTATTGTTTTGCGTACATCCCTTAGTACCCACACAAGGCAAGCTCCGCGAGTATCAAATCTTCTCACTACATAAAGGACCTATAGGGTCATGTATTTATCATAAGACATGTAGTAGAGGGCGAGCCAATACATATGAGAGGATAATTTATGCACACATTCCTTTTACTGATTCAATTGAATGATTTGACATCATTATGGTTATGAACTAGCTGGAGAAGCATCATATTCTCACAATTAAATCTTTTCAACCTATGACAGCTATTCACATCCTGCATCATATGGTTAATACCTTGAGATGGAAGGATATTCTACTAATTAAAGTAGTTAGGTATAGGCACAATATCGAGGAGTCTACGTGGGAATCAAAGATTGACATTAGGGATAAGTATCCTAACTTATTTCCTGGTATAAGTCTGAAACCCTATTTTAGCTCTCTTTGAGATTTTTTTTCATCCTTTCTTTTGATATTTTTATGGATTTATTCCATTAAAGATTTTTATGGGTCACACTCACACGAATACGAGACTGGGTACGAACACACATCAAGTCTAGAGGATGAAACTTCCTTTGAGATTTTTATAATTGCAACCCCGAGACTTATATATATGTTAAAATGCAAAATTCGATATAGGTATCGGACGCCCATACAAATTCGATCTAGATACGGCTCGAGATACGAATTTTGGTCTGACTCTTATATGCATATGTTTATTTATTTTTATATTGCAAACCTAATCTAATATCCAAATTTAATAAACAGGTAATCATTGTATAGTACTCGTCGAGACCTTTGCAACAGTACTAAGAACGTTGAAATTTAACATCGGACGAGGGAGATACGATCATTTTACGTTCATGAGTTGGTTAACATCTAAACCCGAACCAGATCCGCCCAGATCTGGTTAAATGAATCTTAGTATATTAAGGTTTGAACTTGGATCACTAGAGTTCAAACATCATTTTCTCAACTTTGTTCGCCGGAACTCCGCCCTAGAGCTCGTTGGAGAGCCGCCTGACTAAGTTGAGAAAATGAGGTATGAACTCTGGTGACCCGAGTTCAGCCCTTTTATATACTCGGGTTCGTTTAACCGAATCCATATTCAGATCTGGTTCGGATGAGGTTCGTTTACCGACCACAAACGTAAAATGATCGTATCTCCCTCGTCTGTTATCGGATTCGACATTCTTGGTACCGTTGGAAAGGTCTCGGCGATTAGTACAAAATAGATTATTCGTTTGTTAAACTTAGATACCGGATCAGGTTTGAAATCTAAAAATAAATGAACGCATGTATATAAGAGTCGGACTGAAATTCGTATCTCGAGCATATCGAGACGGGGTTTGTATGGTTGTCCTATACATATACCGTATTTTGCATTTTAATACATATACAAGTCTCAGGGTCTCATATATATGCCTTCCTTTTTTTTAAGCAATTTTTACCAATAATTTAATGCCCCTTTGGAGATGGCATGAAGTCCCAAGTAATATTTTTGTAAAGAGACTCCACAATCAAGATGGTATAATATATAATAAAGTAGCTGCAGAGAAACTTCTTGATTGTCTTGTATCATAAGTTTTCTATGCAATTGACAAAACTTACGTAAATGTTAATATATATATATTACAAGCTTTTTAATGTTCGCATGTGTGAGTCTGAGGGAAATGGTATCCACTTCTACATTATCCTCTTCTTATAAGAGAGGCATTTGTGATGTGATTTTACAAGATCAGAATAATCGACCTCAAGCTATTCTTGTCCGTCCTACATTTGTATGAGATAAACGAGCAATGGAATCTATCGAAGAAAAAATCATGACATACTCATGAAAGATAACCTTTTTCTCAATAATTAGTTTGGGCAATTTGAGGTCAAGATACTACAATCTATATCTTTTGCATCAAAAGGATAGCCAAGGAGGGTGCATTTCACATATCTTGACTACAACTTTCTTGATCATTTGTCAATGTAGGCCTAAGAAAGCCATCTAATAAAGTTCATATAAGAGTAACTATCAGGTCTACCAATTGGTTATTGGGTTGGGGTATCCTCCTGTGAATAGTAGCTGTTTAGAGGGTTGGGAGGGTTGGAATGATAATTATGATGTGATGTGACACTGACTATGTGCTATATTAACTTTTTATTGATTATAATATATTTTTTATGTTAATAAGTGTATTTGAACATAGTTAAAAATCATTATACCAAAGAAATTGCAAGGTCAATACAAGTAATCCCAACTCAGGAATGCAAGGTTGGAGTTAAGGGTATGCTAGGGTACATCGGTGTACCTGATGAATCTCGTATTCATCGTGCTAAATTTGGTCATTTAGGCTCTGTTCCCCATCATTCACATGTAATTAATCATAATAGAGCATTATTAGCCATCATGCATGTGTGAATAATATTTGCATTTCATCATGCATAAATTGCATTTAAAATCCCAAGTGTAAATTAGCCAAAAAGCCGCTAACTTCTCACATTTTTAATTAATTCATCCTAACTTCGATTGACCCCAAACTACCTCCATTTTGTAGATATTACTAACCTTATTAGATAAAAAAATACAAAAAAATCACTAACTCTATTAAGTGTCAAATAATCCCAAAGTCTAATTTCACATCTGACAGACTAAAATGAGCATATCTCCCACATACAGTGTCCGATTTTGATCTACTCACTTTTAAAATACTCCATTTTCAGATATCTTCAAAACAAGATCAATTTCGTAAAATTCGGAGCTCATTTGTGAAAGTTGGGTTTTGGGCCTCTTTTGCGCATTTTGACTTTTTGCTATTTTTTACCTGAGTTTTTATGTACTTAATTAACCCTTTTAATTTTATTTCTTTTTCATTTGTGTTCTTTGATGAAAGTTTTATTAAACGACACAAAAATCCAAATCCAGATCAAAACCTGAAATCAAAGAAACTGACCTAGTATAAGTGTTTGTTGTCGGTCTGTACAAAAGTTGTGTGTTTCTGACTTCTATTTTTTCCTAATTTCTTATTTATTAAAAATCTAAAAAAAATATATTAGTGTATAATTAATTTTCTTGTATTTTATTGTATTTTTTCTATAATTTTATCCCCTTTAAAACCACCAAAAAAATACAAAATCCCAAAAACCTGATTTTTTATACACATGGAGAACCACCACTTCTCACAGATGGCCTCTTTTGCTCCCGGGTCCTTCATGAAAGTTGTAGATCTCGACAAGACGGACGACTTTTGTGAAGGAAATTTTTCAATCCGAGGTCATCTTCTATCTCTTTTTCCTCTCTAAAAATCCGAAATTTTTTTGGTGTCACGTGATAGCTCCAAGGCGTGCCATGTGGCACCCCACTCTTCCCTCTCTCTCCAGGCCCCTCCCCCAGGTCACGTGCTGCGCACGTGACCTTCTTCTTCCACCAGCCGCGAAGCCCGTGCCCTCCTGCCGTTTCTCCTTCCTCCTCGTAACCGTCGCTGCACCATCACTCCTCCCAGCAGCCGTTACCATCCCTCCACCTATAAAACTCCCACCACGGCCAGTCTTCCAAGACATCCGCCCTTCTCCACGATCGTCGGTGACAACGGCGTACTCCTGGTGGCGCGATCCAGCTGTTGCACGGCTGCAGCAAGCACCCAAGTTTGCCTGAGCTCGTGTTTTTGCCAAGCACTTGAGCGACGATCGAGGAAGGTTCATCCTCCTCTTCCCAGGCTCTTCCTCCGCCTCCATTTTCGTTGAATAACCCTTGCAGGTACACGGAGCCCCGCTCCTCCACTGTCGACCAGAGCTCCGCTCCTCCCTCCTCCACCGTTCATGCGGAGCCCAGGTTCGCCCCTCCGCCGCGCAACCCGCTACTGCGCGCGCAGACGACGCGCCCTTGCGACGCCACCTCCAACTGCCCAGGCCCGCGTGACGCCTCCGCCTCGACCGCCCTCCACCGGTCGTGTGTCGACTGGCACACCATTGCCCCGCTCGCCCTCGCCTGGCCCCTCCCCCGCGCCTCGACCGTGCGCCCACCGCCGCTTCGCCCTCGCCACAGGCTGCGCCGCTCCGACCTCGTAACGCACAGATACCAACGAATCGGGCAGGCGGCCCTTGATCCGACGGTCCCCAGCGCTCCACGACAATCGACCCGAGCCTAGGCCCCAGCCTAGAGGCTCGGGCTATCCGAACCTAGGCTCGGAATTGCCGAGCCTCCACCTGCGGCCACGTAGGCTCGGACAGCCCGACCCTCTGCTCCGCCGCCTGATCCTTTGCTCCGCCGCCCGACCCTCAGCTCCGTCGCCCGAGCCTCCTGGTGCACGTGCTGCACACGTGCACTTGGTGAAAATGGCAAGAACACCCCTGGATGTTTCTGATATTACAAAAATACCCCCGCCAAGGGTAAATTACAGTGGGGTCCCTCAAGTTTTTATTAATTACAGATAAGTCCTCCCGGGGACCTCTTTGCAAGAAAAACTTTATTTTATTTACATTTTAGTCCCTGAAATTTCATTTTAGCATATCTTTTTCATACGAACTCCGTTTTGAGCATATAATATGTCATTTTGAAGCTAATTCCGTGCTCTATCACTTGACATAATTTGTGGACAGATCTGAGGTTGTGTATTGGTATTTATTATTGAGGATCATCATTGACTCGTGCAGGCTTAAATTTGACATACTTGTGTTTGAGAAGTTATTGATAAATCTTTTGCAGGAGTTCGGTTGAGGATTTCAATTTGATTAACCATTGTGGTCATTGCTGATTATTCCCAATAATTTAAATCTTTACAGGGGTTAAATCGAAGATCAATTATTTAACTTTCTCTTTGTCTGATCGATGATTAATTTCGAGAGCATTTTACATGAAATTTTTGACAGGATTATTCACTGATTAATCTCTTTTCTTGTAACTTGGAGTTGACAAATTTTCCGGGCATCATTCGATTTGTGATTATATCATTCGATTTGTGATTATCTCTCGAGAATTAATTGAGAATTGAATTAAATACTTCACAAATCCCGTGCATAATCTTCTCTGTTTATTTTTCTTGCATTGCATTTTCTTCGTATTTATATTATATTTTCCCCACACAGAAATTAATCGAGCATAAATTTAATTATTTAATTTGACTTAAGACCACACAACTAAAAATCACCGTTCCCTGTGTTCGACCTTGGTAAACTTGTCAAGTAAAATATTCCACAACATTCAAAGTTTGTGGTTTTTGATCGACCGAAATTCACCTCCTATACTACAATTAACGATTATTAGAGAGGTGGATTTCACGCTCATCAGTACCCTCGCAACCAAACATGCCCATAGAATTTTATTCTCCAAAACTTATGATGGAGAGTGGTTGATCAGATATGTTGCGGTACAATTTCCTTCAGCCTAGAAGTTTTTTAAAAGTTTGGCAATAAGTTGCATGGAGTGAGCCTTTTTAAAATTTATTCTATTTGTCTCTTACCCCCTTCTATATTAGTATGCATTACGGTGTGAATTAAGGTAATGCATTGATATTTTTTATTTATTCAAATACATAATATACTAAATATATCTATATTTTCTATGGGTAAAATGGGGTTGCCCCCATGAGGGAGCTAACTTGGCTCCCCCGCCCCATTTCGTCCGCTTTTTTTATTTTTTTGAAAATTTCTTCCGTGGATTTTCATCAATATATCCCTATATTATGTCATTAAAATTTCATGCGAAATAGAGACTCCCACGGTCTCCATCCAGACGGGGCCGTTTTTAGCAATCCTGTTACCGTTAAAAAATGACTGTCTGGATGGAGGTTGTAAGAGTCTTTATTTCGCACGAAATTTTAATGATATAATATAAGGATATAGTGATGAAATTCTACGAAAGAAATTTTCAAAAAAGAAAAGAAAAAACAGACGAAATGGGACGGGGGAGCCAAATTAGCTCTCCCCAGGGGGCAGCCCCATTTAACCCATTTTCTATAGGGAAAAATGGGGCTGCCCCCAGGGGGAGCTAACTTGGTTTCCCTCGTCCCATTTTCCTTAGTTTTTTTTTGAAAATTTCTTCCATGAATATTCATCACTATATCACTATATTATGCCATTCAAATTTCGCGTGAAACAGAGACTCTTACGGCCTCCATCTAAAAAGTCATTTTTTAACAGTCGCAGGATTTTTTAAATCGACCATGTCTAGATGGAGACTGTAGGAGTCTCTGTTTCTCACAAAATTTGAATGACATAAATAATGAATTTACACAGTTTTATTTTTCAAAAAAAATATCGGGAAAATGGGACGGAGGGAGTCAAGTTAGCTACCCTGGGGGCAGCCCAATTTTACCCTTTTCTATATTATTTGTGGACGATTAATTTCTGAACTTGTAAAGTTCGCATGTTTCTCTCGTTTTTCAAAAGATATCAAATGGCTTCATAATTCGTTCATCTCGTGGTTATTATACCCGTTCCATGCAGTTAAAATAAATTGTTTCAGCGTTTTAGAAGGGATCATTCTTTGATATATCAACTTTATATATATATATATATATATATATATAACTTTAAAATGGTGAAATTTTGATTTAATGCAATACTTCCTTGCATTTACATTTGTTTTTGTAATAGTTGTTTTTTGAATTCTATATGTGGGTGTTAGTCTTGTGAGGAAAGACACATAACGATCATGTCTTCCCATTCCTTGATCTCATTTTTTAATCAAGGTCATTTGGAGGAACAATCTATATTGCTCAATCAATTCTGATGTTGGTGAGTGAATGCTCGTTGAGAGATTGTCGTTGTATCCTTGAGAGTAGTCGTACTATTAACAATTGCACTATTAGAATATCCGTGAGGATATAAATCTACTGTTAAGGTCAGTGTGTTTTGCAAGCCTCAATAAATTGGTCTGTCGCACCAATTTACCTACAATCTTAAAAATAGATATGGAGGGCACTATTATGCTTACTTCTGCATCACTTCTCCCTGATATATCTAAGATTGAGAGGTTTTTCTATTCCCACTATAAATGTTGGCAAGAAAAAGCTTTGCACTACTAGAGCTAAAATAAAGTGGTTTATGTTCTTAGTATACTCTTAACTTGAAGAATGATTTTTCCACATGGGAAAAGGCTAATAAAACATGTAGGTGTACTGTTATGAGTATACTTTCAAACGAACTTTTTAATGTCTATAATACATTTTTAGCCTCTGAAATTTGGAAAAGTTTATGGAAGAAATGCATTTTAGAGGATGCAGGAAATCAAAAGTTAGCAACAGAGAATTTCCTAAACTTTACAAAGATAGTAGATAAAGATACTAACCTCACAAATCCTTAAATGTCATGTTTTAGTCGATGGTATAAAAAGTGAAAAAGATAAAACTATATGATTCTTTTCTAGTTGATTGTAATTAAAAATTTACCTAAAGCATGGAAAGAATGTATAAAATAATTTGAAGCATAAAAGAAAGATCATGACTCTTGTTGGGAAAGGGTACATTAATCTAGATTTTTTATACCGATTGTTATTGATGTGATGCATAAGAAAGCATCTACTTCTTTTGTGAATGTGCTTAAGCTGATGTTTGGCATGGAAGATTAGGACACATAATCTTTTCTTACATAAAAATTGAAATAATTAGGATTACTTGATAATTTCTCTTTATATTTTACGAAAGAAAAATGTAAAATTTGTGTATATTTTACGTCCACTAAAAAGCATTATTCTTCTTTACATAATAGCTTCTTTAAATTGTTAGAGCTCATTCATACTTATTTAGGAGATCTGAAAAGGAATATTATTAGAGGTGGAAAAGGGTTTTACATTACTTTTATTGATGACTTTTCTCAATATAAATGGTTTATTTGCTAAGTTCAAAAGATAAGCTTTTGAAATGTTTTTAAGACATAAATGTGAAGTTGAAAATCAACTCAAGAGAAACATAAAAGACTAAGATTAGATATGAGAGGAGAATATGGTTTCAAACTTTTCAATGATTTTGTGTACAAAATGGTATTATTCGGAAATTTTCACCCTCTAGTTCTCCAGAGTCAAATGGTATAGTAGAAAGAAAAAAATAGTTTTCTTAACGAAATGATGAATGTTGTGCGCATTAGCTCGGTGCTCCTTTGAACTTATGGGGGAAGTTATACTTCTACATGCTTCATATAAAATAAAATACTTATAAGAAGACCGCGAAAACACCGTAAGGATTATGGAAGTAAAATACATATAACTTGAAACACTTGAAAGTGTGGGAGTATTTATCCAAAGTTTTGCTTCATGAACCTTAGAAAAGGAAATTTGATGCAAAAACTTTTGATTGCTTATATGCTCATAATAGCCCTTCTTATATAGTGTTGCATATCAATTTCGTGTGATTAGAAGTGAAAATAATATTACGGAACTTGACACCAATACTGAAAGTAGAAATGTTGAATTTTCTGAACATGTTTTCCCTTTAAAGTCTTCTATACAAAAACCTTATAAATCTTCTTCTATTGACCACGAGATGGAAGAAAATGTAATTTAGGAATTAAGAAGGTCTAAGAGAGATAGAAAAGAAACTGGTCTTGGAAATGATTTCTCTACATATGTTGTTGACAATGATCCTCAAACTTATAAAAAGGTTTTGACATCTCCCAGTTTTTATTGGAAGGAAGCAATCCATAGGAAGTGGATCCCATAATGCATGAGAGTTGGTATATTTACTAGCAGGTGTTAAATCCATTGGAAGTAGATTTTTAAATAGAAGGTAAAATCTGATGGCTCTGTAGAAAAAATCTAAGCAATATTAGTAACGAATGATTACTAAAAAAATGGCATTTGATTATTATGATACATTTGTTCCTATAACTAGAATTTCTTCTACAAGTTCTCTAATTGCTTTAGTTTCAATTCATGAATTAGCGAATCATCAAATAGAGGTTAAAATTACCTTTCTAAGTAGTGATTTAGATTTAGTAGAAATTTATACAAATAAGTTCGAGGTTAAGGAAATGAAAAAAAGTGGATAAGTGGGTTAAATCTTCATAAGGATTAAATCAAGTACCTAAATAATGGCATGAAAATTTTGATTAAGTGCTTTTTTAAAATATTTTCAAAGCATGACCACAAGTTCCATCCTCTGGTCTTTAAGACAATGACTCTTTTTGTAATTTGTTTTTTCCCATGTTCTTTTACTAGTTTAGACCATTTACAATTCATTAAAGTTTTCATTCACATTATGCAATTTGCCCAATTTTGATTATTTTAATTATTCACAAAATTTTACTATTTTTATTCATGTTTTTTTATTTACAAATTAACCCCTTGGAGACCTTTTTTTAATACTAGAACTTTTATAAATGCAATAAAAAAAATTCATGTTCTGAGTCCCAATGGATCGATCCTCTACTTGCATGTGCTTTACTTGATACCTCTTGGCTTGTGGTTGAGATAAATATTATATGAAATCCATCAATTTTCACGTGCATGTGCATGAAACTTAAAAATAACTCCTTAACACAACGAAAAGTGTATTTTCATATTATTTTTTATGTAACCTTTTTTCTTGCATGAGGAATGATACTTGCTCAGTCCCTTTGATATGTTCTTTCATCTTTCATTACATTTTCCTTTTCCTTGTCCCTTCCTTAATAGTAATTTTTTATGCATTCGCATTAGTGCCTAATGTATGTATGATTCATCAAATCCTTCGACGTAAGGGACATCTTGACCATATCTAATGTAATTTGTGAAAAATATCCATATGGAAGAATAAATACAAGAAATGATATCAAAATCACTATGACAGGAAGAAAGAATACAAAAACTTTCCAAGAGTTATGGTAGATGCTCTGCTCGTCGAAAATGCAATATATCAAAAGATGATTATATTGAAACATTTGCCCTCAAAGAGTACTTTTAAGTGTTTCCTTAATGGAAAAAAGATAACTAAGTACTTGAAGCCATCAATTTGTTTCATAAAGATATATTAAAAAGTTGTTATACAAACAAATGTTTTATATAACTGACAGTCGGTGGCATAGACAATAAAATATCTACAAAGTATCTTTTAGCATTGGACTTCATTTAAAAGGAAAAATGCAAAACTCTCATAGGATCAGAGCAGATGATGTAATCACAAGCTACTGATTTTCTCACCCAACAACAAAGCATCATCAAGCACGGTGACTTGTCTTTTACTTGTTGACTCAGCTTGTAATAACAAAAGAACTAGTGGTGTGTTGTTAAAAGCATTGATAAACAACTCTTACTATATAAGATATATACACTGGTATACACTTGAATGCACTTTGTCGCTCGTAATTTTACTTACTTCTGCACCAATATAAGACCCTCATGCATCAATATATAACATTTGCATGCACAGTTACACCTTGCTATACATGTGCATACCTTGATAATGTTCATTTCTAGTTGCATGCTTACTGCTGCATCTATACATCTGTTATGTGAACATGTGCACTGTTGAATGTTGAACATTTCAACTCAATCATTTTAATTGCATGTTTTTGTAGCTGAATGTGCAACAATACAATTTTTTTACACTAAGTATGTTTCACTACTAGTGCACTAGTACAATCACTTTCTCCACCAGTACATTATCGAGTGTTTTATCAGCCATTTTGCTTGAAATATTTTTGAGAATCTACGATTCTTAGGGTAACCTTGTACCTATAATAGGACCCTATACTCCCCCCTTGAAATAAACACTGACAGCACAAGTTCTCTACTCGCTTATACTCTCTCTATTCTTGTGAGAAACTTTTTTGTGCTCACAAGATATGTTGCTAAGAAGATACTTTATGTTCTTCATGTTCTTTGCGACTTTCTCGAGTGCTTAAAGCCTTCTACTCCAAAGCCACTCACAGTTCTCATTTACATTTCTTGATATTTACAAGGCTTCATTACAATAATTGTATTTATCTCTATTCTTTGCTAAGAAGTCTGAAGGCTTTTCTTTCCAAAAGGAAGATGAACTCTTGGTGAGGTTTTGTATCTTGAGACGTTATGTGGGAAGGCCCTTCTTCTTGTATAGAAGACAATCTCGGTTAAGGTTGTGTATATCAAAATTAAGGTGTTTAATATGAAAACCTTTCTGCTAGTGCATATGACAGATCATGATGATATAGCCATGGTGTTGCAAACACAATATTCTCAAGCAACCACATCATTACGTAGCACTTTTAATCACAATATAATATATAAGCAATTAAATCACAAGTAATAATGTGATTTAAAATAGAAACCAGTCTAGATAAAAAATCACAACCAGAGTCTTCTAACTCATGCTTTCAACCTAACCCAAACGAGTCTTTCTACAAACTGGATTACTTAATAGGAAACCCAATTTTATTAGAACATGAGTTGATTAGCGGTTACTCAATCGTAGGCACTATAGTACATAAACATATAACCTCAACAATAAAGCAAATATGCAATAAAATGTATGAGGCAAAAACTAAGAACGACTTTACAAAACGAGGAGCATGGTTATAAGACTAATCACAGAACTTTATAGTTGTAGGCGTGAAGTGTGGAGCGTAAAGCAGCATAGATTTCCCTATGAGAATAAAATGAAGAATAGGCAGATTGTTAGTTTTGTGTCTTGGATTGAGTTATAGCGTCATATATACAAGTCTTAGTTCTCCATTGAAACTAAGACTAAAAATAGTTGTTATATACATATCAGAAATGCAATGTTGTTTAAAAATGATTCTTGAAATGGTAGCTGATCGACAAGAATTAAATTTGATTAATCATGTGATTTTTATTGATCAATCAAAGGTAAATAGACGTCGTATTTGAATTTGAAATCGATCAATCTTGTCAAGAAGTTGATCGATAAGCAGTGATTGATCAATAGGAAATAATTGATCAATCAAGAAGTAAATGATTAGTCAAGAAAGTTTATCTATCTAAAGTTGATCGATTAGTAAAAAATGATTGATCGATCAGTTTAACTTTTTGACTGGAAGGCCAAACTCAACAAGTCTGAAATGAAAGATAAAGAATGCTCATTGAGATTATTTATAATGCTAAGATAGTTACAAAATGTCGGACTCAATATAGAAAAGTATTCGACTTCATCTTGAGCTCGAGTTCCTTTCTTGACGTCGAGCTTAAGCTGAAATTTCTTATCCTTAAACTCTTTTGAGCTTTGATTCTTCTCCCTTGAGGCTTGAACTCCATATGTTTGGACCTCTTCTCATTCCTTTATTCCATAGTTCTCCATTTGCTTCAGGACAAATGCACAAGTTTTGTTATCAACAAATATGCATGCTCACACATGAGTTACTATTTTCTTCTTATATAGAAGATAAATTTAGGCAAGCTCTGTATTTCATAAATGGTTTGGACTACATCAAAAATATTCCGTATATCTTTATAAGCCCTAGGTAGGCCAAGCTCAGGCACATGACATACCTGGAAGTGGGTGAACATGCATAAATCTTTGTGTATTGTGGTTCTGCTTGTTGTAGTTTTTATTCTACGACTATTTGTTTATATAAGATATCCTGAATCATAGAATATCTTGAGAATCGTAAAGGATCTCGACAATTGCATAAATCTCCAGAATCATTTAAGAGCTCGGAGATCGTAAAATATCTTGATAATTATAGAATATCTCCTAAATCACAAAATTATTTGGAGATCCATTTAATTAATTATAATTTGTTTTTAAAATTAGCAGTCATACTTGTTACTAAAGGTCTATATATATAATGATGATTTATTTATCCTCTTATTCGTTAAAATTTATATTAATATTTGCTAAATTTAACAATGATTAGAAGAAAAAATCAGCATATAACCATATATTTTTAACTGTGAAATATATGGCAACGAACAATTAATTTTGTTGTAATGTTTGAGCGTACATAGTTGCATTAGATGATAACGAGATAAGGAATTATTTGGATGTTCGTAAATTACACAGGCTAACTGTCATCCATACTTCCTATACACGCATAATCGCTTATAAAAAATTATGGATGTATAGAATTTATACGTGGTTACATGTTTTTACATGTTATTGATGTGTACATAGATACACATGCACACATATTTACGTAAATATATCGGCGTTAAGTTCTATGCTTGAGCTAAAGCTTGTTGAGCTACCTAATGGATCAACCTGAACTCGAGCAAGTGAATTCTAAGATTAGCCCAACTCACAAGTCAATACACAATCAAGATTGAGCTATAGAGTTGAGCTTATTAATTACTAGTTAACCTGAAACTATAAAACCAAGTTGGTTAACAAACTATCGAAGCATATTTTCTATCAGAACATGGTTAACAAGTCAAGTTACCGAGCCGAGCTATCAAGCCATGCTATCGGCTTAAGCATAATTCAACTCGAGCTTGGTTGAAGGCTTGATTCGAGCATACCTTGTTTGCTCATTAACTGGAGTTTAAGTATTTTCGGTGATTATCAACTAATCTAATCGAGTAAGGACCAGTCTCCCCGATGATGGTTCGAAGATCTAAACTCGAGATGTTACCTACTAAGAAGTCGAGCTCAACCTGAGCATATCGGGTTCGAGCTTTCCTTACGCAACTTATAGTATAGTGTTTGCTTGCGTTTTCAAAGTTCATCTGACCAACGTATATGCCCATATTATCTCATTGGATCAGTTAATTTTAATCAAAGCTTTCACGAGACAATCATCAATTATTCTAAAATAAGCTTTAATTTTGCCACCTTATCCAATGATATCTAAAGTGAGAACTCGATCGTCGTTTATTTCTTTCCCTTTTTTTTAAATTTCGAAGGATCCTTTTGGTTACAAGGTTGAATTGGGTTGGAGTAAACTCCATAAAATACATCAACGAGAAGTGTAACCTTTTGTGCGAACAATAATTGTTTGGCTGGTTGAAAAGATCAGAATATTAGATGTAATGTGATCTGATATAATATTATTTATATGTATTATACTAATTATATTTGTGATATATATATATGATGTATCATTTTTTGTTTGAAGGTGGTAAAGATAACATGGGATCGTACCCATTAATTCCAATCCAAGAATTCATCGATAGAGATGGAGCAACCTAAACATGAGATTCATTTTGGACAGTCCATTTATCCCCGTGTTAATGGAGGACTTATCACCAACTATAATTTCTTGGGATTTTTACACGGCAGACCCTATAAACTTTACCAATTACTTCCACGACCTTTGAAACAACATAATTCCCCTCTCGACCTCATAAACTTGCCAACTCTTACCACACGAATCCTACGGTTACTCTGTTTGAAGCCCGTGAGGGTTTTTGAGGTAATTTATAGGGTCGATGGGATAATTACATTATACAAAAGGTCGTAGAGGCAATTGGCAATGTTTATATGTACGGAACTTTAGGGATTGCCTCTTGTATATTCTTTTGTTTTACATTAAAAAGTAGATAATGTTGCACATAAAAGAAGGTGTGAAAGGATGGAGTGAGGCCATGGGTTCCTGTTTGATACAGTGGGGAATAAGGAGAAGAGTCTGACACTCCACGTCAGCCTCTCGTCAACTTCTGCTATGTGAGACGAAATCTACTTTTGCTCCCCTCGACCCCCCCCTCGACCCATGGTTCCCCTCGACCCTCGACCGCCTGACCCCCCAAACCCTAACCCTCGACCCTCGACCGCCGCCTTCGCAACCTCGGTTCTACCACCACCCCCCCACCCTCTCCCCCACCACTAGCTCCTCTCCGCCCCCCCCCTTGCTCCCCATGCCACTCTCCCTGCTTCTCCTCCTCCTCCCACCTCCCCTCCTTCTACTGCTCTCCCGCCTCTGCCCCCTACGAGCACTGCCCCCTCCGCTGGGCCCGCTCCCCCTCCCCCCCCCCCCCCGCCTCAACCACAGCTTCTGCAGTCCGTCGCCCTTCTCACCAGGGATCATGGTTCCTCCATCGACATTTCCGCTGTTCACCCCTCTTCGCCCCCGCCCGCCATGGCCAGTGCTCTGCCCCGACCGCCTCCCTCTCGTCCGTGGAGTGAGGTCTGCAGGGACACTTCCTCTCCCCCCCCTCGAGGCGCATGGGCTTCGTCCAGCCTACGAGGCTGGAGGGCGAAGACGTAGCTTTCGCAACAGAGGAGGACGTCTGTGCTCTGGATCAGGTATGGGCAAACACTTTGGTTTTCTATGTCCTCGGCAAGGTCCCGTTTCGAAAACTGCTCCTAGCCTTCATTGAGAAGGTCTGGAAGCCGGCAGAAGGCTTCAAACTGTTCTCAAGACCGAATGGATTCTTCTACCTCAAGCTGGGATCTGAGGCGACTTGCCAACGTATCCTCGGAGGAGGGCCATGGCTCTTCCAGGGTAGATTTGTCGTCATTCGCAGGTGGGAAGCGGGCTCCTGTTTTGAGAGGGATCTCCTCTCTGAAATCCCTCTCTGGGTGAAGTTTCATGGCTTGAGTCTTGGTCACTGCTCTGATACAATTCTCAATAAAATAGCGAGCCTGTTGGGCACCCCGCTCTTCATGGATGCGGCAACGGCTTCCGGTCAGCGTGAAGGTTACGCTCGCTGCTGCATCTCCATCCATGCTAGTAAGGATATCCCAAAAGCGGTTCCACTGGTTTTTTTCAATGGTCTTCGGCAGATGATTGAGGTTGAACTGGAATGGAGGCCGCCCCGCTGCACCCATTGCGTCACCTTTGACCACAGCACCTCTAGGTGCCCCTTCCTCAGGGTTGATGAAGAGCCCTCTTTGGAGCCAAACGTGCGGCCTGCATCCACCCCTGGTGACAGCCACGAACCACATTCGCTCCGCGTACAAAGCTTGCCTGCCGGGGTGGGGGAGACCCCCAACCATTTGTTTGCTCGGCCGAGCAGACCGTCAGTCACCAATCCGCTTTCGACATGCTCTCGGGGTAGCCCTGTTGCCACGCCGGGTGGGGGACAGCAGCCCACTGGTTCGTCTCCGGCCCTTGGTCGGAACATAGCCTCGCCTCCTCTGATCCCTGCTTTCAGCCCGAGGCCTTCTTGTGCTCCTGGGCAGAGCTGCCCAAGCCCCCTTGAAGGCCTCTTGGGCATTCTTGACCAGCCAGGAGGTTCTCCCCATGCATTATTGCCATCTTCAGCAAACGGTGCTCCCATTTTGGCCGACGGTGGGTCAATGCAAGCATTTTGTCTTGGTGACGCCCCCTCTGTGGCTGTTGTCCTTCCTCCTGTCGTCAATGATGGGATGGTCGCTCACAGCAAAGGTGTGAGGAGGACCGCGGGGAAACCTTTCCAACCATTCCCTTTCGGTTCTAAGGCCCTTCTGCATCGAGCCCCGTCCTCCTCCAGGAGGGCTGCCTCAAAAGGAACTCTTGATCTGGATCTTAACTTGCCTGGGTATGAAGTCAACCGCAACGATCCCCTCTCTATGGGATCTTCTCAAGCTGTGGTGGAAACTAACCCTAGATGGGTCTCGGTTACCCACAGGAGAAAGAAGAGCTCAGGGGGAGCCTCTAAGCAAATTGGCCGTGCAGGCCACCTACCAACTGCTTAATGTCAATCGTTGCCTGCAACGTGAGGGGGCTAAACAAGCCTCGCAAGCAAAAACTACTGCTGAAAATGTTCACAAGCAACAATGGTCTCTTAAATGCTGATATTATAGGCCTGGTGGAAACCAAGCTTCGCCCGGCTAATCGGGCTAAATTTGCCTCCCTAATTCCAAATGGCTGGAGCTTCATACATAATGACACGGAACTCGGTCGTATCTATGTCTTGTGGAAGGACTCTGCGTGGTCCTGCACGCCGGTGGGGATCTCCAACCATGCAATATCCCTCACGTGTTCCAACCGGGGAGGGCTTCAAATTTTGGTCACTGTTGTGTATGGTGAAAACTGTGCTATGGCCAGGCGGAGGCTTTGGGACGATCTCAGGGGCCTGACCATGGCGACTCAGTTGCCGTGGGTGGTCGTTGGGGACTTCAACACTGTTAGATTCTCCTCTGAAAAGAGGGGCGGTCTACCGCCGCGTCGGGGGGCGATGGAGGACTTTAACAATTGCATTGATGCTTGTCACCTCATGGATCTTGAGGCAAATGGGAACCCGTGGTCTTGGTCTAACTCCTCGGTTGGCCCGGCAAGAATTGTCGCCCGCCTTGATAGGGCCTTGGTCAATGACGCTTGGATCTCTCTTCTCCCGCAAACCAAGCTCAATTACTCCCCATTCAAGGAATCAGATCATCTCATGCTTTCCATTTGCCTCGCGGGCAAGCCCACCAACCGTCCTCCCTTCCGATGCTTCGACTATTGGGCATCTCGTGAGGGATACTTTGAGACCGTTGAAAATGCCTGGGCCATCCATCGTGGTGGCAATCCTCTCTTCTGTCTTTCGCAGAAGCTCAAGGCTGTGAAAGGGGCCCTTCGGGCGTGGGCGCGCTCGGGGGCTAATGTCTTCAATGATGTCAAAGACACGGAGATTGCCCTCAAGATTATTAATGACGTTCTCTCCATTGATCCTTTGGATCCCACCGTTGCGCAGCTGGAGGCGGATGCCAAGGCGCACATGGTTAAACTGGATGAGGACCTTGAGTCGGCATGGAGGCAAAAAAGCAGGGTGGACTGGTTGCAGCTTGGTGATAGAAATACCAAGTTCTTTCACATTTCGGCCAAAGCTCGGATGGTTAGGAACTTCATTCCCTCACTGCTGGATCAAAACGGTCAACCAATAGATAAAGCCTCTGAGGTTGCGGCGGAGGCGATAAGATTCTTTGGGGGCCTTCTTGGCCCTGCCCTCCCTCTCCCCTCTAGACCCGATCCCCCTACCCCTAGGGTGATTCTCTCTGCTGACGCACGCTGCTGGCTTGTGCGGCCGTTTGGATCGGACGAGATCTGGGATGCTCTCTGTGACATCCCCTCTTCTAAAGCTCCTGGGCCCGACGGGTTCAACGCTGGTTTCCTGAAAAGGCATTGGGCTCTTGTTAAGGACGACGTCGTCGCTGCCATGGGCTTCCTCTACAAGGGGGGCAGCATGGTTAGGGAGGTTAACCACACTTTTCTAACCCTTGTGCCCAAAGCGGGCTCTGCCATGGGTTTGGGTGACTTCAGGCCTATCGCTTGCACCAATGTCATTTATAAGATCTTTGCTAAGATCCTCTCCTCCAGGCTTGCCACTGTCTTGCCGCACCTCATTTCTCTCAACCAATCTGCATTCATAAGAGGAAGAGCTATTGGGGATAGTACCCGCTTGGCTCAAGAGCTGACTGCGGCTTTTGACCGTAAAGCTAACCTAAAGCGCGCGTGCTTGAAGATTGATCTTTCTAAGGCTTTTGACACTATAGAGCATTCCTTCATCTTGAGGTCTCTTCAGCTAATGGGTTTTGATCCCATTTGGGTGGCATGGATTGAAAATTGCATATCGACCACTTCGTTCTCCATCCTTATCAACGGAAATTCTGAGGGCTTCTTCAAAGGTACTCGGGGCCTAAGGCAGGGGGACCCCCTCAGCCCCCTTCTCTTTGTGTTGGGCATGGAGTCTCTATCTCTTTTGGTAGAGGAGGCCGTTTCTAATAGAAGGCTTATTCCAATGGGTAGGGGGCGGGGCCTGGCGCCTACCCACCTCATTTATGCTGACGACCTTCTGTTCTTTTGCAAAGCTACGACTTCCTCGATCCTTGAGGTTTCGCGTGTACTTGAGGTTTTCGAACAGTCATCCGGGCTGAAGATGAACCCGCGAAAATGTAAACTTTTTCGCCCGAAAGGGGCCCCAACGGATTTTGGTTGCACCCTTAGATTGGGGGTGTTGACGAGCGCCCTTCCTACTGCTTATCTTGGCCTCCCTCTTGCCGCCTCTGCTGGCAGGGCCTCCTATGCGAAGGCTTTAGAAGATAGAGTGCGGGCTGCGCTCAGTGGCTGGAAGGCCGCCTCCCTTTCCTTGGCAGGCAGGTTGCAGCTGCTCAACTCTGTGATTGCGGGCATCTCTCTTTATTGGGCTGGGGGATGCCTCATCCCCAAGGCCTCGGTCTCGAGGGTAGACAAATTGTGCGCAAATTTCCTATGGGGTTTTGGGCGGCACCATGTTGGTTGGCACACCGTCTGCCTCCCAAAGGCTGAGGGTGGGATGGGGCTCCGGTCGCTGTCCTTGATTCGTGATGCTATGGTTGTTGCCTGGGGGTGGCGTATCCTCTCTGCTCAGCACTCTCTTTGGGCCTCCTTTATGAGGCAAAAATACCTGGCCACCTGCAACTTCTGGGAAGCTGTCCCCAAGTGCGGGGACTCCCTCCTGTGGAAGGCGATCCTTGCTCGTAGGGATGCTTACCGTCATTGCATCTCTAGCTCTCATAATCTGCATTTATGGATCAGCTCGCCTAGAGGCTTCTCCTTCTCCCAAGTAGTGGACATTGTCAGGCCTCGTGGCGCCCTGGTTCCTTGGGCTGCTGTGGTGTGGAGCAAGTCCGCTCCTCCCAAACACTCGTGCATGCTATATCGGGCCGTCATCAACAGGCTGCCCACTTTGGACAGACTTCAAAGATTCGGAATACAACATTTGAGCACTTGCTACCTTTGCGGCACCGCAAATGAGACTCGAGACCATGTCTTCTTCCAATGTGCTTTTGCAGCGAACACCTTGTCTCATGCTCTTGTGGCCCTTGGCCTGCAGCATCCACCTTCCCTGATGCTTCGCGATATTATTGACTGGATTGTGGCTTTTCCGGATGTCAAAGCTCGTCGCCTTTGGGGAGCCGCTCTAGCCACCACGGTATGGGAAATCTGGAAGGAAAGAAATGCGAGATGGACAACTGCCAGAGCTGATACGGCCCTCTCTCTGGCCGCTTCGATCTACTCAGCCGTTATGATTGCCGCTAATCCATCCAGTGTCTGAGTACTTTCAGCACTGAAGCTTTTTGTGAATTCTTCTTGGTAAACTGTAAAGTCTCATTTTTGGGGTTTAATTTTGGAGTCTGTACTCCTCTCTTTTTGTGGGGCCATTTTCTGCCCCTCCACTTGTAAATCTGGTGGCTACTACAGCATTTTATAAATGAAGTTATTTACCCATAAAAAAAAAACCTCTGCTAACTTTACTGTTTCCTATATAATATAATATAAATATATGCCTGGATGGTACGGCCCCAATCCCCATCAAACCTTCATCCCCTCTTTTGTCAAAAAAGAGAACTCTGACACACGTCCTTTTGAAGCATAAGTGTAAAGTCATCAAGCAATATCAAACAGGGAATCAGAAACAGATCAGGAAGAGCTTGCAATGCAATGCCATGGAAAGAAGACACCCAAAATCATCATCAGAAACTTCAAGGACTTCCCCATAATTTTATACAACTTTGTTGGGTGAGGGTGAAAATTACAGCGGCTGAAATCCCATCCAACGGCTGATTCATAATCCGAAACCATCAATTTTCGATACAGGAGTTGTTTTTATAATGGCTAAAAAAGGGATTTGTACACCACAATCATGTAAACTTTATCGATTACGTGACAATCCATGGACTCAAATAATGTGCTACCTAATCTTCCATAATTTTTTAATATGGTTTTGAGCTGTTGTGATTTAAGGTTAGAAAGATCAAACAATCAACTAAGATTCAATAGCCAAGGATCACATTGAGATGAATATTAAAGAACATGTACTACATTGTTACCTTTTAAAGTTCAGGAACGACCTTGAAATCAGGTATATAGTTCATGGAATATTATGTAATTTACTCAAAAAATATTACTTGTACTCCTACAAATTTCTACTTACATTATTATTTCATGTTATGATACATATTAACATTCAAATTTTACGTATTTCTTGTTGGATGGATTCCCCTCCTTGTGGGAACCTAGTCCATATATATATAGAATATTGGTAGTCCTATTTGAAAAAGGAGAGATAAATTACCTTTTAGGATTAGGAGTCATCTTTTCTTAATCCTACTGGAAGTAGGAATTCATGTTTCCTTATTTGCTCTTGTCCATGAAGTATAAATAGGGGTATGGGGTTTATACCAGGATCATCCCAACAGAAGCTCTCCTAGCATATGAAAGAAATAAGAGAGAGAGGGAGAGAGGGAGAAGAAAGAAGGTTTGCGGTTGTCACGGAGTTTGGAGGGGGTAACCTTTGGAGCGGTTTTTCTCTAGCATTCTTCCCTACAGTTTGACGATGGATTTACCATTGGGTGATATTTCTCCTCTCTACTATTCTCCATTGTTTGGTGATTTGTAGAATCGTATTGAGGGCCGGCTTTTTGTAAGCTCCTCATGGGAGATTACTTCGATTATAGTCTTGTTTTTGGGCTGCAATCAACCCCGTGGTTTTTCTCCAGGGTTTTCCTTGTTAAAAATTCTCTGTGCATCTGTAGTTGATTTTTTTATGTGGTTGAGATATTTTGCTCGTATTTGTAGTGATATATTGTGCATGATCCGCTTATCAACTTTGATAATTTTCCGCAATTCGATCTATATGAGGAATCTATTCCCAACATTCCCCACTTGGGGGTATCAATGTTTTTGAAACCGGATCCGGATCAACCTATTTTTTGACCCGATTTAACCAGGTTCAACCGAAGTTGAACCACATTTAATTTTTTAATTTTTTAAAAAATTTGTTAGTAGTTGGAGTTGAATCCATAACCTTTGGTTTCCTATTTCAAACTTCCAACCAACTACACTAACACGACTTTTTGTATGTATTGGATTTTAAATATAATTAAACTATTATCATGTTTGGAGCATCTAGTCCAAATAGTATATATATGATATGTATGATATTTGATTATGTATAAGAAAAATACTTTATGTATAGTGTGAAATATATACGTTATCTATATATATATATATATCAAATATATTAAGTGTATATTATATATATTATTTCATTTCGATTTGATTAGCCGGTTCAACCACTTTTTTTTTCACCGGTCCGATTTAATCCGGTTTTAAATAATAATGACATCATCATCCGGTTGAACCGGTTTGATTACATGGTTCGACCCGATCCAACCATTTCAGCAAGATTTTCGGTTCGGTGCCCGGTTCGGTTTCAAAAACCTTGGGGGTACTCGTGAGAACTTATATCATAGGATGGATGTATAAATTGAATAGGACAATAAGATTTATAATGTAATTATACCATATACATTATTTAAGGCACACATTTAAAACTTCCGATCTTTTATCACAACTATATCGATTTCGATGCACACCATATACAAAGCCACGACGAAACTCATAGACAATAGATTAAAGCCCTACGCTACAAAAAGTTACCTCCCTTAACCAATGTATATTCCTACATGGCATATAGAATGGAGATTCATTCTATACGTACTAGCTTAGTTGCGTCTCCCTGCAAGATTCATAAACCTAGTCGGTTCACGCATAACAATGTATTTGGTTGTGATTTCTTGAAGCACACATATCTTCATTAATGTGTGTGTTTATGTGCACAACAACAATGCAAAGGAGTCCATACATGATCGATATTAAAATGTTTATTTCATTATCCGTTTTTGGGTCCTTGTTTCTAATTTGGACAACTTGTGATGGTTCTGCCTGATTTCAACTTATGTCTATCAAAGCTTTGGCATTTAATTTGGGATGTGTAGATAAGTTTATGGTGTAGTGTAAAAGTTGGTTCTTATTGATGGCTTCGAATTTTGGATATGGAATAAAAATTGGATTTTGAATAATCAAAAGCAATCAAACAACCAACAATTGCAGTAATATGAGATGTTAAACATATGAGGCTAGGGACCTCACCTTCAATAGCTACTACCGGAGTGTTCAGTCGTCGAGATGGAGGGAGCGAAAGAGACATCATTGCAACCTATTGTTGGTAGGAAGAGAGCTAAGAAGTCATTGCCTACAAAAGAGCTGAGAGGGCTCGTTGTGATCGATCACCAAGAGAACATCGGATAAGAGAGGGGGAGGCGTCGATAATTGCTTTAGAAGACGAATTAAGCGGAGGCAGACTCCGATGTCTTTCAAATTCATACCAGATCTTTGTAGAATTTTTCGCTACTATTTTTGAGCCACAACATACATAATAAATAGGGTAAAATGGGGCTGCCCCCATGGAGGGAGCTAACTTGGCTCCCCCACGCCATTTCATTTTATTTTATTTTTTCGAAATTTCTTCCGTGGATTTTCATCAATATATCCCTATATTATGTCATTCAAATTTCACGTGAAACAGAGACTCCTACGGCCTCCATCTAGAAGGGTCGTTTTTAGCAATTCTGTTACCGTTAAAAAAATGACTGTCTGGATGGAGGCCGTACGAGCCTCTGTTTCACACGAAATTTTAATAGCATAATATAGAGATATAGTGATGAATATTAACGAAGAAATTTTCAAAAAAAAATAAAAAAAGCGGACGAAATGACGGGGGGTGGGTAGCTCCCCGGGGGGCAGCCCCATTTAACCCTAATAAATAATAAACAAAAGCCGCCTCCTCGACCCTCCCCTCCGCCCGTTCACCAGCCCGTCCCTCCGACAATTCCAACCAACATGCACACCCGCCTACCAACCCCACCCAATCTCCTCCCCAGACCACCCACAACGTGTCACAGGCCCCCGCAGCTCCTGAACACCTCTTCCAGGGCATTCCCCAGATATCCCCTCTTCCAACCATTGAAGATCCGAGGCCGACCTGGCATGACATATGCGGTGTCAGTCCCAAACCGCCCCCTTCCTCGCGCCGGATGCTATATACCCCCCGGTATTGCTGAATGGTGAGGAGGTGGCATTTGTTGGCGCCGCTGAAGCGGGCAAGCTGGATCGTATGTGGGAGCATACACTTGTGTTTTATGTTATGGGAAAACGACCCTACCACAGGCTTCTCTCTACCTTCATCGACAAGGTTTGAAAGCCGAAGGGGGATGTGAAGCTTTATAGTCGCCCAAATGGCTTCTTTTACCTGAATCTCTCATGTGAAGACGATTGTCAAAGAATTCTTGCGGGTGGGCCTTGGATATTCCAAGGGAGATTTATGGCTATCCGAAGATGGGAAGTGGGCATCTCGCTTGAACGAGACCTCCTAGCCGAGGTTCCGTTGTGGGTTCGGTTCCATGGCCTTAGCCTTGGACATCACTCGGATACCATCCTCAACAAGATAGCTAGCCTAATTGGCACTCCTCTTTTCATGGACGGGGCCACTGCAGCGGGCCAAAGAGAGGGATACGCAAGGTGCTGCATATCCATCCACGCGGCAAAGAACATCCAGCCTACAGTACCGCTAGTCTTCTTCTCCGGCAAGAGGGAGACCATCGGTGTTGAACTCGAGTGGCAACCACCGAGGTGCGTCCACTGTGTTGCCTTTGGGCACAACTCCACTTCTTGCCCATACGCCACCAAAAATAAGGAGCCGGGGGGTTGCGATACCTCCGAGTATTCAGGCCCACAGGCCCAGGTGCAAGGTCAGGAGCTTCCGACCGACGTGGGGAATGAGGCGTTGATCTACAACACTGACCGACCAGAACAACCCGTCACAATTGAAAACACCAGCTCCACAGCTACCAAACATCAAGAGGGCTTCTCTTATCAGCCAGAGGGCGCTCCTACAAAAGCGACCAGGAAGACGTTACCACAGGGCAAGAAAACGACTCCCTTTCCTCTTGGCCACAGAGCCATCCTCCACAGGAAAATGGGTGTGCCCACAAAGCATGCTACGGCAGCCGCTCGATTGTGCAAAAAATCAACTTCGACCTGAATAATCCAACAGTGGAAGCCGAGAGCCATGACGCGGACAGAACCCGGGCACATGATAAAGTTGAAAGGCAAGGGGACCCCATGGGAGAGGATACAATCCCGGTAGTCCTAGTGATGACCAACCCGGCTTGGACCACAACGTCCCATAAAAAGAAGAAGGCCCATAAGGCGGCCTCCAAAAACTTCGGGGCTCGGGGCTCTCCCACCCAATCTTCTTAATGTCGGTAGCGGTATGCAATACTCGAGGCTTAAACAAGCCTAGGTAAGTGAGATCCTTGCTACATGACCTCATAAGTAAAAATGCAGAAATTATTGGCTTACTGGAGACCAAGATAAGGCCGGAGGCGCGAAAGAAATTCGCTGACCAAATCCCCAATGGATGGGACTTCATCTACAATGAAACTGCTCTTGGAAGAGTCTACATTATAGGGAAGGCTTCTTCCTGAGTCTACATTATAGGGAAGGCTTCTTCCTGGACTGCACTGTTGTAGCAATGTCACCGCAGGCAATCACAATGAATTGCAACAATCTTGGAGGGCTGAGCTTGTTATCACATTTGTAAATGGGTCCACTCCAACTCTGAACGTAGGGAGTTGTGGAATCATCTATCCCTAACCTCCTCATCCATCGGCAGGCCACAACTTGTGATTGGGGACTTCAATGTCGTGAGATTTTCCCACGAAAAAATGGGGGTCGTCCGCCACCACTGGAACCAATCGGGGAGTTCAATGAATGCATTGACCAGTGCGCTCTCCTTGACCTGAGCTCATGGGGAAATCATTGGTCTTGGAATAACTCTTCCATCGGGCCATCCAGAATCACCGCCAGGCTGGACTTGGCTCAGCAAGTTCCCTCGATCTAGATGCATTTACTCTCCTCTACCGTCGACTGACCACCTTCTCCTCACAGTGGAGCTCGCGTAGTTTCCCTCTCTCCCAAATCCATTTCGTTTCTTCAACTACTGGGCCAACCGCCCAGGTTATGAAGAGGTGGTGCGTAGAGTGTGGTTGCAACTGGTTTCTGGGAACCCACTCTTCAGGGTCGCGGGAAGAATTAAAACGTAAAGAAGGCGCTAAAGATTTGGACCGCCGAAGATGGGAATATGTGCAAGGACGTCAAACTAGATAAGATTTTCCTGGAGCATATCAACGTAGCATTGGGGGAAAACCCAAGGGATGCCACACTTGCGCAACTTGACATGGACACCAAAAGCTATACCGATGAGCGGGAGAAAGATTTGGAGTCGGCTTGGAAGCAAAAGAGCCGAATCGATTGGCTCAAACTCGGTGATCGAAACACAATTTTTTTTCCATATGGCGACTAAGGTGTGAATCAACAAGAACAACTTTCCGTTCCTCTTGGATGAGGAGGTTCGTGTCATCATAAAACCAATAGAGGTGGCAGCCAAGGCGGTGGAATATTTCACAATACTCTTAGGGCCGGATCAACCGCGACCACTCACGGATGTGCCTCCACTGTCCATGCGCATCCTCACTGCTCAAGCTAACGCTTGGCTCACCAGACCACTCATGAAGGATGAAATTTGGCGCTCATTGTTTGATCCCCTATAATAAGTCTCCAGGTCCGGATGGTTTTAATGCGGGTTTCTTCAAAAAGCACTGGGATCTGATTAAAGAGGAGATATGCGATGCGATGTATTTCCTGTACGGCGGGGGGAGCATGGTAAGACAGATTAATCACACCTTCGTGACCTTGGTTCCAAAAATCGTGGCCCCATCAAGTCTTGCTGATTTTCGGCACATTTCATGCTGCAACGTCATCTATAAGATCTTCTCTAAAACCATCGCTTCTCGTCTGGCTGAGGCTCTACCCCATTTGATTTCTCCAAACCAGTCGACATTCGTCAAGGGCCGTTCCATAAGCGACAATATCAGACTTGCTCAAGAGCTGCTATGGGGCTTCAACAAGCGTCGATGCATAAATAGAGTCGGCCTCAAGATTGACTCAACGAAGGCGTTTGACTCTATCGAACATTCCTTCATTTTGGAAGCATCAAAAGCTATGAGATTTAATGAAACCTGGATAAGATGGATTGAAAACTGTATTACTACCACATCCTTCCCCATATTATTGAATGGGTCCCCACAGGGATTAATAAGAGGTACCCGTGGGTTGAGACAGGGAGATCCCCTCAGCCCATTGTTGTTCACTCTGGGTATGGAGACCCTATCTTGCCTATTGGATGATGCGCTAGGGGAGGGAAGGTTTGGGACCTTCGGAAAGGGTCGCGCCTCCGCCCTCTCCCACCTAATATACGCGGATGACCTTCTTATATTCTGCAAGGGCACAGTGAGTTCGCTAATGGCAGTTAAGAGCATCCTCAAGCAGTTCCATACTATTTCTGGGTTGCAGATGAATGCTAGGAAGAGCAAGCTTTTCCATCCCAAGTATTTCTGCGATAAACTTATATATGCCTTACAGATTGGCATCCTCTCCCGTTCCCTGCCAACATTCTATTTGGGTATCCCCCTGGCCCCATCTTATGGAGGAAGGCTTATTCATAGGGAGTTGGAGGACAAGGTTAGGGTCATGCTTGGGGACTGGAAGGCAACGACCCTAACCATGGTCGTCCGTGCCCAACTCCTTCGGTATGTGGTGGCGGGTGCACTTCTTTACTGGACCGCGGGCATCCTCATCCCTTGTGGTGCTGTCCGGAAAATTGATATTGTATGCGCGAGTTTCCTGTGGAATAAGTCTCGTCATGATATCGCTTGGGAAACATTATGCCTCCCTAAGCTGGAAGGCAGGATAGGTATCCGGTCCATGGCTTCCCTCAGGAATGCCATGGTTATTTCTTGGACTTGGAGACCGCTTACTTCCAACACGTCCATCTGGTCGTCCTACATGAGGAGAAAATACCTCCACTATTGCACGTTGTGGGAAGCTGCCGTCTCTCCTTCACATAGGTGTGTCTGGACGAAGATCCTGAGAGGTAGGGAGACCTTCAGTACTACCATTCGTCCCTCTCCACTCCCCATCCAATGGACTTACTCCCCAAATGGGTACACCTTTGCTAGCGTGGTGGATCTCATTCGGTCGCACGTGCCCCCTAAGGCATGGGCCACCTTGGGTTGGGGTAAGAATACTCCACCAAGATTCGCTTACTCCACCAAGATTCGCTCTCTCTCTTTACAAAGCGGTGCTGGTGCGGCTACCGACTATGGACCGTCTCGCCGCCTTCCTCATTTGCTTTCCTATAGCTTGTTACCTATGCCTCGCACAGCCGGAAACCCACGCACACCTGTTTTTTGATTGCAGCTTTTCCTCAGGAGTTTGGAAGAGCTCCTGTTGCAGATCCGATTTGGAGGCTCCTCCTATTGCGTCGCTGAAGGATATCTTAGATTGGGTTGCGTCTATCTAGGCTCCCGAGAGGAGAGCGCGCTGGAGCACCACCCTTACCGTGGTCGTTGCCTTCATTTGGGAAGAGTGAAACGCTTGTTGGACGAACGGTGCACACCACACTGATGTGATGATTGTTGACAAAGTGATGCAAATCCGTCGCCTTCTTTTTTGAGCCTCAATGGTCGGATTTTTGTGCTTCCTCGACTAAATCTACTTGCTTGCTGCAAGTAGTCCTTCCTCAATGTTTTGCTTTGTTTTGACCAGTTGTAAACATGGCCGGTAGTGCCTCAATGTAAATCAGATTTACAAGGAATATATACATACTTACCAAAAAAAGTCATTGATTAGATTTTAAAACAACATTAATTTATTTCGTTCAATTCTGACCCTGATAGCTCGAGAAATTTGATTTCTTAATGAGTAGTGTTGGAAGATGATTCGATCATCGAGATAACTTTTTTTTATATTTCTCGGCTAAAGGAATATATGAATATATGTGATATCCCTTGATCTGGAGTTGCACCAAGTATTTACAAAATACGTATGGTCATAATCAACTTTAAGTCTGTACGTATTGGGAATCGTTGCAATAAGTTAGAATTCTATTTATACGTAAAATAGAATTTCTCAGTATTTCAAATGAAATACCAAAATATGATATTAATTCTTTTTCTCGCTCTTTATCAGAATATTGTAATAGAATTATGAATTTATTTCTTCGACTCTTCCCTAGTAAATCAAAATTTTATTGGGGAAGAAAGAGATATATGGAAATTTATTGCTCCTTAGATATGTTTTGATAAGATCTTGAATGACACAAAACCACATTCTATTTCTTTTTTTTCATAAAAAGGGAATGAACTAGACAATTTATGACACTCCTATTTTTAATAAGATCCCAACCATAAGCATATATGTACAATAATGTGCTTCTTCGTGGGTATATGCTAACCATTTATGTATGAGTATAATTGATAATTTGACAACATAAGCAATAAGAGTCAAAATATAATGATATTTTTACAACAGGAACCCTAAAAACTTTGCAAATTACCTTCTCGGTCATTTTTTTGTAGTTATCTCACAAATCATATAAACTTGCTAACTCATACACCACAACCCCTACGGTTAATAGGCATCCGTTTTTTCCATTAAAGATGAACAGAGTCTATGAAAAATAGGACAATTTTACCCTTCCTATCTAAAAAATTCACAAACCATACCTCTCTCCTTCCTCCTCCTCCTCCTCTTCCTCCTCCCTCAACATTCCTTATATTCCTCTTGCACCATCTTTGAGCCCATCGCCTTCCCCCCTCCCACGAGTAGTCGCGGTGCATCATGTCAAGAGCTAGGGTTCCTGCTGGCATAGATCGAACCCTCAAGATCGGTGAAGATCTCAACCACGCCTCTCCTTCCTCCTTCATGTGTGTACCCTTGCTCCAAACCTTCAACAAAGCCTCGATGGCCTTTGTGGAGGCCCTTTGTTTTGACATGTAGCTAGGGATGTCAATCTGGGTCTACAATTGGGTACCCAACCCAAACCCGCCCCAATTAAGGACATGAAACCCGTCCCATTTACTTTTGGACGGGTTTGGGTTTTGAATTGACTACCCATGCGGGTATGGGTATGGGTTTGGGATTGCCTTGTGGGTATTCAAACTCGAACCCGTCCCAAATCTGAATAATATATATATATATATAGATGTGTGTGTTGCATTTTTAATCAAACTAGCCCCAAATCTATTTCATATCTAATACGTATCGATCTACATGTATAAATTTCCGACTCAATTTTCTCTCTCCATCCATTTATTCATATTCAACTAACTTTTTGTATCTTTAATAAATAAAAACTATCAACACAAAAGAGTTAAACACTTAACATATATAAACCTTTAATATTCTCTATATATTGCACATTCTTATGAATCGTCATAACACGCTCTCACTCTATTTCATCTATCAGTGAAAATCTTATATACATTTACAAACAACTTAAGACTTACCATGTCGAAGATATGGGTACCCATTGGGTACACGGGTATCCGATGGATATATGGGTACCCGTTAGAAATTACCCGTTTAATAAATGGACGGGTATGGATAGTGATATTATAAATGGGTATGGGTTTGGGAATAGTAATACCCGTCCCAAACCCGACCCGCTGACATCCCTACATGTAGCACCGCCTTGAAGCTACGGAGCAACCCGGTGTGGCCGTGGGGCCTCTCGTGGTGGGGCAAGCTACAGATGTGGTCACCTTTGCAAGTGATGTCTAGGAGAGATGGGTACTCGTCGGACAACTACAACATTTTCAGATCTTCACAACTCTGCATGAACATGTGGGTGCACTGAAATCATGTTTAGAAGGAAGAACAAAGAGGGGAATATTGGATTAGAAAGTTACCCATTTCGTAAAACGTGGATCGAATCGGAATATGTGGTGGAATTAGAAGAGTGTTTTGATCTTTTTCGGTGCAGATCCTCACATGCGCCCCCTTTTGAACATCAATGATTGAGAATATGTATTATGTATCAAGCTTTGACGTGATCTAAACGCCCCAAGGTCAAGGGGACTCTCCAGAAACATGTTTCAGGAGTTGGTCATTGTGGGTCATCCCATGTGTGCGTGCTGCTTGTGGGAGGATAAGGCGGCAGTGCTGCTCGTGGCAGGTGTCGTTGGCAACACCTGGAAGAGAGGGAGAGAGAGAAGAAGAAGAAGAATGGGAGAGGAGGAGGAAGGAGAGAGATGGGAGGAAAATCAACCTTTGGTTGTTGGGTTTTAGTAACTCACCTTTAACTCAAGTAAATTAAGTGATATGGGTTGTGATCTTAAATGGAGCAAGTTTATAGGGACGAGTGGAAATTACAAAAAATACAAGGTCAAGGTCTGTGATGTAAAAAATCCAAATATAATATTGATTAGCTAATGTTTCAGAATTCAATATTAGTTGTCGAAACCATTTAAAACTATACCAAAACCCCGATTAAGAGAAAATGGGATGCCCTTCTAAATGCATGTCAAATATGTACCGACAAAAGAGGTAGATCACGACCGTGGAGAAATAAGGCCACATGCCTTCAGAAGGAAAAGTCTGAGGCATGCGGGAAGGTGGCATATCTTCAAAATGAGAAGACTAACGAGAGAAGGTGAAATGACTTCGAGAGGATAGAAGCTGGAAGGCAAGGCTACATGGGAGGTTTTTTAAAAGATTACACACACATACGATATCTTTCAAATGAGACATGGTCCTTCCATCCATAAGAAAGGCCATCAATCCCATCATTCGTAATTGATCATGTGGTCGGTATTAATGGTATTTTAATATTATTTATAAATTAAGCAAAAATCCATTACCTTATACGTTATCTAAATATATATGTAACCACTTCAATTATCTCCTCCATTAATGTCAACTTAATTGCTTATTTAGAATTTAGAACCCTAAATATTTTGATGCAATGAGGCATCATTCTCGTGTGTCGATGACGGCAAGCGGGAGGAAGAGGACGACGAGCACGACGGCATAGTGTGGTGCCATTGTTGATACTGCTAGGTACTTCAAAGATGCTTGTGATCGGGTGAGCAATGTTTTTAATGCATCAATCTTCTTTTGGGTGGTAAGCAATCTGAAAAGTAAGCATTAATCAATAGCATCTTACTACCTATGAGTTTGTTGAAGGAATGAAAAAGAAGGGTATTCGAGTTCCAGGAATTGGTCACATGTATTTTCGATCTTTGGCAAGGTTATCCGATGGGTTTCTAGTTCTAATTGTCATATTTCTGTGTTTTTTTGTTCAGTCCAAGGACTCCGCGGGAGTGGTGGTGACCATCGGAGAAGTTCTTCATGCAATCGACGATGACAAAAAAGTGTTGCAACCAGTCTTGGATGAAGAACAATTCGCAGTTTGATACAATATTAATGTGTACTATACAATATTGATGTGTATTATACAATTTTGAAATATACATATTTGTTATGTATTTTTACATATCAATTGATTGCGAATGAAAATTGTAATTTATTTATATATCTTGTATATTTGATGTGCATTACACATTTTAGATGTGCATTATACATTTTAATGTGTATTATACATATTTGGTCTGTATATTCTCACCAACTAAGCGTGAATGACTACTGCCTTTTTACAAATAATCATACGAATTTTATTATACAAAGAACCATACAATCGTTACAAAAAACCACACATTAATTGCTAATATGAATTATATTCTACAAAGAACCATGCAAAATCTACAAAATAACTCACGACTTTTTAAATGAACCACAGATTCTACAAAAAAACAAGCAATCATTACAAAAGGAACCACGGATTCTACAAAAAGGGTGTGAGGATACAAACACATGCCTCACGTAATGCCGTCCAGCACAAAACTGGACATTATTTAAATACGGTATTGTGAAAAATATCAAAAATAAAACAAGCTAAATTTAGTATCTCAATATATTAATTGGTGTGCATAATTAATGCAAAAGATGATGATAATGATGATCAAAATGCCTTTTTTGGGTAAATAAATTGATGATGCGGTTAGATTTGAATCTAGCGGCTATGATCGTCGGCCTTCCTTAAGGATGGAAGGACCAAGTCCTATTGGGAAGGTCCTATATATAGGACACCCACATATAGTTAAATCGTGTTATGTTCTTATAGCACAAAATGAAAAAGAGGAAATAACTCGGCTAAGCATACAAGAATGAAAAAAAGAACGAATGAAATAATTGGAAATTGACCATCCCCACATACCTAGGATCAAGTCATTCTAAGTATAGAAGAATGCAAAAATATAATGGTAGAGGAAAATAATATGAATGTACAAAAGAATAGGGATCAAGAAATCAACTGATCGCCCTATACTTAGGAAGAGATATCCTAAGTATGCATAATATAGTCCAAGAGTCGAAGGTGGTTGAGAAAATAAAAGAATAAAAAATAAACCAACTCTGGTCACACAACCCCAATAAAAAAACACATAGAGACGTACTTATATCTACTCATCATAAGTTTAGCGTACATGAAAAGAGGTGAACCAATAACATGAATAATAATGAACACAACGAAAGAATTTAAAATGTGAAATTGAGAGCACATATCAAAGGCAGAAGGAATAAAAAGAATAATCATCTAACATCACTCGGATAGAATCTACAATGGGAAGGAATGTCTCGTTCTCAGAATATGTCTTTGGCAACTGTCTATAACTCTGTTGACCACAAATTGGAAATGACATGGTCCAATAGTATCTCTTCAGTCATCATAAAGTGACTCTTCTCCCACGAGAGCATCAATTGACCTCATAACTCTTTTATAGCACTCCGTCTAGATATAAGACATGGGTCAAAACTATAGCCATATACCTATAAGTCATTAAAAAAGGCCTCAAGAAACTACCGACCATATGCCACAAAGGTGATCGTGAAGGGAGGCGATTATGCCTCACGCATCACAGAAGATTAGAGATCAAATCATATCAAATCTAAGTCGACTAGTCATAGTAGTTGATAGTGTAACATGATTTATTTATTTTTGATGAAATCACATGACATGAGAACAATTCCCAAGTTGTTTCATCATAATCAAATGAATATGGTTTACCTCTTGATCTGTGATCGTGATCTCAAAGACTTTAATGGAAGATGCCTCTTGTCTCAAGTTCAATCCAACGAGAGAGCACTTCTGGGTGCGTGGATGAGACACGTACTTCTCACAATCCAAGGAGGAAGTCCGAGCAAAGGATCTCCTAATTTCATCTCACGAAATCTGACGTCTTCTTCAAGAGCACGAGACATCAAGGAATATGAAGATCAACAAGTAATCAATCTGACAGTGCGACGATGACCGCAGTCTCCACAAACCCTAAGTGGACGGCCACAAGGGTTGGGGAGGAAGAGAGGGTAGACATGTGGAGAGAGAATTGTTTCTTACAACCATTGCACTACATATTAAATTGATTTAAGAGAGCTAGTGTTAGACTCTCTTTTATAGAATAATGCATGGTCGAGATGCACTTCTAACTAATAATCTATAGTTGGGATTAAAATATTATACTTACGCTCCAAGTATAATAAAATTTATAATGAATAAATCAAATATTAATTCATGCTCTAAAATCTAATCTCACAATAAATCATCTTCATGAATAAAGAGGAAAGAAAGTGAGACTCCTTCCAAAATAATGAACGGAGATAGCCTCCTTCCTTATTTAAAAGGTGACACCCACCATAAGATTGGAGAGAGACTTATCTCTTCAATCTCCTTTAATGTAATTTATTATATTAAATATGTATTCATAGAATTATTTATCAACAATATATCACCAAATAATTTTCAAAATATCCGTGTCATTTGCAAACAGACCATTGATATTCATGAATCATATTCATCCATCCAAAACTAAATGTAAATCATATTTACATTTAACTGTTCAATATGAATCCAATTCACATTAACATTTAAATTGCAAATCCTATTCACAATTAAAACTCTCTATTATATTGTGGATCATATTCGCATTATCAATAATTACTATGGGTATTATTGTCCGCATTAATTTCATCTATGATAATTAAATCTATTTTAATTGTCTAATATGTATTTCCACACATTTATAAATAATGTGAATAATATCCACATTAATTATGATAATAAAATCCAGTTTAGTTATGATTATTTCTCTTAATTTTTCAGTGCTAAGATATTGTCTCTAATAGAACAATTCTTGAACTCATTCAAGAATAATGTGACTTCTCTCTATATACTTGGAGATAAGGACAGAGGATTGTATATTCCATGTATAGTGAGATTTAATCTCATATCCAGATTTAAAAGACCTATCAGAGATGTCTAATCTAGTCAGATAAAATATTCAATCTTCTCATTGCATCTAAAGCATATTATGATCAATGTTCAACATTTGGACTAAGATTGAATAATTAGTCTATTGCTTTCACTCCCTCTGAGTGGAAGTGTCATAGTTATACAATCGATTAAGATTACATTACCCTCGAATATTTCCAATACATGTACATCCTGTATACTGGAAGACTATGATTAAACCAGAAGTTCGGATCTTATGTGAATGGTCTCCTTCAAGATTTTATTATTAAGTTTCTCATTCGATAATTGGGAGTTGGTATCGATCATATGCTTTCCAAAAGCATATAACATACCTACAAATCCTATCTTTTTTTCCTAAACAAAAAACGACCAATGTTGGAATTTGGTTTGTTGTAATATCTTATGAGTGAGCTCATGTCATCTGGTTTAATAGTGAACCTATGTGATCTCTAAGAGATCGTATTACTCATAAACCCGTGTATGCAAACCAACTCACCGATGTATAGACCTTGATGAGGTCATCAACCTAATGGTATGCCTAATGTACATACATAGAGATATAATAATACATATATCTCCGATCAAAGGATATGTGTCTATACGTGATAACATATGGCATAGGTCTTTATTATCTCAATCTCGCAAAGTCAACTCTTTGACTTAACTCATCCAACACATTCAAATCTCCATTCCTATGCAGAGGACCTGTATCAAGAGGTCAATCAGATGTCAACCTTTAAATTAAGGATTACCAATTCTTTATCATGTTGGAGATTCCTTCTTGATAATCTCTTGACGGTGTGGTTGAGTCCCTAATCTAACTCTTTAGATATTCAACCCTACACTAGTCTCTATGATCCAACCTTTGGATCAACAACTGTATGACATCAAGATGGTAATGGTACATAACCTTAATTGTACTAAGGGACCTATTATGCAAATTAATTAATATTCATTTCATATTAAGGAATGATATGCAATAACATTTATTACATAATGACTCATCGTAGGATCACATGTACAAGAGACCGACATGTAGCTTTGAATGTCACGTGCTTGCTACATAAACCAAAGGGCACCTGTTAAAAGCATATGTGCCAGACAAACAAGTGAATGCAGTTTTGAATTGATCTTCACGAGAAATTGCTGCCTACTTATATCCCAAGTACTCGTCCAAAAAATAGAAGAATGATTTCCCTACTAGTCTTTTGATGATTGGTCAATAAAGTGTAGCAAAAAGTCATCTTTTTCAATCGTTGAATTCATGCATCAGTAATCTACATAGAGACGTTGAGAAGTAGGTATTGATGAATCTCGTATTTTGCTAAAACTCTCTATTAAAACCCCTGTCTTAATTAATCCAATAAAATCACCTCTAATTCTTTGATTTTATCTTGTACCATATTGTGTATAATTAGCCTTTAAATATTTGTATTTAATTGCCCTTATTTTTCTGTAAGTATTTTATCACTCAAAAACCCCTAAAAATTAGGTAGATAAGTTGTTTATAATTCACTGACCATTAAAAAGATAAAAAAATACAAAAAATCTCAAAGCCACAAACCTGGTGTTTTTATCCCCTTAAAAATACCCCTAAAAATAGCTTTTGTACAGATGACCTCTTTTTGCTTTTTGGCCAACATGAAAGTTGTAGATCTCATCGAGACGAGCAACTTTTATGTTTTGACTTTTTCCTAATTCGACCCTAACTATTTCTTTTATATTTTTCTTTGTATTTTTGTTTGATTTATTCTGATTGGGCCACGTGGCGCCCCCTGGGCCGGCCACGTGGCCCGCTTCCCCTTGCGCCACGCGGCACCCTCCTGGACGGTTGGATCCACCCGCCTCCACTTCCATCTCCTCCGTCCACCGCCGCTCCATTCCCAGCCGCCCGATCGTCCCCTTGGATCTGATATTGGCCGCTACCTCCCGCCTATATCTCAGCCCTCCGATCTTCTTTTCATCCGATGCCCCTTAACGTGCCAAGTCGCCTCTCAATCAATCACCGTTAGATCGCCCCACATCCTTCAATCCCAACCGCTCGCCTTCGCCTATCTCCTAGCCACACGATCAGATCCCAAGGATCTGATCGTAGCCTTCCTTTCACAACCCCATCCCAACCGTTGGATCATTAGATCCAACGGTCCTCCGCCTTCGTCTACCTCTGTAACCCCCCCTTCCTCAGCCGTTACCCCTCGCCGACCCAACTCCCCCTTCCATTTATAGCCACCATCTCCGACCACCTCTCCTGCCTGTAATGCCTCCCCCACGTCGCCCTTGCCTCCGCCTTCGCCGCGCAACCATCACCTAACGCCACCTTCATTCCTACGCCTTTAATCCTCCACTCCAAAAACGTCCCACCACCATGAAACCTCCGTTTCTTCTCCGCCTATAAAGCCTCGCCCACCTCCTCCAGTCACCTCATCCACCATTTGGGAGCTTCGGCCCGAGCCCCTGGCTCTCCGGTGACAGCGGAGGAGCCCTTACAAGGGGGCGTTGACGACCGAAGCCCCGGTGTGATCCGTGGCCCCCGGCCACGTCGCGGCAGCCAATGGCGAGCCGCCGAGCACCAGGGAAAGGTCGACCCTGTCGTGCGACGACCGGAGGATCGAACCGACCCTCAGCCTAGACCTCCTCCTTCATGGGTTCCCCTCTCCGATGAGGTTCTCCTCCTCCTTCTCTTCTTCGAATTTTGCCACTTATTTCCGACCTATTCACCCTCATCTGACCATCCCTTAAGCTCTACCCGACCACGTCGATCCTCACCAACCCCCTCCGACAGCACCTTCCCTTCTCCACGACCCCAACCACTCTCCGCCACCTCCTCCTCTGCCTCGCCGGAGAAGGAGCACTGGGCCTTCACTCCCGTCGCCCCACACGGCCCCCACTCACCTCACTTCACTCACCATTCACTGCACGCTTCGGCTATCTAACACTTGCAGGTATTCCGAGCTTCAATGGCCGGAGTTGGCATCTGAGCTTCAACTTTGCTCTCCGCCGCAGGTGCAGCTCCACCGTTCAGCCGTTCAAGACATCTCTGGAGCTTCGCCAGCTCTCCAGCTTCGTCGCGGACCTCTCAGCTCCATGGCCTGACCTTCAGGAAAGCGCTGGGAGCGCGGCGGAGCTATGGCATGGTCACCGGAGCCCCGCCTCCTCCGGTAGCCCGCGGGGGAAGAGGAACGAACAGCTACCGTCCGATCACCAGGATCGGACGGCTCTGATGCAGCCACGTGGGATGACCTTAGCCTACTGCCAAACCTCCAGGCTCGGGTCATCCGAGCCTCAAGCTGAGCCACAGATCACAACCACGTGGCCCCGAGCCCGAGCCGCCTCCCGAGCCTGGGTACTCACGTGCACTGCACGTGGGGCCTGGGAAATTTACAGAGAAGACCCTGGCATAATTGGTATTTACAACTTAGTCCCCAGGCACGTGCCTCACGTGCGTGCTTGGGTAAATTTCAGGGAGACCCTCCAGGTTTTGAAGATTTAGAAAAAGGCCCCTGCGCGCAAATGGAGAATTTACAAAATGGCCCAGGCGGTTTTTCATATTTGCATTTAGGTCCCTCCAGGGACCTAAATGCAATATTTATCCCTTTATTTTATTGCATTTTTATTACCATTATGCCCTTGCACTGTTTTTAACATAACTTGAGCATCGTAGGTCCAAATTGCATGATTTTAGTGTCGTTTTGATCCTTATTTTGTCCTCTACATTCTAGCATACTTATTTGTTCCATTTGACACTGTTTTAATTTTAGTGAATTTTTGTGTGAAAAATGGGACCATGCTCTACTTGTCTTGCTTGATTTGATGACCGATTTTTAATGATGTGTTCAAATTGACTCTAACTTCATTCTATATTGCGTTGCTCACATTTTAGGGTATAATTCTGGCATTTTATTCATCTTGCATATTCCTTTGTGTTTTTTGCCCATGCATCACTTTAATTTGCATAAAAACCGATAAAAATGCATGCATCATAGCATCACTTTGCATTTGCCTTGTACATTGCATATGAACCTGAAATTGGAATTAATTCATATTGAACTTCATGAATCAAAATTCAATATTCAGATTAGGCTGCCGTATCCCTGTGTTCGACCTTGGTACACTTACCAAGAATAAATATTCCACAACATTCAAGGTCTTTGGTTTTTGCTGAACAAAATTCGCCTCCTGTACTACAGCATTATTCATCATTATTATTGAGGCGAATTTTACGTTCATCAAATGGCGCTGTTGCCGGGGATACGGCTTTGCTTAATTTTTGAATTTTGATTTTTTTTAAATTATTTCAAAAATTCTTATGTCCTCATTTCATGCATCATTTCTTTGCATATTATTTGCTGATTTAATTTCTCTGAGTTTCTAACTTTTCTCTTTTGTGGCAGGGCCCATGAAAATCGGGGACTCCTGATCGTCATGGAGGCGCGAAGTCGGAGCTTCCGCTGAAGGGGCCACAAAAGAAGCCGTGAAGAAATTCTAGGATTTTTATCAGCTAAATTGCATTGCATGTTGTAAAAAAAATTGCATCTGCATATTTATTTTCAGTCTTGCATATTGTACAAAAAAAAATCCCCCCCCCTCACACACACACACACATACACTGCACATGCACATACTCACCCTCCCCCTATATAATTCACTCTCTCTCTATCTCTCTCTTTCTGTGTATATCTATTTTTCACGAACCCCCTCCCCCTCTCCCTTGTATCATAGAACCGCCCCCCCTAACGCAGACCTTACTTAGGCTATTTGTAGCCTAAGTATAGGGGGGACCTGCCTGCTCTTCCATCCTCGTCCCGTCTTCTTGTACTTAGGCCAATTTTGGCCTAAGTATAGGGGGACCCTCCTCCTCAGTTCCGCTATATCACCTTGTACTTGAACCGAGCCTTGGCTTCATGGCACTTGTGGTATGAGGACATAGCAAATTTTAAGTGTAGGGGGGTATACCGTATATTATTGTATATTACTTTAGCCTTAGCTCGTATTTTTAAAACTTTTTAAAATTTTATTTTTCGAGCTGGGTTTTGGTAAACTAGTGAACTGAGTAAAAACTTGTAAAAATTAAAAATTGAGGGATTAATTTTTGTAAATATTCCTGTATTAGAAAAAATCTTTCTTGGAGGTTGACTCTGACTACCAGGTTAGTAGACATTTTCAGTGAGGGAACCTCGGTCTCCCTTAGTAGAGTGGATGGTTTAGAGGACATCGCATACGGCCCCGTCCTCAAGTAACACGGGCCTCGGCCCGTACTTACACCCATACTGGCTGAAAGTGTATACTTTTATTTGAGCCTGGGCCAGTCATTGTCTCTCCGAGGAATTAAAAAAATGAAAATTAAAACCCATAAAAATTTGCAAAAGCTAAAAATCACACAAAAATTCACTAACCCATGGAGTTGGTGTATTCCTGACACATTCACACTCACGCAAGGCTTGAGGATTTTTGAGGACACTGGACCTCTGGGATCTTGAGAGTCTGAGTTAACATGCCTTAGTCATTAGGGTTTTTCATGACTTAAATATCCACACTCTTCAGGTTTGAAAGATTTGAGTGCTATATTGCACTCTTCATCTCTACGTTCAAGAAAATATGATCAGCACCGTCACTTCCACAACCGCATGATTGATGAGTTGAGTTGAGATATCACCTGAGGAACTAGGACCATGGATTTAAGTTTAGACCTGATCTAATGATATTCGAGGATGGGATAAAGTTAATGAAGGCTTTAGAAAACCTGAGTGTCAGCAAAAACCCTAGCCAGTATGTGAACAAGATTCATATGCTATCTCTTGATATTTACCTAAAAGTGCCAGGGTGTGATGAAACTTAAAGAAACTTGTTGATCAGTGTGCGCCAATCTCTTGGTAAAAGCAGTGGAGCTAGCCAACAAAAGAAATGAAATGTCAAAAAAAACTCTATCTTCCAAAGTCAAATTCCAAATGAGCTTCCACCAATGGCGCGCGCTCCCAAACATTTCAAAGTGTCCACTTGGACCAAGCGCTAATTAGGACCAAGGAGTCGGGCTGACACCATAAAAGGGCTCTGCATCGTAAGCGATACAAGTCTGGGTGTCGAAGGTATCTTAGATACTCAAAAGAGACACACCCCAGTGTACTCCCAGAAAAACAAGTGCAGACGACTCCAACACTCTTGACGGACACATTGATCAACAAAATAATAATATACATGTGTTGAGTAAAAGGCACTCTAGAGGCCCCTTGTTCCAATGTGAGGGTGAGAAAATTAGATACAATCCCAGTACCTCCATCATCTGGCCGTCCATCAACATTTCAAAGTCTGACAAACTAATGAGACGGTGGACTGAAGCAAGAACATACTTATTCCCTAGTATTCAGGGTTAGGTCTAGAGGAGAATCTTTGGGACTGGAACTTTGGGTGATGCATCGACTCGGCTCTCATGAAGTGCAGTACACTAAATGTCATATCCTTATATTATATGTACAAAAAGAGAGTCTGATAATCAGAAAAGTTGGATTCCTTCTGACTAAGGCTTGGATAAGCCCAGAATTTTAGGATCACTTAGGTCAAGGGTCTTTGAAATATCAAGCCTTGTAAATTTTCACGCACACTGTCAGGAATTAATCCGACTCCTTCATTCTTTAGATGCTCGAGGACGAGCATGGTTTAAGTATAGGGGTATGGTGAATCTCGTATTCATCATGCTAAAAACTCTTTATTAAAACCCCTGTCTTAATTAATCCAATATAATCACATCTAATTCTTTGATTTTATCTTGTACCATATTGTGTATAATTAGCCTTTAAATATTTGTATTTAATTGCTCTTATTTTTCTGTAAGTATTTTATCACTCAAAAACCCCTAAAAATTAGGTAGATAAGTTGTCTATAATTCACTGACCCTTAAAAAGATAAAAAAATACAAAAATCTCAAAGCCACAAACCTGGTGTTTTTATCCCCTTAAAAATACCCCCAAAAATAGCTTTTGTACAGATGACCTCTTTTTGCTTTTTGGCCAACATGAAAGTTGTAGATCTCATCGAGACGAGCAACTTTCATTTTTCGACTTTTTCCTAATTCAACACGTAACTATTTCTTTTATATTTTTCTTTGTATTTTTGTTTGATTTATTCTGATTGGGCCACGTGGCGCCCCCTGGGCCGGCCACGTGGCCCGCTTCCCCTTCCGCCATGCGGCACCCTCCTGGACGGTTGGATCCACCCGCCTCCACTTCCATCTCCTCCGTCCACCGCCGCTCCATTCCCAGCCGCCCGATCGTCCCCTTGGATCTGATCTTGGCCGCTACCTCCCGCCTATATCTCAGCCCTCCGATCTTCTTTTCATCCGACGCCCCTTAACGTGCCACGTCGCCTCTCAATCAATCACCGTTAGATCGCCCCACATCCTTCAATCCCAACCGCTCGCCTTCGCCTATCTCCTAGCCACACGATCAGATCCCAAGGATCTGATCGTAGCCTTCCGCTCACAACCCCATCCCAACCGTTGGATCATTAGATCCAACGGTCCTCCGCCTTCGTCTACCTCTGTAACCCCCCTTCCTCAGCCGTTACCCCTCGCCGACCCAGCTCCCCCTTCCATTTATAGCCACCATCTCCGACCACCTCTCCTGCCTGTAACGCCTCCCCCACGTCGCCCTTGCCTCCGCCTTCGCCGCGCAACCATCACCTAACGCCACCTTCATTCCTACGCCTTTAATCCTCCACTCCAAAAACGTCCCACCACCATGAAACCTCCGTTTCTTCTCCGCCTATAAAACCTCGCCCACCTCCTCCAGTCACCGCATCCACCATTTGGGAGCTTCGGCCCGAGCCCCTGGCTCTCCGGTGACAGCGGAGGAGCCCTTACAAGGGGGCGTCGACGACCGAAGCCCCGGTGTGATCCGTGGCCCCCGGCCACGTCGCGGCAGCCAATGGCGAGCCGCCGAGCACCAGGGAAAGGTCAACCCTGTCGTGCGACGACCGGAGGGTCGAACCGACCCTCAACCTAGACCTCCTCCTTCATGGGTTCCCCTCTCCGATGAGGTTCTCCTCCTCCTTCTCTTCTTCGAATTTTGCCACTTATTTCCGACCTATTCACCCTCATCTGACCATCCCTTAAGCTCTACCCGACCACGTCGATCCTCGCCAACCCCCTCCGACAGCACCTTCCCTTCTCCACGACCCCAACCACTCTCCGCCACCTCCTCCTCTGCCTCGCCGGAGAAGGAGCACTGGGCCTTCACTCCCGTCGCCCCACACGGCCCCCACTCACCTCACTTCACTCACCATTCACTACACGCTTCGGCTATCTAACACTTGCAGGTGATCCGAGCTTCAATGGCCGGAGTTGGCATCTGAGCTTCAACTCCGCTCTCCGCCGCAGGTGCAGCTCCACCGTTCAGCCGTTCAAGACATCTCTGAAGCTTCGCCAGCTCTCCAGCTTTGTCGCGGACCTCTCAGCTCCATGGCCTGACCTTCAGGCAAGCACTGGGAGCGCGGCGGAGCTATGGCATGGTCACCGGAGCCCCGCCTCCTCCGGTGGCCCGCGGGGGAAGAGGAACGAACAACTACCGTCTGATCACCAGGATCAGACGGCTCTGATGCAGCCACGTGGGATGACCTTAGCCTACTGCCAAACCTCCAGGCTCGGGTCATCCGAGCCTCAAGCTGAGCCACAGATCACAACCACGTGGCCCCGAGCCCGAGCCGCCTCCCGAGCCTGGGTCCTCACGTGCACTGCACGTGGGGCCTGGGTAATTTACAGAGAAGACCATGGCATAATTGGTATTTACACCTTGGTCCCCAGGCACGTGCCTCACGTGCGTGCCTGGGTAAATTTCAGGGAGACCCTCCAGGTTTTGAAGATTTGCAAAAAGGCCCCTGCGCGCAAATGGAGAATTTACAAAATGGCCCAGGTGGTTTTTCATATTTGCATTTAGGTCCCTCCAGGGACCCTAAATGCAATATTTATCCCTTTATTTTATTGCATTTTTATTACCATTATGCCCTTGCATTGTTTTTAGCATAACTTGAGCATCGTAGGTCCAAATTGCATGATTTTAGTGTCGTTTTGATCCTTATTTTGTCCTCTACATTCTAGCATACTTATTTGTTCCATTTGACACTGTTTTAATTTAAGTGAATTTTATGTGAAAAATGGGATCATGCTCTACTTGTCTTGCTTGATTTGATGACCGATTTTTAATGATGTGTTCAAATTGACTCTAACTTCATTCTATATTGCGTTGCTCACATTTTAGGGTATAATTCTGTCATTTTATTCATCTTGCATATTCCTTTGTGTTTTTGCCCATGCATCACTTTAATTTGCATAAAAACCGATAAAAATGCATGCATCATAGCATCACTTTGCATTTGCCTTGTACATTGCATATGAACCTGAAATTGGAATTAATTCATATTGAACTTCATGAATCAAAATTCAATACTCAGATTAGGCTGCCGTATCCCTGTGTTCGACCTTGGTGCACTTACCAAGCATAAATATTCCACAGCATTCAAGGTCTGTGGTTTTTGCTGAACAAAATTCGCCTCTTGTACTACAACATTATTTATATTTATTAAAGAGGTGAATTTTACGTTCATCAGGTACACAAGTGACCAAACTCAAATTTGCCTCTTTATTAATCGATAATTGTCGTCGTAGTATAGGGGGTAAATTCGGTTCAGCAAAACCACAATCTTTGAATGTTGTGGAAAATTTATACTTGACAAGTCTACCAAGGTCAAACACAGGTACATGAGGTACTTTAATCTATCTATCGCATTTTGATCAATTAAGATGTATGTGTGAATAAATCCTCATTTTCAGGA